>CM034304.1:21249912-22457388 GCA_019925795.1 Dendrobium chrysotoxum | reverse complement strand
AATGAGGGATGATTTTATAGCCAAAAAAAGAAGAAGAAGTTGAAATTAGGTAGTTATGGCTACAAATTCTGAGATCAGTAAAGTCTGCTGGAACAATGCAAAAAGTTATCATGTAGCGATATTGAAGGTGCAATTCTTACCAGAGTTATCAGAAACAAACATAATTGAACACATCAAATTTTACAATAACCAAGTATTAGTTAACATGCAAACATCTCAATGAAATTTACTGGATTTTTCCCATGCTGAAGTTAGCAGAGAAACATGAATACTCAAACCAAGAAATTAATAACAAATAACTTCTGAATACAAAAACTTTAACCAGAGCATAAAAGATCTTCTGACAATGAAGGATAAAAACAAGCCCTTAAGCATGTGGGCCTTTCCCACCCTACAGAGTTCGCAATGTAAAACTAGTTCTGTTAGATAATGCAAGCAGAAAGGTATCGAATTACAAAGATCAAATATTATGTGGAAAATCAAACCATGCAGATTAAGGCTTAGTTTGGGACAGTTTTTCAGTTTTTGAACACTGCTTTGTCATTGCTTTCGACAATTTTTCTAATTAGAAAGCAGTTGAAAGAAGTAAGAAAACTGTCCCAAACAAAACCTAAGTTAGCTAGTGGTGAATATAGTTTTGACCAAAGTGCTTAAGAATTCTGTGGTACTGAAAAGCGAAGTGAACCCAGCTTGCAACTTCCAAGGCCTTCACTATCCTACATTATTCACATAACATGGCTTACCTCTTTTGATAACTTGTCAATCTCTGAAGTGTAGTATTCAATTGCATCCACCTTCTTACCGTAAAGCCCAAAGAAACCAGTCTGGTTAAGACACCAGGACAATGTTATTATTTCCAATTAAGCTGCAGTGACAAACATAAACTCGATTTTCATTTGAGAAAATATGAAGAGGACCTTGCATGTGGGCCTTTTAGATGAATTCCTTTCATACTTCAGCTTATAATAGTCCAACCAGTTCTTCATGGCTTTCTTCTTTCCAACCAACTTTGAAAGTTTGTTGGCATCATAGACAACCTAAGAGATACAACAAGAACTCAAAGGCTGAACAAAATTTATCCATGTATGATATTAAATTTTCTGACCACTATAATGAGCATAATGAGAATAAGCACAATAACCTTATCATCGTAAAACAAAGAACTATCAAGGCTAACTTGAAAAAATAAGAAACAATTTGCGGCCACACTATAGTTTTACAACCATAGAGATTGACATCATCGAAGGAGACACAAAAATATGATTTAAAATAGAACAAAAAGAGTATCAACATAAATCAATGATTATGCAGGGAAAAAACAGAAAAAAGAAGAAGCAAACTTTCCCTTCTGTATGGGCTCATGTAAAGATATAGCACAGAAAATATAAAAATGTCCATCAACGTAAATGTTAGGCTTACCCTAGGTTTTTGAACCATATCTTGGAGAGTGAAATGTTAAACCAAAGGATGAAAGCTCAAGAACTCCTAATTAAATAATGCAGCCTTATGGCAGAATGGAAGAATCAAATTTGCGCCTAGTATGGTTTCAGAATAGAACAAATGGAGGAAAGTAAATAACCCAACTTGCTCTACGCTTTTCAATTCCCATGGAATTTGTTCACTGAACACCTAGTAATCTTTAGTGCAAGAAGACAAGTCAATATCGTCTGCCTCCTATTGATGAAGCCATAGATGATCATGATTCACATTTTTTTATTCTTATAGGAGCATTTTGGGTGATGATACATTGGGAGATTTTGTATCTTATTCACTAGACAGGGCTGAAATAAGAAAAAAATATATTGTCACTCTTCTGCCATCAAGCTTTAAGCAAGGTGGCACACATGAGTGGTTTTCAAATTCTGATGACTGCTTATGCTTCGTGCCATCTTAATTTTCTGGTTGGATTACATCAAGGATCAGCTTTAAGCCCATATCTTTTCGCGTTAGTCATGGATGTTCTCACTAGACATTTACAAGAGGATGTACCCTGGTGTATGCTTTTTGCTGATGATATTCTTCTTGTTGACAAGACTAAAGAGGGAGTTGAAGGTAAACTTGAAGTCTGGAGATCAACCTTAGAGTCTAAAGGTTTTCGCTTGAGTAGATCTAAAACTGAATATATGGAGTGTAATTTTAGCAGTAATAGACCTAGTGAGGGGATTGTGACTTTGGGCGATCAAGTCATTAATAAGAGTACACGTTTTAGATATCTTGGATCTATTGTTCAGAGTGATGGTGAAATAGATGGGGATGTTATCAGTAGAATTCAAGTTGGATGGTTGAAGTGGAGGAATGCATCGGGCTTGTTGTGTGATAGAAAAGTCCCCCTTAAACTTAAGGGAAAATTCTATAAGATGGTGGTGAGACCTGCAATGCTTTATGGTGCAGAATGTTGGCCATTAAAAGAGAAGCACAATACTAAGTTATGTGTTGCGGAGATGAGGATGCTTAGGTGGATGAGTGGATTTACTCTTAGAGACAGGATACGAAATGAGCATATACGTGAAAAGGTTGGAGTAGCTCCAGTGGAGGATAAGATTAGAGAGAGTCGCCTTAGATGGTTTGGTCACATAAAACGGCGGCCTTTCGATGACCCAGTTAGGAAAGTAGAGGTATTAGATTTGACTTATGTTAAGAAAGGTAGAGGTAGACCTAAAAAGACTTGGTTAGAAAATATTAGAAATGATCTTTCTCTATTAGATTTAAACGAGAATTTGACTTTGAACCGGACACAATGGAGAAAAAGGATTCATGTTGCCGACCCCACGTAGTGGGACAAAGGCTTGTTATTGTTGTTGTTGTTGTATTTTTTATCTTTCTGACAATTGTTATTAATTGCTCATGTTTTACTGATATCATTATGCAGTTATAAAATTTGCAATTAGAAAATGTGTCAATATTGTTTGTCTTATAGAGGGGTAGAGTTTGGAGAACATATAAAAAGAAACAAAGAGGTTGCAATTCACAAAGACAAAACTCAGAACTAAGGAAGAGAGGTAAAGAATCCTTGATTGTTTTCATAAGAAGAAGGGGCCTTATCACTTTTTTTTGCAGCTTGCTGGCTAGCTTCTACTGTTAGGAAAGTGAGTGCCCTCAACATAAGGTCAAGTACGATGAAATACAAAGTAATTCTAAAAAATAGGCTAAAAATAATAAATGAGAACAAAATTTTTTTGGTTCGGCTTAAGTAGCCTATATCTATTATTGCAAAGAGATTAAATAATCCACCGAGCCTTAAAAGAGATACGCGAAGAGTTATACTTCATGCAAAATTAAAGTTATGAATAAAAATGTTATTTTTATGTTGTTGATAGAAAATGCAATAATCTATTGCAAATATGAGAGCTAGACTTCTTATTCTTGAAGAACTCCACTTTGAAACATTTAAAATATTTCTTCCTTTCTTTCTCAAATGACACCTCTTTTCTCTCTTCCTGTTTCCTCCTCTCTTTGTTGTTGTTTCTTATGAGATGCAAACAAGTGAAGATTATATGAATTTATATAGTGAAGAATTAACCAAATAACATTAATGATCAATTATAATTGAAGATTTTTGTAGTCTCTATTATAGACTTTAGTTTTAAATTTTATGGTAGCCTCTAACTAAAATTTTGAGGTATCCTCCAAGAAAACTTTGTAATAGCCACCACAACCAATAACAACATCAAGCTTTTATCCCACTGTGTGAGGTAGATCGGCTGCATGAATCTTTTTTGTTTTCCATTGTGTCTTATTAAGAGTCAAATTCTCATTTAAACCTAATAAAAAAAGATAAATTTTAATACTTTTTAACTAAGTCTTTTTAGGTCTGCCTCTATTTTTCTTTGCATAAACCAAATCTAATATTTCTACCCTCCTAATCAGGTGATCGAAAGGCTGACGTTTTATGTGATAGCTAGTAGCCACCAACATTGAAAAATCAAGATCAAATCTTATTCAAAATAATTAATAAAATTAGATTCTACATTATGAAGCTCCATCTTGGAGTTTATATTTCAAATATATCTGCTAAGTGATTATGTTTGAATATGTCTCTGTGCAATGCCTTGTTTCATTAATTTTTTGAGTTTAATTGAGGCTTTGCGAATCCTCACTCCATCGATGACAAATCTGCTCAACTTTGTTGCTCCTTTATTTTAAAAATTTACCTAATATGTGATTTCCACTTCAGAAGCTCTCGCTAGAATATATATATATATATATATATATATATATATATATATATATTGCATTGTTTTTCCAGAATCATTAACTATAGATTTCACAATAGCTCGTTCTTTTCGGCACTTGGCATCTTATATTTAATATCATTCCTGCTTTCTTGCGGTGCCATCATAGTTGTTGAATCTAACACATAAGCATGTGGCATTGCTTTATGCAATATATAGAGTCTACTAACACTATTGTCCTTTAAGATAACTAATGCACCCTTACAGATCTTAAGGGCTTCATCATCGCCAGAGAATTTATGTCCTACAGTACTAAAATCACCTAAAGATATGAAATTCTTCTTCAAATGTAATACATACCCGACTTCAAGCAATGATATAGTTACACCTCTATGCACTTTTAGCTTCAAGGTGCCATAATCTCCAATCTTGCGCATAGCTCCGTTTCCCATATAAACACAGTCATTTAAACTTAGCTTATATATGAAAATATATTTAAATTAAAATATATGTGGTTAGATATTAGAACATATTTAGTCTAAAATCCACTACTCTTTACACATGTTATCTTTACTCACTAAAAGAGCATAACTAATTTTATAACCAAAAAATTTTGCAACAATACTTGCATCAGTTAATTTTTCTTTTTTGCATTCATCATCTACTTCTAGCTCTCTCTTCTTCAAAGTAAAATAATATTCTTTATGTGTGTTTTTTTTCTAACAATAGAATCAAGTAATCTCTTTGAATTTACTTTGAGATTTAGGCTTTGTTTGGGGTTAGTTTAAGCTTTTTGTTTTTATTTTTAAAAGTTTCTTTTTAAGCTATAGTTACAAAAACGCTTCACCAAAAATAACTTTTTAAAGACAAAAATGTGAAATAATTGTGAAAATGTGGTCTTCCAAACTCATTAATTTTAACTAATTATATTTCTTAGTACGAAAGTAGTTCAAAAGTTGGTCCAAAAAAAGCCTTATCCCATGATTAAGAGTGGACCCTCACTCATAGGATCTCCTTCTAATTTGTAATAAATCTTCAACTAGTTTATCACTTCCCTCAAGGTTAGAAATTACCTTTTTTTGAAAGAAGTGAATTCTTAACATCCTATAAGCTTTTTGCATCACAACCATATAACGTGATATCACAAACGTGTTTGTAAGAGAAGTAAAGAGCTCTCAATAGTAATAAAGCCTAATCTTTATTTTCAACAATCACATAAATATTTCTCAAATCTCGAATGATGGAATCAAACATATTCAAATATAATTTAATAGGCATGCTTTGCGGCATGCAAAGTAAATGGACTCTTTATTTCTGATAAGAGGCTTAAGGTCGTGTACACAGATTCCAGTTTGGGCCATAAATTCTCTATAGTTATCTCTTCTAAGACCTTTGTCAAGTCCTTATTCGCCAAACATATAGTTGAATCACTAAGAGAGCCCTCTCATCCATTGCTATTTTGTTTTCTTAACTCATGATTTCAAGGATCTTATTATGTCTCATGAGTTCTTTTTTCAAGCCCCTATTAGATAAGTAAACCACATATCTTGGTTCTCCAAAAGCTAAACTCTTTAAGCCATCAAATTTCTCAATTTAAAATGTCATGGCCATCGTGATTTTCATAACCTATTTTTTGATATCAATTGTTAGGAAAGAGAGTGCCTTCAACTAAAGGCAAATATCATGAATCACAAAGTAAGAATAAAAGAGGGATCAAGAATAGCAAAAGAGATTACCAAAATTTATGTGGTTCGGATTAAGTAAGCATATATAGACGACCACACAAAGATTAAATAATTCACTAAATTTGAAAAGAGATACATGAAGAATTACACTTCATATAAAATTAAGGATATAGATAAATATACCTCTTTGTTTAACTGATAGAAAATTCAGTCACATTCTGCAAAGTTAAGGGCTAGACTTCTTTATCTTGAAGAAGCCGAAGAACTCCACATGCAAAAACCAAAGGATTTCTTCCCTTCTTTCTCGGATGAGACCCTTTTTCTCTCTTCCTCTCCTTTCTTTGCTGCTTATTTTTGTGAATTGCATACATGTAAGAATCATATGGGTTTATATAGTGATAAATTCACCTTTTAGTATTAATGATCAACCACCATTGAAGATTTTTATAGCCTCTATTGTAGAGCTTTATAGTAGTCTCCATTTAAGAGTTTATGGTAGCCTCCATTTAAGATATTGTGGTAGCCTTCAATTAAGACATTGTAGTAGCCTCCAATTAGGTCTTTGTGGTAGCCATCAATCTTAAAAAATCAAAATAAAATTTCATCCAAAAAGTTAATGAAATTAGGCTTCGTACTTAACATCTATTTCTCCGGGCTACTACCCAATCCATATTATCTATTGAGTTGGGAAAAATAATTTTGGAAAAGCTAAATTTGATCAACAAAATTTTCCAGATTTGCTCACCCAAATTGCTATTTGACTTGGCAAGCCATACTACTTAAATTTCCATAGTATATATCTAATTTTAGATTTTAATGACAAATTTTTATTTATCTTTTCAGACATATATTCTATCATTATTTTGCAAAAAAACAAAGAGTTGCTCAACTTTGATAAAAAGTAGTTCAAGCAGGTTTTCATCATCTCCTAGCTAACCTCATAGGTTGACGCGATGGTGAACAATATAGGATAAAGTTCACACCTCTTGCACCATATTTTCTGAGCTAATGGAGAATATTTTATGGTGGAATGATGATGCAAACCAAGGCCACCATCAAGAGTTAAAAATCAGATCAATTCGACCATCAATTGGTCATATGACCGGTTTGGTCCTATTTAAGAATTGGCCCCATAGCGAATTGGTAAAAATTGGTGAGAATTGATGACTCGATCCATGAACCGTTATCTTGGTCTCAATTTCTTAGTACCAGCCGGTTCAATTGCTATGTGATTAAACATAATTAATTTTCAATCCAATGGCTAATATTTTTTTAACTTAAACTTATTAATTTATTAGTAAGAAAAATCCCCAAATCTCTCTAACCGATAAACACTATTCAATTATTCCCCAAAATACTGAAATCTTGAGATCGAGAGCCTCTCCTCTCCTCCCTCATGTGCCAGGCTTTGAACCTCTCCCTTGCCATCGACGGTTCCCTCTCCGTCTCTCTTTGTCGGTCATCTGACAATTTTCTCGTTGTTCCCTCTGCCTTGAGTTGTGTCATTCTTTCTTCTAAGAGGATGTAAATTATTTGGGAAAACTGAAATCCCTAATTTCTATTCCACATTTTGTTTTGATAAATGTATTTGTTGATTGAATGTGTAATTCTTGTTGAAATATGATATTTTTGTTTGAGATCTTTGTTAAAAAATAGAAGACTCCAACATTAGATATATCAAATGTACTTATTAGATATGCTAATCTCAAATTGTGAACTCTAAAACATATATGTGATTGAAGATCTTTGTTAACATGAAGAATATATAAGTTAAAAGTTTTTGAAGCATGGAGATGTTATTGAAGGTGCTGTGGAGATATCCTTTTGCTCATGGCTACAAAGAAGATGTTAATAATGTAAATATTGAAGGCATTGAAATTTATAATTATTAAAAATGTTATGTGTATGAATTCTATTTATTTTTCATTATATATTTGCATTTTAATTTTTATTATGTCATTTGGTTCAATTCCAGTTGAATGTTTAACTTTGAATATCTCATTTCTGGTTCCATATTCGTTGTGATTTTCATAACCTTTTTTTACAGAAAAATTATTATAAATGTTATAGCTTTTGTAGAGCAATATCAAGAAGGTTTATTCCTCTCTAGGAGGAAATGAAGGACAATGAGAGGACCGACTCCACTTAGCTACTACAAAAGGAAACTTCTATTAAGCCTTCTTTGATCATAATTAGGGAGAGGAGATTTCGAAGATGCAGAGCACTCTTTTCACAGTTAAGGCCAAAGTTCAATCCCTAAAGGCTAAGAACCAAGCCCTCCATAGTCCATACCCAAGAAGATTTCCTCAGTATGAACCCAAGAGGTCTAGAGTGAGTTGAGGCAATATTTGAGAAGAGCGTTTCGAAGTTTTAAGAAGAAACTGCCAAAGCGACCAGGACTTTGTTTTGTTAATAATGCAAAAGTGACTAGACTTAAGCTTCCACTGTCAAAGCAACCTGGCCCCATCCTATCAATGCTAAAGTGACCTTGACAGTTGACATGCTTTATGAATGCCAAAGCTACTTAGGTTCATTTTGCCAGTGCCAAAGTGAACTAGACTTACTTTTGTCAGTGCCAAATTGAACTGATTCTTTTCCCATTGCTAAAGCAAGCTGGTCTTGTTTGATGATCTGTACTCCTAGGGAGGATTCATTTTTCCCACACAAAAAGTGAGACGGAAAATGTTATGAAACAAAAAAATTATCACATATCCCTCTTAACATCCAAATGAAAATTAATACGTGCGCAAGAAAGGCTCTAGCAAATTATTGGCAGAAATCAACCTCATTTGTCCTTAAAATAACAGAGTTAGCAAGCCATTTATGTGATCACACTACCTGATGTGTTAGAAAGTGTTCAGGATGATTGACAAGGAAAAAGTGCTCTACAAGCTCATAGGTTGACTCATCTGGATCAGCTGGGACATTCCTTACAAGGACCTGCAACAAATTAAAAGAAAAAAATGAAGAATTTCAGGGACAAATTTGCAAATTATTAAGAAACCAGAGGAACCAACTATCATATCATCATTCAGTACTCTATGATTTAAAAAAAAATTATATTTTATTTAAAAAATATATATAAACAAGAAGATATCCGCTTTATTTGTTTGACTAGTACAATAACTTAGTATCACCTTCCCAATGTTCTTTTTCACCACATGACACTAGTGATGGTGCCAAATAGAGCCCAAGTAATTATCCAAAGTTAATATATGAACATCTACGTGTGGGCTCCAAAAATTTGCACCCCGGCCTCTCTATGGCTCCTTTTCTTTCTTTTGTGGGCGAGGAGAGTTTGAACGCTTAAGTTTCGAGGTAAATATTTAGAAGACAGATTACATTTTAAATAAGACTTTACCCAGAGATTTTGTCCTCATTTTGCGAGGACTTTATGATCTGAGTTCAGGTTTCCTATAGGCGCAAGCTATAATGCACTGACACACCTCTTGAAGAGAGAATGCAGTGTCGGACATGGACACGTGCTCGACACGGCAAACACGTGTCCGATTAAAATAATGTTTAAATTTAACCTGACAAGGCTGGGACACGCGTCTTAATTTTTGATGATAAAATTATTTTAAATTATAAAATTTTTATATTTTTATATTTACTAAATCAAATAAAACATCATATTTGCTCATATATGCATCGATACGATTATTGAAAGGCATGATTATTAGAAAATGAATCTTTTTTTTTTGAGAGGCAATAATGATTATTGAAAACCTTTATGCCTATCCGTGTTTGCAATTTTTAGTGACATGGTCATGGAATAAGAAGTTTGATTATGTCTGGAAGATCTTTATGTGCATGCCTTACTGTAAATCCAGTTGATGGGACTTGTTGAAATTGGTGAAAAGTTAGAATGATATAGAAAATATTTAGAATATAAAAGATTTAAGATTAATAGAATAAATATTAATATATGATATCCAATGAACTATTATGGGAGAGAATTAAAGAGAACTAGAGAAGTATAGAAGTAAATAGATTATTCTTTGTGATTTAGATTAGAGGTTAAAGAAATATTATGGGAGAGAACTAGCGAACTAGAGAAGTAAATAGATACAAAGAAGAACCAACTTTCATTATATGATATCCAATGAACTATTGCAAATCTTTCACTTGATGAATCAGAGTTGAAAGCAATAGTATTCAATGATGATGATATTCAAGGCCAAAAATAAACCTTTAAAGCTAATCCTAATAGTTGAAGCTTGAATGCTTGATGTTGTAATAAATGATTATTTACATATATTTTTGTGGTTGTACTAGACATTTTGTATTAAATATTTTATATTATAAGCTAGACAAGTTATCATGTCATTCATTTATTATTGTTTGTCATTTCTAATATGATGTTATATTAATATCTATACACTATATAAAAAATATAATGTCGTGTCTGCATCGTACCTATGTCCTATATTTTCAAAAAAAATCGTGTCCCGTGTCCGTGCCGTGTTGTGTCCGTGCATCATAGGGCGTAAGCCTCTATAGTTAATTACCCTTCCCAATAACGAGAGAACTTTTGATTAAGGCTAATTGTCAAATAGATATATAGTATCTGGCATATAGTAGCAGCATGTTTAGGTATTTAAAATTTAACGTTTAAAATTACAGATTCACCACCTTGCACTTAGAGCGGATGGTGGGGAGGAATGATGATAGGGTCGATCAAGATCGCATGGTTCAGTTATCCCGGGTCATTGTGGCCCCTAGTCTACTTAGTCAGAGGAGATAGTCGACCCAACTTGACCGAAGGATCCTTGTTGGCCGCCATGAGTTGCTTCGTCCAAGGGTACCTTGTAGACTTGAGATGAATGTTTGTCTAAGGGGATAGATTTGAATCCACCTTAACTAATAGAGGGCTTTGTGCCCTATCGGCCATATCCTATTGATTCATTGCTCAATGATTTAACACCGTTGGAAAACATACGGGCTCTAACCATAATTGTAATTTAATAGTGCCATTTGGCGGCGAAATCACCCGATCATAGGGTCCCGGTTATAGCCGTTTATCCATGGTGCCATTTGGCTGTAAAATCACAGGTTAGAGGACACGTGCCACGTCCTTACTGGTAAGAGATAGAATAAGAATGAATCCTATTAATTTTCTCGACTAGATATTTGCTCTTTGTGAGCTGAAGTGATTTTCAAGCTTGCCTATCTCGGCATACTATTACGGAGGGTGGATGATTGTTTTATTTTAATTTTAAATATTGACATCGTTCATGAATACATTAAAATCAATTAAATGTATTTTATGAGAATTTAGAGGCATTTTGAATGTTTGGGGTCCCCTCCGGTTGAGATTTTCTGTCAACCCGACCATCATCAGGGATTTTGGGCAATTTCATTTTGTTGGTCGAACCTTGTCGACTCTGTCTATACTTGCTAACAGAGGATCAAATTCGTCATCAGCTTTATGCCTTTATTAGTGAATCTTTCTTGTCATAGATCTTAAATACCTCATATGAACGTATAAAAAAAATATCCCAATTGGCACTACGATCATATATTTGTTTGACAGTTAGAGCCGCGTCGACTCCGATCTATTCACATTACTTGACTTGTGCAACATCCTCAAACGTCATATGTGTGCATACAACACGCTCGCCGGGGTCCATACGGGTGTTCATATTTCAATGCATGACATGACATTTTGAAATATTTAATTATAATTAATTGCGCAAACGACCATTATTGAAAGAGTACGCAACTGTAAACGCCTTTTGTCTGCTTATACAAGCGTTGCGGATCTGGTGGCGTTGTGCTGCACTATGGGTTACCTGTTGCTTGTTGTATATAGGCTGTCATGTAGCACTAAACTCTTGTTGGCAAGTAGCGATCATTTGAAAGACGCATGAACTTCCTTGAAGAGCTAGTGAACGCCTTATGTCCGTTTGTACGGATGTTGTGGATCCATTGGCGTTATTTAACAGCATGTTGAATTTCATTTGTTGCGCATCGCCAGTGCTGCTTAACTCATTTCGTCTTCTACAGGCTGTCATTTTCTTTAATATTCAGCATGCAGGAGTATATTTGTGCAATGCGTCAGAAGCCTCCTATCTGTCGCTTGCAAGTAAGCTGACATCTAGTGTGATAGCCTGGCTTCTCAAGTTTACTGCCTCAATTCATCAGTGGTCCCGTAGTTTTTATTACTGATTCTCTGCTTTTGCTTACAGGTGAATCATATCGTTGCGTTATGGGTCATTTGTTACCTCTTGCGAGTTATTGTGCATCACAAGCTTTGTTGGATTTGTTCATTGGTAGTGCGCCGTCAGCAGGCGTTGAAAAGTCGTCTGCTGTTGCATGCAAGTGGACTGCATTCAACGTATATTTTGCTTGTAGGTGGGTCATAGTGCGGCACTAAGGGTCGCCCGTTGCTTCTTGCAAGTGAGCTATCGTGCCATGCAAGTTTTGTTGACTTCACCTGTAGGCTATCAGTGGGCATTCATAAATTGTTAGCTTAGCTCGTAGGCAGGCAGCTGTGTGTACGAAGAATCTCTATAGTGGCTTGTCGAAGCTCGTATTTATTACAGGTTTGCTGTGCTCGCCTGTAAATAATATGTTGTGTGTAAATCTATGTTCACAGGGGATCTACTATACTTGCGGCACATCAATCTTCACTGCTTGTTTGTGTTTGTAGGGAGCATTATTATTTGCAGGCAAGTTAATGTATTCTTCTGCAAGTTAACATTGGCTGTCGAATGTGCTATATTCATTGCTAATCTCCTTATTCATGTTGGTTAGCAGATTGCTATTTTCACTTGCATGCTGGCTCATTTTTATTGTTCATAGGGAATTATTTTTGCTTGCATGTTGATCATCATCGACTGTAAGAATGTTACTGCATTAGCTGCACAACCTTCACACTTCACTTATAAATACACTACTATGTTTATTGCCACTATCATGCCTCTTCTATAAGTATAAGCTTTATACATCAATTAACATCATCCATAGGTGACACATGATGCTTACTGAGCATTTGTGCATTCACTTGCATGTCGTTCCTTATCATTCCTAAGCAAACTGTCAAACATATTTTAAGGGTCTCTTGTGTCCCACAGGTGGTTGTTGCTTGTCGTTGTGTGCATTCCAATTGGCATGGTAACTTTTAGTGTTCATCAAAAATTTGTGTTGTTGGTTGCAAGCAAGTTTTTATATTTTTCCATGACTTGAGTTGATTTTTTGCTTGCAAGCAAGTTATATTTAAAGATCCTTGCCACATATTCCATGTTCGTTCATTTGCATTTAATTAAAATTTTTGTTAATTTCTTAAATTACAATTTTGTTGTAGGCATTAGGTCCGGTTCCCTGTGGTTTGAATTGAGTTCTATTTCCTGCAATTTGTTCAAGTTTGGTCCTCTGGTATTTGTTTAAGTTCTATGCATTTTTAGTCTGAATTTCGGTAGCCTCCCTGCGTCTCCCCCTTTTAGGAGAATTTTAGGGAGCTGGGCCTTCCCACAATGCTACAAAAAGCGTATATGATAGGTGTCGGGTGACACCGCGATCATGGTTTTAATCCCACCATGCTACAAAGAGCGTGTATGGGTCTTCGAGGTATATGTACGAAGAATTTGCAATTTTTCCTCGCAGGCATAGAAGCACATGCACGAGTACTAAGGGTTGTCCCCACCACGTTATAAAGAGCATGTATAGGGCCTACCAGCCTCGCCGTAAGCGTCGCACCTGGCTTTCTCCCGCAACGCTAAGAAAAACGTGCATAGGTGGTCACCCGGCACGCCGCGAGCGTCGAAAATGAGATTTTGAGGATTTTTGAGTTTATAGAGCATTATAACTTATGCGAAGGGTCATTGGTGGCGATGTCGAGGTCGGGGGCATGATGATCGATACAAAAACTTTATCCTCTTTTCATTTTTCTTTTTGAAAACTTTCTTTATCTTTTTCTCTTTTTTTTGTTTTTTTCTTTCCTCCTTTTTTTGAACTTTCTTCCTCTCTCTTCTCTTTTTTTTGAAACTTTTTTTTTTAAAATAATAATAGCAGTAATAATATAAGTATTAATAATACTAATTAATAAATAGTAATAACAAAAGGAAAATGGAGTGGGAGAGAGGATTATTGGTGTGAGCTGCTGCTGTGTATGCGGTTGGAAGTGTAGCGGGTTAGAGAATTTGGGCAAAGCTGTCTGCTATAGGCTAATAGGTTGGAGGAAATGTGGAAGTGCGAAGTGTTGGTTGTTGCTTGCTGTAGTGTGACGAGTGATTAGTGAGGTTGCTTCATGGGTGAGGGAGAAAATCAACTAGGAGGGCTGCGGCTGCTGTGGAAGGATTTCAAAATAGAGAGGGGGGTTCGGTCGAGCTGTACGTGTGAATGAAGAGGTGACGGGTGGATTGGCTGCGGGTCGTGCAGTGCTTGGCTGCTGTTGGGTGCTATTAGGGATGGAGAGGGGCTGGAGTGCAGAAGAGAAGGCGATAGCTCAGGTGAGGTGGCTGGAGGTGTTTAGACATGTATGACGGGTTGAAGAGGTTGGGGATTGGATGGCTACATCTTTAGTTGGGTCAGGTGAGGGTGTTTGAACAAGGAAGAAGAGGATGGGGATTGGACGGCTACAGCTGTAGCTGGGTCGGGTGAAGGTGTTCGAGCAAGGAAGAAGGGCTGTGGGTTCGGGAAAGTTTGGCACGGTAGAGTTCGGAGGCTTGGGTGTTGACGGATCAGTATCTATAGTGTGGGGTTGGGTCGATGGTTTAGATGAAAGCAAGTGTTGGAGAGTGGGAAGTGCAGTTGGAGGGAGGCGGGTTCAAGAGCTGGTCTTGTGGAGTTCAAGTATGGAGAAGTGGGCACTTGGGGTCGATTGAGGGAAGACAGGCAGTGGGATTCGGGAGGTGGTTGAGCACAGGCTTTGCGGCTTGAGGAGTCGGACGACTGGGTGAGGATTACTCGATTCAGGCGTCGGGCGAGGAGGTCGGCGGGCTGAGCTGAGGGATTGAGAGGCTTGGCTTGTAGCTGTTGGAGGTCGGGTTGGCGACTAGGATCAGACGGGGCTGTAAAGGCATCGCGTTAGGTGTGAGGATTGGGTTGCCTGGAGGATTCGTGTGGTGGAGATCGGGCAACAGAGTGCTTTGGCTAGATCCGATGGGTTGAAGTGAGATCGAGGTAGGGAATTAGTTCGTGATCGGGAGTTTGCAGACGGACAGGGAAGGAAGCAAAGGGAGCTCGTGTGATAGCTTGTGAGCGGGAGGAAGAACATAAACAAATTGAAGTTTTCGTTCTCGTTTTAACGACGAGGTCGAGCGTCGTTTCGCAGGAAACTCGAAGAGTAGCGTTGATTTGCAGAGGTTTCAGTTGGATTTTGGCGAAATCTCAACGAAAATATGAGGATTTGAACGGAGCCGGCGCAGAGCAGTTCGAGGTATTTTTTTGATTTGATTTTTGATTTTTTAAATTAATAATAATAATAATAATAATAATATTATTATTATTATTATTATTATTATTACCTAAAATGATAGAAATGAAACAATCATCCAATGCGCCTCGATTTGCAAGCTCTTTTCTCGAAATTCGTGCGTTGTCGCCTTGGAATACGTGTCGATTTTCCTGCGCAAAATTTGTTAGGTGAAATTATAGTCATTATTGGGTGACTCGGACGTTCCGAACGCAACGGTGAAGTCCGTTTTGCGACCGGACGTCGTTTGGGTAGCATCGTGCGTCATTTTTGGATGTCAGTCGCCTATTTTGACCATTTTTGCTCGATTTGGCTGTGCGATGGTCCGTCTTAGATAAATTCAACGCTCCAATTGCAACAACGCATTCCGTTTGACGATTGGAGGTCGTTTGACCTTTTAAGTGACGCGTCGCGCCCGCCGATTGTCACTTGAGTCATCAATTTCGCCTATTTTTTGTGTTTTTAGCGTGTGGGTCAACACTGTGACTGCGCAAACATTCTGATCTAGATTAACCTCACACCAAATAATTCTATCAAACATAGCATTATGTAATTTCTAACTTGATTTCTAATTTAAAGTTCTCGGGCATCAATCTTGGTAGATGATGAATTTCCTCAGATTTATATAGATTTAATCTGTAATGACCTTATGTCCAACTTGTATTTGTAAATTATAGCCCGTTGCCAACTTATATCTATACTGATTTTAAGCTCACCTAATGAAAATATGGGATATATTTCTATACCTCAAAAAAAAGTCTGAAGTATATGTACAAGATAGCTTATAACTAGCCTATTAAGCTTACTGTGAACTGATCTGGACGGCGTTGTTGTGATGCAAGAAAATGCAACCTCAATTTTGCAATTATCGCATATTCTTTGAACAACACATAGCAAGTCCAAAAGGTAAAGGTATATGCCATCACCAAGTGGGTCCAAAATCTGAAATAGAGTACAAAATTTAGTAAGAAATCATAATGACAGGAAAAAAGTTGAGAAGAAAAAGAAAAATCAATGCTGCCCTATGCAATGTATAGCATGCGGTTATATATATATATATATATATATATATATATATATAAAATGGTAATTCTGTAGTGTAGCTTCAAGAAAAATTTCACAGCTTTCTTCATACTTAATTAACATGAGAAGGTTTTATTTTGAAAAGCAGAAGACCTCAAGTTGTGGAAAACTTTTTCTCTTTTGCAAAAAACTAGCAAACGTATGGCATGAAAATTCCTTACTTGACCTTGTTAGTTAGATGACTAATCATGGCCGGTAACTAGAAACAGTATTCAGGACTGACTTGCACTGCATATCAAGGCAACAACAATTAATTTAGTTTCCATAACTTGTTTCATATATGATGTCATGCAGTACATCCTTTTAGACAACAACTGAGTTCCAAAACTGGCAAATGCCCTGTTAAATGTTAATCATTCAAGACTAATATCAAGGCATTACATAAGACAAGTCCTCTCATTCTTTTTTTGTTTCTGGTAAATCATGATCTTATCTGAATTGTTTGTTTGACATCTAACTATTGCTATATATCTTCTTAATAATGGATAGAAGCCTAAGAAAAGTTAGAGCAAATAACTTTGCTATACAAACAAGCTGACGCTTAGAACTAACTTTAGATTACCGCTTAATTATTAGCTTGTAGTCAGGAATTTTTTTAATATTAACTAATGTTTTCTGAAGCTGCCATTAGCACAATTAAAAAAAAAGGGTGAAGCACAACCAAACTGAAAACTAAACCTGCTTTTTTAAAGCATTTTTTAAGCCTTAATTTCAAATGGCATCTTCTGTGCACTATCATTCCAGGGATTATGCTGGGGGTGGCTGGAACATGCTCTAGAAGCAAGCTATCAACGTTGAATGCACAGTGCTTTCAGGTAGTTCTGATGTGACTTTTACACATGTTGCACTCGGGGCATGGATGCAGTCGAAGCAACTAAGTAACATAAGAGGATCCCAACAACGTTTGAAGTAACGGTACGTGAAAAAGACTAAAAAGAAATAAATGAATTATTTTGCTTTTATTTGCTAAAAAGGAAGTAAGGAACCGTTTTTTTGTGTTTGAATTCCAAAGTGCTAATTCCATTTCCATTACTTCCCAGTTTAGGCTATTTAGACATCACAAAATAAAACAATTGAGAAAGTAATAATGCACTTTGGACGTTTGAATTTGTACTTCTAATTCAGATGTTAACACCACTGGTTGATCTACACTACGATAAAGTAATTTAAATGAGATACAATATATTAATAGGCAGATTAGTACTGTAAAGATGTCACCTAACATTGGAGACATCATTCATTAACAAATCACATCAAATAAATCAACTTTTAATCATAATAGCCTATTTAAAACGGTAAAAGATCGGGGAAAGTCTTAAAACAAACAAACAAACGAAAAAAAGTATTCCCAAAGCATTTTCTCCAACCAAATCCACAAGAGATGGCAAACAAAAAACATGCTGAAGGAATGTTATGACTAGCTTGCTCACTTATTTGATCCTGTGGGGATATTTGATATAGATATCTTGTCTATAGTACTGAACTCCAAATCTGATTCCTTTGAAGCCTCTATCTCGAGAGTATTATTTGTCCAGTTAACAGGCACCAAAACCGCAAACGCCAATATGCAGATAGGAGCAAATATTTTAAGCCTGTAACAGGAAGGTCAAACAGGATATCAGCAGAAAAAGGGAAATATAATTAGAATACGACATTTATAGAAAAAAAGTAGAAATAAAACTTATATAGTTGAGGCACATATGGATAATATAAGTAAGATATTATAGATAAAATATAGCAGTTGCAATTAAGCAGACATGAACTTTGCCCAAACGTGCCTCAGTTATTTTGTTAAATACTGAAAAGAAACAGTTAGTAAGAAAAGCTGTAGCTGAAAGCTTTACGTGTAGAACCATTTTATGAAACCCTAGAATTGTCCTCTGGCAATAAAATTAAATATTCCATCTAAATTCACGTAAGCATACACTTTTTCGTATTAAAGTGATTGACTATCTGTAAAACAGCTAATTAAATTGAATAAACAAATTGATGAGGAATCAATCCAGATGTTCTGTGATTGTAAAAGGCAAAAAATGGCATACCCTAATAGATATATCCTCAAATAAACAGCAGAATCCAATCCAGCATGTTCAATCAACTCAGGTTCAGGCATTTTGAGAGCAGCAGGAATCCATTGAAGGAATGTTATGTATGATCTGAAGTCTAAATTGACAAACTTATTTACAAATGAGCCAGAATTCGTAGGACTGCTCCTTACTCCTTTAATGTACCATTTAGGGAAGTAAACCCTATCATTGTATGGCTGCAAACGTAGTACAGCAAATGCTAGAAGGAAAGCAAATGCAGTCAGAATATTTATAGCTGCAGCGAGGCCTATGTCACCAAGTGTAGCCATAAGTTCCTTTCAGAAAAAAATAAATCGAAATCCAGTCTCCTCCCTGTAATTTTGAACAATTATATGCATCAGAAGTAAGAGAACCGTCACATTCATACAACAACATATGACTTAAACAAGCAAAGGAGGTGAATATCATGAAACACATAGTGAGAGTGAAAGGAAACTACAATGTAAGCCACATCATGCAATCGCTTCTGTAGGACGATCAAATAGTCTGACAGTTGATATCTGATACTCCAAGATGTTTAAAACTAAAAGTCCTAACACAATTCCAGAGCCCCTAATAGTCCAATATACCTACACCATGCTGTTATAGCACCAAAATTTCTCCCGCCTGAGAAAATTTTCTAGAAGGCGTGCATCAATATGAAAATTTTGAAGTGGTAAATGGATTTTACATGCATAACACTTCTGCAGTACATAACATGCCTACCTATCATCCAAATCTTGTCTGTCGTGTGAGCATACCATTTATTTAAACTTGCCAAACATGATTGTAATCATCGGACCATCAATTTATATTTAGTTAAAAGTTTTTAAAAAATCAAATATAGCATGCGCCTCACTCTAAGATTTCTATTTATATCTTCTCCGTCCTAAGAACATTTCACCAAACATGGTTGTAATCGTTCAATCATCAATTCATTTTTTAGTGTTAAGTTAAAAAATAAAATCAAATATAGCTTACTCTCTCCCTTACAAATGGGACTAGCGAGGAGGCCAGTAGCTAACATTTAGCCGATCGCTGAAGCTCCAGAGACCTACCTACAGACGATCACTTAGGGCCGTTTGGGATCATTTTAGATTTTTATTTTATTTTATTTTATTTTGTTTCTGTTTTGATAATAAAATATTTTTTTGTATCTTTCATTTTGTTTCTTTACAGTATTTTTAAACAATATAAATTATTTTTGTTATTATTGAATATCAAATAAATTAATTATATGATAGCGGCGGTGATCACCGCTAGTGGTCATTGGTGGTGGCCAGAAGTGGTGGTGATCATTCGCAGTGGTTGGAGATTATTGTCGAACAGAGTCCATAGAGGTCGTGGTCACTCTGTGGCTGACGGTTGGTGGTGGTTGTCAATGGTGACTAGTGACAGCGGTGACGACCAATAATTGCTAATATTTTAAAAAAAATTTAAAGCGCCTAAAAATTATTTTGAGCATTTATATAAAAAAACTCAATTTATTTTTTAAAACAAAAGTACAAATGACTAAAAATCACTATAAATAAACATATTTTTAAGATTAAAAAATAAAATTGATGTCACCAAACCTCTAGGCAGAATGCCAAAGAACTTCCCAGAGATGGGCAAGTAGAATGTAGGCCTCCCACTAATTTTTGATAATAAAAGGCAAGATGAGCAAAAATTGATCATAGTAGAGGAGAGAGATAGATATGGTTCTTGTAATAGAATACTTTTAGTGTTAGAACCCAAATATATAATTGAAGTTCTTAAATTTTATACATGAATTTGAAAATTTATTTTATAATTTTATTTAAAAATAGTTATAATAGTATATTACATAATTATACTAAGATGTTTAGCTTATTCATTAAAGTGAGCTTAATGACATTTAATAATTGATTTATAAATTTGGATTTATATGCTAATGCAATCATGTTGCCTATTGACTAAATTGTTTAATCTGGGTAAGTTAGTAGCTTACTCATGCTTATGTAAGAAAAAAGTCAGATGTCAGAACCATGTAATTTAGGCATAAGGTGCAAAGCTGAAGTCATGCATGAACGGAGGTGAGTAAGAGAGAGAATAACAAAGAGAATAATGGCCGAGTGGTGCTTCATTCAAAGATTTTTCTGTAGGATAGAGAGTAAGCGAAAAAAAAGTGCAAGGAAAAAAGGTTTTGAAGGAAAGAAACTAGGATGCTCAGGTGGATGAGTGGCTTTACTCTTAGAGATAAAATACGAAATGAGCATATACGTGAAAAGGTTGGAGCACCTCCACTGGAAGATGAGATTAGAGAGAGTCACCTTAGATGATTTGGTCACATAAAAAGGCAGCCTTCTGATGACCCGATTAGAAAGGTAGATGTATTAGATTTAAATGAGAATTTAATTTTTAACGTGGCACAATGGAGAAAAAGAACTCATGTAGCCGACCCCACGTAGTGGGATAAAGGCTTGATGTTGTTGTTGTTATTGTTGAAGAAAACAAACTAATCGAATAAATAAATAAATAAAATCATTATTTGACTACGTGAGGTGAGAATTGAGTTGTCTATAGTTGGATTTAGGTTTTATTTTGTATTTAAAAGATGAAAGGTTGTTGGAGTGGTTAGCAAGAAGGTTTTAAAATTTGATTCTCGGTTTGAAGTATTCTGACTTAATCAAACAATACCAAAGTGCTAGTTTAACAAATTTTCAAATATTTAAATTTTATTAATTTGTAATAGGATGTTAAATATCATTTATCATTCAACATATAAATAAAACATAGTTCAGGGAGATATAAGATTATAAGTAATGGGGTTTAGATGCTAATGAAGATTAAGTTAAATCTAGCTCGACGGTCAAATTATGTATATTAAGTCTATGTTGCCATTTAAATATAGGTTCTCATTAGCAAGTGAAGGTTGCAGCAATTTAAACAGAGCATATGCGAGTGCTAAAGGGAGGAGATGACTATGATAAGTCTTTGCTAAGGATTCAAGCTTAGGCTTCATTTGGAGCAGCTTTCTTACTGTTTTCTAAATCAATTTTCTAGTACAAATATTTATTGAATAAGAAGTTTTTGGTCTAGAAAACTGCTTCATAAAGTAGTAAGAAAGCTGTCTCTAACAAAGTCTTATTTTGATGGGTAACACCCTATTTTTAAAAAGTAGGAAATAATCTTTGTTTTATTGCATGATTCTTTGATGCTCTCTATATTTGATGAAGCGTATATAAGTAGGATACAAACCTGAAGCACTTTCATATTGCTCTTTACGATATTTATAAATGAGATACGTGGATTATGTTACCATATGCAATAGATATTTTAACCTTCTATGTAGCTATTTTATCATTACCATGCTAGTTATATTATCATTACCATGTCATGTAATATGATATGATTATTATGTGAATGATATGATAAGTGAAAGGCTATATATGATATGACAAAGGAATTCAGGAATGACTATATGATGTCATAAAAGGTTTACAGGTTAATAAGAATGATGAACGTTTGATTTGATTACAATCCTACTCAAATAAGAAAGATGGGCTTAAGACCATGCCCGGTGAAAATCAGCTCTCAATTTAACTTAGGTAGCTATTTTATCAAAAATGATTGCCTCACCCTTCAATTACAATCTTGCCAGGGAAGGTTGATGACCTTGATATGATAATATGAATGAAATGACCACCTCGATAACACAATCTTGATCAAATTTATACATGCGATTCATGATGATAACTTATATTTATGGCTATCTTGCAATGGCATGATCAAATTACATAGAATATACTTATTGACTCCTTCAATGTATTGCTTGCTATGTTAAGCTTTGTAGTATCTATTGAGTTTTATGCTCATTCCAACTATTCCATGACAACCATTTTTCAGATAAGCTCAAAGGGAAGCAGGTGGAAGAATCAGTGTGAGATGGATGATTTATAAATGTTGAAGGAGAGAGTTTTGTCAATTTGTGATAGATCTTTTAGGGGTTCTGAACCGGAAGACTCCTATTTGAAGTCATGATTTTGTAATTGAACTCTATAAATCTTTATATATATATATATATATATGTATGAAATGAGAATTTTTTTTTAGATTGATATTTATGACTCAGAATAATATGTGATGATTAATTGAAATTTTTTATTGATTAGCCTCCCTATATCCGGAATGTTTTTAATGTATTGTACAATGTAGGAATTATACCAATTGGGTTATGATATTTGTATCCTTTGATGCATTATCTAGGTTTCCATTTTGAAACAAATTATTGAATTTCAGCAGTACACAAATAAATATCAAGATCTGGGTATGAAAAATGGACAATAGAAAGATGTGGTTGATGCGTAAGTAGATCATTTTATTTATAAAATCCCCTTAATCCATGAAACAAAAATTCTAAAAATAGATCAAATTCTGGATCTAATGCCTTGAAATAATTGGATATATTCAAATATTTTAAAGTCGAGTCAAGTACACTAAGATGTATATGAAGTTCAGACTTTGAATAGCAGAGTGGGATGTTACATATTAAATGCATAAGCACTATTATAAATGTGATATCATAACATGTGTAAAAATGACTATTCAAGAAAAAAAATTACTGTATTGTTGGCTAATTGTTCTAGCAAATTATATGTTTTTATAAGGGTGTGATAATTTCTTTTTTGTGTGTATGTGTCACTTTGTGAGAATATATGAATGATTGTATGTTGTTATGATATATGCATTTTTATTCATATATGTATGTTGGCAATTAAGACTATGCATGTGCTTCTCTTTATCTTGACAGGTTCAGGAAGTATGCATATTACATGCACAATATCCTAAGGTATCAACACATCTTCATATAAGCTCCTATTTCATATGCCCAAGATTTAGGCTTTGTTTGGGACGACTTTCTTGCTGCTTCTTAAAGTAGCTTTCTAGTACAAATATTTTAATTTTTGCACTGAAAAGCTGCTTTAAAAAGTAGCAAAAAAGCCGTCCCAAATGAAGCCTTAGATCACTTTCTCTGTAGTCTTGCAAGCTTTGAGAACTTGAAGGGGTATGAGAGTGATCACGTAGACTTTTAGCATAAAGCAATCTCTACAAGAGAACAAACTAAAATAATAAAAAAAACTCAAGCACTGAAAAGTAATAGTAATCTATTTGCCTAACACCCACTTGACAGCCAAACCAAAAGCTCCAGGTCTATCAGCTTTTCATAATATACAACTATACCAATAGGTATTAGTGCTCCAATTGTCATCAGTTCAATTTTATCCTCCATTTTTCAAATGAAAAATCTAAAGAAGCAATTCATGAGGCAAAAAAAATTTCAAGATAACATTTTGATGCCCACTTGTTAAACTCATATGGCTTCAATAGCCAGAAAATGTGGGTTATAAGAGCAATGTGACTCCCACCATCCCATCTCCCAATTCATCCTTGCCATGCACCATTAGTCATGCCAGCATGATGGATTTTTATTTTTTAAAATCAAAGGATAAAATATCACTATTGAAATCGGATTTCAAGATGTGAGACTACATTAATGGCAAAAAGTATGAAATTCGAAAAAAAGTAAAATTGAACTTAGCAAGATAAAAGAGAAAAACCAGTTTGGTTAACAGTTAGTTATAATCGATCTGCCATTCAAAATGATCATATTTCATAAATCTCTTTTTAGAAGATCTCGATTTACTCGAATAATTTATGAATTCGTTAGGGTTAAGCTTGGGCATGGCAGTTAGTAAGATATCACAACTAGCTTCAAGTTTCATCCTAGCTAATGGCTTTAGAAGCTCAAAATTTAAAATTTACATACTTAACTACAAGGAGCTATAGTATGTCCTCAAAATACCGACATGCTTTATGAGGTAAATGCATTTACTCCAACCAAATTCCAATCAAGTTTCAAATGAACACCAGGCATTCAACCCTAATCCAACACCCAAAGCTTCAAAAACAGCCTTCAAGTTATAAAAATATAAGAATCAAAACCTGCACCAAAAACCCCAACCCTAGAGTAATAACAGAAGAATAAGAATCAACACCGCAGTAAGAATGCTTACCAGTCTAGGTCGCGAGCTCTTCCTGAACCAACACACGGAAGAAATTTCTGTGAACCCTTCAAAAATAAGAAATCATAGGAAGAAGATTTGTCAAGTAATGGGTGACAAATTGGCGACAGAAATGAAGGAAGAATCGTTCTAGAGTGAGATAGAGGAAGAGGAATAAATACTTGTTCTTCTTCCGGCCTTTGACGTCTTCCTAAAGGAAGAATGCCGCAGCTTTCTCAATAGAATTAAGTAAAGAAGCAGAAGAGGCGGAGTAGCAGAGGAAGACGAGGATTAAAGGTTGAATGCAGACAAATCAAAATGGAGTAATCTTTGTAGTATCTGTTGTTGCTTTGTCTAGCTGGATCAATCTCCTCTGTCTTCTATATAGAGAGATAGAATGCAGTTGTAATTGAGAAGAAAGGGAGTAGAAAATTCTGGAAAATCAGTAATTAATTAAGCGAAAATTGACTCGTTATAATTTAAATTTGCAGTAGCCGGCTGAGTGTTGAAAAGGTACGGAGAAAAGAGCCGTTGGAGTCGGGGAAAGTTGGTGGGGCCCGCACAAAAAGCAGGGGAGCGATTTTTATACGGGAAGTCCTTTTCTTAATTTTTAATTTTTATTTTTTATGTATGAGTTTTTGTTTTGTATAACTTTTTTATTATTTTTTAAAATAATTTTTTAGCATAAAATTTTTATTTTAAAATTTTTTTTATTAACAAATTATTTTAAAAAGCAATAAGAAAGTCATCCCAAATGAAATTTGAGATTGCTGTAACTTTTTATAAAGTTGACTGTAAAGTTATTGCGCGAAAAATAATTTAATTATTCTAGTTGTAAAAAATACTTTTTCTTTACATATATTTTTGACAAAAAATGCCTATTCTAATTGTAGTTAAATGAAATTATGATTGCTATTTAAAAAATAAAACAATGGAAGCTACCCCAAACAGACCATTAATAAAAATTTGATTATATTATAAAATTATATGAAAGTATTAGTTTGTATCTTGAAATTTAAATGAAGAAAGAAATAATTTGAAATTATGGGATTTACATACGTATCCCAAATTTTTTATCTATTTATGTCTAATAATTAATCTTCTATATTTATTTATATAATATTTAAAATTTTAAATTACATAAAAAGACATTGCCAATATTAATTATTTAAAATAAAGCATATTTTATACATAATTTTTAGTAATTTAGATATTAAATGATATATAAATAAATATAAAGAATTAGATAGGGAAGAATTGTATGACATTATGCAAATCCCCCTCTGAAATTTCAAATAGTTTGAATAATATCAACTCTTAATTATCATAATTGTAATAATAATAATTATTATTATTATGTAAAAAAAACTATAATTTATCATCCTATCAGCAATATAAAATAAATTATTAATGTAAATTATCCTAACAACAGCATATTAAAATCTCTTATAAGAGCAAAAAAAAAAAACTGCTTGCATTGGAGAATAACAAATGGAATTGTAAGAAATACTCAAAGGTCATCTTTTGAAGTTCTAAATTTTTTTTTTAATTGTTAAAGTTATTGTTGAATTTTTCTTTCAGATTATAAAATTAAAGTAATTTTTAATAACAAGAATTAGAACTAAATAATTCAATTTAATTATTTAATGTTATTGGGAAATTTTATATTATTATAATATTTAAAATTGAATATCATTTATGGTGAATATTTTCAAAGCAAGAAAGAAATGCTTCGTTAGGTAACTATATGAGAATTCTTTTTCATTACAAAAAATGGGAGCAGAGGCATGCATATAAATATTCCCAAAGGCCCAATTGTAAGGAATATATGTAGATCTATACATACATTTAGTATGCATTTAGGGGCGGTTTAATTAGATGAAAAAGGAATGCAATGTAGAAGAAATATTTTGAAGTTTGTTTGGATAGCAATAAAAGAAATGCATGAGATTACTTTTTTGGTTTGACTTAAAGTAAAATGAATTCAGTATAAAGTCCAAAGAGGATAATGATCGATGGCTGATGGTTTTTGGTGGTCGGAGGCGGCGAGTCCCCAGTGACGATTATGGAGGCGGCTGAAGGTTGGTGATGGCTAGCTGTGGCGGAGGGCGGCGACAATGATTTTGAATTTAGAGTGCATTTGAAATTTGGCTATATACGTGAAATTTTAAATACACTAAAATTGAATTAGATGGTGAATATCAAATATACTAAAATTTTAAACTGCATTTGTTGTATTTCAAATCAAATATCAATATTCTCAAAACTCTTGCATTTAGAACACTTTAAACTCATTTTACTTAAAACCAAATAATCCCTTAATTAGTTAGTTGAGATATATTTCTATTATTAAATACAAATCCCCAGCCAAAATATCAAGCCTTGCTTGAGCTCTACTCGAGGCTAATATTCGTGTCTTAGGCTCACACACAATTCAAACAAGATCCAAATAAAATATGGTGGTTTCAATAAGATTCAAACCTCCTATTATAAATTTGAACCTCTATGTCGAGTATGGTTTGAACCTAATTTTACATCTAATAGTTGAACCATAAACTCGAAAAAAATACTTGAATTAGTTTGAACAAAATTATAACACTTAATATGAGAATCAAACCCTAAACCCTAAACCCTAAACTTAAGGCTATCAGCATTATAATAGATTATGATTGCATTCTAATTTAAACAACAAAAGTATATCACTATTAACCTCGAACATTATTTAGCGAAGAAATCACAATAAAATTTTGTGATAAATCGATAAAAGGAGCCTTAATACCACAACAGATAAAGCTGGCGGGAGAGAAGTTCGAGTAATTTCATTTTCGAACATTCATATGAATATAACAAAGTAGTATTACTCATATTTCAATTCAAAATAAAATTTCAATCATATTTTTTAAAATAAAAAATTAACAAATATATTTGTCCAAATATCACTATTATGAGACAAATAATATCAAAATTTTCAACATATATATCCTTACCTTTAACATCTGTACAGAAGGCGAGGCTGCTTTTTGGTTTGATAAGGTGAAAGGATCGGCTGCTATGAATGGATTTGGAGCAGAAACATCGTAGTACTGCTGTTGTTGTTCTCTACACGCGGCTTCATTGTGTAAGCTATCCAATGTGAGTTTGTCAAACCCCTCACCCTACAAGTCCCTGCAAATTGATTAAGCATTGTGAATAATGTATGACAAACTTTAGGGAGATTTACCAACATACTAGAAAATTCTTATTCATTTATGCATCAAATACTTAAATCTTAATATTTATTTCTATAACACTCTAATCTTTAAATTACATAAAAAATGCTTGTTGACCTCCACACATTCGCCAAATCAGTGTAAGCGTCAATGAGCACGAATATCGACAAGCATGACGCTTCACTAAACTAGTCAAATGACCTCCAATCGCCGAACGGATTACGCCGATGCGATTAGAGTGTCAAATATAGCCAAGGGAGGATCCCTCGTAGTTGAATTGAATGAAGATGGTCAAAATCAGCAAATTACAGGCCCAACTACGCACGATGTTTCCTGAATGACGTCCGTTTGTAAAATGGAATTTGTCGTTGCGTTCGGAACATGAAAAATACCCAAGAATAACTACCATATTGTATGGGTTATTCGAGCGAGCAAAAATGTGAATTTTGCAAAGGCTTGAGGTGGCAAAAACATGAATTTTAAGGCGACCGCACACACATCGAGATGCATAAAAATCAAGAAATTTTATTTCTGCTTAAATCCCCAGAATTCGGCTGCTAAAAAAATTGCTCGGGCCTCTGACGATTTTTTGCTCAAATCCCCAAATTTCTCCCAAAATCCTGCTCAAATCTCTGTTGTTTGGCGCTGCTCATGTCTCCTCCTGTGATTCCTACTTGTCTTGCGGGCCACTGCCACTCTCACCATTAAAATGAGAGCAATTGAAGCTCTCGGTTTCGCTCTCAAACTCCTCTGTTTGAATTCCCGCACACAAGCCGCAAGCTTCCCCCTGTTCGAAATCCTCCCGCAGCCCATTTGTCTTCTTCTTGCTCTCCTTCTCTATTCATTCTCCCTTGCCCGATTTCCACCTCACAAGCAACCCACTTACAAGATGCAAACCTGCTCCATGTTCGAAGACTACAGCTGTTGCGGCTCCCTCCTCCATATACGATCCTGCCCCATCTCCACCTACTTCAGCTACTGACCCCAATAGCCCTCATTGAACTCTTACGGAAGGGCCTAGCTCATGAACTCCACCCACCTGAGCTTCTCCCTCTAGCTGTTCACACAAAGAGCTTCTCCCATACACGAACCACTCCCACTTCCCCTACTCCTTTTATTCAGCCGATCCCCTCAACCCACAGTAGCTCCTCTCATACCCGACTCCTTCAGACCCAATCTACTCTTGCCGAACTCTAGCTTACATAATCAGCCCATTACATGCATCCCATTATTCCTGCTTCAGCTCCAGCAGCCTACATGACATACACTAAGCTGTAAACCCACCTCACCCGCTCGTGAGGCCCATCTCCACTTCCAACCCCTCACAAAACCCAATAAGCCTAGCCTGCTTTCAAAGCCTTGAACTCCTCTACCTGCACTCTCCATATCCACCACCACAAGCCTAAACACCTATTACATTAACCAGCTATTGTTCAACCCATCTCCATCTATACTTTCCCCAACTCTTTTACTAGCCCATCCATCAGCCCACCACCAACCCAAACAATCCCCACTCAACAAATTTCCAAACAACCCACAAACTCAGCCCAAGCTCTACACTCCTTACTCTCCAATAGCCAAAACCACACTTCAACAACTCTACAAATAGCCTAGCAACTCTACAAACATCCCACCTCTTTTCAAGTACAATACTTGACACTTAAAACCTACTAGCAAATTTCCATCTCTCTGCAAGCAAATTCTCCACTAACCCTTCCACTTGCACTCATTGCAAACAGAACCCATAAATCACAACTCCATACCACCAAAATTGCCCACTTTCTCTCAACCACCTACAAGCCTTGTCCCACCTACACTAACCAACATCCAAGCAATAGCCTAAGCCCACTCTACAACAACCCACTACACACTTCCTCTCTAATCCACTACCCAACCAACCAACCTCCAAAGCCTATAAGCTCTTCTACTTGCTCCATCACTTACACTCATCATCCCACTACAAAAAACAACCTCCTTTATGTGAACCTTCACATCAACCCAACAGCAACTTCCATCTCTCCCCACTTCTTTCTCTCTCTACATATTATTATAAAAAAAAAGGGGATTTTTTTTTAAAAAAAAGAGTGATATTTTCACCAAAAAAGGAGAGAGATTTGTGTGCTTTCCTCACTCATCGTCTCCTCGATACCATCACCCCTCTTGCATAAGGTATAATTCCCCTAAACTCAAAAAGCCTCTAAAATATTGTTGTCAGTGCTTGCGATGCAATGAGCGGACTCACCATGCACGCTTTTTTTAGCACTAGGAGGTAAAACTTAAGTACCCGTATGCACTTTCAGGTAGGCGAGAAAATTTGTAAATGCTTAGTGCAGGTACCCTTGCAACTGATGCACGCCTTTTTTAGTGTGGTGGGATAGAAGATCACAACTGTGGTGTTGCCCGACATCAACTATGCATGCCTTTCTTGGCGTGGTTGGCAGGTCTAGACTCCCTAAAATTTTCTTAGATGAGGGAGACGCGGGGAGGCTGCGAAATTCAAATTGACATGAAACTGAACTTAAAGCAAATTATAGAGAACCAAATTGAACAGGCTTATAGGGAACCTGACTTAAAATAATATTTTAAGATTAGAATGAAATTAAATGCCATTTATAAAATCAAAAAAGCTAAGTGATATTTGTAATGAACATATAATACAAATGGTAGTTCACTTACAGCCTCCTTATGAGTAAGAACAATAATAGAATACTTGTAATAAGTGTAATAACCCACTTCTTGAAGAAGACAATATACCTATAATGAATATATCTATTCACCTACGTGCTTGTGATACATACGACAAACTGCCCACTGGTGAAAAGCAAGGAGATTTGTGATTAATGATGCAATTTGCTTATAAGCATGAATAAGGCACTACAGGAAAACAATGAAATACCGGCGGAATTTCCGGCGGATAAAATTACGCCGGAATCAACGACGGCCTTACCGGCGGATTTTTTTGCCGGTAACCTTATGGCGGCCTTTCCGACGGAAATAGCGTCAGTAACTTTCCGGCGGCTGAACCGTCGGAATTGCGCCGGTGTTTTCAATATACCGATGCATATTCCGCCGGTAATATCAGGCGGATATTCCGGCGGATTTACCACTAGTTTAATTAAAACCCGGTGAAGTATTAGCAGCCGGTAAGTGGGCCGACAGATTTTTCACCGAAAAATACGCTGGTAATTTCAATATATCAGCCCCTGCCCTCGACTTCAGGACATTCCGCTTCCGCTTAGGTTGTTCACTGCTTCGACGACGTCCCTGCCCTCAAGCTCAGTCGACGACGCGCCTGCCCTCGAGCTCCTTTGACGACGTCCCTGCCCTTGCTCTATCGAGCTCCTTCAACGACGCCCCCGCCCTCGAGACGACATCCCTCTTCGACCTCGCCCCTGCCGGGATAGGTCGCTCTGTGTAGGTAACTTTCTCCCTTTCGCATTCTTCGCTCCGGCCAGTTCGCGCTCATTTGACGTACTTCTCTCCTTCGACGCAATTCGAATTCTCTCCTTGACGCGCGATGGTCGACTTCGCTCCGTTGACGCCAAACGGCCGGGAGCTCGCTTGCTATTTAGGTAACTTTCTCCCTTTCGCATACATTATTTTTTGCTTTAGTCATGGATGTTCTCACTAGACATTTGCAAGAGGATGTACATTGGTGTATGCTTTTTGCTCATGATATTATTCTTGTTGATAGGACTATAGAGGGAGTTGAAGGTAAACTAGAATTGTGGATGTCAACCTTAGAGTCTAAAGGTTTTCGCTTGAGTAGATCTAAAACAGAATATATGGAGTGTAATATTAGTAACGATAGACCTAGTAAGGGGATTGTGACTTTGGGCGATCAAGTCATTAATAAGAGTACACGTTTTAGATATCCAAGTAGGATGGTTGAAGTGGAGGAATGCATTCGGGCTTATTGTGTGATAGAAAAGTACCCCTCAAACTTGAAAAATTATTCTGTCTGGTCAGCAGTAATGAGCGGTACTGCTGTCGGTACCGAGTGGTACCGCGCTCGGTACTGAGCTCGGTACCACACGCCTAATGATGTGGCACTTTTTTATTGGTCTTTGGACATGTTTGGTGTCCGGACACAATAATCTCTCCTCAAACTTAAGGGAAAATTTTATAAGATATTGGTGAGATCTGCAATGCTTTATGGTGCCGAATGTTGGCCAATAAAAGAGTAGCATAATTCTAAGTTAAGCGTTGCAGAAATGAGGATGCTCAAGTGGATGAGTGGTTGTACCCTTAGAGATAGGATACGAAATGATTCCAATAGCTCATGCATACATATTTTGGTCAAACGCTCGAGCTCGCTTGCTGTTCTTGGAACTTTATCATATGCTTTCTCTAAATCAATAAATATCAAATGTAGATCATCCTTATTCTCTCTATATTTCCTGTAGTGAGGCCTCTTAATGCGCATAACAGCTTGCTTACAGATAACATTAGAGGACTTGAACTTAATGCAGCCCATTTATGGGAAATATGAATGAACATGTAACGAGCACATCAACTCTCCTATGACTAAGAGCAAGAACATGACACTTATAATAAGCATGATTACTCACTTGTTGAAGAAGTGAGACTTGTAAAGAACATGATTTGCCTATAGGCATGTATAGGGCATGAATAATGAATGTGTTACCTAGCTTACAAGCATGAAGAATGGATTTGAAATACAAATATCATGATCTGCATATGTAAAAAGATAATAGACTCTTGATGGACATGTTAATTTGCCTACAGGCAAAGAAAAATAACTTCCACTGCACATAACAACTCACCTACGGGTGTTAATAAAGGGGGCTTTTAATGAACATGACTTGCTTACGGGCATATATACAATGAATGTAGCCACCAATTTATGACCAAGAATTGCAGACTACACACTACTAAACTGTAGAGGAGTCATGACTAATAAGGTAATTTACTTACGAGCATAAAGAAGGACTCTTGTTACGCACAACGACTTGCCTACAAGTAATGTTAGCAAAATTGTGAGGAATATAACAACTTGATTACAAGAAATAACACAAAACCCATTAATGGATATTGTAACCTACCCATGAATAACATTAGTGGGTTATAATATTCACCTCAATCATTCCTACAACATGAGAAGAGATAATTGCAATAAAAGGAATATTCATTAGGAGTGTCAATATTTGACACGACCCAAAAATTCTTGGTTAGGGTCAACCCGTTTGTGAAATGGGTCAGATTTGGGTTGACTTAAAAACTCGAGAATGACCCGGAAACCCAATAAAAATGCTTATACCAATGTATGACCTTGGCTACCTGCATCTAATAGTGTCGCATCGAGTCACGTATACTCGTGTTGCATTGAGTCACATGTCTCTTCGCTGTCACATCTGCCCGCATCACTGTTGCATGTTGCCTGCTGCCTTATCGCTGCTGCGCCGCCTGCTGCTGCTGTTGCAGCCTGCTGCGCCGCTGCCTTATGGGATTTGGCTAAATAAGCTCACGAATGGAGGACTGGCGGCAGAATTACATGTCGAGTCAGGTTGACCCGAACCCGAAGGGGGTCAGGTTCAAAAAATTGACCTGTTTTTAAAAATGGGTCGGGTCGAATAATGTCAGGTTAGTTCTGGGTTTGACCCGAACCTGACCCGTGACTCGATTTTGATAGCCCTAATATTCATGAGTAAAATATGAAGGATATGCAACAAATATAATATAATACCCTAAAATCTTATTTAGAAGAATTATTCATTTATCTTTTAATAAACAACAACCAGAGCTATCTAATATCATCTATCAGTAATAAATAACAAAATAAATTTTATAATTCAAAATATTAAAGTACACATCTGTATTCATTCCTAAAAATCATATATAATACTCAAGATCTTTACAATCATTACAACTACTCTGTCATGAGTATAAAAGAATAACTAGAATAAAAATAAACAGAACCTAAAGAATTCTGACCAACCTCACTCTTGCTCCCCTACCCTGACCTAACATTTAACCACATATAATGAGCTAAAAAGCCCAGTAGGACACCAAAATCTATAGCTGAATTCAAAGCATGGTAAATAAGCAATATCCATGTCAATAGTCAAATCATAAAATTAACATTCATATGATGATTGAATCAGTGTAGAAATAGTAAAATTTATATACAGTAGTAGTATAATCTATAAATAGTAAAGCACTATAGTATGGAAGCTAGTGAAATAGTAAATTAGTACGAGTATCAAATCTATAAAATAATCGTCATATCCCTAATAACAATCAATACATAAATCAGATAAAGCATCGAATCAAAATATCGGTAAAGACTGTTGAAATCAAATCAATGCTATAGAATCATATAAGAATGTATACATGCTATCCAATTATTTTATATCACGTGCTCAGTATATAACATGCTTAGTATTAGTATTTAAATTGGTAATAATAATAATTCAGTGGCCGGAGCAGCAAAAAAAATATAATAATAATAAATCCATGTAGTAATAATAAATCTATATAATAATAAGAATAATGCCTCAAGAACATGCATTTCAGTAGTCACACTAAATAAATAAGAAGTCTTGGCTATCACGATATTTTTCAATCTTGTATCAGTATTAGTAAATTATTGACACAGTAAACAAAGTCATTACTCTTTTTATGTTGGCACAATAATAATCTCCTTATAACTCTAAATTAGTATCACGTGAATCAATAGAGGATAATAATAAATTGTAGTATTTAAAGGAAATCATATCGGCCCACCATCCTATACAGGTCAATCACTCTCCAACTAATGGGTCAACCAGTCTTTACTTGTCTTTTACACACACATTATTATTATAATACTATAACAGTAATAATGACCAGCTATTACTCAAGTCAATCACATATCCACATTCATTTTTAATACATTGTAGTAAATAAAACATAATTGAGCTTAATTCAAAAAATATCAAAATGACCTAATAGTAAACAACAAAAATCATGATGAGTAAAAATACACATTTTTAGAATTTAACCAAATTATAAGATATTACATAAACTAATATTCTAAAGCTTTAGTTGAACTAAATCACTATTTTTAGATATCAAAATAAATTTTTGAGTAGGTAAAAATTGCTGTATTTTGAAAATCACCTGATGAAAAATCTTAAATAAATACTCAAAAAGTTTATAATCTTAATCTCTATAACATATAAAAAGTTACACAGTAAAAGTTTTACCAGTACAAAATTATCATCATTTTTCAGGAACGAAAATATAAATTTGATCAAAAAAATAGCAAAAATACAAAAACTTTAAAATCAAAAGTAGGATAATGATTCCTTCAGCGAGATGAGAAAATCTCCCAACAGCGTTTACGAACAAAAATTGCTCTATGGCCTCCAAATCTCAAGTTTCATATTCTCTCTCCTCACTTTCTCTCTTAATTTCCTAAACTATTTTTTATTAGCCGAAATCAATAGTAAATTTAATTTTCATGACATTACTTATAATGCTTTTAGATTTTTTTAATAAAATAATAATATAATATTAATATACTTATTTAATTTATTCCATTTTTAATAGAAAATTCATATAAATCTATTTAGGACTTTAAAAATTATAAAAAATATCTACAAAATAAATTATTTTATTTAAAAAATATTGGTGAAATTGGTTTACAAAATAGACACCTAACAGTCCCAGAATCCTCACTTGTACCGACGATAGGTGTCAATTTCTTAAGAATTTTTACTAGCGCCCAAAAATTACAAAAAAAATTTATGCTAGTAAAATATTACAATAATAATGATATGACGAAGACGATTTGTGATTTGATCTTATGTTGACTCCAAAAAAAAATATTTAGTAGAGTCAACATATGGGCTATTACATATAACTACCTCCCACAATATCAACTTGTAAACAATGAAGGTTGATATGCAATTAATATGATAGTTTTCCTACCAACATGTCTAAGGAGGTTGCAATTAACACAATAACCTGTATGTAGGCAGAAGTAAAAGACTTGCAATGCATACAAGCACCTATGGGAAATTGTAGGAGACTCGTTATGTGCGTAGTAGTTTGCCTACGAGTTAAGGTGGTAGGCTTATTATAGAGAACATGAATTCGAAATGCACATATAGCCTTATCCACAAGTAATATTGGTGAATGTTATACTGAACATAGTTCACCAACATATAAAGTTGGTGACTTGTGAATGTCTACTGCTTAACCATGAGTAGTGTTAACAAAGCTTGCATTGTACGACAACTTACCTGCATAGTGCAGCAAATGTTTTGTAGTACAATCCCGCAATTCACCGGCAAGCAGAAATAGGAAATTTGTAGTGAAAACTATGGATCATTGGTAAACAGCAGCAATAAATTTGTAGTTCTAGGTTGTCATGTTGAATAAATTAACTCACTTGTAAATGAAAGACGGAGGACTCGTAACGCACCATACAGCTCACTTACAGGCAGAAGCACGCTCCTACAAGTTAGGTTGAGGAAATGATAGCTTGCAGAAGATGAGATGAACTAAATAGCACCGTTGATGCACTACAAATAAAACTTAACATACTTTTAAATAACGCTACCGAATCCGTAATATTTATACAAGCCAACAGAGGGCTTTTGCAAGCACTTAAATGGAATTTTGCACATTTTTAATAATAGTTATTTACATAATTGATCATATTTGAATATTTCAGAGCACTCCCTCATGCATTGAAATGCGTACTAATGCATTCAGAATATGCATATGCACTTTGCAAATGCTTTGGGAAGTATGCAAGTGTATGACACAAATACGTCATAAGTGCACGTAGTTAGTTATGAATGTTATAGGCATTTTCACATAGCATAGAAATGTACGAAGGACATATATATTGCTGCATGTGAAACACATTATGTATGCATATTATTCAACATGTAAAGTACATTTCATCGTGATGGCACGTTACATGAAATCACACTATGCATATGTACATTGTAATGTGTAGAACACGTTATACAAGCATATCATCCAACATGCAAAATGAATTGTGAAGTAGTAGTATGCTACAATAACATGCAAATATATTATACACTACACGAAAGCATAGATGCATTACGTAAATACACAAGCAATATATAAATGTATTCTACATATGCATTATGCAAAACTCAAGTATGTTATGTAAATATATTACACCATGCAAATGAATCGTGAGTATAGGTCAATCAACATAAGAATGCCTCATGCAAATACATTATGCATATCATGCAAATGTATTATATCACCCTGTTGACCTCATTTATATATGAGGTCACTAAGACCTACTTGGGTTTCTTTCTGGTGACCTAGTGATTAGAAGATGTCCACTTCACAATCATATAGGTCCCAGTCAAAATCACATCCAAGTCTAATCAAATCTAGCTCCACCCTTCAATTCAATCTCTAGCCCAGCCTTCCATCAACTTTCAATCAACTTCTAAATCATATCTAATAAATCTCAATCATTCATTTAATTTTCATTGATGTTGATAATTCAAACTCAATCATTCAAGTCCAAAATCCAATCCAAATCCAAGACTCCAAACCAAATTCTAAGGTTAAGGACCCAGGTCCTAAAATGCTTTATGGGTGGTTTTTGTACCACCTCGAAACCCAATCAAATGACCTTTGATTTGGGGTTTATCAAATGAATATTGATTAGACATATCTCTAAAGTCATCCCACCAAATTTGAGCTCATTCTAATTCCCCTAGCCCTAGAAACTGAATTGATTTCCAAAGGCTGCAAAACCTTAAAATATTTCCAACCTATACCACTGGACTTGTCATCCAGTGGAATTTGACCTTGGGACTCTTTCCAATCCCTCTAACCACATCCATAACCTTTGTTATGATTTTTTGAGAAGTAGTCCATACTTTGTTGGACTCAGTTTAACCTAGTGTTGACTAGGGATCAAAATGTCCTTTAAAGGGGTTTTTGGTCTTTTTCCCAAAACTCAACATAGTTCAATATTATCAACCTTCAAAATCTATCCCAATGGATCCTAAATATCATTAGGAACACATTGGACCCAAACCCACCCTTTGGTTTGACATGGTTGACCAAGTCAACCATGGTTGACAGAAGTGGCACTTAAGGGTTTAAACATCCATTTCAAATCAAATGAGCTCCCCTTAACTTGGGACCACTTCCATTGAGTTTAGATGATCAACTTGTTGTAACTTAGAAATAAAAATTGAGTTGTGTGTTATGTGATTTTTTGATGATAATAAAATATTATTGTTTTGATAATTATTATTTCTCCTCATATATATTAGATATATTTTTGTGTGTACTAATATTTAAGAGAAATCATACTCCAGACTACTGAAAACTTAAAAATAGAGTAGAATAAGATTTCATGTAATAATGTCTATAAATTTTTTTTTTTGAGTCTGAGAGAGTGTGATTGTAATTGGGTAACTATGCACACATACAGCGGGAGAGAGTTAAAAAGTTAAAATTAAAATTGAATTTTTTACCCTATTCATATTGTACGATGTCAGTTTATATAAATGACTGATAGTGTATAAAATCCAGTTCATACAAGATCGTCCAGATGAAATTGATCTGTTCATGCAGATGAACTAAAATTATACAGACAACTGATAGTGTATGAAATCCAGTTCGTACAAGATCGTTCAGACGAACTCATACTATTCGTCAAGACAAACTAAAATCATACAGATGATTGACAATGTACAAAATATGTATCATACCAAATTATCCAGATGAACTTGAACTATTCATACAAATAATCTAAAATTATATAGACGACTGACATTATACAAAATGAAGTTTGTACCAATTCATCCCAAAATTTTTGAACTGTTCATACAGATGATCCATGATCGCACTGTATGACTTGACTTCGTTTGACTTTGAAATCTGATTTTTGAATGATTTTTTCTTGAGGTTTTTATAAAATAAGTCCTAGAAACTATCTACTAGAGGATCTACTATGAATTTCTCTTTAGAGCAGAAAAAGAGAGTGTTTGGGAGAGTGTTTGAGAGTGAAGAGTGAGAGATATTGTAAGAGGAAATTTTGAGGGATTCATAAGGTTGCCCAAATGTGAGGATCTCTTATTATTTCTTCAAACTTCTGTCTCTACTTCATTGAAGACTTTAGAGAGAAGATTTTAGAAGTAGATCGGGTACTCTACCTTCACCTGGAGGGTGAAAAAGGATGGCAGGTTCTTTGTCTTAACCAGGAGGGTAAAAAAGGATGAGGGTTCTCTGCCTTCACCATGAGGGTAAAAAAGGATGACGGTTCTCTGCCTTCACCTGGAGGGTGAAAAAGGACATAACGGTATGCTACCATCACTTAGAGAGTGTAAAAGGCGTTAGTTCTCTATCGCACCAGATTGGTGGAAGAGAGTTTGTAAGGGCTTCTCCGCCTTACTGTGGGGGCAAAAGGAGAGTCACTATTGTTTAGTACAGTACCTGAAGAAGGAGTCTTCAGGGAGTGGACGTAGGTCTAGTTGGACTGAACCACTATAAAATTTGATGTTCTTCTATTCCTTTACTTTTTCCTATATTTTATTTTTCTGTACTTTAAATTGCTATGTTGGAATTTCTTTTGGGATAATTATATTCAAGCAACTACAAATTTTAGGATCATCGATTAAATTTTCTAAAAATGGTTTTAAAGAATTCCAAGAAATTTTTTAATTAACTAATTTACCCCCCTCTTAGCTAGCCTTGGGACAGTTCTATTAGGTTTAATAACCTTCATGAACTCAATGTAGCCAACCCTTGACCATAGGTCAACTTGGTTGACCAGGTCAACCATGTTTGACCAAATACACATATACCTTCATCCTACTCAAACCCTTTGACCAAGACTTTCCAAGCCTACTCAAACCCATGGGGTGACCCATTAAGTTCCTAGGAGACCCCTCTTGAGACCCCAAGCCTTGGGCCCACTTAGGTTAGCCATTTAGCTAGATCCAATTGCCCAAAGAGAGGTCACCTATGAGCCAAATCTCAACCCTAGCCAAATTGGATCAAACTAATGGTGGCATTGGGTCCCCCATGACCCAACACACCTTCCTTAGTTGAGCCAACCCTTGGGTCAACTTGGGTTAGGAATTAGGCTAACCCAAAGTGGTCAAAACCACTATGAGTTGAGCTATTTCTCAACCTAAGCCCCATCAAACCCTACCAACACCTCCATTAGGTGGCCCTAGGTCCAACAAACCTATCCTAATCAGCCCCACCTTTGGGTTAACTCGGGTCAACCTCTAGGCTAGCCCAAATTGGCCAAAACCATTTTGACCCGAACCATCTCCCACCTCAAAGCAATTTAAGCCCAATTTCCACCTGCATTGGATGCTCCTTGACTCAACACACCTCCCATATCAAAGCCACCCCCTGGCTTGACCCAGGTTGCACTCAAGTTGACCCAAACTATATAGGTTTGGGTCAACCTAAGCCTACTTCTCCAATTGGGCTTCCCCAAACCTAATTGAGCTCACTAGGCTCCAAACATCTTTCCACCTTAGCTCGATCAAACCCCTAGCCGGCAGCGATCGATACCAATAAGAAACCAGCTCTGGTGGTCCCCCCATCCTCGAGCTCTGCTCAAAGGCTTCCAGGCCTAATTTTGTTGGGTTTGAGCTCACGAGTGTGGACCTCCGAAAGGATAACAAAACACCGCCGCCCCGCAAGGGGAGACGGTATCTGGCCAATGAGAGGGCAGATTCGATCACACATATGATTAACCATTGAGGATAGTGGCTCTCACCAGCACACCTCGATGGGTAATAATATATGTGACCTTATCGTCACAACAGGTTTCCCCCACCCGATACATTAGCTCGAGTGAGGTTTATTTGAAAGTGGGATTTGGTTTTCCACGGGCGCAAGCTACCGTAGTTAATTACATCTCAAGTCGGGGCCTGAGAAAACTCTTGATTAAGGATTCTATATTATTCTTCCCAAATTGGGATTAACACATAGGGAGAAGACTAGGAAATCTAACTCAAAGAGAAAGAAAGGTTCAACTAGGCTTAGTCAACATACACGGCTCAGATCAGCATCCGGAGGGACTAAGGTAGTGAGAAGAAACTGGAGAAAATAAATAAATCATGCACTCAAAGCATGCAGGAGAGAAGGATGGAGGTGGCGTCATCCATGTGACGCAGATAGGTATGGTTTATAGTCTTTGAAGGAAAGGAGACTTACCTACTGATGAGGCATACTACGAAATAATAGTAGCCTTGAATCCTAAATCTAATGGGTTTAGTGCTCTACGCAACACTAGCACCTGTGTCCTAGCTAAATACAATGCAAAATCTGGACTTACCCTGGCCTGGAAGGGGGAGCCAGCTAACCACCTAATCACTTTAAAGCCATGCTGTCCAGTCATTTAATGAAAGATGGGTGGGTAGGTTATAGTTCTTGGAAGTAGGGTCGACACCTAGAGGATTTTCTAATTGGCCCTAGACTGATATTGGATGAATGCTCATAGAGCTAATGTAATTAAAATTTTTGATTTAGTTAGTTTCTAATGCAATGCATGCTAATTAAAGCTTCCAAATCAGGTATGCATAGAGCTTTAAAAAGGCTTATAAAATAATTTTTAGAATTAGACTGGGCTTCCCCAGGTCCGGCACCTCATTCTCATAGGTCAGATTATCTGGACTCTATCCGCAGGCGGGGAAGTGTCTTACATAAGGAAAGAGAGAAATGCAATAATATGCATGCGATCCCGGATGATCCCGATAATTTTCTAGATCGTTAAGTTGCTAGATTATTTAAGCCTTAAAATTTTGAATATTAGTTGAGTAGAAAAAGTTTTAGTTCTTAGAGAGCCTAACGAAATCCAGGCTAAAACAAAAGCGGCATGCATGACTCCAAAAAACTAAGAAAAGCATACAACTTATACGCAATCGTCATCATATCAAATAATAATAAGTAACCAAATTAATCAATTAAATGTTCATAGACCAACTGCCCTTAATTACAAATCAGGGTTTGCAGAAAATAAAGTGGCCGGGCACCACTGCCAACAACCCAGATTTCTAATCCTAGGACAGACGCAAGTTATTTTTGAGTGGGATACTCTGGATCTTCATCTTCTTGATCTTACCTTCCTTGGACTCCTTGGATATCAGCTTCTTTGGACTCCTTGGCTCTCCTTTTCTTTGGACTCCTTGGATCTCTGCTTCCTTGGACTCCTCAGGTAGTAGAATGATCCAAATTTGGATTCCCAAATAGAAAAGGACTATCCTCATATTGGGTGTCCTTTTCTCTTTGGGATCTAACCTTTGGATCTCAGTATCCCCACTCAAAATAAACTTTCATAACTCTTAACCAATATTTCAATCAATTACATTAAATGAAAGCAATAAATTTAGAATCTCCTATAAGGTTATCCTAATAGAAATCATCCCAAGTAGTTTTATATATCACAAGCAGTTATAGAAAAATAAAAGTACTCATCACAGCCACACTTGGCCATGCTCTTAATCATTTCAAGGGCTGAGCAAGCTTTCGAGCACCTGTAGCAAATTATAATGGTAATTTTATTTAGCCCTCATTTATTTAGGGGGGCTGAGCAATTTCTGAAGCACATGCATGAAACATCATTAGTATTTTTAAATCATGATTATTGCCCCCCTTTTATTTAGCGCTGTATGAGCATGGCCACCTACAGAAGACATCGTTAGTATCAAAATCTATCCTAACCTATGGGTAGTCTATCGTGCAATCACATCAAATCCTAGAGTGCAGTAAAAATAAGCAAACACACTAATAGTTCAATCACAACATGTAGTAAAATCTAAAAAAAGCTCGGCACATAGCAAAAAAGTAAACACAAGCCTAGCCTAAGTCTAAAAGTGATGCCCTAGCCAACAATTCTACAGTGTGTGTAGAAGTATGTGTGGCTGAGGTAGATCCTAAGCTGGTTAGTTAGTTAAAATTGCCTACTATCCGGGTTTGTTGTAGGTCTGAAAAGGGAGTTTTATTTAAAGTCCAAATATTAGTGAATTAAGATCCATTTTAATTAATTTGATGTGTAGGTCAGTTTTAATACTTAGGGTAATGATGTTTGAAGTTTAAATTGCATTAGTGAATTTTAGGAGGTTCGGGGCCCACCTATACACTAGGCTAAGGGGTCCAAAATTGACTTTTTGATTGAAGGGGATTTGTGGATAGCTAATATTTTTATAAAATATTAGACCTTAACCCGATCAGTTAGACAGTTAGCATGCCCAATTTGGATTCTTCTATTCAAAGTTATGAATTTCCGAAGTTTTGGTCTTGTTTTGAAATAAGTTTGACCGTATTGTTGACTTTTTGATTTATATTGATTTCTAGAATTTTAAAATTTTTAATAAATACTAGACCCTAATGTGAGTTGAATGCCTTTGAGTTTGCTGGATTTGGAGTTTCCTACGCAAAGTTATGAATTTTAAAAGTTTCGGGCCCTAGACTTTAGACTACGGTTGACCGGGAAATTGACTTTTTAATTTAAGCTGATTTCTGGACACCTAATATTTTTAATAAATATTAAACTTTAATTGGAGTTGAATGCCTTTTAGTTTGCCCATTTTAGAGTTTTCTGCAATTAGTTATGATTTTTAGAAATTTGGGCAATTAAATGAATTATCGAAATTGCTTAATTAGGGGTACTTTGGAGGTTTTGGCCCAAATCAGCTCTAAACTGATTAGAATCACCCCCAAAGGTCTGAAATGACCTAAGAACGTGTTCCCAAGTGTTTGGGGAAAATTTGTGATTTTTAATAATTTTTAATGATTTAATTAAGGCAAAAAGGTGATTTTTGATTAAGGTTTAATTAAAGTCCAGATTAATGTCCAATTAAAGGGCCCTAATTATCTAAGGTTGGGGACTGAATTTTGGAGAGTCTGAGGTATTATGGGTATTTTTTTTGATTTAAGATGGATTTATTAGATTTTTCTGAAGTTTCTAAGGCTTAATTAATGGATAAATTAGGGTTTGCTAATTAAGTATTTTAAAGAGTCCAAAAAATTCCTAAAAAATTCTAGGTGGTTCCAGATGTCACTAAGCACTAGTGTTTAAAGTTTCATAGCAATCAGGGATCTATCCTAGTTCCTAGAAATATTCTAAGTTCGCTAGACAGTCCTTAATTATTGTCCTTAGTGTGTCACTACACTAAGCAGGAGTAAAGTGAGGTAACTAACCCTTATGCATAACATAGAGGGTAAATGCAACAAATATAAACACACCAAATCATGTCCTTAGATCTAGGAGAGCCTAGGCTAGGTGCTTGGGTAACCTACACATACAAGGACTACGAAAATATTAAGTAAAGGAACCTAATGAAGTGATTAGTGAATGATTGGGACACAATCATTCACTAATCCTTTTCCCACATGAATTACTCTTCATATACATAGCCTATGTTTAAAATTTCATCAAGAGTGGATCTCTCATAATTAAAAGATTTAAATAATATGTAATCTTAAAATTATTTTAAAATACATAAATATTTAAAACGTATAGGTTTTGAAAATAGAATAATTCAAAATAATTTATTACATAGGCATGAGAGACCCACTGACCACCCACGGTGAGGTTTCAAAAGAATTTTGTATTTTTAAAGTAATTTTTATATTTAACATAATTAAATAATAAATAAATTATCACATCATTAGGTAGTACAGAAAATAATCTAGAAAGTATGGAATTGATTCTAGAAAATATTTTTAAATTAAAGTTCTCATTTTCCTAAAAAATTTAAGGTATTATACGTTAAAATCCGATTTAAAATGAATAAGTTATGAATTTTCTAAGTTTAAATAGGTTTAAAAAAAATAAATTTTAAATAATTTAAAGTAGTTAATATTTAAAAATAATTAATAAATTTAAAATAAAATCTCTGGATTTTTAAAATAAGTAATAAGTAATAATAATATTAAAAAATGCAATATTATTTAATAATATTAATATTAGGAAACATAATATTATTAATATAATAATATTAATATTATTATAATAATATTATTAAAGATAATAATATTATCTAAAATATTAATATTAATGTAATAATAATATTAAGAAAATATAATATTATTAATATAATAATATTATTAAAGATAATAATATTATCTAATAATGTTAATATTAATGTAATAATAATATTAAGAAAATATAATATTATTAATATAATAATATTATTAAAGATAATAATATTATTTAATAATATTAATATTAATGTAGTAATAATATTAAGAAAATATAATATAATAATATTAATATTAATATAATAATATTATTAAAGATAATAACATTATTTAACAATATTAATATTAATGTGATAATAATATTAAGAAAATATAATATTATTAATATAATAATAATAATATTAATATAATAATATTATTAAAGATAATAATATTATTTAATAATATTAATATTAATGTAATAATAATATTAAGGAAAATAAGATTATTAAAAATAATAATATTATTAATGTTAATATAATAATAATAATAATAATAATATTTAAAATAACTTTAAGTAAAATAATAATAATAATAATAATAATAATAATAATAATAATAATAATAATATGATTTAAAAATAAATTTTAAATAATCATAATAATAATAATAGTAATAATGATTAATAATAATAATAATAATAATAATAATAATAATAATAATAATAATAATAATAATATAAATAATATTATAAATAATATAAACATAAATAATAATAATAAAATAATCATTTTTAAATTTTTTGGATTTTTCTGATTTTAAAATTATATATAAAATATATTTTTAAATAAATATTAATTAAATAACCCTCGGCGGCGGCGGCGGCTTGGTGCGGCGGCGGTCAGACACGTGGAGAGCTCGGAGTGGCTCCGTGGTCCTCGGCTGATGATTGGAGAGAGGGGGACGGCGGCGGCTATGCGGGCCACGCGTCGAGCGCGGACTAGCTCGGCGGTCTCGACAATGATTACCGCAGTGAGAATCATTGCCGCATCGGCAATCCTTGCCACATCGGCAATCATTGCCACAATGACTACGACAATGATTGTTACGGATGAGATCGTGGCTTAACCACGTCAGCGGAGCTCCGCAGCCGTCTACTCAGCCGCGGTTCGAAACCGACGGTCCTGATCTCGATGGACCGAAGGATTGTCTGCCGGATCTATCCCGCGGCTAGACAGAACTGTGGAACGGCTGAATCAGAGCCGTTCATCAAGCGATCAACGGTCTAGGGATCCGATGACGCATGAAGGAGGTGAACCGAAACCCTAAAACTATTTTTGCCTCATTCTCGTTAACGACTCGATGGATTTTTATGAAATTTTAAACATAAACAGGGGACATGAAGAGCATTCATGTGGAGTATTTTACTTGGCCTAAAATGCACTTAATGAAAACCTAATTAGCTCTAAGTGTTTTGACCTAGATTAAGGGTTTACAAGGGATTATACCGTCGGATCTCCAAGCTCTTGATTCGGTTGCCTTGTAGACTGTCCTCGTATATTTCCCTTGAAGAAATCGTGCTCAAACAAGCCTTGGATTGGCCGGATCAGAGCCCTAAATGTCCTAAGCCTCGGGTCACCGGAATCTCACCGCCGGAGGCTCTGACCGGTGGTCTTTGGGCCGAGGAAGGTAGGGGGAGTCGTGGGAGCACTCTCGCCGAATCTCAAGGTATGGGGAGGTCTAGCAATAGGGCAAGAGTCAAAAAGTCCTTAGGCAAGCCCTAATCTCTCCTATTTATAGCCCTAGGCTTCTATGAACGGCTAGGATTGAATCAAGACACGCTTGGGAGGGAAACTCTTCAGTCTTGGCCGTGGGTTTGAATTAGAACCCATTAGGAAAGTGTTTAACGCATTAAAAGACCCTTAATGGGTCAATTTTGACCCATTAAGACTTCGGTTGACCAAGTCATGGGTTGACTTGGTCAACTTAGTCAATTAGGGTCAAGGGAGGGTGAGGGTTGAGCCCTGATTGGATTGGAGAGGGTTTAAATTAATTTGGACCCTTATGGACCAATTGGGTCAACCCAGGTTGACCTGGTCAACTAGGTTGACCCAGGCTATGGGTCTGAGCTGAAAGTAGGGTCAATAACGAGGCTCTGATATGATGTCCCCTTCCACTTAGAGGACATCCAGTGGCTGCCTCGATTGATCCCGACCATCCAAACTCGTGGTAATGGTTTAAATAGGGCTTCCTTAACCATAGCACATCATTTATTACAAGTGTTTTGAAATCACTCCCTAAAACTCCCTGAGCATTCTTCTCCCATTCCCCAGCCTCCTAGCCTCTTCCAACCATTCATTCGAGCAAACTCTGATGAAATCTCTCCACCTTCGCTCGAAGTCATACTTCCAGTGGTCCTCAGGCCGAGATATCTGAAGGAGAAGTCTTAGCCTTCTTTCCCTCAAGCTTCCTAATAGAAAAACCCATTCATTGGGGCTTTCTACACGATGATAATCTATTCTCGAGCTCCCTAATTAGGTAGTTCGGTCAAGTGTGAAGAAAACTTTCAATCCAATGGATTTCCACCATCGGATTGAAAGCTTTCATTGTCTTGATCCTCTCCATAAAATTTTATGGAAGTTTGCCGGTGAGATTACCCAGATCATGTGGGAGAAGGTTTGCGGTTACGGACGTCTGCTAGAGGTTGAAGACATAATCCCAGCCATTGATTCCAACCAACGGCTTGGATTAAATCCCACAGTTCTAGAGCTGCTTTGATTGTATCCATCTGATTAAAGATCTGATGGCTATGGTTATTTTCTCATTTACACCGTTAGAGCCAATGATTGGCTCCCAATCAAAGTGCGCCTGCATGTAGAAGTGGCGCTGACTGTGTAACTCTGGTTCAATTAATTCTAGAAATAATAGAAATTTTTAAAAATTTATATCTCCTTCCATATTTGACCAAATTTGGAGTTCTTAGGCTCATTGGAAAGATCTCAAGGAGATCTTTAAAAACCCTATGGTCTCAAGTCATAATTCTTTCTGTGTTAATGTTAATTTAAATTTGAAGGTTTATGATATTATTACATTTATGTGTCCAATTGGTGTCACCATGACTTGGGACTTTGGGGGAATGAATTTGGGCATGTCTTTGATATGTCCAAAATTTTCCTCCTCTGTTTGATTTATTTAAGGGCATGCTTGACTCAATTTAAACTTAAGGGTCATGGTTTGACCCCTAAGTTCAAATTGATCTTATGATCTATCCAATGAGATTTAGGATTTGAGTTTTGGTGTGTTAATTATGCTTAGTCTTGGGAGTTTAGAGCCACTGATTGCACCCCCTCCCTTGCCCTAGTTAGTGACTTAGGAATTTTTGAAGGTAACCTAGAGGTTGCCTTAGGTGGTTTGGTTAACCACCTTAGAGAGCTCCAATTGGGCCCAAATTTAGAGGGATTATACCTTGAGATCCAATGATCTTATGGATCCATTTGGTTTACCAACTAGGGGGTCCCAAAATCCCTTCCTAGATTTATCCTAGAACCTTAATTAAATTATAATTAATTCATATTAAATCCTAAAAATTCATATTAGATCTTTAATTGCTCATAATTGAACCCTTAATCCATGAAAAATAAAAACTCTATGATCAGACCTCTGATTTAACTTTAATTTAATTTTTAAGGAAAAGCAATAATTAATTAATTAAAAATATTTAAAAATTTTAAAAAATTCCTAAATGCTTGAAAGCATCCCCTTAGGTAATTCTTGACCTTTGGGGGAGATTCTAAGAGGATTGAGACTGATTTGGATCAGAATCTAAAAATCCCCTTAATTAGGCAATTTTAGAAAATCCAAAAATACTCAAATTTTGGAAAATCACCAATAATTCCATAAAAATTTAATTTAATTAAACTCAAAGACATTCAACTATATTTAAAATGTAGTATTTTCTAAAAATATCAAACCTCCAAAATTTAGTAAAAGTCAAAAAATCAACTCTCCGATCACGTGTAGTTCAAAATTGGGTCAAAACTTTAAAAAATAATAACTTAATATGGAAAATTCCAAATTGAGCAAACTTAGAGTCTAATTACTCCAATTAAGGTATAATATTTAGGAAAAAAATTTAAAAATTTAAAAATTATTTTAATTTTAAAAACCAACTTTTGACCCTTTAATTAATGAATTAAATTATTCCAATAATTCCAAAAATTCAATAATAGGTTAATTCCAGAAAATTATAACTTAATTAATAAAATAAGTCAACTAAAATTTTAAGACATAATAAGTACTCCAAAGATGAAGTTTTTAGGATGGACTATCCTGAGAGTCCTAAGGAGGTTTGTTCCTTGAGCCCACTGTGACAACGCCACAAACGGATTCAATGGAGTGTAAAACCTTAAAATTAAGTGACTCTTAATTAACTAATTAAATAAAATCCTTAATTCAACTGCATCAACCTAGTTTATTGGCTGAACTATCTTGAGCTGCGAAGCTAAGTGTTATAAGGAGACCTAGTTCCTCGAGCCCACCATGACAACGCCATGAATCGATTAGTGGAAAATCTAAATTAATTTAATCCTTAAAATTAGCAACTAATCAAATTAATTAAAATTCATCAATCCTTTAATCTCTAACTAATTAAATTCATTTAATTAATCAACCTTAAAAATGCATTCTAAAATGAATTTTAATATATTAATATCTGAATTCTAACTAAATTCTCACTCTTCAACTCTTAACAAACTCAAACATTAAATAACTTTAACAGATTACCAAACTTAGGATCTACCCTAGCCATACAGCCTTTTGCACAAACTTTAGATGGTTTTCTAGGACAACCAACTCTAGTTTAGGCTAGGTCGGTGTTTACTTTTACTGCTGTATGTCGAGTTTTCTGAGTTTTCATTACATGTTATGATTAAAAATTGGTTGACGTGAGTGTTTACTTATTTTAACTGCAATCTGTGAATTAATGTGATGGGTGATAGAATACCCATCACATAAATGTGATGGGTTACAGGAAAATGGAAGATTGGAGCTCATGTGGTCGACATAGGATTGTAGGGCTATGGGAAGTCGGCTAGCAGGGAGTTTTGCGGCTAGGTGTTAGAAAAAGAGGGAGGAGTTCCTCGTATGTGGAAGTTTGCTACAAGATTTCATGTAATTAGGGTTAGAAAAGGAATTAACAAGTGGAGTTCGAACAAAAATGTTCGAAAGGGAGAGGAAATTTTGGGTAGAGGCTTCGTGTGTGTGTGAAGATTGGAGGAAGCAGAGATGGGCAGATTAGAGAGGAACATAAAAAGAAATGGACTACGATTTTTGAGCATTTAAAGGAATCATCGCGACATCTATTTTGTTCTTTCCTTAATCAATGAGCAAACAATGATCGTTATGCAAAGGAGACGAATGGAGGTATTGTGGAGATCATGAGAATGCGTCGTCGACATACCGAGTTCATCGCCGGACGTACAATCTACATGCATAAGGTAAGTTGGCTTGATATGATTTTAATTACAAAAGATTTTATTAAAATTATTTAATAATAATAATAATAATTATTAAAAGAATGATATAAATCAAACACAAAGATTTTTGCCTTGATTTTCTTGAAATGTTTTGAAATCATTGCGTCACCACCTTGGGATGTGCTCTGATTTCATCGCATGATTTTCTTTGAGCAAAATTATAGCCCATTTTAGGTGGCTTCGACATTCTAAATGTAATGATGAAGTCTGTTTCGTGATCGAACATTATTTGGGTAATGTCGGGCATCATTTTTGGGTATCGGTCGCCAACTTTAACTAGTAGCATCTGATTAGGCTATGAGGGGCCTCCACTTAGGGGAATTTGAGGTTCTAATCCTGACGGCATGCTCCATTCGGCGATTGGAAGTTATTTAACCCTTTAAGTAATACATCACACGCCGATCATCATTTTATCTTAGATTTCACTCCTTTTCGCACGCATTTCATGTGTAGGTCAATAAATTTAGCCATTCATAGTCATACGACATGCTTGATTTTTTTATTATTTTATAATTAGACATGCAAACACTGCCGTTGCCAGGTCCCAAGTCCTGGATGAGAAAAGTGGAGGGTTGTATTAGGTAGTCGATAGCTATCATAAAACTTATTGAATAATAATGACATGAATCCTTTAAACAATTATGTTAATGCTAGGGCGTCCCCTGGAAGTGACGCATTGTATGGCCTGAATACAGCGACAAGTGTGCAAGGGCTGCTGCACCGCCGCCCGGGTGCTGTGTTAAATAGGCAAGGGTTCCCACATCAATGACGAATGTGGGCAAAGAAGCTAGTCCATAAAACTAAAATTAGGATAGGAACTTGGAATATAGGTTCTCTTACAAGAAAATTAATGGAATTAATAGATATTATGATTCATAGGAAGATAAATATTCTGTGCATTCAGGAAACTAAATGGGTTGGAGAGAAGGCTAAGGATATTGATAGTTTAGGATTTAAACTTTGGTATTCAGGTAGGAGTCGTACTAGAAATGGTGTAGGCATGATTTTAGATAAGAGTTTGAAGGATAATGTTATAAATATTAATAGAATTGGAGATAGAATTATAGCTTTAAAGATTGTTGTTGATGCTAAGATTGTTAACATTATAAGTGCTTATGCTCCTCAAGTGGGTTTGGATATGAATTCAAAATTAAAATTTTGGAATGACTTAGAAGAATTAATACAAAAGATACCTCTTGAAGAAAGAGTTTTTATTGGAGGAGATTTAAATGGACATGTTGGTAGAGAGGTAGATGATTTTAAAAGTATTCATGGTGGCTATGGGTTTGGAACGACAAATGAAGGTGGTAAGTCCATATTAAATTTTTGCTTAGCTTATAATTTTTTAATTGCTAATACCTTATTTAAGAAAAGAAATGAGCATCTCATTACTTATAAAAATGGATATAGCACAACTCAGATTGATTATTTTCTTATAAGAAAAGTAGATCGTTTAGTTTGCAAAGATTGTAAAGTTATTCCGAGTGAAAATTTATATACCCAACATCGTTTATTAGTTTTGGACTTGAAGATAATGGGATAGAAAATAAAAAATAAAGTAAAATAATATTCTAGGATTAGATGAGGGTATTTAAAGAATATTAATAAAAATATTTTTGAGAGTAAGATTTTAGATCTTAAGATTTTGTCTGTGCATGAGGATGCTAATGTTATGTGGGAAAAAGTGGCTAGTGATATTAAGAATATTGTGAAAGATGTGCTTGAAGATTCAAAGGGAAAAACTCCTAATAGTAAAAATAGTTGGTAGTGGAATCCAAATGTGCAAGAAAAGATTAAAAATAAGAATATTTATTATAAAAATTGGTTTAATTATAAAAATTCTGATAATTGGAAAATATGTAAAGAGGCGCGTAAGGAATCTAAGAAAGCAATATGCAATGCAAAGAGTTTAGCTTTTAGTAATTTATATAATAGATTAGATACAAAGGAGGGAGAAAGATATATGTATAAGCTAGCCAAACAAAGAGATAGTAGTAAGGATTTAGTTCAAGTGAAGTGTATTAAGGATGAAGATCAAAAAGTACTTTTTTTAGAAGATGATATTCAAGAAAGGTGGATGAGATATTTTGCTAAACTTTTTAATGAAGAATGTGAAAATAAAATTGACTGTAGTGACCTTAGCACCCTAAATAAAAATAAAGATTTTTGTTTTTATCGGCATATTAGTAAAACTGAAGTTAGAGAGGCTTTAAAGAAAATGAAGGGTGGAAAAGCTGTTGGACCTGATGATATTCTAATAGAGGTGTGGAAATGCTTAAGAGAAGAAGGAATTTCTTGGCTTACTAAACTTTTTAATACTGTTTTGAAGACTAAAAAGATGTCAGATGAGTGGAGAATGAGCGTGTTAATCCCTATTTTTAAGAATAAAGGTGATGCACAAGATTGTGCGAATTACAGAGGAATTAAGTTAATGTGTCATACTTTAAAACTATGGGAACGAGTTATGGAGCATAGGTTGCGGCGTGATACTAATGTTTCTCAAAATCAATTTGGATTCATGCTGGGTAGGTCTACTATGGAAGCCATACATTTATTAAGAGGTTTGATGGAGAAATATAGAGAGAATAAGGATGATTTACATATGATATTTATTGATTTAGAAAAAAAGCATATGATAAAGTTCCAAGAGAAGTGCTATGGAGAGTTCTTGAAAAGAAAGGAGTTAATAACGCTTATATTCAAATCATTAAAGATATGTATGCAGGAGCTATTACTTGTGTTCAAACACAAGGTGGTTTGACCAAGTATTTCCCTATTTCGGTTGGATTAAATCAAGGATCAACCTTAAGCCCGTATCTTTTTGCTTTAGTCATGGATGTTCTCACTAGACATTTGCAAGAGGATGTACCTTGGTGTATGCTTTTTGCTATGATATTCTTCTTGTTGATAAGATTAGAGAGGGAGTTGAAGGTAAACTAGAATTGTGGAGGTCAACCTTAGAGTCTAAAGGTTTCCGCTTGAGTAGATCTAAAATAGAATATATGGAGTGTAATTTTAGTAATAATAGACGTAGTGAGGGGATTGTGACTTTGGGTGATCAAGTCATTAATAAGAGTATACGTTTTAGATATCTTGGATCTATTGTTCAGCGTGATGGTGAAATAGATGGGGATATTATCAGCAGAATCCAAGTTGGATGGTTGAAATGGAGGAATGCATCGGCTTATTGTGTGATAGAAAAGTACCCCTCAAACTTAAGGGAAAATTCTATAAGATGGTGGTGAGACCTGCAATGCTTTATGGTATCGAATGTTGGCCATTAAAAGAGAAGCATAATTCTAAGTTAAGTGTTACAGAGATGAGGATGCTCAGGTGGATGAGTGGCTTTACCCTTAGAAATAGGATAAGAAATGAGCATATTCGTGAAAAGGTTGGAGTAGCTCCAGTGGAAGATAAGATTAGAGAGAGTCGCCTTAGATGGTTTGGTCACATAAAACGGTGGCCTCCCGATGACCCGGTTAGGAAAGTAGAGGTCTTAGATTTGGCTTATATTAAGAAAGGTAGAGGTATACCTAAAAAGACTTGGTTAGAAAATATTAGAAATGATCTTTCTTTATTAGATTTAAACGAGAATTTGACTTTTAACAGGACACAATGGAGAAAAAGGATTCATGTAGCCGACCCCACGTAGTGGGATAAAGGCTTGATGTTGTTGTTGTTGCTGTTGTTGTATAATTAGACATGCAACTGTCCGATACGTGTTGGAGGTGTGTCACACACACATCTTGTAAACTTATGAACGCTACTTATAACTTTATAACAAAGTGTTGGTGCATCATAATTTCCTATGCCATTAATTGGAAATTGAATTTATCTAACAAACATAAAAACATATTCCAGTGAAATTTAATAATTGGTAAAAAATAAGAACAAAAATTATGGGGTCGCCACTTTAACTCAGAGCCCCCCTCACAAGGATACAAAAACAAAATTTCTCGTCAACCTAACAAATCATATAAAACATATTTATTTCTCATATTTCAACATCTTCATTAACATTTCCTTTTCATCTCGTTTCCTGCAATTCCTTCAAATAAAATTGGGCCAAAATTCATCAATTCAACAAAATAGCTAGAAGCTAATAATACTAAGGCATATGTTACATTGAAGTCAAGGCAACATAATCAGTTAACTAGTTATGAAATTCATAGGATTTTAGTTTGTGCAACAAGATTGTTCAATGCTTGAAAGAATGAACAGTACAGAAACCATTTGATTTGATAAAATTGCTTTCCTGACCCATTATATCATTCAATAAATACACACACTGGCAAGGGCATTAGTATATCATACTAAGTAACTAAGGAACTCATAAGAAAAAGAAAGTTTAGTAAACCAAGAATCAACTATGACACGCAGCTCATCTTGATTTGTTGGTCGGGAGCTTTGACTACCAACCAAGAGGGCTTGAGTTTGAGTCTTGCGTATGTGATGTGTGTGCAAGTTTACCTTAATTGGCTTAAATGTCCCCAAATAAAAATTAGTTGTGACATTCCATAAGCTTCCTTAACTGATATAGTTATGACATTCCATAAGAAAAAAATCATGAAGTTTAGTAAATCTGATGCTTTATGAGATTAATGAGCATATCAAGAACCAAAACTCAAGCAATAAAAAATAAAGTAGATTAATAAATAATAATAGACATGGAATAACTAAATTCTATAGCAGTTCTATTATTTTAAAAAGGGTAAAATGACAAACCAGCTGGTTTTTTACAGTAGATAAATTAGTGCTAGTAACGAGGGCTAGCTCCCATCTAGATGGATCAAATGAATTTTCATGAAAAGCATCAGAGTTGGTGGAGGAGGCATCTATTCAGATGGTACAATAGTTAATATCAGTCATATGATTACCATAATTATTATGGAAACAACCAAAGACTGCATTGTGAAACAAGTAGCAAAATGCATACCAGATGGAATTATTGCTAGAGCTAATTCAGTTGGATTAAATTCATTGTGTTATTGCTTATCCAATGAAGTTTGACTTCCATTATTAGAAATTTGAAGGAGAAGAGCATAAAGGGACAGAGGGGGGAGGAAGTGAGATGTCAAATGTTTGCTACAACTTACCAATAAATCTCTCATATCTTCCTCCTGGAGAGGGCCCGATGTAACTTCAATTTGAACTTGAATAAGTTCTAGCTTTGCATCTTTAACAGGTGGTTCATCATTCTTATCACACCTTGGGTCCGGAAGGCGGTACACCCCAGCAACACGGGACGTGATAAATGAATAAGAAAACCTGTTTTGTATTAAAAAAGAAAATATGCATATACAAATGATACATATATACATCAGAGTAAATAGATGTAGTGAAATAATGATCTAATTCATTAATAGAAGTTCAAATATTCAAAATATATAATAACAAGAGTTTTGATACAAGCTAATATAAATAGAATGAAATGCAGGAAAGAAACTACCCAACCCACAAAAATCATAAACATAACATAATAAACTACTACAAAATAATAAATATAAAAAACAACCTACTATTGGTAACCCTACACCTGAGGTGGTGGTTCACCAAACACGCATGTGAGACCTACTGAAAAAGATGAAAGAAGCCTATTTGGGAATTCCTGAATCAATTTAGGATCAAGTATCAGTGCACTTAGAAAATGTTTCTCTATTCAATATAACAACTATTAACCCCCATATACCGAACCATGAGTAAAAGGAGCAAAATTGGCAATTTAGGCAATGCGCGCGTTGATGTGATGCATCACTTGAAGAGTCAAACAATCTTCAATTGCCAAACGGATGGTGCCATTGCGATCAGGATGTTGAATTCTTCTATGTCAAGGCCCCTCACAGTCAAATCAAATGAGATCAGTCCAAAGGGATGACCGACACCTGAAATTGATAATGATCGATACCCAAATGATGTACGATCGTAAAATAGATAATGCCATTTTGTTTGGAATGTCATCAACACTCAAGAACTATATTTTCTACATTCAATTGGGGTCATTCAAAGTGGTGGCCTGGATCCCAAAGTGACGACACATATATCAAGAAAAAGGGACCTTGACACCATCCAAATGATCTCTGTTCGTGAAACAGGCTTCACCGTCGTGTTTGAAATATCATTGACATTAAAAATATACATCTTATTTAATTAATTGGGATCAACCAAGATGGTGGCATGAATTACGAGACAATGACATGTAAATTGAGAAATTCAACACTCGTCGTCGCTCAAATGACATTTGATTGTGAAATAGACTTCACTGTCGCGTATGGAATATCATCAAAATTCAAAATATACATCTTATTTGATTAATTGGGATTAGCTGAGGTGGTGGCAAGAATATCAAGGTGACAACACATAAATCTAGAAATTTAGCACTCAACATCACCCAAACGATGTTCTATCAGAAAACAAACTTAGTCGTTGCATCCGAAATGTCGTTGACATTCAAAATATATATTTTATTTGATTAATTGGGATTAGCTAAGGTGGTAGCATGAATCCCAAGGTGATGACACATAAATCGAGAAATTTAGCCCTTGATGTCACCCAAACAATATCTGATCGCATAATGAACTTTGCCATTGCATCCAGAATGTCGTTGACATTCATAATATACATTTTATTTGATCAATGGGGATCGACCGAGGGGGCAGCATGCATCCAAAGTCGAGAATATGCATATCAAGGAAATTGGCCTCGATGCTATCCAAACAAAGTCTGATCATGAAACAAACTAAATACCTAAGAATGACAGCCAATTTATTCAAATTAAAATATGCGAGGAGGTTGACATGCATCCTGAGGTGAAGCATGAATTTTGAGGAAATTGTTGCTCGACGGTCCCTAAATGACATCCGATTGACAAACAAACTTTACCATTGTGGCTGGAACAACATCAATACTCTAAATGCACTATCAATTTATTCAATTAAAATTATGCATGCAAATCGAGGCAATTTTGATGCAATAATACATAAATCAAGAAAAATTATGTGACATTGACCAAGTTATATTCGATCATAAAATAGACTTCACCATTGCGATCAGAATATCTACAATACCTAAAATGCACTATCAATTTGTACGAAGAAGATTACGCGGTGAAGTCAGCATATAAAATAAGGCAAAATGCATGCAAATGGAGAAAACATTCAAAATGAGGTGATTTTGACTTGATTAATGTAATTCTGTCATTTTGAATTAATGTAGTAATTACTAAACACTAATATGGCTATTTAATTAAAATTTATTTTGGCAAAATCAGAGGCCAACTGAGAAAAAAATCAAATCCACATTTAAACTTACCTCATTTTGTATGAACTTCTGCTGCCGTGCATTTGGTATACCAGCTGGCCAGTTCTATTTTCATTGTTAAGATGAAGACTAAGGGATTTCACTGCTTGGGCTTCTTCATCTTAAGCATGCAAAGCTTTAGTTTTATTAAAGACCCTCTCGTCCATTTCCTCCTCTACCAAAAAAACACCTACAGGCCGAGACTTCTACACCCCCTAAATTTGTTTGTTTTCTCTTCAAATCCCCACCGTAACTCATGTTCAAATTCCTCCCACCAGATCGATCTCCCACGCCTTGCCATTCATCTGAGCTAATAGTTCAAACCAACCGTACCTCAGTACTATCCATGATATCCTTACATCCATCCAACATCCATTAACAACCATTGTGCCGACACCAATTCTAGATCTCCGACCACAACCTCAATCTCCCCTTTTCTCTTTTGGAATCTTCAAGTAACCCACTGATCAGAACAAGCTGGACTTTACCCAGCTCTGACTGCCCCTTTTTAAGTTTCATGAATTCCACACTTCACTCTTTAGCACTTGGTCAAAACCCAACTCTTTCCCTATTGGTTTCTTCTTTAGCCCCTCACGTCTACAGCTAGCAGCACTTCTCCAACCTCCAATCCCGTTCAAATTCTCTGTTCCGAACACCACAGCCCCTCAAACTTCTGACCTCCAATACTCCAACTTACCCACACAGCAGTCACCCCTTCCGCCTCTGATTTTGATCAGAGTGTTTCCCTCTTATGTAGGAGACTGCAAGCCTTTGTACACCAAACTCCACATAAACCCACAGCCGTTCAAAGCCTCACCCGACCTTTCTTCTTGCTTGTCTTACACAGAAGCTTCAGTCAACATAGCCGGTGGTTTTAAAGCCTAAAGCCAGGTAATGGAATCTACTTTTTTTTTTTTATCAGGGGTGGTATTCTATGAGGCAACACATGCTTTTGTTCAGATGACTTAACACTTCCCTTTTGTTCTATTAGTGAAGGGGAATATTTAAGGCAAATACATTTGAGTGGATTCAATCATCATTAGGGTCATGGTACTATTAGGCATCGGTGCGACGCTTATGACGAGGCGGGTAAGCCTCGGAGTGCTACCATAGCGTAACGAGGATAAAAATTAAGTACCCTTAGGTGCTCATGTGGCGTAGTGGAGAAATCCAATTGTGCTCTTTTAAAATAGGTACCTGAAAACCCTTAAGCGCTCATGTAATGTAACAGGGATTTAAGAATTGTGGTCATGGTCTCATCTGACACCTACTTGAAGCACTCATGTAGCATGGAGAGAAAGGTCATGTTTTCTAGAATTTTCTCCTAAATAGGGGAGACGCCTGGAGGCTACCAAATTTTTTCAGTGAAATAGGTGACTTAGCATCAAATGAACAAATACTTGGACTTGAACTTGATTGAACAAAAAAGGACTTAAGTGAACTCAAACTTAGAATGGACTTTGACTTGAAACAAATGACAATAAATTGGACTCAAACTTGAGCTTAGCTTGGACAACATGGAACTTATTTTTAGCTCAAATGGGCATTGAATAAATGAAATTAAATTTAACTTGAACTAAAGCCTAATATTTGAAATGAAAATCATGAATCATGAGAATGATGCAATCAATGATAAATGAATGCTAATCATTTCAATTAAAATGAAGATGTTGATAAACATACAAAAGAAGATTGTGAAAGACATGTCTTAATTACAAAGCTATTACATGAGGATTTTCGAGCATGATAATTGATTTGTAATATTGGGCATAACTCACTCCTAAGTAACAATTGATTGAATAAAATGAGGCATGTGATGAATGCGAGCAATGTACCTCAATCATGCTCTTAAGTTATTAAAGATAATTGGATTAACGACAAATTCATAAGTGAGATGTGAAAGACACCTGATTAATGAAAACTTGTAATAAACACAGTGCCAAGAAATTGACATAAAGTGTATAGTGAAAATTATCATCCATAAATGAATTCATTGCGATTTACAAGTCATTTTTTAAGGCAATGATCAGATAAAGGCGCGATCACATGTTTGAAATCAACGACGTGAGATTTTCAATCATATTGAAGACTCATCCTGTTAGCTCAAATGTTCATTGCTTACGAAGAATAACATGCATACAAGAAAAAAAGCGTCTGCACACGATCAAGAACTTTGGACATGACATGTTCGTGATCAACAATATAAGACTTTTAACTAATGTTGATGGTGTCATCAGATAAGTTCAAATGCAAGCATCAATGAGTAAATAAAAGACTCATCACATATAAGGGAAAATAACCGACATATGATGGTGAATGTGATAGATTCCCTATGAACATGGGTGGAAACATACGACAGATATAATAATCCCATCGTATGGGAAATCTTAACTTGGAAATAGGTATACCGTACTCTTACAAGTGAAGACAATCGACATTAAGATGCAAATAAAGGTATCCAACTCCTTAGGCAATAAAAATTAAGAAGGGATATACAGTTTGATTGCAGAAGGTATGCGAGAGTCTTCAACGAATGCAATATCTTGTCAGTGGAAGCACACAATGAGTATTATAACATATCTCCAGTCAATGATAGTCGGCTCATAGATGAACACCATAGTTACTTATAAATACTGAAGGTCAACACACAATGAACATGAGGGGCGATCAGATGTACTTTTCATTGCTACAGTTATTAGTACAAGGAAGTGGCCATCAATACTGAAGTATAGGACATCAGTAAGAATGCAGTCATCCAAGGTTGAAATGATTGATTCTTTATATAAGCCAACAGTAGAAAATGATGATGATAGCATAATCAAAGAGTTGCCTATTAATTTCTACACGAGTTCTGATGAGAGAAAGCCAGATTAAATCATTATTTTTAAAGATGGAGTGAATCTCAGTTCAACTAGATTCTGAACATTGAGTTGGATAATATTATTGAGGCTTGCAGGTTTCTTGTTGAATAATGGTTGTGCATCCAACACACTATCCATAAGCAAATGCTGAAAGACTATGACAAACACGAGCTTCTATGGGGCACTGTAGAAGACCCATCGTGCACTTGACATGTCACTTACGGATAAATATAGAAGCACTACAATAAATATAGGCTTCTTTGAGTTGTTGTAGAAGTCCCGTAATATGTCCAAAATTCCCCCCACACATGTACTGTAATATGTATACAAATAGGTACACCAAAATGCACGTGTAACTGTTAACCCGCATGGGCCCAAAGCTCTCTGTTAGCTAAGGTGGATTCAAATTTGTCCCCTTGGATAAATATCCATCCTAGGTCTACAAGTTACCCTTGGATGAAGTAATCCATGGATGCCGACAAGGATCCTTCTATAAGATTGGGTCGACTGCCTCCTTTGTCATCCTGGAACCCGATGGCCCAGGATGACAAAACCATGGGATCTTGATTGGGTCCATCACCCATTCACCCACCATCCACTTTAGGTATAAGATGGTGAAATTACTAATTTTAAATATCAACCCTTCAAATTTATAATTCTGAAAACCCATGCTGCTACTATATGCCAGATACCACATACTTCTACGTTTCTGACTGATGACTAGCCTTAATCAAAAGTTCTCTCTCATGATCAGGAGGGGTAATTAACTATAGGGGCTTGAGCCTATAGGAAACCAAAACTCAGATCATAAAGTCCTTGCAAAATGAGGGTGAAATCTCTGGGTAGTGTCTTAATAATGCTGAAGCTTGCTCATATGGAGGAAAACTGATGAGACAGAGGAGGAAGTTGAATGCTGGGCTCCGAGCTCAACAATAATAACTGCCAATGCACCCTTTCAACCAACCAGCCCAAGAACCCAAAGCTGCCATTCTCACTTGGAATGGGTTTGTGGGCTTAAAATGGGTCAAAAGAAATAGCTCGACTGGTGAGCTGAAGAAGTCACTTTAGGACCGACAGCCTGAAGTCTCAGCTCCCCAGAAGAAGAATGAGCCTGAAACTCTCTTAGCTCAAGTTTACAGGGTCTTAAAGAATATGAAAGAGAGAAGACTGAAGAAGAGAAAGTACCAGTGGCCATTGATGGTCTAGAATAAAAGGACTCTGTCGAGAGAATGCTTATGTATTATGGTGGAGATAAAGGAAAGAAAGCATGTCCCGCATGGTGAGCATCTAGGCGTGACACCTGAACCTCAGGTTCCAAGATCCACCACCGAAAGGTCCCAACGAAAAGGAAAAGAAATCTAAAGGCCAAAGCATTATAGAAAAGATGAAGATAGAAGAGAAAGAAGAACTGATTCTTGTGTGACATTCGGTATAACTTCTCAGAGATCCGCCCCACCTGTAAACAACATCAGAAATGGGTCCAAAAGAAGACCCACGATGATGCCCGTCCCAAAGGTCGACACCCCAGAGGATCCTCTAGGGGATCCCATCATTCACCGACTCCAGCTCAAGAGGCGACTAACTTAGACTGTAGTCTGCGGGTCAAAGAAATCTTCTTATCGAATCGAGAACCGAAGATCCAGCATCGCTTGGAGATCTGAGTACTTGAAGAGGAAGAGAAAGAAGATATGAAATAGGAAGAGAAAGAGATAAATGACACCATGAACATGGAAGTCATCTACATGGTGAGGCACACGAATCCTAATAAGGAGGCCTACTATAATGACGGTGGAGATGGTGATAACTGGTAGTGGCTGCCAGCTAGAAAAGTACACTGATGTCATGACGAAGCTGGGTCCACCGCTGACAGAGGTGACTACTCCCAAGGAGAAGATGAAGCAGAGGAACTGCTAATGATGACCCAGATGGCGACAATGAGGCAAATGATGCCGAGAACTGTTGCCATCAGTCCCATGCTTGATCCTTTGGCTGATCCTCCAAATATCTAAATACTTAAAATTTCAGGAATATAGGGTGCACCTGAAGGTGGTCACAAGGTCTAAATGTCATCCGCCAGCCCACTCCAAAAAATATAGCAAGTACTTCCGAGACTGTGATGGTTACACAGTTAGAAGGAATAATCACAGAAAGGATCAAGGCTATCATAGTCGTTGATCAAGAAGAGAAACTATTGGGTAAAGGTCATCCATATCCTATAGAATATGATTAAGTGCCATACCCAAAAGGATACTCTGTCCTGAAGTTCAACTCTTTAAATGATAATAACAACCCTCGATAATACTTGGTATAATTCAAGGCCCAAATGTAGGAATACCAGAGGCAATGATGCCTTGCTTTTCCGATAGTTCATCAATAGTTTGACAGTAGCTACTTTTGAATGGTACGCTAAATTACCAAATGACTCTATGAAGATGTTCGTAGAGTTGGAAGCTATATTCGTGAAGAGGTTCGCCAATGCAACCGAGAAGATAATGATTGTTGACCTTGCTTTAGACAAGCAGAAGAGAGACAAGTTGGTGTCAAAATACATAACTCACTGGCAAAACTTGAGAATGAAATATGAGCAGTAGTTGGAAGAGGCGCATGCCGTTCAATTACAAATGAGAAACATCGATGATAATATGCAATCATTCATGTGTATGGCTACCATCACCACATTCTAGGACTTATTGGACAGAGTGGCAAGGGTTGAGAAGTTGAACTTATCAAGATCAGAAAGCCACTCTGATAAGCTCAAGAAGGCTAAAACATCAGATGCCAAAATGGGTGAAACTAACTCTGCATCCTCTCTTAGGCCAAATAAGGGGAAGCAAGTGGTTTATAATGTAGATAAAGGCAAGTAGCCAATGCAATACAAAGAAAAGCCAAAATAATTCTTCAATCTTAACCCCCAACTGAAGCTGATACTTGGGGGGAACGATATGCCATGAACCTTCTAAGGTAGAGGGGAACACCTGAGGAAAGCAATGGAAACTTGTGATAGAACGTTCTCATCTCTCAAAGATAAGATGAATAAAGAGTACTCATTCAAGAGGGAGAGTGTTGCCAAGTTATTTTAGTAAGAACTAAAAGCAGATTTAAAATTGCTGGAGTGCAAAAGGCCTGAGGAATCAAAACAAATGAGCGACCCGGATTACTACCCATACCATCAGGTGCTTGGCCATCCTACTGAAGATTGAAACATCTTTAAGGATTGGTTGGAATAAAAGTACCCGAGGGGAGAGCTCACATTGTCATATAATTTGTTGTCTCGCCCTAGGAAAGAATCAACTCGGGTAGTCACATTGTCTTCCATAATCCCAGTTGAAGAAAGAGGAAAGGAAAAGAAGCCGATCAAAAAAGAGAAGTGGGAGACTACGGTCTCCAAGAAAATTGTGAAAATGCTAAAGCAGCTTGAAGGAGTTCCAGGTGTGAAGTAAAAATCTCCTACTGAGCTGGTGATAGATTTGAAGGCACTGTCTGTGGATCAAGCATTTATCTCTGAATAATTCCCCAACCAAGATGGCACTTCAAAGTCTGGGAAGGTAAAATCCTCTAAAAAGAAGACCAAAATAAAGAAGCCCAAGGAGAAAAAGATCGCAACCCAAAGGGTTATCGATAGTTTGGATGAATACTAACAGATTGTGAGACACCTTGTTAAGCTTACTGATTTTATGACAAAGCTCAAAATTGAGGAGGCAAAAGAGGCCAACGAAGATCCACTCCCCCTAGAAACTTGTTGGGTTATTTCGATGACAATAGTGGCTCTAACCAAAAAGGAAAAAGAAGCACCCTCTGAATCCTCTATGATGGTATCACCAATGGATTATAGTTTAGAGGAGATTCTATATCTTCCAGAAGAAGGTGAGCCAGACCCGACATAGCATTGCAGATGGAACACATAAATCTGAGTGGTGATTTTGAATCAACAGATGAATCTCCAGATGTGATGATCATCTACTCTGAAGAAAATGCACCATCAACTGAGTCTTAGCCAGAGGAGATTGCCCAAGTGCAGTTGAGAAGTGGTAAGAAACTACCATCTCCATCGAAGAAAGGGATCCCTAATAAAGATAAAGAGAAGGAGATAGTTGTAAACAAAGACATTATCCCCAAGGACCCAAAAAAGAAAAAACACTTTAACCAAAATGAAAGATTATAATATCCTATCTCATATGAGGAAAATCCTAGCACAGTTTAGCGTATACGATGCTCTGGTAATATCTAAAGACCTTTAGGAGACCTTGATTTAGGCTATAAAGGACCCAAAAGATACGAGTCATATTTTGTCAAACATAATATGACAGAGGTCTTATAAGCTCAAAATTGGCTAATCATTAATTTTGTTGAGGATGATATGATGCTCAAAATGGCAGATCATAACCGCCCTCTGTATGTTACTATAGAGAGTGACAGAATGATAATCAGTTGAATTCTAATTGATCCTAGGTCCTCTATCAACCTTATAAGCTTAAAGGCACTAAGATTACTTTATCTCGATGTATAACACCTTGGGCAAGATAAGTTGATAGTGCATAGCTTCAACAAGAAGGGGTAAAAGACCCTAGGATCACTCATGCTCTCTTTAACATTTGGATAATAATATGCTGAGGCAAAATTCCATGTGACTGACATGGACACATCATTCAAGTTGCTTCTGGGTCACCCATTATTACACGATTATGGCATTATCCCATTGACACTATATCATTATATGAAGTATATTAGGGATAGAGAGGAATTTAAAATCTCTGGTGATATTCAACCTTTCGTAGTCCACGAGATAAAACTCTATGAAGATGCCAAGTACTTCATCCCCAAAGAGCCAAAGCTGTCAAGTTCTCTTGAGACTAAGATAGCAAACCCAAATGATGCAAAGCGGCCCAAATAAGAAGCTAAAAAGAAGTAAGTGGGGAGAAATAAGGCAACACTGACTCATCCCAAAGCAGTGATCACTCCTAAAGAAATAAATCATGTGACTCACCTAGGGAGTGAGATAGATGAAGATGATGCCATCTCTACTAAATCTTAGGAAGTGTGCCAATAAATAATTAGAAGGAAAAAGAAGGTAAAATATTTAGATAATGACTACAACTATGAGTCTACCTACATAAATGAGGTGCAATATATATGCTCGAGAAGAGTGGATAGATGGGAACCCTATTTTATAAATCTGGAGAGCGTGAAGAAGAGGGGAATCGAGATTGGCTCCACAGGTCCATCAAGCTTAGGGAGTTAATACTTATGAGAATGCCCAAATTTCACACTAAAAATATCTAGATGATATCACAAAAATAAGATAGGATTTGCATTCCTGCACAATAACTTTGCCTTTGCTTAAAGCTTTGGTATCGAAGAAATTCCCATACATTGTGAAGAAAGGATTTTCACATAAGGACAGGTCTCGAATTCATTGTGCAAAAATACCCTAAAAAAGAGACGTGTCAAGCCATCAAATGTAGGGAAATCGAATCCGATGATGGTGGTGCTGAAGAGATTTATGAAGCTAACTATTACGATGATCAGCTTGTAGAAGCCAAGCCTGCACCAGAAAAACTTGAAGAGGGTGGACACGTGACCACTATGGATGAGCTAAAAGAAGTCAACTTGGGAACTGAGGAGGACCCTCGCCTAACCATCATTAGCTCCCTTCTACTAGAAGACTAAGTGGAAGAAATAAAAGAACTTCTCTATGAATTCAGAGATTACTTTGCCTGGACATACACTGAGATACCCAGCTTATCCCCTGATATAGAAGTTTACAGATTGGCCATTAAGCCAGATGCAACACCTATCAAGCAAGCTCCAAAGAGAATGAGATTTGAGATTGAAGAGCAGGTCATTGTAGAAATAAAGAAGCTCATAGAAGCGAGCTTCATTTGAGAAGAAAAATATGCCAACTAGATTGCCAATATCATCCCTGTGAAGAAGAATAACGATCAAATTCTTGTTTGTATTGACTTTTGGGACCTCAATAAGGCATGTCCAAAACATAAATTTATGCTCCCAATATTAGAGCTATTAGTGGATAACACTTCCAACTATAATATATTCATATTTATGGATGGATCATCAGGCTATAATCAAATTAAGATGGCACCTGAAGATGAAAAGCACACATCATTCAGAATGCCTATCATTATATTCTATTACACGGTTATGCCCTTCGGCTTGAAGAGCACTGGTGCCACATATCAGCGGGCGATGACACATATTTTTGATGAGTTGATACATCATAAGGTCGAGTGTTATGTAGACGACCTGGTTGTTAAGAGCATGGACTGCAAGGATCACTTAAATGACTTGAGGATCATATTCGAGAGGATCAAAAAGTTTGATTAGAAGATGAACCCTCTTAAATACGCCTTCGACGTCTCTTCTAGTAAATTCATAAAGTATGTTGTTCATCACCGAGGAATCAAAATTAACCCCAACAAAATCAAGGCAATTATGGAGATCCGCCACTCAAAAATCTCTTCCAACTTCAATCATTGCAAGGACAACTGAGTTTCATTTGGTGGTTCATATCGAATTTGTTAGGTAGGTGCTAGCCATTCTCCAAATTGATGAAGAAATATATTCACTTTAAGTGTGACGAAGAGTGCTAGGAAGCATTCGACAGTATCAAAAGATACCTTTTAAATCTATTTTTTTCTCGTAGTGCCAATTCTAGGGAAGCCTCTTATACTATACACAAAAGTATTAGAAGAGTCCCTCAGAGCATTATTAGCCCAATTTAATGAAGAGGGCAAAGAAAATGTGCTATATTACATTATTTAGAGATTTATTTGAGCATATATCCATTTTTCTCCTATCAAGAAGTATTGTCTGGCACTTATTTTTGTAGTTCAGAAACTCTGCCATTACTTGCTCTCTCATAAAGTTACATTGAAATCAAAAATTGATCCATTGAAGTTCTTGATGATGTGATCAATGTTGATAGGTCGTCTAGCTAGGTTGACAGTAATATTACTGCAGTTTGATATCATATACATGCCATAAAAGGTGCTGAATGGACAAGACATAGTAGATTTTCTCACTACACATCATGTCCCGATAGATTCCCCAGTCAATGATTATTTTCCTGATGAACAAATCATGTAAGTCGAGGAAGAGGAGAAATAATAATTTTAGGAGATGTACTTCGATGGGGCGTTGGCGATTAAGCCTACCTGACCTCCAAATCTAGCAAGAGGCTGAGCCGACTTCGATTTCATTTTCATATCACATGGGGGAGGCATAATGAGATTTTCATTCAGTTTGACTGAACCTTGGACCAATAATGAAGCTGAGTATGAAGCTCTAATAGTAGGACTAGAGATTGGGATCAATGCCAGAATTCAAAATCTCCAAATCTTCAGCAACTCACACCTTATGAAAAATCAAATTTTGGGCATTTATAAGATTTATAAACTTGAATTGGCCCAATACCACTGGTGAACTCTCAAGCTCCTGAAATAAGTGCCAAATGTTAGGATAGCTCGAGTTCCTCGAGGTCATAATAACATAGCAGATTGTCTTGCTAAATTTTCCAAGGATGTGGAAAATATGGACAAAGAAGAGCCTATACCAGTTATGATTCATAGTCATAGAGTCTTAGAGCCAATAATTCTATAATTCCCATAGGCAAAGGGAATGCTAGATTCAAGCTAGCAGGATATAACCCTGATTGATCCTCAACCTTCCCCATAGATCATTATTGAAAATCAACTAGAAGAACATCGTGTAGTCAAGAGATGCAAAACAAGTAGATGTTTAGAGTCATGGCTACATTGTTTAGATATTGAAGAAGAAGATAATTGGAGACAACCATTCATCGACTACTTCAAGGAAAGTAAACTCCTGACAGATAAATCTGTAGCTGCGTAAATCTAGAAGAGAGTATTGCGGTACACATTTGTTATAACACATTATATTGATGAGCTTTTGATCAAATGTGGCTAAGGTGCCTAGGGACAAGGGAAGCTGATAGAATGATAATAGAAGTCCACGAAGGACTTTATGGTGCACACTAGTTAGGTCCCAAAATAGCTGTTAAAATTAAGAGAATTGGTTACTATTGGCTAACAATGGTGACAGATTACATTCACCACGTTAAGAGGTGCCATGAGTGTCTAATTCATGATGATGTTATACATTAGCCGCCAAATCCTCTACATCCAACAATAGCATCATGGCCATTTGAATGTTGGGGCACATATATAATTGGACTAATAGATCCACCATCATCAGCCAGACATCACTTTATATTGGCAGTAACATACTATTTCTTTAAGTGGGCAAGAGCAGCTTCGTTCAAAGAAGTCACGTCTGAGCATGTGATTTTCTTTACCTACAATGTCATCTATAGATTTGGTGTGCCACATCACGTGATCTTTGACAACGGCATAGCATTAAAGAGCACTAAAATCTATAAGTTTATCGAGCGACACAAGATTGATTGGTGATACTCATCGATATATAACCCAAGAGCCAACGACTTAGGAAAGGTCTTCAATAAGATGTTGGTGAAGCTATTGAAGAATATCCTTACCAAAGATAAAAGAGTGTGGTATATAAAGATTACGAAAGCGTTATGAGCGTACCATACTACTTATAAGATGCTGACTAAATCTACTCCATACGTACTGGTGTTTAGAGTTGAAGCCATGTTGCCACTAAAAATTGAACTACCTTTGCTTCGAATAGCAGTCTAATATGATCTCACTCAAGAGCAAAATGCTCACTTGAGAATGAAGGAGCTTGATGCCCACGATGAAGTTAGACTACAAGCCCAACAAAATTTAAAAATCTATCAGGTGAGTATGGCAAAATTCTTTGATTGTATGGTGCTCCATCGGGCATTTCAAGAAGAGGGAATTGGTCCTAGTGCTGAGAAGGCCAATCATCCCTCACCAAAAATTTGGTGGTAAATTTGTATCCAATTGGGAGGGCCCCTTTGTTATCGAGAAAGTGTATCAAGGAGGGGTCTATCAGCTGATTGATCTGGACGGTCAGAGGCCCTTGCCGCCAATCAACAGTCGATACCTGAGGAAATACCATACATAGGAATAATTATGTACTTAAAGTATTCTATACTTCAAATATACCCACTAATAAGTGTAAGATTCATTTTTTAAAATTCTTCTATGATACAAGAATGGAAAAAATGGGGGTATTTTAAATATTTATTCGGGTCAACATTATGTCGCGTGCTGAGATTCCCAAATAAATATTTAAAATCCTGAAATTCCAAAATTTCCCTATTAAAAAAACCCTTCTTACTAGATAGAGGATATCTAATTTGGTTGACATCGTGCTATACGCCGAGATTCCTAAGTAACTGCTCAATATTCTAAATTCTAAATTTACCTTGTATCGAAATCCCCCTACCAGATAGCGGGCATTTTAAATATTCATTCGGGTCGACATCGCACTGCATACTGAAATCACTGAATAAATATTTAAATATCGAAGGTCCAAGTTCATGTTATCTTAAAATCTCCCTGTAAGGTAGGGGATATTTAAATATTTATTTGGGTTAATATCTTGCTACATATCAAGATCCCTAAATGAATATTTAAAAATTTAAAACTCCCAATTTATTTCATTTTAAAACCTCCCTATAGATTCCAACAAATCGAGCCAAAAAAGCTTGACTTTTTTCAATAGCCTGAAGCTTAAGGTTCAAATGGGTGTAAGAGGCCAAATCTAACTAGCCCAGATATGGCCAGATCGCTGGCAGCTCTGTCTACTCAACATGCTAGAAGAAAGATCGTAATAGCAAAACCGTACTTCATCAACCCGTTAGTAGAGATTATAGGAAGAACGAAGGATAATTTAACTCAACGAGGTCTAGTTGTTATAGTCCATAAGATTCTCCTAATTGACTAGAGAATCAAAGTCTAGTAGGATGGATGAGCCGCAAAAAACTTCTGAATGTTTGTATACTTCAAATCTGTAACCATAAATGATGACTTCAAATCTACCAACTTCAGTGGATTCAGCATTGGGAAGCATATTTCCCATAGCTCAAGTCTGAAGCCTGAATGGATATAAAAGGTCGGATCCAATAAGCCCAAATATGACTGGATCGCTGGTAGCTTCGTCTAAGCAATAAACCATAAAAAAGGCCATAGTAGAGGAACCCCCATTTCAGCAACTAGAGGATGAAGAGCTATCAAATTCTAGCTCACTCAATCTGACGAACTCAAGTGACTTAGATTTAAGTCTCCTCAACTGCTTAAGGATCATGATGCTACCTATATTTGGTACTACAACCGAATTCAAAACCTGTACATTTTCTAATAAGTTTGCCGCATAAAGCACAGGACTGGAAAGAGCTAAAATCCCCAAAATTTGAGCTAAAACTATGACCACTAGCTCTAAATAGTGACTACAATGATAATGCTCATAACTACCTTCAGAGACCCCCATTTTAAATATTTATTTGGGTCAACATTACGCTGCGTGCCATGATCCTCAAATAAATATTTAAAATTACCTACTACTACTCAAGACAGCTCAACACACCTCAGAGCATAACACAGCTCAAAGTACAACACAGCTTAACACAACTGAGAGTATAATATAGCTCAATATAGCTGAGAGTATAACACAGCTCAATATAGCCTAAAGTGAAAAAAGAAATCTTCCATTTATTTGCATAATTATCATCAAGTATAAGTACAACTACAGACACCACATGATACAACTCTCAAGAAAAGAAAAGATGAGGACATGTCAAGGGAGGTGAGCCTGTAAGTCTTCTAACTTCCAGGTAATCTCGGTCAACATCTGAAACTCTAACTGAGCAGTCTGAAACTACTTCACGGCTTGTGTCAGTGCAACGTCAGCCTCTATCATCTCCTACTGCAAAGAGAGGTGGAGCTACTCCTCCCTCCTAGTGAGACGGTCATGTTGGTCATGCCCCTCCCATAAGTGAAACCTATGGGACATCACCCGTCTAAAATCCCTCCAGAGATCTTATATGCGGGTTGTCAGTCCGTCTAACTCTTGGGTGATTGCTGAAGAGCTCTAACGGTGTCTCCTCAGGGCCTCTACACTATTGTCAAACTTGTCATGGATGTCATCAGCACTCTCCTGTAGCCTGGCAATCCTCTCCTCTAGCACTAAAAGTGTAGCTCTGGTCTGTAAAATGGAAAGGGACCTCAGTTGCCTGATGTAGAACTCCGCCTTGTGATAGAATGTCTCCCAAGCAAACAACTCAGAACTATATATACCAAGGTTGGTGAGTAGGCTAAGGGTCTGCTCAGTAGTGGAGGCAAACCCGACCCAAGACTTTGGAGATCCTGGGTTTATGCTGGCTATCAAATCCCATAAAAGCTATATGTAGTGGCTACACCTGTTAGAACTTTTGGAGTCCGGGGGTAGAGGAATGTAGCAGCGAATCTTTGAAGTGTAATCAGCCCCCTCAGGCACTGTATAACGAGTTACAAGAAGTTTATATAATGACAAATATTATAATACTTTAAAATAAATTAACTTATAAATATGTACCGATCGAAGGCTCGTAGAGTTGGCCGGGTAACTAATATGAATGGAAGGAGGGCCCGCAGAGTCAGTCGGGTGGCCCTCAAGAAAGAAAGAAAATCCCATAGGCAGTGGGTCTAAAGTTTTGTGTGTGTGCAACTGTCCCCCAAAGAACTCCTCAGGAGAGTCATAGGGAGAGTCCATCATGTTGTAGCCCATAAAGTCTAACCTCCTCGGCCTCTGAGAACTCTCACCATAGTCTCCAAGTAAAAAGATGAAATCCACAGACATCTTGGAAGATGAAGTGTGTTGGGTGTCGACTCATCTGCGTGAAGGCCTGACAGTCTCAGTATAGGGTGTCTCAACTGCCACATCTAAAGCTCGAGCCATAGAAGGAACAACAACCCCAGTAGTAGTATAAGCCTTGGTATCGTCTCTATATTAAAGTTTAAAGAGAAACAAATTAATAAAATGATATTCAATTAGACTATTTACTGACGGAGAGAAGGGAGTAGAAAAGTACCTCTATCAGTAATAAACTTTGAAAAGCCCCAACGAGGCCTATATCCTCTGGGAAACCTGAGCTCACTCTGCACTCGTATCTCTTAGCATCATGCTCCAAAGCAGGGCTGAATGGCACTCATACCCAAGATAATTAGGCATAGCTAACTCTTGTGTGAGTGGACGGTTGAGCCAAAAGAAAACTAGAACCTGTGCCAAGCCTTAGTAAGTTTAGTCACGTCAGCACCGCTGAGTAGAAATGGGTCTCCTATGGGATGGGGTCCACATGCCGCACATCTATAACTCCTGGAACTAGTGGTCGTTCATCATAGGTTATGGCCTGGAAGTGCCCAAACTGTCTAGCCACCCTGTTGAGCTGGTAGCTCTCCATAGTCATTGTACTGCCTGAATGGTGACACAACCAGCCAGGGTGCATGCTGTAGATACTCTGTAACTACCAGACCCTACCTACTATGTATCAGCATGCACCTCCCTCACTGGTCACACCCATCTATAACTACTGTGCCCCTAAGGTGACACAAAAAATTGATTACATCTGGCTGGTAGACCAAGGTAAACTTATCAGGAATCAGGTGTGGAGCAGAGAAAAAGTGGCAGATCCTCTCTGACTTTAAGGTAGCAGACGCCTGGGACAATTAAAGTATAGTGGGGTACCCCCTCTCTATAAAGTATGATGGGCACTCCAAGTAAGAAAAGGCTCTGAGTATGTGTAGATGAATCCATCCATATAGGTAGTGCCATGGCAAGGTCAGGTCCCGTAGCTCAAGTGAAGTGGCCTCAGAAGCAGTTTGAAGAGATCTGTACATCCTAGTAAATACTGTTGGTGCCAAAGTAAGATGATGCTCCTGTGACAACTACCTGGCAACTAGGAGAGCACTGTACCGAACAAATGCTACCTTTAGCGGAAGTATGAAAGTGTAGAGCTAGGTAGCTAGAAACCCTGCCAAAAATAAGTCCTTGTCGACGCCCAAAAAAATTGGTGAAGCATGACTGGCTATAAAAGATGGTGGCAGTCTCCTAGATAACAAATTATCGTGGTGCAAACTAAGACTGAAAGGGTCGTGTAGTGAAGTCACAATGGTAGTCAGATAGTCGTGTTGAATAAAACTACGAACCCAAACATCCACGAGTATGCTGGCTTTGGTACATGCTGATAAACTTGAGGCTCTGTACACTTATCTATAGTGCTGAAGGAGCATAGGGTAGACATCTGGCACCCTCAACCTGCCTCGCCTGTCTTCATTGGAACTCGATGAAATAACTGCTCGTCCGGAGGCACACACTCCTTCAAATGTTGCCAAAGACTAGTAACTCAGACACTGTCTGTAGGTCTGGGAGCATCACAGTAAGCTCCTCTGCTCCAACCCAAAAGGTATTACGACTGGCATCCCAAAACTCGACTAATCCTAGGGCCCAAGAAGTAGGAAGACACCCATAGTCAAAGAAAGAGGTATAAACAGCCTCGTAAATCCCTACCTCCTATAATGTACTCCTGTGTGCTTGTAAAATATAACGGGCCCGATGAATGTAGGCGCTTATCGGGATTTGAATCTATCCAAATATCGAGTCCCGTGGCCACTCCAAAGGTATAGACTATAGTTGATGGTGGCTTAAAAGACTCGACTGCCCAACTGGCTCAACTGTGTCTATAATAGGCACTAGCACGTCATAGGTACCCCAGCCAACCTGGGCAACTAAACTCTCAAGCAGGTGTACTCCCCACACTACAGTCTAAGGCTCATGACCCACCTATTAGGGTCCTCAGACACAATGAAATCCTTAGAACACTCTAGAAGTAGGGGAGAGTGGGCAAAGAAGCTGTGAAAAGTGTTCCGCTACTGTAGTATATCCTGATGCTACTCTAGCTTGTAACGTACATCAACACTTCCATGGGGATCCTACCAGTCAATATCATCTCAGATGGAAGCCTCACTAGTCTCATCAGGAGGTAAGTCATCACGTCTCTGCCAATAAAACATTCCCTGCACAAGGCAAAATGAGTAAAATGCGTTAGAAAGTAATTATAATAATGACGAATACTCAAAAAGAAAGTTACCGAAAGACTGTCAACCATGTCATAACAAATGTGATATGCTCTAGACATGTGCCACATTTATTGTGGGGCATTTGTTGACCCCCATATATCGAACCATGAGTGAAAGGAGCAAAATTGGCGATTAAGGCAATACGCGCGTTGATGCGATGCATCACTTGAAGAGTCAAATGACCTCCAATTACCAAATGAACAGCACCATTGCGATCAGCATGCTAATTCTCCTAAGTTGAGGCCTCTCAAAGTCAAATAGGATGAGATTGATCTAAAGGGATGACCAACACCTGAAATTAACAATGATCAATACCCAAATGACATTCGATCACAAAATAGATCATGCCATTATGTTTGGAACATCGTTAACACTCAAGAACTATACTTTATATGTTTAATTAGGATCATCCAATATGATGGCCCAGATCCCAAAGTGACAACACATATATAGAGGAAAAGGGACCTCAACACCATCCAAATGACATCCGATCGTGAAATGGACTTCACCGTCTCATCCGAAAAGTCATTGGCATTCAAAATTTATATTTATTTGATTAATTAGGATTGGCCAAGGTGGTGGCATGTATCCCAAGTTGATGACACATAAATCGAGAAATTTAGCACTCAACATCTCCCAAATGACATCCGATCATAGAACAGACTTCACCGTTGCGTCTAGAATGTCGTTGACATTCAAAATATACATCTTATTTGATTAATTGGGATTGGCCGTGGTGGTCACATAAATCCTGAGCGATAACATGTAAAATGAGAAATTTAATACTCGATGTTGCCCAAACAACATTCGATCATAAAATGGACTTCACCATTATGTCCAGAACATCATCTTAATTCAGAATATAAATTTTATTTAATCGATGGGGATCGATCGAGGTAGCAGTACACATTGATAAATGGACTTTGTAATTATGTTTAGAACATCGTAAATACTTTAAATGCACTACCAATTTATTTAATTAAAATTATGTATGCAGATCGAGGCTGTTTCAATGCAATAATATGTAAATCAAGGAAAATTACATGCGATGTTGACCAAATGATGTTCGATCACAAAATATAGTTAACCGTTGCTATCAGAGCATCTATAATATCTAAAATACATTATTAGTTTATTTGAAGAAGATTACACGACAAAGTTAACACGTAAAATGAGACAAAATATATGCAAATCAAGAAAGCACATAAAACGAGATGATTTTGACTTGATTAATTCATTTCTGTCATTTTGAATTAATGCAGTAATTGCTAAACACTAATATGACTATTAAATTAAAATTTCTTTGGGCAAAATGAGAGGCCAAATGGGGGAAAAATCAAATCCACATTAAACTTACCTCATTTCGTATGAACTTCCACTATCGTGTGTTTGGTATAATAGTTTGCCAGTTCTATTTTCATCATTAAGATGAAGACCAAGGGATTTCGCTGCTTAGGCTTCATTATCTTAAGAACGAAAAGCTTTAGTTTTCTTAAAGACCCTCTCATCCGTTTCCTCCTCTACCAAAAAATACCTACATGTCGAGACTTCTACACCTCATTACTCTATTTGTTTTCTCTTCAAATCCCCACCGCAACTCACATTCAAACTCCCCCCACCAGGCTAATCTCCTATGGCTTGCCATCCGATTGAGCTTGCAGGTAAAACCAACCGCACCTCACTTCTTTCTACGACCTCCTTATGTCTATCCAGCATCCATTTTCAACCACTGTGCCGACACCTATTCTAGATCTCCGACCACAGCCTCAATCTCCCCTTTTCTCTTCCGAAATCTTCAAGCAGCCCACCGATCAGTAGAAGCTAGGCTTTACCCAGCTCCAACCACCCCTTTGTAAGCTTTACGAATCCCACACTTCACTCCCTAGCACCCAGTCAAAACCCAACTCCTTCCCTATCCATTTCTTCTTCAGCCCTGACGTCTACAGTTGGCAACACTTCTTCTGCCTCCAATCCTTTTCAAATCCTCTGTTCTGAACACCACACCCCCTCAGACCCCCGACCTCCACTGCTCCGACTTACCCATACAATAGCCACCCCTTCCGCCTCTAATTCCGATAAGAGTGTTTCCCTCTCACGTAGGAGACTACAAGCCTTTGTGCACCAAACTCCATATAAACCCACAATTGTTCAAAGCCTCACCTGACCTTTGTTCTTATTTGTCTTGTGCAGGAGCTTCAATCAATATAGAAGGTAGTTTTAAAGCCTAAAGCCAGGTAATGGAATCTGCTTTTTTTTTAATCACGGGTGGTATTCTTTGAGGCACCACGTGCTTATGTTCAGATGACTTAACACTTCCCTTTTTATCTATTAGTGAAGGGGAATATTTGAGGCAAATACATTTAAGTGGATTCAATCATCATTAGGGTCATGGTACTATATATATATATATATATATCCAACTAGAAGGTTTCGTCAAAGCTTATGGTATAAATAGTATTAATTAATCCCTCTCCTAAAAGATCTGATATATGAATCAAATCGATAAAGCTTGAGCCATGTAAACATATGTTATAGAGCCCATTTCCTCACTCTAAAATCTATAATAGTAATGTCCCTCTTCCCAAAAAAATCCAAAAGTAAGTTCCTTCCCTTTTATGTTATTTAATTAGTATTTTTTGTTAGCCAAAAGTTAGCATTCTTAATTGCTATTTAATGTTATTAGATACTATGTTAATATTATTATTTCATATATATATGTATGCAAAAAAAAGAGAGTGGAGAAAATAATAAAAGGAGAGGAAGAGGGGATCCAAAAAAAAGAGAAGACTTTTTTTAGTTAAATTATATGAGTATATATATGCATATGTGTATTTATATACATATGTATATCTTATATACATATATACGTGTGTAAAAAAAAAAGAGGAAGAACAAAAAAAAGAATGATGATAATGAGGAATTTTGGGTAGTTTTTACATCTCCTCGTCGCCAACCATCGCGAAGGTATAACTTTTCTAACTCAAAAAATCCCACTCTCGACGATTATGGTGAGCCGACAAACCTCCCTACGTACGCATGTAGCACGGTGGGAGGGAAACCACTGTGATGCTTATGACGAGCCGGGTAAGCCTCAGAGTGCTCATGTAGCGTAACGGGGATAAAAATTAAGTACCCTTAAGTGCTCATATGGCATGGCGGGGGAAATTTAATTGTGCTCTTTTAAAATAGGTACCTGAAAACCCTTAAGCGCTCATGTAGCGTAGCAGAGATTGAAGAATTGTGGTCGTGGTGTCATCTGACACCTACCTGAAGTGCTCATGTAGTGTGGAGGGGAAGGCCATGTTTTCCAAAATTTTCCTCTAAATGGGGGAGACGCCAGGAGGCTGCCAAATTTTTTTAGTGAGAATAGGGGACTTAGCATCAAATGAACAAAGACTTGGACTTGAACTTGATTGAACAAAAAAGGACTTAAGTGAACTCAAACTTAAAATGAACATGGACTTGAAACAAATGTCAAATTAGACTCAGACTTGAGCTTAGCTTGGACAATAGGGATCCTATTTTGAGCTCAAATGGGCATTGAATAAATGACATTAAATCCAACTTAAACTAAAGCCTAATATTTAAAATGAAAATCATGAATAATGAGAATGATGCAATCAATGACAAATGAATGATAATCATTTCAATTAAAATGAATATATTGGTAACATACAAAAGAAGATTGTGAAAGACATGGCTTGATTACAAAGCTATTACATGAGAATTTTGGAGCATGATAACTGATTTGCAATATTATGCGTAACTCACTCCTAAGTAACAATTGATTGAATAAAATGAGGCATGTGATGAATGCGAGCAATGTACCTCAATCATGCTCTTAAGTGATTGAAGATAATTGAATAAACGACACATTCATATGTGAGGTGTGAAAGACACATGATTGGTGAAAAATTATACTATACATAGTCCTAAGCAATTAACATAAAGTGTATAGTGAAAATTATCATTCATAAATGAATTCATTATGATTTACAAGTCATTTTTGAAGGCAACGATCAAATTAAGGCACTATCACATATTTTAAATCAATGACATGAGCTTTTCAATCAACATCAAAGAATCATCATGTTAGCTCAAATGTTTGTTGCTTATGAAGAATAACATGCATGCAAGAAAATAAGCGCCTACACACGATCAAGAACTTTGGACATGACATGTTCGTGATCAACAATATAAGACTTTTAACTAATGTTGATGGTGTCATCATATAAGTTCAAATGCAAGCATCAATGAACAAATAGAAGACTCATCACATGTAAGGGAAAACAACTGACATATGATGGTGAATACGGTAGATTCCCTACGAACATGGGTGGAAACATACAACATATATTATAATCCACCATATGGGCAATCTTAACTTGCAAATAGGTATACCACACTCTTACAAGAAAAGATGGTCAACATTAAGATACAAATAAAGGTATCCAAACCCTCAAGCAAAGAAAATTAAGAAGGGATATAAGTTTGATTGTAGACAAGTATGCGAGAGTCTTCGATGAATGCAATATCATGTTGGTGGAAGCACACAATGAGTATTATGACATCTCTCCATTCAATGATAGTCGACTCATAGATGAACACCATATTTACTTACAAATGCTGAAGGTCAACACATAATGAATGTGAGAGACGTTCATATGTACTTTCCATTGCTACAGTTATTTGTACGAGGCAGTGGCCACTAATGCCGAAGTATAGGACATCAGTAAGAATGCAGTCATCCAAGGTTGAAATGATTGATTCTTTAATTAAGCCAACAATAGAAAATGATGATGCATATACACACCCGATAATATCCGTGTTAAATGTAGATCTCAACCGGAGGGGTTAATTCCAAATACTCAAAATGCCTCCAAGAGGCCCATAAAATAAAACAAAATAAAAACTCAACAAATATCCAAAACTCTAAAAAAAACCAAAATTAAAAAATATTTAAAATTGAAATTAATCATCAACCACTTAAAGCACAAAATTCATCCACTCTTCGTAACAGTTTATCAAGGTGGACAAATCTGAAAATAACTTCAGCTCATATAAAGCTAATGTCTGGTTGAGAATATCACTATGATTCATTCTCAAATAGTCTCCTACCAGTAAGGACGTGACATATGTCTTCTAACCAGCAGTTTTTCTGCCAAATGGCACCACAGGATAAACGGTTATGACTAGGGCCCTCTGAACCGGGTGGGATGCCACCAAAAAGGCACCACTAAATTATGGTTATGGCCAGATCCCGTATGCTCCCTAAAGGCATCAAATCTTTAAGATATGAATCAATAGGATAAAATCGATAGGGCACAAAGCCCTCTGTTAGCTAAGGTGAATTCAAATTTGTCCCCTTAGATAAATATCCATCTCAAGTCTACAAGGTACCCTTGGATGAAGCTACCCATGGCTGCCCACAAGGATCCTTCTGTAAGGTTGGTTTGACTACTTCCTCTATCTAAGTAGACCAGGGACCACGATGGCCTGGCACTACAGTAAAATCGCCAATTACCGGCGTTTTATCTTATTTTTCCGGTGGCAAATTTTTCGCTAGTAAAACCAGCGTAGGAAAAATATTTCCTGTGATATTTTCCATAGATAAAGTAATTTTTTGAAAGCAATGGCTAGACAGAAATTATGATTGCGATCATAAAAGAAAAGCATTAAGAAAGTTATCCCAAATGAAGCCTAACTATGATCCACAAGCATATCATTGTTGAGTAAAAATAACTATTTTTTTATTGGCGTTGCATGTCTGTAAAAATATTGATGTTGTTAGAGGCTGGCTATTTGTTCATTTTTGAGTTTTTCATCAGTAGTTAATTTCGACAACCTTGAAAGGCATGAAAATTGTAAGCTAAAAACAAAACTTATGTAGATATGAAGTATATAATATTAAATCAAATTTATTGACCAACCTTATGACACTCATAGTGTCTTTTATCTACGGATGCAATTCTTTGGCTAGATAAAATAATTAAATTCATTAGTTTAGGAGAATGCTTTTAATGCTAAATATTGTGGGATCCCCAAGAAAAGAGAAACCTGCAAATTTGTAAGACTAGATTGGCCATAATGGATTCGTGCTTGATATATCAAGAAATTTATAAAATATAATGCAATTTTACCAACACCTCTTGAAAACTCCCACACAAAATCCCTAAGTCCTTACTAGTTAACACTGAATTAATTGGGTAAGTTGGGTCACTTTGGTTAAAATTAGGTCAACAAGGACTATTTTGAATCCAACAAGTTTTAAGTAAGGCTTCGTTTGAGATAACATTCTTACAGTTTTATAAAGCGGCTTTCTAATATAAAAATTTTTTAATTTGAAAATTTTGAACTAGATAGTTTCTTAAGGAAGTAGTAAGAAAATTGTTCCAAATGAAATCTAGGAGATATGGGATTTGGTGCTAGAAAAGTTCGATTGAACTATATCTATGTTAATCAAGCTCAATATTAAATGCATTTAGCTTTTTTTTATTTTTTAACTACAATGATAGTTGGGTATTTTTAAAATTTTTTTTTCTATATATATTTCTTTGCTTGATTTGGAGAGAAGAAAAATGCTTTCTTGAAGAAACAAGTTTATTTTATTTTTTTAACTTTTAAAATCCCAATTAAAAGAAATAGCACATATTCATTTTCTATTTTTTCTTTCTCTCCTATTTTTAATCCCAATCAGAGGATAGATGATTGTATAGCACATTTAGGGGTTGTTTGGTATCGGATTTACAGCGGGATTTAAGTCGGATTTAAGCTAAATCCAGCCAAACGATTTTATAGCTCCTGTTAAATCCCGGGATTCAATAAATCCGAGATTTACGGATTTACAGCTTAAATCCCAGATTTACTAAATCCCTCGGTTTGGTGGATTTAATGGGATTTAAAGTGTGGCGAAAAACTTACCCACGGTGCCCGTGTCGTGAAGCTTTATCATTGCCCTTATTTGCCGAAACCAACGAAGCCAAAGCTCAGCTCCGCCGCCTCACCTCTCGGATTCTCCTTCTTTGTCCCCGAAGTGTTGGTCCGCTTCCTCAAACACGTGCGATACAAGTCTTTCCTTTCTCTGAATTTGGGTAGCCTGCGTTAGCTTCTTATTTATGTTTGCATTTTTTTTCCCGTAATGTGTTGATAGAATGATGATTTTCTTGCGTTTTATTTTCTTTTCTTGTTGTAGGATATGTACGCAATTATGCATAAATATTGGTACTGTAGTGTTCCATTTGCATCTTATATGAAGTTGTTAGGTAAAATTTGTTTCAGTTAATTTGAGTCATCATAGTTCATATATTTATAAGTTAATTTTTTTATGAAATTATTCATGGCATTTTATTAACTTCAATTTTTAAATATCACCTTGATATTCTACTTGAACTATTGCCTAGTAATATGGTGTCCTTTGATTGATAGTTCGTATATATAGCATATGGGTGGGAGGGATCTGCTGCTGATATGTGTGTGCTTAGATGGGCAGTAGAACAAGGACAGTTTGAAGTACCCCGCACCAAATATTATTTGGTTGATTCTGGCTATGCAAATACTGATAAATTGATTGCCCCATTTCACGGATATCGATATCACTTAGTCGATTATTGTGGAAGTACAGATATAATCATTGCTTGTGCCGTTCTGCATAACTTTATTGGCCGATACCACAGACATGATCTATACTTCAATATGTCACAAACAGAAATGCAACATGATGCTGAAAGTGAGGAATTGATATGCCTGAGGAGTATCCCAACTTACATGCGAGTATAGGAGAAAGAATTCAGGGTGAAGCAATTAGGCACAATATCGCCATTGATTTATGGAATGCTCGGGTAAGAATTTTGGTTTGTCTTAAGTTTCTCTAACTACATTACATTTTATAATAATTCTTTTATTTCTTTATTTCAGATTGCAAATCAAAGAAATTGATCGTCATGAAAATAAATTGGCTCCCAAGAAGTAGATATGAAGACATTTGGAAATGTAAACCATTGTCTTATTTAATACTCCATCTGTCATTTTGGTCAATATTACTTTGTAATTTGCTCTTTATTAAATTTTCGATAATTTTGTATGAACTCATATTTATTTAATCATGTTTTATGCAATGATCCTGATTTCATAAATAACTTCTTAAAATTTAAATCCCTAACCGTCATAAATCCTGAAAAATGTTACCAAACAGTTTCTCAGGATTTAACATTTGGCATACCAAACAATTTTTAGAATTTAACATATTTCGGATTTACTAAATCCGGATTTACAAAATCCCACTTGTTGCCAAACAGCCCCTTAAATCTTCATGCTTTATTAGAGAATTTTCTAAACAACAACAAACACCTCCTAAAGGAAAAAAAAAGCTCTAGAAATAGACATTTTAATTAGCACTTTCTGATTAATTTGCCCTCTACATAGTACTATTACAAAGCGAACTGAAACTTTCTGGTTTACAATTGAACTTTATAATGCTCTAGAAGCTACAAGGCAAAGGGCAGATCTCTTGTGCACAGTGATACCTGGAACTTCATCCATGTCCATCTCTTCTTTTTTCATTCCATCAGGTAATCTCCAATCAAAGTAATGAAGTAAATTCGCAAGAGCAAGTTCCACTGTTGCAATCCCAAAGTTCTTACCAGGACAATTTCTACGACCCGACCCAAATGGTATGAACTCAAAGTCATGACCAATGTAATCTATTGAGCTATCAATGAACCTCTCTGGTAAAAACTCCTCAGGATTCTCCCATGTTTTGGGATCTCTTGCAATGCCCCAAGCATTGATGTAAACCCGAGTATTTGGTTCTATATCATAGCCACTGATCTTGCAATGCCTAATTGCCTCTCGAGGAAGCAATAAGGGAACTGGCAAGTGTAGCCTCAAAGTTTCTTTCACCACTGAGTTGAGGTATTGAAGCGGATGGAGACTGCTTTTTGTGAGATGAGCAGAGCTCCTTACTTCCTCTTGTACTTTTTGCATAATCCTTGAATTCCTCACTAACTCCGCCATTGCCCAAATTATAATGGCAGAAGATGTTCCAATTCCAGCGATGAAAATGTCCTAAGATAATTAAAAAAAATCAAGCAGTAATTTCATGAAGAATGCAAACCAGCAGGTAGAGAGTAAGTACCTTTAGAATAGCTTTAATGCTAGTGTTGGTGATATAAGGGGAATTCTTCTGTTGATGAAGCAACACATCAACTATGTCTTCCTGCTCTAGGTTTGTCCTCTTCTGATCAATGTGCTCCTCAATTATTTCATTATAGAAAGAATCAAACTTGTTGAAGGCCCTCTCCAGTCTTTGTTGTAGCCCTGTAAGCTTATCAATCCAACCCAATGATGGGAAGCAGTCTGAAATAAAGAAGGTGCCGAACAACGTCTCAGTTTCTTGAACAAGTGCGTGGAAGTGTTCCTTCTCAAGATCTCCTTGATCATACTTCTTGTTCAGTGCAACACGGCAAATTATATTGCTTATGAGAGTCGACACAAACTTTGTTAGATTAATCGGTTTCGATAGGGAATTAGAGATCGAATCAATAAGGATAGCGACCTCTTCTTCTCTTACAGAATGGAATGTGCTAACCCTCTTTGTGCTAAAGAGTTGAAGGATACAAATCTTTCTCATCTCTCTCCAGTACTCACCATAGGGAGCAAAGCTGATGTCCTTGCAATCATAAGAGAATTTATTGCTGGAGGTGAGCTCAGGCCGAGAGCAGAAGCCAAAATCATTGGTTTTAAGGATTTCTCTTGCCATGTCTGCTGAGGAGACCACAAGGATTGGCACTTTGCCAATCTTGAGATGCATCAAAGGGCCATATTTTTGTGACAGAAGCCATAAGGGGCGATGAGTTAAACCACCAACTTGATGTAGATTTCCAATTATGGGGAGCTTTCTTGGTCCTGGAGGGAGTTTAAGCCTCAACTCTCTTCTCTTGATTCTCCTAAAAATAATAAGATGTAGAAAGAAAGCAAGTGCTATAGTAAAGAGCCATGCTAAGAGAACAACAAAATCCATAAATGACTTGCAGGCTGGTTGGAGAAACTCTGGCTCTTTATATGATGGTTTTTGGAGATGTTGTGATCTGGATCATATTTTGACAACCCTAAGATAGCTCGTCTAAACTCGAAAGCAAAAAAATAAAAGCAAAATTTTCAACTTCATATTTTAGTCAAGGGAATAATGCGAGTTGTTTGATATATGTAAAATTTCTAAAATATTTTTTAAATCGGTAATCATATAAGATTTATTTTTCTTGGAGTGAATTATTAGCAGCTCTGCTGCAGGAAACAAGCCACGTGACCAACGTCCCATCAGCTCAAAATACTCCCAGTAAATTTGCATCAGACAAAAACTGTGACGCAACTGCTGACTAAATTGTCGATATTATAACAGAAAAATGAACGGTGACTGAATGTCTTTTTCTAGTTTTTGGCATCAGCATGTCGTTCACGAATTTTTATTAATTGCGGACATCAGATGTAATTCTACATTCAGAGTCCAATAAATTTACGGCACTTATTTTTGCACATGGATATTAATTTATGATTATTTTTTTATTTTTTTCATGCTAACCCGACCGACCCGGCCCAAAATATTTCTATTCAAATTTATGATTTTGAAATTAGCGCCCTTTTTTTAAATGAAATATCACGAAATAGTTAATTTTTTAGGATTTTCGCTAAAAAATCTTTTCATAACTGTTGAGAAAGAAGAAACAAAGAAAAGCCGGTGAAGATGACGTCTGGCTTGGAGGAGAAAAAGCCGATAAATATGACGATTGGTTTGGAGGAGGAAAAGCATATGAAGATGAAGATGAAGACTGGTTTGGAGGTGGAGAAGCTGGTGAAGATGAAAATTTGTTTGGAGGAGGAGAAGAAGATGATAAAGACTGGTCTGGATAAGGAAAAGCCGATGAAGATGAAGACAATTTTGGATGAAAAGCCGATGAAGAAACGAGGAATAATAATTTTTTTCTGTACACTTGGGGAATATATAATTTTGAAGTATTATTTGTATATTTATAGTTTTTTTGTACACTTAGGGTGAAGATGAAGATGCTTTTGTTGTATTGATGTTTTTTTCCATTACATATGACTATTGGAAAAATAAAGAAAAGCTCATTTTCTGCTTTCGTTTATGTGATGTTTTGTTTATTTTGAACCCTCAGTACTAATGCTCGGTATCGCTCGGAACCACTCGGTACAAATACTCAGTACCACTCGGTACCAATGCTCAGTACTGCTCGGTACCCCTCAGTACTGCCCAGTACCACTCGATACCAATGCTCGGTACCGCTCGATACCAATGCTCGGTATCGCTCGGTACCAATGCTCGTTGCTGCTAAGTATTTCTAAATAACTATGTTTTTTTAATCAGATTTCTTACATCAGAATCAATACGATTGTTGCTTACATCAGAATCAATATGATTGATGCGTAGCACACCGAATATAATTTTTCCCTTAATATCAATTCAATGTTTATACTGATGAACTCTTAGTACCAATGCTTGGTACCGCTCGATACCAATGCTCGATACCGCTCGGTACCAATGCTCGGTACCGCTCGGTACCAATGCTCGGTACCGCTCGGTATTTCTAAATAATATGTATTTCTTAATCAGATTTTTTACATATGAATCAATATAATTATTTCTTACATCTGAATCAACATGACTCTTACACAGCATATAAACAAGCTGAGAAAGTTTTAAAGTTTCTGTAACACATATTTGTGAAAAAGCTGAGAATGCTTTAAAATGAACAGAAATATTATAGAAGCATGTGTTCTCCCTCTAGGGCATATAAACACTGCACTTTTACTACTACAAATCATGGAGTACAAACAATATACAAACTTTGAAAATAAATGGGACTTCAAAATCGGGCAGGTTAAACCCCGTCAGGGGGCATTGCCCCCTCGGACCCCCTCCATGGGGCGCTACCCCCTCAGAACACCTGGCATATTCCCTAAATGTACAGAAAAAACTATCATTTCTCATTTCTTCTTTCTCAACAGCTTTTCCACATCCAGACCAGTCTTTATCTTCACCGACTTCTCCACCTCCAAACAAGTCTTCATCTTCATCTTCGCTGGCTTCTACTCGTTTCTTCTTCCTCAGTAGCTATGAAATATTTTTTGAGCAAAAATCCTAAAAAATATGATGTAAATGCGGTATTTCATTTAAAAAAAGAGCACCAATGCTCAACCCTAAATTTTAAAGAGGATTTGTTCTGGGCCGGGTCAATCGGGCTAGCAAAAAAAAACTAAAAAAGAAATAAAAAAGAATATCCAGCTATACAATACATATGCCATCATTTTATTGGCGTCTAAATATAAAGCTAGTCCGATGTCCGCACCTAATAAAAGTTTGCGATCCACTGGATACCATTTCCTCACATTACTCCAGGATAAGATTTCTGAGGCATTGCTCTTTATGTGTACTTGATCAAAATCTTATGTATGTCTTATAGTATATTTAGCTTGTGATTAGCGCGTCATGATAGGAGAACTCATCTTTCAAGAGAGCCCATAGGAGGAAGTCAATTGAGCAATTTAAGGAGAGTTGTGTTGGATCTTTATATCTATTTATAAAAGTAAAATTGAAATTAGGATTTATAAATTAAATTGAGACTTTCTCAATTTTAATTTTTTTAATAAATAATTATTCATAAAATATGAAATGAAAAACTTATCAAAATATTTATTGAGATCATAAATCTTCTTCTTCGAAATGTTGATTGAGACCATAAGTCTTCTTCTTCTAATCACCCCACTAAATATATTTTAGTGAGTGGGCACCTTTAATCAATTATTGATGAACACTTTTGTTTGAATGAAATTTGTGTTCTCAATATAATTTTATCCTTTAAAAAGAAAAGATTAATAGACTAATTTTTCTCAGCTATCATCTTTCATCCATGTTGAACTCTGAGTAGAATAAAAAAAGGGGGGAAACGAAATAGAAAAATAGCTAAATTGATCATACCTCTGATTGAATTGTGCAGAAATCATAGCGTCTACAGTCGCCTCATACCTCTGCAAATGGCACGATGTCAGTAGCCCATTCCCACGTGTAGAGATCCATTCGATCGCTCTTCTACTTGAGTCGTTAAATACAATGATGGGATGAAGCTTCAACCTCTTCCACACACACGAGAGCCCCGTAGACCTCAACCAAAACTCCACATCTCTGCTCGTTAAAACTTCTCTAAAATCCCGTCGATAGCTTTCGATCCCCTCTCAACCTCTGAAGCCACAACGCCTCATCCACCTGTTAGCCGAAGATCTCTCCATCCAGCCCACCTCCTCTTCATATTCTCCAGCCGAAAACTCCACAATAGCTTGCGACCAAACTTCCCACTCCGACTCTGAGCAGGACTCACCTGTACCCGGCTTCTTCCCATTCTTCCCTAAGGCGAACCCAACCACATAGCCGATCTTCTTCCAAGAAGCCGACCTCCCAATCTCTGCCCTAGACCCATAGATCTCCACCCCCTTCGCCATTTCTTATGTTGAATCGGAAGCAACGACGATGATTAGGAGCTTGCTCGATCGAAGGCAGCCATCTCTCTTCCTTCATGTGTGCTTCTTTGGCCAGATCCCTCAAACCCAATGGCAAAATGCGGGAAACTAAGGTTTTAACTCACTGTGAGATTTAGGAGTTCCTAAATCTTGTATTTAATAGAATTTAGAATAAATCATATTCTAATCTTGTTAATTCCTGACCAATTTAGCATTAATCCTATTAAAATCATGCTTAAATTAATCATAATTAATTAGATTTAATTATAATTAATTATTTTAATTATAATTAGTTATTATTAATTATAAATTAATTATAATTAACTAATTTAATTATAATTAATTATTTCTAATTATACTTAATTATTATTAATCATAAATTACTCATAATTAATTACATTTAATTATGATTAATTATTTTTTATTATAATTAATTATTAATAAGTCATATATTAATTATAATTAATTAAATTATAATTAATTTTTTTTAATGATAATTAATTATGATTAATCATAGTTAATTATACTTAAATTTTTTTAGTTATGATTAATTAAAAGAAAATGAAAAGAGAAATGTTTCTCTTACCTTGATATGCATGCTAACTCCATCGACATCCCTCCGCATAGGTATAAAGTTTTAAACCCAAAAATCCTGCCCTCGATGTTTACAGCGCGGCAAACAACCACCTATGCTCGTTTTTCATAACACTGTGGGAGGAAGTTTGTTGCGGTGCTCGCGACGAGGTGGGTAATCCTCTAAAGTCTTGTTTTTGGATTTCGCGGCACGCCGAGAAACCCCATATGCATGCTTTTATTAGCATGGTGGGAGAAAACTCGGTGTGGTGCCAACAATGAGGCATGCGAGCCTTGTGCGCTCTTTTCTTGGCATGACGGGGCAAAAATTTAAGTTCCCGTATGCACCTCAGTGCCTTCAAAGAAATAACTATGTTTTCAAACATGTGCTTTTGAAGACCCATGCATGCCTTTCTTAGCGTGGTGGGGATAAGACTACGGCCACGGCGCCCCCGATACCGACCGTGCACGTCTTTCTTGACGTGGCCGAAAGGGTATAACTCCTGTGTTTTTCCCTAAATGGTGGAGATGCCAGGAGGCTGCCAAAATTCCATCTAAGAATGCAGAAGGTCTTGAACAAAAAAATAGTGGACTTGATTGAATGCAGGGGACTCAAATAAACTTGAACTTAAATTGAACTTGCACATTTAACTTGAACTAAATTTAGATAATTTAAAACTTGAGTTTGGACCAAATGACATTGAACTTAACTTGAATTTGGACATAAATAAAATGGATAATCAATAAAGAACTTCATTTGAAAAATGATATCAAATTTTCAATGAAATGTTAAAGAATTATCATTTCAATTTTAATGTAATTGCTAAAATTTGAGTCAGTCAAATCTTATGCAAGCAAGCAAGAGGAAGACAAGCTCAAGCTATTCAATGAAATTGATATGCATGGAAATGATGAACGATGAAATTCAGATGACTCAGAGTGTTCAACCAAATTAACTTAGGAATGAGAGCAAGTGATATCTATATCTATCATGCAATCAAAAGGAGATGGCATGTAATGTATGATGAATACAGTAGCACCTTCACAACCAACGTTTGTATGCAAACAAGCAAGTGGAAATCCATTAGAAATGAAATAGGAAGGTGTATACAATTTATTGCAAGCAAACATCAATAATGCAAGTCCACTATGCAAGCTACAAGGATGATGCATAACTTGTAATGTTTGACATGACTCATACACAAGAAATAAATTTGCAAAGTGAGTGAGTATGAAGAATGCAATAGTGTCCCTATCACTAGCAATGATTCAACTCTAAGAAAATACATTAGTAAAAGTATTTCAAATGCACACAGAGGAGGAATGATGAAATTGAAATAACTTGGAGCATTCAGTCAAATCAGTCTGCAAGTAAGAGCAAGTGATATTTACATCAACTATACAAGTGAACGTATATGCCCTCTATAAGTAGAGTTTAATAAACATAGTAGCCCTTTTACAAGCACTACAGGAAACTGACAAACACATTATGCTCTTGCAAGTGATGATAGTAGATAAGTAATGAGTGCTATGACACTCCTACAATCAACAACAGTCCAGTGTCAACTAAATGCCGTAAAGATCCATAAATAAAGATGAATAAATTGTAGTGAGTGCAAGCATCCACATGCGACTGTAGGGAGCTCGCCATGCAAACAACGACCGATCCATAAGTTGAAGATGTGAGGGAAAAAGTCTTACAGCCTATGTTATGATCCTATTTGTAAGCAACAATGGTAAGTACATCGTAGAGGTGAAGGTCCTCTGTAAACATAAAGGCACACATAATGCATCATCCACGGGCAAAGGCAACACAACTATAATATATACAAAATATCTACAAGCTATCATAGTAAGAGGCAAAGAGCATTGCAGCATACTTGTAGTGTTGATAATCAATCAACGGTCGGGAAATACACCAGTCTATTATAAGCGAAGGTAGAGGACATGTAGTAAGTGCGGGCACCTACGGGCTGCTATAGGAGACCCGTCATGTGCATAACATGTGTTATAGGAGACCTGTCATGAGCTCAACACACTACCTGTAAGAAAAATTCAGAAGACCATCAACGAATACATAACTCATAATGCTCCTACAACAACCACCATTCAAGAGCCAGCAAATATGTTAATTCATAGCAAATGGAGGAAGATAATGCGCAACAGACACAAGTTGCTATAAAGGACCCTTCAAATACCTTGTGTGTGTCCATGAGCAAAATACAAAGTGATTATATCAAGTGCAAGTGCCTACAAGTTACTGTGAGAAACTCATCGTTACAACAGACCATATACAAGCATCTATAAATGTAAAGCAGGAGATTCGTTAGTGCATTACAACATACCTGTAGAAAGTGATTAGTAGTGCACAACAGTCTACCTGTATGAAATGGACAAATGACTGTAATATGATGCCACATCACCAGATTCATAATACTCATACAAGCGGACATAAGGTGTGTTCAAACTCTCAAATGAAATGCTGTGTAAACTTAAAAAGCAGTTGCCCGTATAATTAAAATATTCCAAAATGCTCCCCTGCATGTGCATTGTAATATGTAAGCACATAGGTATATAAAAGGGGCAAGTACAATCATAAAACCTGCATCGACTCTGACGAGCGTATTGTCGGCATACATGTAACATCTAGGGATACTACATGGGTCAATAAATGAACCCAAGTTTTAGCCCGATCCTTCTATATGAATAGATAGGAGTTAACACGGCTCAAAATATCAAACAGATATATGGTCAAGGTGTCGATCGGAATATCTATTTTATGCGTTCATATTAGGCCTTTAAAGTCTATAACAAGAGAAATTTATCAACAAAAATATACAACCGATGAGCCCTATCCTATGTCGGTAAGTTGACAGAGTCGATAAGGTCCAGTCAATAAAACTCCCAAATATAAATACCCCATATACCCTGATGAAGGTCGTGTTAAACGTAAATCTTAACCAGAGGGGTCAATTCCAAAATACCTAAAATACCACCCAAAGCCCAATACCCAAAATCCAAACACTCCAAAAATCCCATAATCCCAAGATTGAAATATTTAAAATTAAAATAAACAATTAAACACTTAAAGCAAAACTCATGCATCCTCCATAATAGTTTGTCGAGATAGACAAATTTAAATATCACTTCAGCTCATAAAGAGCTAATGTTAGGTCAAGAATATCACTATGACTCATTCTCAAACCATCTCCTGCTAGTAAGGACATGGAACATGTCCTATAATAGGTGGTTTTGCTATAAAATGACACCGCAGGTAAACGACTATGACCAGGGCCCTCTGAACCGGGTGGTTTGCCGCCAAATGGCACCACTAAATTACGGTCATGACCAGATCCTGTAAGCTCCCCAATGGAATCAAATCCTTGAGATATGAATCAATAGGATATAATTGATAGGGCACAAATCCCTCTGTTAGTTATGGTGAGTTTAAAATTTTCCCCTTAGATCAACATTCACCCCAAGTCTACAAGGTACCCTTGGAAGACGCAACCCATGGCTGCTGATAAGGATCCTTCTATTAGGTTGGGTCAGCTAAGAAGATTAGGGACCATAATGGCCCAGGATGATGGAACCATGGGATCTTGGTCGGGTCCATCATCCATTCCCCCATCATCTACTTTAAGTGTAGGATGGTAAAATTTTAAATTTTAAATATGAAACTCTCATTACCTAAACCCATACTGCTACTATATGCTAGATAACACATACTTCTATGTATCTGATCGATGACTAGCCTTAATCAAAATTATTCTCTCATTATTAGGAGGGATAATTAACTATAGGGGCTTGCGTCTATTTGAAACCAGAACTCAGATCATAAAGTCCTCATAAAATGAGGGCGAAATCTTTGGCTAGTGTCTCATCAATAAATCCAATCTGCCTTCCCAAAATTTACTACAAAACTTAATCTGTTAAAACTCCCTTGAAAAGTAACGGGGAGTTCGGGGATGAATTTTTGGAGCCCATAAATTTCTGGTGACTCCACTGGGGTTTGGTTTCTCTTTTCATCTTTGGCTAGTTGTCTAAGCACTGTAGTAACAGTTGATCAATTTAGGCTCAAAATTGTAAGTTCCTCATCATAATGATCATTTAACGAAATAAAATTTTAAATATTCTAAAAATGATCATTCAATTTTAAATATTCTAAAAATGATCAACTCAATAAATTCACTCATAATTTTATGAAGCTAGGTTTTAAATTTATTCTAATTACTTGCTTGTGTTATCTATTCTTATTATTCTGTTCTGTGCAAGTCTCTGTATTTTAAAAATGTGGGGTGATGTATCATATCTTGATTACTAACCCTTACCTTTCATTTATGTAGATGGATCTACAGAACGCTTCTTTTACTATCCAGCTGGGACATGGCACCAACATTCAACTAGCAAATGCTATCACTAACACTGGAAGCTTCAGAGCCACCATCCAGTTTGGTGGGCTCAAATTCATCGTAGCTATTGTAATGGCTATCACCATCCCTGTATATGGCATAGGTTTTGAAGGGCGCATTAAGAGACCCCATTCTATTGAAACAGTTGCATGTTGCATACATCTACCAGCATCACGAGTTGCTGTCAAAAATCCTCATAGGAGGATATCTATCTTTGAACGACTGTCACAACCAAAAGCCACAGCCACTGAGAGGGTTATAGCTGGAGGGAGAATCTCAGTGGTGACTGCCAACACCACTACACTATCAATCGGGTTACCTACACCTGAAAAGAACGATGTTGAAGACTCCTCATCTAGGGGAAGGCCTAGAAGGAGGTAGAGAATGAAGAAAAATGCTAAGCTTAGAGCTCATCAATAATTGCCAATTCACCCCTCAAACTTATCAGCCCAAGAGCCAAAGGAAACCATTACCATCCAGAATAGGTTTGCTGGCCTAAAATGGGTAAAGAGAAATAACTCCATCGATGAGCTGAAGAAACCATTCTGGGAGTAGTGCCGTGAAGTCCCAGTTCCCCCTAAGATGAAAGAGCCTGAATCCCTATTCGCCTGAGTCTATCGAGTTTTAAAGACGGTTAAAGAGAAGGGGCTGAAAAAAAGTTCCAACGGCCTTTAGTGATCGAGGCCAGAAGAACACCACCGAGAGAACGCCTATCCATTATAGTGGATAGGAAAGAAAGAAAGCAAAATTTGCCCAGTGAGCATTGGGATGTGACATCTAAATCACGTGTTCAGGGATCCATCATCAAAAGGTTCCAGTAGAAGGAAAAGCAGATCTGGAGGCCAAAGCCTCAGAGAGATAAAGAAGAAAGAAAACAAAGGAGAATCAACCTTGGTGTGACATCTGGTGCCGCTTCCCAGAGATTTTCCCCAAGTAAATATTATTAGAAGTGGGTCCAAAAGAAGACCCACAATGAGGCCCATCCTGATGGTCGACACCCTAGAGAATCCTCTAGGGGATCCCATCATTCACCGACACTAGCCAAGAACTTTGATCACAGTCTGCAGGTCGGAGAGATCTTCCTGCCCCATCAAGAACTAAAAATCTAATGGCGTTGTCGTTCAGATATCCTAGTATAGAAGGAAGAAGAGGAAGAAATAGATAATGCCATGAACATGGAGAGTGGCCACTCTTCGGAGGAAGAAGAAGTTGAAGAAAATCCTTTTGCTACCAAGAATGTTACACTAGATGATATACAAAGATAGATGAGGTGACAAATGAGAGCTAAGGATAGGAAAATCTCTCAGTTAAATGAGAAGATGACTAAGATGATGACTCAAATGTTGATGATGATGCAAATGATGCAGAGAACTGCTACTGTTGGTCCCATGCCTAATCCTCCTACATATCCTCTAAACTTCTTAATGCCTCAAGTCTCAAGAGTACGGGGCACTCCTGAAGGTGGTCATGAAGCTCATAATGCCATTCGCCAGCCCACTCCACATAATATTGCAAGTACCTCTTAACCTGTGATTGTTACATAGTTAGAGGAAGTTATCACCAAGAAGATCAAGGCTATTATAGCTGTTGATTAAGAAGAGAAGTTTGAGGGCAAAGGCCATCCATATCCTGCAGAATATGATTAAGAAGAGAAGTTGGTGGACAAAGGCCATCCATATCCTGTAGAATATGATCAAGTGTCATATCCAAAAGGGTACTCTGTCCCAAAGTTTAACACCTTTAATGATAATAATAAGCCCCAATAACACTTAGTGCAATTCAAGGCCAGCTACAAGAATACAGGGGGAAATAACACCTTGCTCTTCTGATAGTTCATTACCAGTTTGACAACAGCTGCTTTCGAATAGTATCCTGAATTGTCGAAAAACTCTATAAAGATGTTCGTAGAGTTGGAAGCCATGTTTGTGAAGAGGTTCACTAGTGCGACCAAAAAAATAACCTCGCTTTAGATAAGCGAAAGAGAGATGAGTCACTGTCAAAATACATTACCTGCTGGTATAATCTAAGCTTGAAATGTGAGTAGAAATTAGAAGAAGATCATATCGTACAGTTATTAATGAACAATATTGATGATAAGATGCAATTATTTTTATGCATGGCCACAATCACTACATTTCAGGACCTACTGAACAAAGTGGCAAAGTTGGAAAAGTTGAACTTGTCAAGATGAGAGAGACACTCTGATAAACCCAAGAAAGCTAAGGCCCTACCCCGAGTGCCAGAAAAGGTTTGGTCGAATCTATTTTTCTCTAGAGCTGATGAAGAAAAATAGGTGATTTACAATATAGATAAAGGTAAGTAGCCAATGTAATACGAAGAAAAGCCAAAATAAATCTACAACCTTATCTCCCAATTAAAGCTAATACTTGGGGGGGACGATAGGCCCTGAACCTTCCAAGGTGGAGGGAAACACCCAAGGTTAATAATGAGAACTGGTGATAAAACATTCCCATCCCTCATGGATAAGATGAATAAAGAATACTGATGCAAGAGAGAGAGAGTGTTGCCAAGTTATTTTGGCAAGCACTAAAAGCATGTTTAGAATTACTGGAGTGTAAAAGGCTCGAGGAATTAAAACAAATGAGCAACCCAAATTACTACACATACCATTAGGTGCTTGGACATCCTATTGAAGATTGCTATATATTAAAGGATTGGTTGGAACAAACATATCAGAGGGGAGAGCTCACATTGTAAATAATGTGTTGTCTCACCCCAGGAAAGAATCAACTCGGGTGATCACATCCTCTTCTATACCCCCAATTGAAGAAAGAAGAAATGAAAGAAACCAGCTCAAGAAGAGTAGTGGGAGACTACGGTCTCCAAGAATAATGTGAAAATGCTGATGCAGTTTGAAGGAGTCCCAGGGGTGAAGTGGAAATCTCCTATCAAGCTAGTGCTAAATCTAAAAGGATTGCCCAAGGTAAAGACATCTACTTCCAAGTAGCAACTTGACCAGATTAGCTTTTTAAATCTGGTAAAATAAAATCTTCCAAGAAAAAGACCAAACTAAAGAAGCCTAGAGAGGGAAATACAACAACTTAAAAGGCTATCGATAGTTTGGATGAATATTACTAGACTATGAGGTGACCTATTAAGCTCACTGACTTTATGTCAGAGCTTAAAATAGATGAAATTGAAAAGGATGATGAAGAATCCTCCGGTAGAAGGGAGGCACCAAATACATCGATAAATAAAGCATATACTGAGGAGGCAGCTCTTAAATCTTGTATGATGGTGTCACCAATAGATTACAGTTTATAGGAGGATTTATATTTTCCAAAAAGGAAAATGAGTCTGACTCCAACATAGCATCGCAGATAGGACATGTAAATCTGGGTGGTGACTCTGAATCAATGAATAAATCTCTAGACACAATAATGGCTGACTTTGAAGAAAATGCACCATTAAATGAGTCTGAGCTAGAAGAGATCACTCAAGTGCAATTGATATGCGACAAAATACTACCATCTCCACCTAAAAAGGGGATCTCCGATAAAGATAAGGCGAGGGAGGGGGATAGTTATCAATAAAGATATCATCCGTAAGGACCCCAAGAAGAAAGATACTCAAGTCAAGGGGATATATTATAATATCTTATCCCATTTGAGGAAGAAACCGGCACAACTTAACATATACGATGCTCTTGTGATATCCAAGATCTTTGAGAAATTTTGATTCAGGCTCTTAAAGACCCTGAAAGATATGAGGCATATTTTATTGAGCGCAATATTATTGAAGCTCTATAAGCTCGGAATAAACCATTCATCACCTTCACTAAAGAGGACATGATGCTCGAAATGGTAGATCATAACCGCCCTTTGTATATTACTACAGAGAGTGATGTAATGATTATCAGTCAAATCCTAATCGATCCGGGATCCTCAATAAATCTCATGAGCCTAAAAGTACTAAGATCACTGTGCCTCGATGTGGTGTAGCAAATCTGGACTCAAGTACTATGATTTTGGTGATAATAAATATTATTATTTTTTTTACTACTATCTCCTGTTAATTAGTTTATTACATATCTATTTTACTCTACTCACTAATATTTCAGGTATACCATTTACGTACAAATTTAATCAGCTTAACATTGGTTAGCCTATGGTTGAGTATGTTTGTAATTTTAACTTTAATGTACTTTTACTTTTTTTGAGTTAAGTCATGTATATGGTGGATATTAAGCTGAGTAACCTTACACACATACACTCAAGGGAGTGAGTTGATGAGTTAGAAAATTTTTTATTTTTTGAACTAATTGTACAGTATAATTTATATCGTACAAGATGATCATTTAACCAGAAAACTCTAATTAGGGCACCCTAATCATACTAGATGATCCTAATCATACATGATATTTAGGTATAATAATAATATTCAGTCGCCAATCATAATTTAAACAATTTTTTAATATTCAAAATTTGCTCTAATTATATAGTATGATATACATCGTACTGGATGATTTGTGACAATTATGCCTAAATTGATCATGTGATTGGGAAACTAATTATGATTTAATTAGTGAATCATATTATACAAGATGATCATACTGTATGTCCTAAGAGATGCATAGGATGATATTTAATCATCACCTATCATTGCTTGACATATTGGGTAATCAATACAGTCACTTGAAATAATTATACAGGATAATCACAGGATCGTATAAGATGAACAATATAATCTCTTAAGTTAATCATACCGACCAATATAGTTCATACTGTCTAGCAGTACTATTTTGTACTAATTGTATAGGATGATCTAACGATCGTATGGGATGATCCTTAACGACAAATTAAAATTTAGGGCTTCTTTGGAGGATTTCTATTTAAACTCCTACATTATCTTGTAAGAAATCATTTTACTGTTGAGTTGCTTAAGAGGAAGCTTAGAGAGAGAGTTAAGGAGAGCTTTGGGAGAGAAGATAGGGAGAGTTCTTATGAGAGAGAGTTATGAGAGCTTCATAAGGTTACTCCAAGCAAAGTTCCTTTCAATGTTCTTTAAGTCTCTGCTTTGATTCTTGGGTGGCTTTGGGGAGACATTCTTCAGCATTAGATCATGGTTCTCTGCGAACTCTAGGAGGGAGTAAAAAGATTCTTGGTTCTTTGTCATATCTAAGAGGGAGAAAAAAGATTTCAGGTTCTCTGCCTTCATTAGAGGGTGAAAAAGATTTAAGGTACTCTACAGCATCGGGTTGGTGGAAGAGATTTTGTAAGCGCTTGTCCACCTAGCTGTGGGGGCTAAAAGAAAGACACTAAAATGTTTAGTGCAATACTTGGAGCAGAGGCCTCTGGGGAGTGGATGTAGGTCAGATTTGACCGAACCACTATAAAATTTGGTGTGTTTGTTATTTTATTTTTTTGCATTTTAAGTTTCATACTTTTCTACTTTTTATGTATGGTTGAAAACTATGATTTTATTGTTATTTTGAGATTAATCTGCTTCCACATCAAGGGATAAAATTAATATTTTCAGATATTTTGAAAAAACTTTTAAAAAGGGGGATTTTCTTTTTTGCTTAAAGAAGTTTTTAAATTATCAATTCACCCCCCCCCCCTCTTGGCTATCAATGGGCTAGTTTTTAGAGGTTTAATAACCTTCACGAACTTTCAAGTGGTATCAGAGTGGAATTAAAAAAAAACTAAGTTTTAAATAACTTTTAAAAAATGATCAATGGCTAACTTTGGAAATCATAATACCGTAGAAGGATATTTAATCACATGACCACCTTTATTTGATAATATTCCTTTTGATTTTTCAAAAATTTGCATGTCTACTTTCTTGCAATCTATAGATTATTGCATGTGGATGTTAGTTCAGGAAGGATATTCTACACCTTCATGCTTTATTAATAGCATGAAAACTAAACTTCTTTTTTCTGAATGGAGCATAGAAGATAGAGATTTAGCCCAATTAAATACTAAATATTTAAACTATTTTTTCTATATATTAAAATCTAAAGATTACATGTGTGTTTCTACATGCACAACTGACAAAGATATTTGGGAAAAATTCTACATAACCTATGAAGGAACAAATGATGTAAAGTAATCTTGATTGAATATTCCACTCCATGACTATGAACTCTTTTGTATGAAATCTAGTGAATCAATTTCTGAAATGTATACTAGGCTTACTCAGATTGTTACTTCCCTATATACTTTAGGAAGATAACTTACTAACTATATAAAAGTTATCAAGATTTATATTGTCTACCTACTTCTTATGATATAAAAATTATTGCTATTACTGAATCTAAGGATCGAAATATTTACTCTATTGATAGCTTGCTTGGATCACTCATTGCCTACAAGCAAGGAGTGAGTCAAAGATAACTTGATGCAGATAAAAAGAGAGGAGAAAATTATAGCCTTAAAGGTTAATGATTCTGATAGTAATAATTCTGCACCTGAGGATGACGATGACATAGCACTGATGATAAGGCAAATCAAGAGCTTTCTAAAGAAAAAATTAAAATGTTATCAGTAATGGAGCAAATGTAAAGCTAATAAAAATTCTAAGGTTTCTACTGATGTCATCTATTTTGAATGCAGGAAGCCAGGGCACTTAAAGTCGAATTGCCCAAATCTAAAAACTCACCCAATCAAAGGGAAGGGTAAAGAAAAAACTAAGTTCAAGAAGGGCAAGTAAAGGACTTCGTAGGCTTTCTAGGCAGACTCTGCTTTAGACTAATCTAAAACTGAAGTAGAAGAGGAGGTAACCAACTTGTGCTTAATGGTAGATAATTAACTTGAGTATTCTAATCAAGAAGAGGTATGTGAGCTTTCCTATGATGAACTATTTAAAGTTTCTGAAAAAATCCGTAATTTATATAGGAAGCTCAAGAAAATGTATGCAAGCCTGAATTCTAATTTTTCAAAATTATAGAAAGAGCGTAAATGCCTTAGGAAAGATTATTCTACTTTGGATAGTAATCATATGGCTTTGTTAGATGAATTTGATACTTTAAACAAGAAGTATCTTGATTTAACTGTTGAACATGATTTCTTCAAACATCATATGTTGAATTAGAAAATGTATTTAAAGAACTAGAGACTCTTGCATCTTAATTAGATTATAGTGAGCATGCTTTAAAATTTGAAAATTCAATTCTTAAAAGTGTAAACAAATCATTACAAATAGAATTAACTGCTTTTAAAGAAAATAAAACACACCTCCACTTGCAAAATTTTATAAACCATCAACACATCATGCATTCAAACATAGAAAGAAGCACCATAACCCATATAGATTAGTAAATCCTTTTCCTAGTACTAGATATTTTTCTTGTGGCATGTTAGGACATATCTCCCACACTTGCACTATCCACTGTAGAACACATTTGGTATGGAGACCAAAATTATATATAATACAACATAGCATGCATGCATCTCATTCTTTAATTCATAAGGTGGAATCTAAACTTGTTTGGGTTCCTAAATCTAACCTTTAATGATTTTATAGGGCTGCTCTCACAAAAGGTCTCGTAAGAGCATGTGGTATCTGAAAAGTAGACGTTTAAGGCATATGATTAGAGATGCAAATCAATTCATTTCATTGGAGGCTAGGATAGGAGGCAAGGTGACACTTAGAGATAATACCACCAGGTGAGTGGTGGGTTCATATATAATTGGCAACTCTAAGAATTTCCTCATTGAAAATATTTTATTAGTAGATGGCTTAAAACATAATCTGCTTAGCATAAGCCAACTTTGTGATAAGGGCTTCAACATTAAATTTTTATCTATCAGCTGTATTATAAGCTTAAATGGAAATACTATGCTGCAAGAAAAAAGAATCAATAATATTTACATGCCTGATTTAAACTGTGTTGAACCTACTAACTCTCTTTGCCTAAAAACTATTGCTGATGAATCCTGGTTGTGGCATAGAAGATTTTGTTATGCAAGCATGAAAAATCTTAGAAAAATCACCTAAAAAGACTTAATGAGAGGCATACCCAAACTAAAATTCACTAAGGATCACCTGTGTGATGACTGTCAGTTAGGAAAATAAGTCAAATCCTCCTTCAACTCAATTGAGAGCATTAACACTAGTAAAACTTTAAAAGTCCTTCACATGAATCTCTTCAAAACTATTAGCACTACAAGCCTAGAAGGGAAGTCTTTGGGTATGTTATTATTGATGATTATTCAAGATTTACTTGTGTTAGATTCTTGTCTCATCAAAATGAATCATTCAAGAAATTTAGAACATTCTCTATTTGGATTCAAAGGAAGCTTGGGTGTAAAATTCTGACTATTTATAGTGAACATGGTAGAGAATTTGAGTATGAAAGATTTGAATCCTACTATAAGGAGCAAGGGATTGATCATAGCTGTTTAGCTTATAGAACCCCTCAGTAAAACTGAGTAGATGAGAGAAAGAATAGGACCTTGGTAGAAGCCACTCGAGCCATGTTAGTTAAATATTCACTTCCTAAATACTTTTGGGCTAAAGAAGTATATACAACCTGTTATATTCTGAGTAGGGTTAATATTAGATCCAAGCAAAACAAGACACGTTATGAAATTCTTAAGGGTAGGACACCCAACCTCTCTCACCTTCATGTCTTTGGATATAAAGTTTTCATTATAAATAGTGGGAAATCCCTGCTAAGAAAGTTTGACCCCAAATTTGATGAAGGAGTCTTCCTAGGATACTCAAATGTTGAAAAATCCTTTAGAGTTTTTAATAAAATGACACTAGTGGTAGAGGAGACCAGTCATATAATTTTGTATGAATCTAATAATTCTGGAGGGTCTAGGGTGGAAGAAGAAGTAGTTGAAGTCACCTAAGGAGTAGAATCTATAAATCTGGAAGAAAGGGTAGAAGCTAAAAATTTGTTGCCTAAAGAATAGAGATATTCTTCAAGTCATCCTAAATAACTGATCTTAGGAGACCCATCTGAAGATTTTAGAACTAGGCATAGACTTAGAAAAGAAGTGAACCACCCTGCCTTTATCTCAATAATTGAACCCATAAATATAAATCAAGCATTATCTAATGAATTCTATATTCTAGCCATACAAAAAGAACTGAATAAATTTATTAGAAATGATATTTGGGAGCTAGTTGAAAGACTTAATAACTAGAGCATTTTTGGAACAAAATAGGTTTTTAAAAATAAAATGAATGATTCTAGTTTCGTGATTGGAAACAAAGCAAGACTATGGCGAAGGGGTATAACCATATATAAGGGATTGACTTTAAAGAGACTTTTGCCTCTGTAGCCAAATAGGGCTGCAAGCGAACCAAATATTCAATGAGCTACTCATTGTTAAGTTTGATTAAAGCTTGTTTGTGATCATTTAATTAACTAAACAAATAAACTTGAATAATATTTTAAATACTCAATTCATAAATAAACAAGCTTGAAAACTAATATGTTTAGCTCATTTATGTTCATGAACAACATCATTTAAAGCTTGTGAACAAGTTCGACATTAAGCTCGATAAGAAGCTTGATTCATGTTTAATTCAGAACTCTTGAATAAGCTCGATAAAAACTAAATTAATATTTGATTATAAAATTAATAAATATATATAATATAAATATTTTATATTTATTATAATATAATGATATAATTTTTATTAAATAATAAAATTTAAAGTAATTAAATATTATAATATATGCAAACTAAAAAAAATTCACTAAATATGTTCACGAACATGCTTGATTTAATTGTTTATTAAGCGGCTCGATAAAGCTCATTTGTTAAGTTAATGAACATCTAGAAGTAGAGCTCATTTATAGCTTATTAAGGCTTATTTGTTTAAAGCTCGATAAGTACTAAATGAACCAAATATGAACCGAACATGAAGCAAACATGAACACTCATTAATTTAAACAAACCAAAAATGAACATAAATAATAAAACTCAAATTAAACATGAACCAAACTTGAACAAGCTGATAATAAATGAACTCATATATGAACACTCATATACTCGGTTTGGCTCGATTCGTTTGTAGCCCTATCGCTAGATTAGAAGCCATAAGGGTGTTACTAGCTTTTGCCTGCTTTAAGGGATTCAAATTATTTGAAATGGATGTTAAAAGTACCTTTCTGAATATGGTAATGAAATAAGATATAAATGTTAAACAACCCCCAGGCTTTGAAAACTCATAATTTTTCAATCATGTGTTCAAATTAAAAAGGCATTGTATGGACTGAAACAAGCACCTAAAGTATGATATGAAAGGCTAAGCACATTCCTACTAGATAGAACCTTTGTTAAGGGGAGTTTAGAAATAACCCTTTTTCTTAAAAGAGTAGGAGAAGAATTGCTTATTATCTAGATCTATGTTGATGATATTTTATTTGGATTTTCTAATATAAAGCTCTGTGATAAATTTTCTAAAATAATGAGTAAGGAGTATGAGATGAGTATAATGGGAGAACCAAATTACTTTCTTGGATTTAATATAAGACAGAAGGATGATGGAGTTTTCCTTAGTCAATCAAAATACATTAAGGACATCCTTAAAAAATATGAAATAGATAAATCCAAGACAATTAACACTCCCATGAGTTCTACAGTTCAGTTGGATAAAGACTCAAACGGAAAATTAATTGAATAGAAGATATACAAAGGAATAATTGGATCACTTCCTTACTTAACTACTAGTAGACCTAATATTATGTTTAGTATTTATCTCTGTGCTAGATTTCAAGCTGATCCAAAAGAATCTCACCTGACTGTTGTTGAGAGAATCCTTAGATATCTCTTAGGAACCCAAATCTTGGGAACCTAGTATCCTAGATACAACACTTCCTTTGAAATAATAAGATATTCTAATTTAGACTTTGTTAGATGTAAGGTTGATAGGAAAAGCACTTTTAGAACCTACCAATTCATAGGATAATCTTTAGTTTCCTGGTCTAGTAGAAAATATAACTCTGTAGCCCTGTCCACTACAGAAGCTGAATACATATCCTTAGAAAGTTATGTGGCACATGTCATTTGGTTAAACCAATAAATTTTAGATTTAGGACTACCTGTAGGAACCATTCCAATCCTATGTGATAACACTAGTTCCATCTGCATTTCAAAGAATCTAATCTAACACTCTAGGACCAAACACATAGACATAAGGCACCATTTCATTAGGGACCATGTCACCAAGGGAGACATGGAGCTACATCATGTAGCCATTGAAAATTAGATTGCATATATCTTTACAAAACCCTTGGCTTTTGAAACCTTCAACACCTTAAGAACTAGATTAGGTGTCATAGATATTTATGCTTGAAAATTTGAAATGTAATTATTATTTTCTATTTTTGTCCTTTATTTATTTTTTATTTTATTTTTGTTATTTTTATTATGTATGTGTTTATTTATTTCTTTTAAAACTTAAGAATATGATCACTACTAAGTTCAGTATTTGAACTCTTCATTAAATGAAAATCTTACCTATTTTTGTAAAAAGTGATTAACTCCTCTAAAAATAGTTAAAGGAAGAAAATTTGAAGATTATCTCTCTTCCTCTTAACTCCTTTAGGGGTATAATTTTTTTTAATCAAAATATATTTCAAATTAAAAATTAGACCAAGAAATAGAGATCTGTTTCATCTTCCTACAATTATTTATCTCATTTGAATATTTTTACAAATTAATGAATCTACTTCAAATTTTCTTAATCAAGCTGTTTAACTATATCAGATGGATCAAGTTTTGATTTGGGGTTTTCTCTTCATTCTATAAGAGAGTGAGTTTTTCTTCTCTTATATTTGAAAGATAATCTCACAACTAAGAGTCTTTGAAGACCAAGAAAGAAAGCAAGGTTATAAAAGTAAAAAAGAGGTACAAAATGAGCCCAAAAGCTAAAAAGATGCACAATGATCACCAAAAATTGAAAGATGCATAAAGTGTATCAAAAATTAAAAGATGCACAAGGTGCACTAAATACTGATAAAAGAGGCGTAAAATGATCCCACAATGAGTTAGCTTCCCTTCCTTTCAAATCTTTAAATCTTAGATAAATCTGTGTGCCAATTGATATTATCCACAGTAGAATTGGAAAATTATAATTTTTGATTCATCACTTTGGAATACTATTCTCTTAGATATATTTTTGAAAAGAAGTTTGAAAAGATCACATTTTCTTTCTAATTTATTTTTTGAATTTGATTTGTACTTAAATAAGACTTTAACCCATGAGAAGCCTGAGCTAGGGTTATAAAAATTCAAATTTTTAACATTTTTAGATCGTAGTGTTGTCAATACATTTCTTATTGAGTATTATGCTCTACTTATAAGATAAAAATTTCATTTAGTGCATGTAATTGATTCTTAAAAAAAAGTTTTGATTTTATTTTGTGGTTGTTTTTGTCTTACTTTTTTTATTTGTTTTATATTATTCTTGTTATGTTTTGGACTCTTCTTAATCATCACATTTCATCCACAACTTCTTCCAACCACCACCACAAACACCTCCACCTGATCAAGATTCTTCCTTTTATTAGTTTGCTCTGTGCTTTTGTTCTTGTGTTTATACTGTTCTTTACTTCTGTACTTTGTGATGTATGTGTGTTTCTTTTTCTCCTTTATGTCTTTTGATTTTCAGTTGTTTTCTCCTTTTTGTGATATCAAAAGGGGGAGTAGTAGTTTGTTGTTTTATTTTTTTCACCCTTATTTAAATAAAGCCATTTTACTACTTTGGTTATGTTTTTTTTACTTATTATTTCTTGTATTTATTTCATATTAAAAAAAATTAAAATTAAAACAAAAATTTTTTTACTCTCGTTACTTTCAAAAATTCACCTTCTAAGGGGGAGATTAGATTTGGAGTTTTGTGCAGGATCATTCTTCTATCCTCAATTCATATTCTTGTGGTTAAATACGGTAGGGAGGTGTGGAATGTGAATATCAAAAGAGGAGCTTCACTGACTTGGCAAATTCTACTTGATGGTGCTACTTGTCTCAAGCCGATTATAAGATGGAAGGTGTTTGATGGTAATAATATCAAGATTATTGATGATACTTGGATACTGGATAGAGAGTTAAATAGATGGCCTATATTCATGGATCATGAGGCTTTGCATGATTTGAAGGTCAGTAGCCTTCTTAATGCTGACGAAGGATGGAACTTGTCAGAAATTCAGAAGTTCTTCAATGCAGATTTGGTTTCCTTGATCATACAGGTTCCTATTGTCTCTAATAGGGAAGAAGATTATGTTGAATTGATGCAGTAATTCTCAGGTAAGTCTATTTCTTCTATGGCTTATCTAGCTAGATTGGAAAGGACTTATGTGAAAGATAATGTTGAGATTGTGGAGTGGCTTCTAAAGTTGAAACTTAAGCAAAAAATTTATTGCTTCTAGTGGAGACTAAGTAAAGATGCTATCCCTACAAATGAATACTTGAATCATAGGAAGCTTGGTTATGTTACCTCTTGTGTTAGAGGCTGTAATGAAGTTTAGAATGTATCTCATATTTCCATAAGGCGTAAGTTTCTTGTGGAGATTATTATGAAATTCAGGGAATGGGGATTCAATATTCCGATGTTCTAATCTTTGGAGGAAGGCATTATGGAACTTAGAAGGTTGTCCATCAAGAACACAAGCTTGGTTCGTCTTTACATGACTACGGTATTCTTCTCTTGGAAGAATAAGAATGCGGTTAAGTATGAAGGTAAGGTATCTTCTGTTCCTATAAATGTAGCAAATGTTCTATTTTCAGCAATACAACTAAGAATTAATCCATTACTAGAAGACTGGGATGTTAGCCTCCGTCCGGAGTTTGTGAATCTCTGGCATCCCCCACCGTCAGGCTAGATTAAAATCAACATGGATGCATATTTGCAAAGTTCTAATCCTAGAGGGATTGGAGGAGTTATCCGAGATGACAAAGGGAGATTCCTAATGGCTTTTGGAAAACAAATGAAGCATTGGGATATAGCCCAATTGGAAATATAATCGGTGCTAGTTACTAGAGAGATTCTTCAAGATTGGCTATTTGAATAATATGGTGTGGTTGTGGAAGGGGATAATGTAAATATTATCAAATTCATTTGTGACTCGATGAAGGATTCCAATTGGAAGAAAGGGAGCTTCTAGAATAAGGATCTTTGTTTTTTACACAACTTTAATAATGTTTTGTTTCATTTTATTCCTAGAAGTTGTAATAGTTGGCGGATTGGTGTGCCACATTTGCTTTAAGTAGAGACTTTCTTTGGGATAGCTTAGATTTCAATATCATTCCTTCTTTCTTTGAGTTCTTTGTTAAAGAAGGAATGTGCTATTTTTCTTTAGTAGCTTGTAATAGTCTTTTCTTTTAATGCTAATTGCATCTTTCAAAAAAAAAGGAGGGGGGGGGGGGGGGGGGAGATTAGATAATAGCAAAGAATTAGAATATCTTTAAACAATAATATTTGTCATCATAAAAAAGGGGGAGATTATTACAAATCTGGACTCAGTCTGTGAATTTGGTGATAACAAACATTATTGCCTTATTTCTATCTCTTGTCAATTGGTTAATTACATATATGTTTTGCCCTGCTCACTAATATTTCAGGTCCATCAATCACTTGCAACTTCAATTAGCTCAAGATTGGATAGACTAGGGTTGAGTTTATTTGTAATTTCAACTTTAATATACTTTTATCTTTCTTTAGTCAAGTCATGTATATGGTGGATACTAAGCTGAGTAACCTTGCACATACACACTCAAGGTAGTGAGTTGGTGAGTTAGAATAAAATTTCTATTTTTTGAACTAATCGTACAGTACGATTTATATCATACAGGACGATCAATTAACTAGAAACCCTAATTAGGGCACCCTTTATTAATTGAGATTGATTAAACTAATCTTACTAGATGATCCTAATCATACAGGACGATCAGGTATAATCATAATATTCAACCGCCACTCACAATTTAGATAATTTTTTAATATTCAAATTTTGCTCTAATCATATATTATGATATACATCGTACTAAATGATTTATGACAATTATGTCTAAAGTGATCCTATGATTAGGAGATTAATTATGATTTAATTCCTGAATCACATCATACAGGATGATCATACTATATAACCCGAGAGATGTATGGGATGATATTTAATCGTAACCTATCATTGCTTGTCATATTGGATGATTAATATAGTTTATTGAACTAATCATATAGGATAATCGTAGGATCATACATGACAAACAGTACATTATCTTAAACTGATCATACAGACTGATGCAATTTGTACTATCTGGCAGTGCTATTTTGTACTAATTATACAGGATAATCTAATGATCGTACGGGACAATCCGTGATGGCAAATTAAAATTTAGGGCTTCTTTGGAGGCTTTCTATTTAAACTCTTATATTATTTTGTAAGAAATCTTTTTACTATTGAGTTGCTTGAGAGGGAGCTTAGAGAGAGAGTTGAGGAGAGCTTTGGGAGAGAAGAGAGGGAGAGTTCTTGTGAGGAGGAGTTATGAGAGCTTCACAAGGTTACTCCAAGTAAAGTTCCTTCCAATCTTCTTCAAGTCTCTGCTTTGATTCTTGGATGGCTCCAGGAAGACATTCTTCAGCACTAGATCGTGGTTCTCTACCAACTCCAGGAGGGAGTAAAAGGATTCTTGGTTCCCTGCTATCTCCAGGAGGGAGGAAAAGGATTTCGGCTTATCTGCCTTCACTAGGAGGGTAAAAAAGATTTAAGGTAGTCTGCTACAACCGAATGGTGGAAGAGATTTTATAAGGGTTTCTTCACCTAGTTGTGGGGGCTAAAGGAGAGACACTAAAAGGTTTAGTGTAATACCTGGAGTAGAGGCCTCTGGGGAGATAACGTAGGTTAGATTTGTTCAAACCACTTTAAAATCTGTTGTGTTCATTCTTTTACTTTTCTGTATTTTAAGTTCTACACTTTTCTACTTTTTTGTATGGATAAAAACTCTGATTTTGTTGTTATTATGAAATTACTTTGCTTCCACATCAAGGGATCGAATTGATATTTTTAGATATTTTAAAAAAGCTTTAAAGAAAGGGGGATTTTCTTTTTGTTTAAAGAAAATTTTAAATTACCAATTAACCCTCCTCTTGGTTAGCCTCGGGCTAGTTCTTAAAGGTTTAATAACCTTTATAAACTTTTATATGGAACACCTCATGCTAGATAAGCTGATGGTACATGGCTTTAACAAGAAGGGCAGAAGACCCTAGGATCGTTTATGATCTCCCTCACATTTGGAGAACTTTATACATATGCTAAATTTCATGTGATTAATGCAGATACCTCATTTAAGGTGCTTTTGGGTCACCCATGGTTGCATGAGTATGGTATCATCCCATAAACACTATATCAATACATGAAGTACCTTAGGGATTGAGAAGAATTCAGGATCTCTGGCAACATCTAGGGCTTTGCGGTTCACAAAGTAATAATCTATGAAGATGCCAAATACTTCATTCTAAAGAACCTAAAGCTGCTGAGCTCTCTCGAGGCCCACGTGTCAAATCCAGAGATTACAAAGTGACCTAAACAAGAAGGTGAGAAAATGCAGATGAGGAGAAAGAATGCAACACTAACTCTTCCCAAAGCAGCGACCGCTGCTAAGAAAGAAAACATGTGCCTCATCTAGGGAGTGGCACAGATGAAGATTATGTCACCCCTACCAAACCTCAGAGAATATACCAGTCAACGACTGAAGGGAGAAGGGAGGTTAAATACTTAAATGATGATTATGACTACGACTCTATCTACACGAATATGGTATAGGGTGTATTCTCCAGAAGAATAGGTAGTCTGTCAATCTCAGATAGTGTACTCGTACTCACACGCATTCCCTTATAACACTTTAAGAAAATTATTCATCGAGAGATGCACAATGTTAAAGAGCTCATAACCTGTTATGTGTCTCCTCACAAAAAAAGGGGCAGGCCAGGGAGCTTATTTTATTCAATTGAAAAGCTCGAAGAAGAAGGAAATCACGATTGGTTTTGTAGGCTCATCAATTCTGGAGAATTAATACCTACGAGATTTCCCAGGTATAATACTAGAAATATCCAAAGAATGTTATGAAAGAGAGGTAACAGTCATTCATCCAATCAATAAGTTCATTTCTGCTTGAGCCTCTGGTATTGAAGAAATCCTCACTTATTATGGATGAAGGATATTTTTTACTAAAAGTGGTCTCGGATTCATCATGAGAAAATATCCCCAAAAAGATATTTGTCGAGTAATCACATACGAGGGAGTCGAATCTGACGATAGCGGTGATAAGGAAATATGATGATAAGGATGATCAAACCATAGAAGTCAAGCCTGCACCAGAAGAATTAGAAGATGGTGGACAAGCAGCCAATATAGATGAGCGAAAAGAAGTCAACTTGGGAACTAAGGAGGACCCTCACCCAACCTTCATTAGTTCTCTTCTACCTAATGAACAAATAGAAGAAATAAAAGAACTTCTTTATAAATTCAGGGACTACTTTGCTTGGATATATACTGAGATTCCTGGCTTTTCTCTTGATATAGTAGTTCACATATTGGCCATCAAACCAGATGTGATACCCGTCAAATAAGCTCTAAGGAGATTGAGATTGGAGATTAAAGAATAGGTGATTGTAGAAATGAAGAAGCTTATAGAAGCAGGCTTCATTCATGAAGAAAAATATGCTAACTGGATCGCCAATATTATCCCAATGAAGAAGAGGAACAACCAAATTTATATTTGTATCAATTTGTGGGACCTCAATAAGGCATGTCCAAAGGATGAATTTTTGCTCCTGGTGTCAGAGTTATTAGTGGATGATACATCCAACATTGATATGTTCTCATTTATAGATGGATTATTGGGCTATAATTAAATCAAGATGGTGCATGAAGATGAGAAGCACACATTATTCAAAATACCCATCAGCATATTCTGCTACATAGTCATGCTCTTCAGCCTGAAGAATGTTGGTGCCACCTACTAGTGGATAATGACATATATATTTAATGAGATTATACATCAGAAGATCGAGTGTTACGTAGATGTCCTGGTTGTTAAGAGCATGGACCATAAGGATCACTTAAATAACTTAAGGATCGTATTTGAGAGGATTAAAAAGTTTGATGTAAAGATGAGATCTCTTAAATGCACCTTTGGTGTCTTTTATGAAAAATTCGTGGGGTACATCATTCGACACCGAGGTATAAAAATTGACCCCAATAAAATTAAGGCGATCCATGGAGATGCTGCCTCCTCAAAAGCTTTGATAGCTTCACTCGTTGCAAGGACAACTAGCTTTTATTCGGTGATTCATATCAAATCTATGGGGTAGGTGCCAACCATTTTCAAAGTTGATGAAGAAAGATATTCTCTTTAAATGGGATGAAGAGTGTCTGGAAGCATTCATCAGTATTGAAAGATACCTATTAAATTTGCCCATCCTTGAAGTGCTAATTCTGGGGAAGCCTCTTATTCTGTACACGATAGCACTCGAAGAGTCCCTCAGAGCACTATTAGCCCAACATAATGAAGAAGGCAAGGAGAATGCACTCTACTACATCAGTCGGAGATTGATTGGAGTAGAGATCCATTATTCTCCTATTAAAAAGTATTATTTGGAGCTAATTTTCATAGTTTAGAAACTTTGATATTACATGCTTTCTCATAACATTACATTGATATCAAAGATTAATCCACTGAAGTTCTTGATGATAAGACTAGGTTGATAGGTCATGTAGCCAGGTGGGCAGTGATATCACTACAATTCGATATCACGTATATGCCATAAAAGGTGGTGAAGAGATAAGCCTTGGCAGATTTTCTTGCCGCACATCCTATCTCTCCAACTCCCTGCTCAATGATTATTTGCCCGATGAACAAATTATACAGGTCGAGGAAGAGGGGAAACTATAATTTTTTGAGATGTATTTTGACAGTGCATCATCAATTAAACTTGGCTGACCTCTAAATCTTGTAAGAGCCTAAGCCGGCATCAATCTCATTTTCATATCACTTGAGGGAGGCATAATGAGATTTTCATTCAATCTAACTGAGCCTCAAACCAATAATGAAGTCGAGTACGAAGCTCTAATAGTAGGACTTAAGATTATGATCAATGTTAAAATCATAAATCTTTAAATCTTCGATAATTTACAGCTTGTGATAAATCAAGTTCTAGGCTTTTATAAGATTTGTAAATTTGAATTAACCCATTACCATCGATAAACTCTCAAGCTTATGAAATAAGTGCCAAATATTAGAATAGCTCGAGTTCCTCAAGGTCAGAATAATATAGCAGATTGTCTTGCCAAATTAGCCAAGGATATGGAGAATACGAACGAAGAAGAGCCATACCAATTATTATTCATAGTCGCTGAGTCTTAGAGCCGACAATCTTATAATTCCCATAGGCAGAAAGAATACCAGATTCAAGCCAGCAGGATACAACCTCAGTTGATCCTCAACCTCCCCAACAGAGCATTATTGAAGATTAACCAAAAGAATGTCATATAGTCAAAGAAGTAAAACTAATAGATGCTCAGAATCATGGTTGCATTGCTTAGATGTTAAAGTAGAAGACAACTGAAGATAGCCATTCATTGACTATTTCAAAGAAAGTAAACTCCCGACAGATAAATCTCTAGCTGAATAAATATGAAAGAGAGCATTACGATACATATTTGTCAATGACATACTGTATTGTCGGGCTTTCAATCAAATGTGGCTAAGATGCTTGAGGACTATGGAATCTGATAGTGTGGCGGTAGAAGTCCATGAAGGAATTAGTGGTGTACATCAGCCGGGTCCTAAAATGGCCACTAAAATTAAAAGGATGGTTTACTATTGGCCAATAATGGTGGCAAATTATATCGACCATGCCAAGAGATTCCACGAGTGTTAAATTTATTGTGATGTTAGACATCAATCGCCAAATTCACTACACCTAACAGTAGCGTCCTGGCCTTTTGAATGTTGGTGTACAAATATAATTGGGGTGATAGATCCTCTGTCATTGGCGGGACATCGCTTCATCTTGGTAGTAATCGATTACTTTTTTAAGCAAGCAGAGGAGGCTCTGTTTAGAGAGGTCACATCCGAGCATTTGATCAACATCTTCAACCATAATATTGTCTACAGATTTGGTGTGCTACATCGCATAATCTTGGATAATGGTATGATTTTCAAAAGTATAAAAATCTATAAATTTATCGACCGACATAAGATCAATTAGTGATATTCATCTATATATGACCCAAGAGCAAATGTCTTGGTAGAGGAGTTCAATAAGACACTTGTGAAATTATTGAAGAAAATCCTCACCAAGAATAAAAGAGAATGACATACGAAGATCGCAGAAGTACTATGCGCATATCGTACAACTTAGAAAAAAACTAACCAAAGCCACTTCTTATTCACTGGTGTTCGGAGTTGAAGCAGTGTTGCCACTAGAGATCAAGCTAACATCATTACGGGTAGCTATCCAGCATGATCTCTTGCAAGAACAAAATACTCGTCTAAGAATGGAAGAGCTCGATGCACTCGACGAGATTAGACTGCAGGCTCAACAAAACCTGAAAATCTATTGAGTGAGAATGACACAATTATTTGATTGAATGTTGCGCCCTCAGACATTTTAAGAAAGAAAATTGGTCCTAGTGCTAAGAAGGCCAATCATCCCACACCAAAAAATTAGTGGCAAGTTTGTATCTAATTGGAAAGGTCCTTTCATCATCGAGAAGGTGTACTAAAGAGGGGCTTATCAACTAATCGATCTGGATGGTCAGAGGTCTATGCCACCGATCAACCGTCAATACCTGAAGAAATATCATTCATAAAAATGAGTGTGTATTTAAAGTTTTATGTACTTTATATGTATCCACTAACATATAGACATTATACATTTTGAAATTCTCCTGTAGTAAAAGAATAAATTTTAAAGAGCCCAAAAAAATTCCCTATAAGACTGGGAGCATTTTAAATATTTATTCGTGTTGACATTATACTGCATGCCAAAATTATCAAATAAAAATTTAAAATATAAAAATATAAAGCCTATCCAAAATCTCCTCATAAGACAGGAGGCATTTTTAAAATTTATTTAGGTTGACATCATTCTATGCATCGAGATCCTCAAATAAATATTAAAAATCTCAAAATTCTAAATTTATTCCATTTTAAAATATCCTTGTAAGATATGAGATATTTTTAAATATTTATTTGGGTTGACATTGTGCTATGCATCAAGATCCCCAAATAAATATTTAAAATTTCAAATTTCTAAATTTCTTTCATTTTAAAATATCCCTACAAGATAGGGGCATTTTAAATATTTATTTGGGTCGACATATCACCGCATGCCAAAATTATTGAATTAATATTTAAAATCATCAGCGTGAATATTTCTTCAAAATAGAAGGATATAATGAATTCTTTTTCAATGTATATGTCGGCAATACTTCTAAAAGTCTTGAACACAACCTTCTCCAACATACCAAGATTTCAAATGTTAGGAAAGAGACTTTTGTAACTATACACTCCATCAAGTCGAGCCAGAATAACCTAATGTTTTTTAATAGCATGAAGTTTAATATTCGAATGGGTGTAAGAGGTCAGATCTAACAAGGCCAAATATGGCCGGATCGCTAGCAGCTTTATCTACTCAACATGCCATAAGAAAGGCCGTAGTAGCAGAATCCCTACTTTGTCAACCCATTAGTAGGGACTGCAAGAAGCACGAAGGCTAATTTGACTCGATAAGTTCAAATAATCGTAGTATACCAAATTCACCTAATTGACCGGAGAATCAAAGTTTCAGTGGGGAGGAGGAGTCGCAAGAAACTATTGAATGTGTGTAGGCTTTAAATTTTTAACCATAAAGGATGACTCTAAATTCAGTATTGGGGAGTACATTTTCCATAGCTCCAATTTGAAGCCTGAATAGGTGTAAAAGGCTGGATCCAATACGCCCAAATATGGCCAGATCACTAGCAATTTTGTCTACACAACATGCCATAAGAAAGGCTGCAGTGGAGGAACCCTTATTTCAACAACCAGAGGATGAAGAACTATTAAATCTTAGCTCACCAAATCTGATGAACTCAAGCGACTCAGATTGAAGTCTCCTCAGCTGGTTAAGGATTAAGATATTATCTATATTTGGTACTATTGATTAAATCTGAAACCTCTAAATCCTTCAACAAATTTATTAAGCATAAAGCTAGGATCGAAGGAATTTTTCTTCAACAAGTCCACGAGAGCATATAGTAAAAGACCGAAGAAATTGTCCCAAAGTTTACATAAAGCCAAAGGATGAATTATGAGGATTATGTCATCAACAAGTCTGTTATGAATAAAGCTCTAGACCGATGACCATTCACCACCAACTTGATATAAACCTAAAGGGTTTGGGACACTGACATCTACTCTTCATTAAGCCTACCAAAGCTAGAAGCATAGGGCTAAAGATATGAAGGCCTCCCGACAAGTCGGTAATGACAAATCAGGTAATCCTTCACCAATGTCCATCGTATGAAGCATAGGGCAGAAGGAACCAAAACCTCAAAACTCCAGCTGAAGCTACGAAGAGTACAAGTGCTAACTCTAACAGGTGGCTAAAGCAACAACGCTCATAATTATCCTTAGAGACAATGGCATTTTAAATATTTATTTGGGTCGACATCACGTTGCATGCTGAAATCCCCAAATAAATATTTAAAATTTTTTGCCAATATACAACTAAAGGAGGAAAGAATGGAACAACCTCCATAAACTAGATGTGTTATATACAAAAAGTATAATTTGAGCAATATACAATCCATACTTAAGGCAGCTAAGCCCCACCATCTGATGAATCTGCAAAGTTCAAATAAATTTTGAATAATACAGGCGATAATACAAAAGAAATATCACATCCCCATATGATCGCGACAAAGTAGAATGTTGAGCATGTATAAAAAGGTTGCAAACTAAGGTGATGATTATGTCAAAAGAGAATAAATGAGTGGTAATGCTAACTACCAGCATCAATCTACAGAGTAATGTAATAGAGATCTAAATATAAAGTGTTGTATCACTATCTTATGAATCCCTACTCAACTAAAGATGATATGTCTATCATATTATTGACCACAAGTGCATTTAAAGATCTATAAAGACATAGAAATAGACTCTTGGGGATCTATAGGATGAAAATCTTAGCATGATATCTAAATAAGTTTTTGGAGATCAGTAAAATGAAACCCTTTGCATAACAACCATTCAAACTCTTGGAGATCTGCTAAATAGAACCTCTGTGTGACATCCAGAGAAAATATTTGGAGATCCACAGGATCATCCATCTTATAAAAAATGTGATTCACTCTAGTTGCATATTATATTTATTAGGGGACATTAAAAGTTTGTGAGGGTTGTTAAATCCTAAGGAACTAGTCCCGAGGCTAACCAAAAGGGGGGTGAATTGGTTATTTTAAAAATTCTTTAATAAAATAAGAAATTAAAAACCCCTTGATGTGGAAGCAGATTAGTTTCACAATAATTAAAATTTTTTAGATTTCCAACACAAAAATTTATTGAAAAATGTGGAAATTAAATGCTAAAGAGTAAATAAAAAGAACACACCAGATTTATAGTGGTTCGATCAACTTGACCTACGTCCACTCTCCAAAAACCTCCTTTCCAGGTATTGCACTAAAAGTAATATCTCTTTTTTTGCCCCTATTGCAAGGTGGAGAAGCCCTTATAAAATCTTTCCACCAACTCAGTGAGACAGAGTACCTTGAATCCTTTTACTCCCTCCTAGAGCAGGCATAGAACCTAAATATTCTTTTACTCCCTCTTGGAGTAGATAAAAAACCTTGGAATCTTTTTACTCCCTCTTGGAGTAGGCAAAGAACCTAGATATGATGTTGATGAAAATCTTCTCCAGAGCCACCAAAGAACTAGACAAGAAACTTGATGAAGATAGTGGAAACCTTGCTTGGAGCAACCTTTGTGAATCCCTCACAACTCCCCCTCACAAGGATTTCTCTCTTCCAAGCTCTCTCTCTCTCTTCCTTCTCTAGCTCTCTCTCAAGAAGACTAAAGAGTAAAAGATTATCTCAAGGATAATAAGAGAGCTTAAATAGAGAGCCTTCAAAAAAGGCCAAATTTTTAATATGGCGGCACTGATCATACAATTGTCCTGCATGATTAGTTAAAAATACCAATTCAAACAGTATGAATTACATAGCCCTATACGATTAGTTCAAAAGAAATAGACTAATTATCCTGAACGATTATAAAATCATCCTAGATAATTCGTATAAAACTATTGAACTTTGTCTAGTATGATACTCGGTGATGCCTTATCGTCCCATGCACTTCTCTATCATCTGGTATGAAAGAGGTCAATCATCTTAGATTATTAGTTCAAAAACTATGGTATTTATCTGATGCGATATGTGGTGATCCCCTATCATCTCATGTATGTTCTTTATCATCTAGGATGATCGTCGCTGATCATCCTATATAATCAGATTGAATCAAATTTTATCATAATTATTCTCCTAATTATAGGGTTAATCTAGGCATGATTGTCATATATCAGCCAGGACGATAAGGATCATCCTGTGTAATATGTACAAAATTTAAAAATTAAAATATTGCCTAAATTATGATTGGCCATTATTTTTCACAATCAAAATAGATCATCATGTATGATCGATATCGTACAGTATGATTAGTTTAATCATTTAATTAATAGGGATACCCTAATTTGGATTTTCTATTTTTAACTAATCATCTAGTACGATATAAATCATCCTGTATGATTAGGTCAAAAATAAGAAACTTTCTCTAACTCACCAACCCACTTTTTGAATGTGTATGTGTAAGGTTACTTAGCTTGGGGTCCACCAGATACATGACTTGACTCAAAAAAGGTAAAAAGTATATTAAAATAGAAATTACAGACATACTCAACCCTAGTCTACTCGATCTTGAGCTGATTTGCATTGCAGGTGAACTTGTGGACCTGAAAGGTTAGTAAGCAGGCAAACAAAATAAATATGTAATAATAGCGATAGAAAAGAAAGAATAATATTTGTTATTATCAAAATTATAGTACTTGAGCCCAGATTTTTAATAATCTCCCCAGTTTTGATAATGGCAAGCATTGTTGTGAAAAATTTTAAAGCCCTTTGACATTCTCTGAAACTCCCCCTTAGAGGATGAAATTCTAAAAGTAAGGGGAGTAATTTTTTTTATAATACAAAAATATTAAACACTAAGTGAAAAATAAACTAAACACAGAATAGGAAACAAACTTCATTAAAATACAATATGCACGTAATTAACAAGAAACTACTACTCCCTCTTTTGACATCACAAAAAGGAGGAAACAACTAAAAAATAGAAACATACAGAAAATACATCATAGAAGTAAAGAACAACACACACATAGGAATAACCAAAACAAATCAAAAATAAGAAGCAAGCTAGAAAAAGGAATGATCCTAATCGAGTGAAGGAGCTGGTGGTGGTGGCTGAAAGAAATTGTGAATGGAAGCAAACTGCTCCCAAAACTAGGCCATATCATAGTCGTGATGCTATTATTGTTAGGCTTCATAGGCATCAAAGTGAGCTATGTCTTGTGTATGCTGCTGCTCCTATGCGGCTATGTAGGAGTCAAACCTAGCCTCCCACTTGTCAAACCTCTCTACCAGCTGATCTATCTGAGACTGCTGGCAGATTGGAGCAAGTGCAGGAACTTCCTCATGTTCATTTACTTCTTGGTAGTGAGCCTGGAGATGAGAGGCATTGTGAAGGACATGAAAGGAGCTATTAGAATAAAAAATTGGAAAGTGATCAGGTGGTGCAGGATACTAAAGGTTATATTTGGACTCTAGGAAAAAGGAAATACTATGTCCTAAAGCTAGATTGGGTAATCTCTTATTACGGGGATCTTGATTGACTGTCAGATGTTCAAGGTAGTGAATAAGAAGGTCAGCTGCATTAAAGTTAATTTCAGCCATTATGAAATAAGTTGTAAGAGACAACACATGAGTAATATTTATCTGATCACCAGCTTTAGGAATTATGGAGTTGTGAAGAATATGCTGGATGATCCTAACATTTTGTACTAAGGTGTTAACAGTATAAACGTGACAGTTAATATTAGATTCTCATAGAGCTATGTTGACTTGAATCCAATTAAAATCAAGATTTGCAGCTTGAATGTGAAGTTTTTCACCAGTAGTTGAAAGATGGAGAAATTCATGTAGGTCTTGGTAGGTGATCTCTACTAGCCTCCTATTAATAAAGAATTGGAGGGCAATACCCTCACTATTGATTCTTAAGCTCATAAAAAATTCAAAAAGTAATTTAGAATTAAAGGGAAAGGCCCAAGTAAGGATGAATCCAAGAGTAATATGGCAAAAAGTTCAAGCACATGAAAGTTTAACACCTCTTGGTTGACTATTTTGGATAGGTTAATTATAACATTTTTGTAGCGATGATAAGCTGCGTCATCAGCTTCTTCAGTGAATCTAGGATTGATGGTTCTCCTAGAGGAACTACCTGTGCGGGCTCAGGAACATTTTCCACCAACCATTACAAGGAAGGAAAAGCTCAAGAGGGAAGTAGAAAGGATTGGAAGGGTGTGAAGGAAAGGAAGAAACTAGCTATTTATAAAGAAATTACCAGATCATATAGTATAATCGTGAGATCATCCTAGATGATCAGGTGCAATCAATTCGTCCAGATGATCAGTCAAAAGATTAGTCTGATCGTTTAGTATAATTATACATCATATGGGGCAATTAGACCCAGGATGATCATCTCGAGGAGTCATCTTATACGATCGTTGAATAACTAGATCATATAGAACGAACACATCTATCATCCTGGAAGATGTCTCATAATGAATCAGCCCAACCGCATTTAAATCATCCAACGACTTCTGCCATGTGGATCATCCAATATGATGTATGAATCATATGGGATGATCACCAATAATTAATTTATATCAGCCGTTGGATGTGCTGTGATTAGAGATGTGTATTTTTGTTTAGATCATACAGGATGATGTAGATCGTCCTGGATGATGTGAGCAAAATAAGAAAAATTTAGGATAAGGAATGTGAAGATCTGGAGGATTTCAAAACAAAAAATAAAAATATAAAAAGCATAAAACAACACAAAAACCAAACCAAAAACTAGTAAATGATAAATTTACCTTATTATTAGATTTAAAAACCTATAAGAAATGAATTGATAATACTGAAATCTAAAAAGGGTAGAAAATCAATCTTGTTAGCCCTAGCTCGAACTCCTTATAGGTCAAAATCCTTTTTAAACAAAAATCTAAATCAGAAAAGAAATTAGATAAGAAAAGTGATCTTTTCAAACTTTATTTCAAAAAAATATCTGATAGAATACTATTGCAAAGTAATCAACCAAAAATCATGATTTTCAAATTCAATTGTTTGAAAACATCAAGTGGCACATGGATTCTTCTTAGATTTAAAGATTTGAAAGAAAAAAAAGCTTATTTCTTTGTGGGCTCATTTTGTACCTCTTTTTGAATTATTTGACGCTCTTTGCACATCTTTTAATTTTTGATACACTTTGTGTATTTTGTAATTATTTGACTATCATTGCACATCTTTTAAGTTTTGGTCTCATTTTATGCCTCTTGTCCTTTTTGCAAGCTTACTTCCTTTCAAAATCTTTAAAGACTCTCAATTATGAGATCATCTTCCAAAATTTAAGAGAAGAAAAAACTCACTCTCTAATATAAGGAAGACTAAACCACAAAACAGAATCATATCCATATGATAAATCTAGCAACCTGATTAAGAAAACTTGAAAGTGATTTATTAACTTGGAAAATCAATCATATGAGATAGATTACTATAAGAAGATAAAATAGATCTCTATTTTAAAGTCCAACTATTAATGTAAAATTAATTTTTGCTTCAAAAAGAAAATACACTACTAAAGGAGTTAAAGGAAGAGTGACAATCATCAAATGTTCTTCCTTTAATTATTTTTAGAGGAGTCAAACACTGCTTACTAATTTCTAAAACCATATGCAAGGCAAAAATATCATTTGAGAATTCAATATCAAAAGTGAGCATTGATCAAATTCCTTTAAAAACATTAAAGGAAAAATAATAGAAAATTAAAAATATAAAATAAAAATACTTACAAAAAAATAGATATATAAATAACACAAAACAATGAAGGAAAAGCAACAAAAAATTAAAAACATAAAACATAAACAAATATAAAAGAACAGACATACAAATAAAATAAAATAAATAAAGAGAACATAAATAGAAAGCATCAATTTCAAGCATGAATATCAATTACACCTAATTTAATTCTTAAGATGTTAAAAATTTTAAAGGCCAATAGTTTTATAAAGATATCAGCAAGTTGGTTTTCAGTGGCTATATGGTGTAACTCTATGTCTCCTTTGGTAACATGGTTCCTAAGGAAGTGGTGCCTTATGTCAATGTGTCTAGGCCTGGAGTTTTAGATTGGATTCTTTGAAATACAGATGGCACTAGTGTTATCACATAGAATTAAAATTATGCCTATATGTAATCCTAAATCCAAAATTTATTATTTTAACCAAAGGACTTGGACCACACAAATTTCTAAGGCTATGTATTCATCTTTAGCAGTGAACAGTGCAACTGAGTTCTATTTTCTACTGGACTAGGAGATTAAGGGCTGTCTTATCAATTGACATGTTATAGAAGTTCTTTTTTTATCAACTTGGCATCCTGTAAAATCTAAATCAGGATATCTTAAGATTTCAAAAGAGGTGATATGCCTAGGATACCATATTCTTAAGTCTTAGGTTCCTAAGAGATATCTAAGGATTTTTTTAACAATAGTCAAGTGGGACTCTTTTGGATCAACCTGAAATTTAGCACAAAGACAAACACTAAATATAATATGAGGTCTGCTAGCAGTCAAGTAAAGAAGTGATCTAATTATTTCTCTATATTTCTTTTGATCAATAAATTTTTTATTTGAATCCTTATCTAAGTGAACAGTGAAACTCATGGGAGTGTTGATTGGCTTGGCTTTATCCATTTTATATTTCTTAAGGATGTCCTTAATATATTTTGATTGATTAAAAAAAATTCCATCATCCTTCTTGCTTATGCTAAATCTAAGAAAGTATGTTAGTTCTTCCCTCATACTCATTTCAAACTCATTACTCATCATTTTTTAAAGATCATTACACAATTTTTTATCAAAAGATTCAAACAGAATATCATCAACATAAATTTGGACAATCAGTAGTTCATCTCCTACCTTTTTCAAAAATAGAGTGGTGTCTATGCTCCCCTTAACAATGGTTCTTTCTAATAGGAATATGCTTAGTCTTTCATACAATGCCTTGGGTGCTTATTTTAGTCCATATAATGCCTTTTTTAGTTTGAACACATGATTAGGGAATTATGAATTTCCAAAGCCTGGGGGTTATTCAACATACACATCTTCTTTTATTATCCCACTCAAAAAGGTACTTTTGACATCCATTTGATAAAGTTTGAATCCCTTAAAGTAGGCAAAGGCTAGTAGTACTCTAATAGCTTCTAATCTAGCTACATGGGCAAAGGTCTCTTTAAAGTTAATTCCTTCTATCTGGTATACCCCTTAGCTACTAATCTTGCCTTATTTCTCACCACCACACAAGAATTATTCATTTTGTTTTTGAAAACTCATTTAGTTCTAACCATACTTTAGTCCTTAGGTCTTTCAACTAGCTCCAAAATATCATTCCTCATAAATTAATTTAACTCTTCTTGTATGGCTAGGATCCAGAATTCATCAAATAGGGCTTGATTTATAATGGTGGGTTCAGCCATTGAGATGAAGATAAAGTGATTATCTTCTTTTCTAAGTCCATACCTAGTTCTAACACCATCAGATGGGTCTCCTAAAATTAGTTCTTTAGGATGACTTGAAGAATATCTCCATTCTATAGGCAGAGTATTTTCATGTTCTACCCTTTCCTCCAGATTAATGGATTCTACTCCTCGGGTGACTTCTCCTACTTCTTCATCTTCCACCCAAGACCCTCCTGAATTACCAAATTTATTAAAAATAATATGAGCGGTCTCCTCAACTATCAGTGTTCTTTTATTGAACACTCTATAGGATTTTTTAATATTTGAGTAACCTAGGAACACTCCTTTATCAAATTTTGGGTCAAATTTTTCTAGTTGAGACTTCCCATTATTCAGAATGAACACTTTACATTCAAAGACATAAATGTGAGATAGATTGGGTGTCCTACCCTTTAGGATTTCATAGGGTATCTTGTTCAGCTTGGATCTAATATTAACCCTATTTAAAACATAATAGGTTGTATTCACCGCTTCTGCCCAGAAGTATTTAGGAAGTGAGTATTCAGTTAACATGACCCTAGTGACTTTTACCAGGGTCATGTTCTTCCTTACAGCTACCTCATTCTACTGAGGGGTCCTAGGAGCTAAAAATATATGATCTATCCCTTGCTCCATACAGTAAGATTCAAAATTTTATTTTCAAATTCTCCACTATAGTCACTATGAATGGTTAAGATTTCACAACCTAGTTTCCTCTAAATCCAAGTGAAAAAAGATCTAAACTCTTCGAATGATTCGAATCAAACCCAAGTAAACCTCAAATAATCATCAATAATTACAGACCCAAATACTTTCCCTCCTAAGCTTGCAGTACTGATAGGTCCAAAGAGATTCATGTGAAGGACTTCTAAGAATTTGCTAGTGATAATATCTTTGATTGAGTGGAAGGAGGATTTGACTTATTTTCCTAACTGATAGGCAACACACAAGTAGTCCTTAGTGAACTCTAGTTTGAGAATTCCTCTCATTAAGTCTTTTTGGGTGATTTTTCTAAGGCTTTCATACTTGCATGACACAATCTTCTATGCCATAACCAGGATTCATCAACAGTTATTTTTAAGCAAAGAGCAGTATCCGATTTAATGTAATTAAGATCACGCGTATAGATATTATTGATTCTCCTTCCCTACAAAATAATTTTGTTATTTAAGCTTATTATGCAGCTGGTTGATAGAAATTTTATGCTGAAGCCTTTATCACAGAGCTGGCTGATGCTGAGCAGATTATGTTTCAAGCCATCTATGATTAAAACATTTTTAATGATGAAATTTTTTGAATTGCCAATTATACATGAGCCCACCACTCTCCTGGTGGTGTTATCTCCAAGTGTCACATTGCATCCTACCCTGACCTCCAGCGTAATAAATTAATTTGCATCACTAGTAATGTGCCTTGAACATTTGCTGTCCAGGTACCACATGCTCTCATGAGGTCTTTTGTGAGAGCGCTCTTACAAAATCATTAGATGTCAGATTTAGAAACCCAAAGAAGTTTGGGTTCTACCTTATAGAATGTGTGATGAAATACTTGCATGCTATACTATGAATTATGCAATTTTGGTCTCCACACCAAATGTATTCTATGGTAGATAGTGCAAGTATGGGAGATGTGTCCTAACATGCACCATGAAAAATATTTAATACCAGGAAAAGGGTTAACTAATCTATGTGGGTGATGGTGCCTCTTCCTAGGTTTGAATGATGCATGCTATGGTGATGGATTATGTAGATGTGCAAGTGTAGGTGATATTTTATTTTCTTTGAAATCATTTAACTTGGTTTGTAAAAATTGGTTTGCACTTTCAAGAATTGAAAATTTAATTTTTAATGCATGCTCCCTATTATCAGCTTCAACTAAACATGCCTTTATTTTCTTAAATAAATTTTTTAAATCAATATGGGATGCTTTTAAGTAATTATGCTCATTAGTTAATTCAGAATGCTTCTTATTTAAGATATTAAATTCATCTAACAAAGCCATGTGAATTCTATCCAGAGTGGAGTGATCTTTCCTTAAGCATTCATTCTCTTTCTACAGAATTAAAAATTCAAATTTAAGGCTTGCATATAACTTTTTAAGCTTCCTATATGAAGAATGGATTTTTTCAAAAACTTTAAATAGTTGTTCATAGGTAAGCCCACATACCTCCTCTTGATTAAAATGATCAAGATGATTATCTACCATTAAGTATAGGTTGGTTACCTCCTCTTCTATTTTAGTTTTAGAAGAGTCTAATCCAGAGTCTACCCAGAAAACCTTTTGAATCCTTTATTTTCTCTTCTTGAATTTAGGTTTTTCTTCACCCTTTTCCTTACTTAGGTGAGCTTTAAGAGTTGGGCAATCAGACTTCAGGTGCCCTAACTTCCTACATTCAAAACATATAATGTCAAAAGAAACTATAAAATTCTTACCAATCTTACCTTTGTTCCATTTCTGGTGATGCTTTTGCTTTCTCTTTAAAAACTGCCTAGTCATCAAAATGATGTCATCATCATCTTATCTAGAAGAGTCACTATCAGAATCATTAACCTTTAAGGCTATAATTATCTCTTTCTTCTTCTCATCTACATCAAGCTGCCTTTGATTCACTCCTGGCTCGTAGGCAATGAGTGACCCAAGTAAGTTATCAATAGAGTAAATATTCGAATCTTTAGATTTAGTAATGGCAGTAATTTTTGCAGCATAGGAAGAAGGTAAACTTAAAAAATATTATTAACTTTTTTATAGTTTGTGAGCTCTCTTCCTAAGGCATATAGGAAAGTAATAATCTGAGTAAATCTAGTATACATTTTAGAAATAAATTCACTAGATTTCATGCCAAAAAGTTCATAGTCATGAAACACAATGTTCAGCCTAAATTATTTTACTTCATTAGTTCCCTCATATATTATACAAAGTTTGTCCCAAATTTCTTTTCCAATTAAACAAGTAGAGACACGCATGTAATCATCAAATTTTAAACCACAGAAAAAATAGTTTAAACATTTGGCATTTAGTTAGGCTAAATCTCTATCATCTGTAGTCCCTTCAGTAAAAGATATTTAAGTTTTAATGCCATTTACTAATCTAAAAGGTGCAAAATATTCTCCTTGAACTAACATCCATATATGATAATTAATTGATTATAAAAAGGTGGACATGTGAATTTTTTAAAAATTAAAAGAAATATTATCAAATTAAGGTGGTCGTGTGATTGAATAACCTTCCGCAGTATTATGATTACCAAAATTAGCCATGGATCTTTTTCCAAAAATTTTCTAAAACTTAATTTATGAAAACCATCTCTAATACCACTTGAAAGTTTATGAGGGTTGTTAAACCCAAAAGAACTGGTCATGAGGCTAACCAAGAGGGGGAGTGAACTGGTTATTTTAGAAATTCTTTAATAAAATGAGAAATTAAAAATCCCTTGATGCGGAAGCAGATTAGTTTCACATTAATTAAAATTTTGAGATTTCTAACACAAAATAATTCACAGAAAATGAGAAAATTAAATACTGAAGAGTAAATAGAAAGAACACACCAGATTTATATTGGTTCGATTAACTTGACCTACATCCACTCCCCAAAAATCTCCTTTCTAGGTATTGCACTAAAAGTAGTGTCTCTCCTTTAGCCCCCACAGTAAGGTAGGGAAGCCCTTATAAAATCTTTTCACTGTCCTCATGAGGTAGAGTGCCTTGAATCCTTTTACTCCCTCCTGGAGTAGGCAGAGAACCTAGAAATCCTTTTACTCCCTCCTAGAGTAGGTAGAGAACCTTAAAATCCTTTTACTCCCTCTTGGAGTAGGTAGAGAACCTGGATCTGATGCTGATGAAAATCTTCCCAAGAGCCACTAAGGAACTAGACCAGTAGCTTGATGAAGATGATGGAAATCTTACTTGGAGCAACCCTTATGAATCCCTCATAACTCCCCATCACAAGGATTTCTCTCTCTCTCCCAAGCTCTCTCTCTTCCTTCTCTAGCTCTTTCTTAAGAAGACTAAATAGCAAAAGATTGTCTCAAGGATAATAAGAGAACTTAAATAGAGAGCCTACAAAAAAGCACTAATTTTTAATATGGTGGCACTGATCATCCAGTACGATCATATGATCGTCATGTTTGATTAGTTCAAAAATACCAATTCAGCCAGTACGAATTGCATAGCCTTGTACAATTAGTTCAAGAGAAATAGACTGATCATCCGAAATGATTATAATATCATCCCGGATGATTAGTATAAAACTATTAAACTTCGTCTAGTACGATACTTGATGATGCCTTATCATCCCATACACTTCTCTATCATTTGGCACAAAAGAGGTCAATCATCCTGGATGATTAGTTAAAAAACTATGGTATTCATTTGGTACGATATATGGCAATCCCCTATCATCCCATACATGTTCTCTATCGTCCAGGATGATCATCACTAATCATCATATATGATTAAATTGAATCAAATTTTACCATAATTGTTCTCTTAATTATAGGTTAATTTAGGCATGATTATTATATATTGTCCAGGATGATAAGGATCATCATGTATGATATATACAAAATTTAAAAATTAAAATTACCTAAATTAGGATTGGCGGCTATTTTTCATAATCTAAATCGATTGTCTTCTACGATCGGTATCGCATAGTATGATTAGTTTAATCTCTTAATTAATAGGGATACCCTAATTTGGATTTTTTGTTTTTAACTAATCGTCTAGTATGATATAAATTGTCATACATGATTAGGTCAAAAATAAGAAACTTTCTCTAACTCACCAACCCACTCTCTTGAGTGTGTGTGTGCAAGGTTACTTTGCTTGGGGTCCACCAGATACATAAGTTGACTCAAGAAAGGTAAAAAGTATATTAAAATAGAAATTACATATAGACTCAACCCTAGTCTACCTGATCTTAGGCTGATTTGCATTGCATGTGAACTTGTGGACCTGAAAGGTTAGTAAGCAGAGTAAATAAAATATATATGTAATAATAGTGATAGAAAAGAAATAATAATGTTTGTTATTATTAAAATTATAGTACTTAGGCCCAAATTTATAACAGACATTTGTTGATGTCTAAACAAAATAAAAAGGGGGGGGGGGGGGGGGGGGGGAATGAAATAGAAAAATAGCTAAAATGATCATACCTCTAACGAATCATATGGAAATTATCACATCTGTAATGGCCCCATACCTCTGCAAACGGCGTGATGTTAGCAGCCCATTCCCGCGTGTTGAGATCCATTTAATCGCTCTTCTACTTGAGTTGTTAAATATGATGATGGGATGAAGCTTGGCCTCTTCCACATACATGAGAGCCCCATAGACCTCAACCAAAACTCAACATCTCTGCTTATTGAAACTTCTCCAAAATCCCATCGATAGCTTTTGATCCCCTCTCATCCTCCGAAGCCATAATTCCTCATCCACCTGTTAGCCAAAGATCACTCCATCCAACCTGACTCCTCTTCATTTCCTATAGCTAAAAACTCCATAATAGTTTGTGACCAAACTTGCCTGTACCTGGCCTCTTCCCATTATTCCCTGAGCCGAACCCAACCACATAGCCGATCTTCTTCCAAGAAATCGACCTCCCAATCTTTTCCCTTGACCCATAGATTTCCACCCCCTTAGCCATTTCTTCTGTTGAATCGAAAGTAATGGCAATGACTAGGAGCTTGCTCAATCAAAGGTAGCCATCTCTCTTCCTTCCCGTGCGCTTCTTCGGCTAGTTCCCTAAGCCCGAAGGAAAAATGAGGGAAACTAAAGTTTTAACTCACTGTGGGATTTAAGAGTTCCTAAATCCTGTATTTAATTGGATTTAGAATAAATCCTATTCTAATGTTAACTCTTATCTAATTTAGCATAAATCATGTTAAAATCCTACTTAAATTAATCATAATTAATTAGATTTAATTATAATTAGTTATTATTAATTATAAATTAATCATAATTAATTATTTCTAATTATACTTTATTATTATTAATCATAAATTACTCATAATTAAATAAATTTAATTATGATTAATTATTTTTAATTATAATTAATTATTAATTAGTCATATATTAATTATAATTAATTATTTTTAATGATAATTAATTATTATTAATCATAATTATTTATACTAAAATTTTTTAGTTATGATTAATTAAAAGAAAATGAAAAGAGAAATGCTTCTCTTACCTCGATATTAGTGCCAACTCCACCGACGTCCCTCCGTGCAGGTATAAAGTTTTAAACCCAAAACTCTTCCCTTGGCGCTTACAACACGGCGAACAACCACTCATGCATGCTTTTCTTAGCATGATGAGAGGAAGTTCATTGTGGTGCTCGCGATGAGGTGGGTAATCCTCTAAAGTTATATTTTTAGCGTTCACGGTACTTTGAGAAACCCCAGGGAACTCAGTGTGGTGCCTATGGCAAGCTAGGTGAGCCGTGTGCGCTCTTTTCTTAGCACGACAGGGCAAAAATATAAGTACTCATACGCACCTCAGTGCTATTTGTGAAACAACTGTGCTTTCAAATAGGTGCTTTTGAAGACCCATGTAAGGCTTTCTTGGCATGGTAGGGATGAAGACTGCGACCACGGTGTCCCTCGATATTGATCGTGCCCATATTTCTTGATATGACGAGCAGGCTATGACTACTGAAATTTCTCCTAAATCGAGGAGATGCTGGGAGGCTGCTAAAGTTTCATCTGAGAATACATAAGGACTTGAACAAAAAAATAATGGACTTGATTGAACGCATGGGACTAAAACAAACTTGAACTTAAATTGAACTTGCATATTGAACTTGAACATAATTTAGATAATTTGAAACTTAAGCTTGGACCAAATGATATTGAACTTAACTTAAATTTAGACATAAATAAAATGGATAATCAATAAAGAACTTCATTTAGAAAATGACATCAAATTTCCAACGGAATGTTAAAGAATTATCATTTCAATTTGAATGTAATTGCTAAAAATTTGAGTGATTCAAATCATATGCAAGCAAGCTGTTGCAAATTGGGGCCTAAGCACTGTGATTTTGATGATAATAAATAGTATTATTTTGCTTACCTTGCTAATTCCTATTATTTGAGTTTATTGCATACTTATTTTCTTTGTTATAGGCTAATATTTCAGGATCACAAGCTCGCTTGCAAGCTAGCTCAAGATTGGGTAGATTAGGACTGAGTCATTCTGTAATTTTAATTCCAGTACTTTTTTTACCTTTTCTTGAGTCAAATATAATATGGTGGATCCTAAAGCTAAGTAACCTTGTATACACACAACTCAAGGGAGTGAATAAGTAAGTTAGGGAAATTTTTAATTTTTTTAAACAAATCATATATGACGATTATGTATCATCCTAGGTGATCTGTTTAGCTCAAAACCCTAATTAGGGCTTACGTATTAAATAAGCTTAATTAAACCAATCATCCTGGATGATCTTATCATTATACAGAATGATATACATCAATCAAAAAATCCAGTCGCTAGGCAAGATTTGATAATTGAAATTTTGTTCTAATGGTACATAATGATTCTTATCATCCTGAATGATGTGTAGCAATCATGCCTAAAAGAATCTTGTGATTAAGGATCTAAGTATGGTTAGATTGAATGATCATATCGTATAGGACGATTGTCTATGATCGTACAGGATGATCCATGATTTTTCTTCTAAACATACTGAACATCCTGAAATTTGTCAGGATGATATTCTTGATTTGAACTTATCGTAGAAGATGATCACAAGATTATCCGGGATGATCAGTATATTTTCTTTTAATCGTCTTGGACGTCCCAAATAAATTTTCAGGATAATATTCTTGATTTAAACTAATTATACAGGATGATCTCAAGATCAACTAGGGTTATCAGTATAAATTTGTTATTTTGATCGTATAGGTAACTCAGATCATCCTGCTTGGATGGGATGATTTACAGAAATCATACTGGATGATCTACAGATCATCCTGGACGATCTTTAATGACAAGTTAAAATTAGGGCACTTTTTGAGGCCTCTTATTTAAGCTCTCTTAATTGCTGATGATTAAGTCTTTTGCTATTATTCTAACCTGAGAGAGCTTAGAGAAGGAGAAGGAGAGTTTGGGAGAGAGAGAGAGAGGATCTTCTGAAGGGGAGTTTATGAGGGGATTCATAAAGGTTGCTCCAAGCAAGGATTTGATCATCTTCTTCCTTCTTCATCCTTGGTTCCTTAGTGGCTCTAGGGAGACGATTATCAAAATCAGATATAGGTTCTCTACCTACTCCAGGTGAAAGTAAAAGGATTGTCAGATTCTCTACATACTCCAGGAGGGAGTAAAAAGATTTTTTAGTTCTCTGCCAACTCTAGGGGGGAGTAAAAGGATTCTGGGTTCTTTGCCTTCACTAGGAGCGTGAAAAAGGATTTAAGGTTTTCTGCCCCACCGAGTCAACAAAAAGATTTTATAAGGGCTTCTCCGCCTTGCTATGGGGGCAAAAGGAGAGACTCTAACTGATTAGCATAATACCTAGAATAGGAGGTTCTGGGGAGTGGATATAGGTTAGATTTGACCGAATCACTATAAAATTCACTGTGCTCTTTCTTATTACTTTTTTCGCATTTTATTTTTGCATTTTTTTTAGCTTTATTTTATGGTTGAAATCTTTAAATTTGATATGTGCTTCCACTTCAGATTGTTTGGTTTTTAAAATATTTAAAAAGGTAAAAAAGATTTTTTTATTTTTGTTTAAGAATAAAAAAACACCAACTCACTCCCTCCTCCCTCTTGGTTGCCTCGGGCTAATTCTATAGGGTTTAACCACCCTCACAAACTTTTAATTGGTATCAGAGCAGGATTCATAAAATTAAATTTTAGAAAACTTTTGAATTTTGATCAATGACTAACTTTGGTAATCACAACATCGTGGAAGGATATTTAATTACTCAAACATCTCTATTTTATAATATTCTTTTTAATTTTTAGAAAACTCGCATGTTCACCTTTTTACAAATCAATTGATTATCACATGTGGATGCTTTGTAAGGATGGATATTTTGCACCCTTTCAACTTGTAAATGGTGTTAAAACTAAAATTCCTTTTACTAAATGGATAACTGACAATAGAGATCTAGCACAACTGAATGCTAAATGCTTAAATTATTATTTTTTTGTGCCTTAAAATCTGAAGATTACATGTGTGTCTCTACTTATTCTACTAGAAAAGAAATTTGGGATAGATTATCCATAGCGTATGAAGGAATAACTGAAGTTAAATAATCTAGGTTGAACATTTTACTTCATGACTATGAACTCTTTCACATGAAATCTAGTGGATCAATTTCTAAAATGTACACTAGGTTTGCACAAATTATTACATCCCTACATGCCTTTGGAAGAGAACTCATAAACTATGAAAAAGTGAACAAGATTCTGAGATATTTATCATCTTCCTTTTATAAAAATTACTTCCATTACTAAATCTAAGGACTTGGAATGTTTATTCAATTGATAACTTACTTGGATCGCTAATTGCTTACGAGTAAGGAGTAAACCAAAGGCAGCTTAATGTAGGTGATAAAAAAAAGGAGAAAATTATAGCCTTAAAGGCTAATGATTCTGACACTAATCCTTCTAATTTTGATGATGATGACATTGCTTTAATCATAAGATAATTTAAAAGCTTCTTAAGGAAAAAATAAATGCATCATCAGAAGTGGAATAAAGAAAAGAACAATAAACATTCTAAAGTTTCTTCTAATATTGTTTTTTTTTTAATATAGGAAGCCAAAGCATCTGAACTCTGATTGTCCAACTCTAAAAACTCACCCAAGCAAGGAGAAGGGTGAAGAAAAACTTAAGTTTAAGAAGGGCAAGCAAAAAGACCCAAAAGACTTTCTGGGCAGAATTAGCATCAGACTCCTCTGAAATTGAAGCTGAAGAGGAGGTAATAAACCTGTGCTTAATGGTTGATGATCATCTTGATCACTCTGATCAAGAGGAGGTATGTGAGCTTACCTATGAACAATTATTTGAAGTTTTTGAAAAGACTCATTCTTCATATAGGAAGCTTAAAAAATTACATGCAAGCCTTAAATCTGATTTCTTAATTCTGCAGAAAGAGCATGAATGCTTAAGAAAAAATCACTCTACTCTGTATAGCAATCACATGGCCTTATTAGATGAATTTAATAAATTAAATAAAAAGTATTCTGATTTAACTATTGAGCATGATTCATTAAAAATATCGCATGTTAATTTAGAAAAATCTTTCAAAGAATTAGAAATAATTACATGTAATTTAGACAATAGTGAGTATAAATTGAAACTAGAAGTATTAAGCTATGAAAAGGCTAATGAGTTTTTAAGGGAAAAATGATTACATTAGAACAAAATAAAACACCACCTTTACTTGAAGAGTTTTATAAACCATTAACAAAGCAAGCATTATTCAAACCTAGGAAAAGACAACAAAACCCAAATAAACTAGTAAACCCTTTTCCTGGTGTTAGATATTTTTCTTGAGGCATGTTAGGACATATCTCCCACACTTGTACCATTTACCATAGAACACATTTGATATGGAAACCAAAATTATAAAATTTACAACATATCATGTATGTATCTCATTCTTCTTTCCATAAAAAAGGACCCAAACCTGTTTAATTTTCGAAATCTAACATTTGATGATTTTGTAGGTGTTCTCTCATAAAAGGCCTTGTGAGAATATGTGGTACCTAGATAGTAGATGTTCAAGGCATATGACTGGAGATACAAATCAATTTATTTTACTGGAGGCCAAGGTAAGAGGTAAGGTAACACTTGGAGATAACACCATCAGGAGAGTGGTGGGCTCAGGTATAATTGGTGATTCAAAAAATTTCATCATTAAAAATATTTTACTTGTAGATGGACTGAAACACAACCTGCTCAATATCAGCCAGCTCTGTGATAAAGGTTTCAGCATAAAATTTTTGCCAACTAACTGCATTATAAGCTTAAATGATAAAATTATTTTGTAGGAAAAAAGGATCAACAATATTTACATGCTGGATCTAAATTACTTTAAAGTTGGTATTACTCTTTGCTTAAAAATAATTGTTGATAAATCATGACTATAGCATTAGAGATTGTGTCATGCAAGCATGAAAACCCTTAGGAAGATCACCCAAAAAGACTTAGTGAGAGATGTCGCCAAACTAGAGTTCACTAAGGACCACTTGTGTCATGTCTGTCAGTTAGGAAAGCAAGTCAAATTCTCTTTCCACTCAATCAAAGATATTAACACTAAGAAATCCTTAGAAGTCTTTCACATGGATCTCTTTGGACATGTCAGCACTTCAAGCATAGGAGGGAAAGTCTATGGGTATGCGATAGTTGATGATTATTCAAGGTTTACTTGGGTTAGATTTCTATCTCATAAAAGTGAATCATTTGAGGAGTTTAGATCTTTTTCTGTGTAGATTAAGAGAAAACTAGGTTATGAGATCTTAACCATTCATAGTGACCATGATAGAGAATTTAAGAATAAAAATTTTGAATCTTTCTATAAGGAGCAAGGGATAAATCACAATTTTTTAGCTCCTAGGACTCCTCAGCAGAACAGGGTAGCTGAAAGGAAGAACAGGACCCTGGTAGAAGCCGTTAGAGCCATGTTAGCTAAATACTCACTTCCTAAATACTTTTGGGCAGAAGTGGTGAATACAACTTGTTATGTTCTGAATAGGGTTAATTTTAGATCTAAGCTGAACAAGACACCCTATGAAATCCTTAAGGATAGAACACCCAATCTCTCTCACCTTTATATCTTTAGTGTTACAAATCTGGATTCAAGCACTATAATTTGGATGATAACAAACATTCATATTTCTCTACTATTATTACTACTGCACATCTATTTTTGTTGCCATGCCTACTAACTTTTTAGGTTCACAAGGTCAATTACAATTCAAGCCAGCTCAAGATTGATTAGATTAGGACTACATCAGTCTGTAAGTTTAATTCCAATGATTTTTATCTTTTATTGAGTTAAATGTAATAAGGTGGATCCTGATGCTAAGTAACATTGCACACACACACTCAGGGGAGAAATTTGGTGAGTTTGAGAGTTCTTCTATTTTTGATTATATCATACAAGATGATCCAAAATTATCTTGGATGATCAGTTACAAATAAAAACCCTAATTAGGGTATTTAGGTTAAGCAAATTTGATTAGGCAGATCATCCTAGATGATCCTCCCATCATCCTAGACGATATGTTTAAATTCAGAAATCAGCCGCCAATCATATTTTTGGTAATATTTTATTTTGTATATTTTAAACTAATCATACAGAATGATCCTAATCATCCTGGATGATTCATTATAATCTTGCCTAAAATAATCTCTTAATTAGGAGACTAATTATAATTAAATTGATCAATCACATCAGACAGGACGATCGACTTGATCGTCCAGGAAGATCCTTTATATTTTGTGGGATAATCACCAATTGCCCCAGAAAAAAACCATGATTTTCTTCTAATCATTGAGGATATCATCCTGGACATCCTGAGCTCTTATCTGGACGATTTATCAATTTTCACTCAAAATGAACTAATCATCCCAGACGATTGTATAATCGTCCTAAATAAAAACCCTTAATTTTTTTTATCATCCAGGATATCATCTTGGATGTCCCAAATAATTGGTTGGATGATTTGTTGATTGCCACTCAAATTGAACTAATCATCCCGGATAATCGTGGAATCATCCTGGACGATATGTTGAAATTATTTCTTCTGATCATCCAAATAATGGAAATCATCCTGGCTTAAATTCTATTTTTGTACTGATCATACCGGACGATCAATAGATCATCCTAGATGATCTTTGATGGCAGGTTGAAATTTTGGGGCACTTTTTGAGGCCTTCTATTTAAGCTCCTCTATAGCTGATGTTGAAATTTTTTTTGTTATTTTCCTGTCCAAAGAGAGCTTAGAGGAGAGGGAGAATTTGGGAGAGAGAGAGAGAGAGAGGATCTTGTGAGGGGGAGTTTATGAGGGGTTTCATAATGGTTACTCCAAGCAAGGATTTGATCATCTTCTTCCTTCTTCATCATTGGTTCCTTGGTAGATCTGGGGAGATGATCATCAGTAATAGATCTAAGTTCTCTACCACCTCTAGGAGGGAGTTAAACGATTGTCAAGTTCTCTGCCTACTCAGAGAGGGAGTAAAAGGATTCCAGGTTCTCTGCCTTCACTAGGAGGGTGAAAAGGATTCAAGGTTCTCTGCCTCACCGGCTGGTGGAAAGATTTTATAAGGGCTTCTCCACCTCGCTGTGGGGGCAAAAGGAGAGACACTATAGTTTAGTGCAATACCTGGAGGGGAGGCTCTGGGGAGTGGATGAAGGTCAAGTTGACCGAACCATTATAAATCTGGTGTGATCTTTTCATTTACTTTTTTGCACTTTAATTTTCATATTATTTACTCTTAATTATTTATGTGGTTGAAATATCATAATTCTGTTTATGTGATATTATTTTGCTTTTGCCTTGGGATAAAAGTAGTTTGTTTTAAAATATCAAAAATCACAAAAAGAATATTCTTATTGTTTAAGTTAAATTTTAAAATACTAATTCACCCCCTCTCTTGGTTAGCCTCGGGACCAATTCATAAGGGCTTAATAATCCTAATGAACTTTCAAGTGGTATCAGAGAGGGATTCATAAAATCAAGTTTTAGAAAACTTTTGAATTTTGATCCATGGCTAACTTTGGAAATCGTAATACTGTGGAAGGTTACTCAATCAGATGGCCACCTTTATTTGATAATATTCCATTTGATTTTTGAGATACTTTCATGTCTACCTTTTTACAATCAATCGATTATCGCATGTGAATGCTTGTTAGAGAAGGATATTCTGCATCTTATTGACTTATAAATGGTGTTAAAACTAAACTGAAAGTTCGATAGGGATGTTAAGCCCTGATGAACTTGTCTCGAGGCTAACCAACAGGGGGGTGAATTGGTTATTTAAAAATTCGAGAGCAACAGTAAAAAATCTTTTTGATAATTTGCAGCGAAAATAAGTAAAACACACAAACAAAAAGATCAATTAAGATTTCACCCAAGCAGTTAATCACAGAAAACTAAAATGCAGAAAGTAATCAGAAAGAACACACCAAATTTTATAGTGGTTCGATCAACTTGACCTACGTCCACTCCCCGGAGCCTCCCCTCTAGGTATTGCACTAACTCAAAGTGTCTCTTCTTTTGCTCCCACAGCAAGGCGGAGAAGCATGTACAAAAACTCCTTTCCACCGACACGGTGAGGCAGAGAACCTAACCTCCTTTCGCTTCCTCCTGAAGCAGGCAGAGAACCTCGGACTCATTTCGCTTCCTCCTGAAGTAGGAAGAGAACCTGAACTCATTTTGCTTCCTCCTGAAGCGGGCAGAGAACCCGAATCTTTTTGCAGACTATTCTCCCAAGAGACACTGATAAGACTAGAGACGACAAGCGGAGAAGACGACTCTGATCCTTGCTTGGAGCAACCTTTATGAATCCCTCATAAACTCCCCCTCATAAGATCCTCTCTCTCTCTCCCAAACTCTCTCTCTCTCTAGGGTTTCTCTGGAAAGGAAAGTGGCAAAAGATTTTTCTTGTTGGAAGAAAAAATATCTTTTAAAGGAGGGCTCTAAAATTACCCTAAATCTCAACTAGTCGGCAAGAATCATCTAGGACGATCGAGAGATCATCCTGTATGATCAGTTCAAAATCAGCTATTTCAACTTAAACGATCTGGCTTTTCTGGACGATCAGTGGAAAAAATTGATCTCATCGTCCGGGACGATTAGTGTAAATTTAGGAATTTTGTCCAGAAGACCGCTCTGGTCGTCCAGAGAAACTTGTGCTGGATGATCTAAAAATGACTTGATCGTCTAGGATGATAAGGGTATCGGCCTGTATGATCAGTTTAAAAAGTGCCAAAATCATCCTGAGCACCGCTCTAGATGTACAGCTGAAACACACTAGACGATCATGATCATCCCGGACGATCTAGCGATCATCCCAGATGATATGATCGTATCAATTAAATATTAATTACTTTTCTTAATTACCAGACTAATTTAGGTATGATTGTAATAGATCGTTCAAGATGATACACGTATCGTCCGGGACGATCAGATTAAATCTCTAAAAATAAAACTTACCTAACTTGATCTGTTGGCTGAGAAGTTATGATTTGAGACTATCATCCCGTACAATGTATGGATCATCCAGGATGATCTGCTTAATCAGACACACTTAACTTGGTCGCCCTAATTAGGGTTTCTGTTTTCACTTGATCGTCCAAGATGATGTGAATATCGTCCAGGACGATCTGAACAAAAATTGAACAGAAACTCTAATTCACTCAAGCTCTCCCCCTGAGTGTGTGTGTGTGTAAGTTTACTTAGCTAGGGGATCAGTTACATTACAATTGACTCAAGAAAAGGAAAACAGTACATTAGACACACTTGGACCTAAATTACAATACAGACTGACTCATTCTTGAACTGGCTTGAACTTGCAATTGATCCTACGTACCTGAAAGATTAGATAATCAACAAGAACCAGATATGTTTGCTATCATCAAAATTATAGTCCTTGAAACCAAATTCTCAACATAAACTTTCTTTTGCTGAATGGATAACTGATGATAGAGATCTTGCTCAATTGAATGTTAAATATTTAAACTACTTTTTTGTGCATTGAAATCTGAAGATTCTATGTGTATTTTAATATGTGCAACTGGGAAAGAAATTTAGGATATATTATGCATTACGTATGAAGGAATGAATGAGGTTAAACAATCTAGACTGAATATTCTTTTACATGATTATGAACTCTTTCACATGAAACCAAATGAATTAATTTCTGAGATGTATAATAGATTTACACAGATTGTTATCTCTTTACATGCCTTACGAAGAGAACTCACTAATTATGAAAAAGTGAACAAGATTTTGTGATTTTTGCCTTCTTCCTTTGATGCAAAAATTACTGCCATTATTGAATCTAAGGATCTGAATACTTATTAAATTAACAACTTACTTAGATCACTAATTATTTATGAGTAAGGAGTGAACTAAAGGCAGCTTGATGCAAGTGAGAAGAAAAAGGAGAAAATTATCGCCTTGAAGGCTAATAACTCTGACTCTAGCTCTTCTGGTTTTAATGATGATGACATGGCCTTAATCACAAGGCAATTTAAGAGCTTCTTGAGGAAGAAACAAAAGCATCATCAGAAGTGGAATAAAGGTAAGAATAATAAGCATTCTAAAGTTTCTTCTGATGTTATCTGTTTTGAATATTGGAAGCCAGGGCACCTGAAGTCAGATTGCCTAACTCTGAAAGCTCCCCCAAGCAAAGAGAAAGTTGAACAAAAGCCTAAGTTCAGGAAGGACAAGAAAAGATCCAAAAGGCTTTCTGGGCTAACTCAGTATCAGACTCCTTTGAAACTGAAGCAGAAGAAGAGATTACAAATTTGTGCTTAATGGCTGATGATTTTGGTCACGCTGACCAAGAGGAGGTATGTGAGTTAACATATGATTAGTTATTTGAAGTTTCTAAAAGTATTTATTCTTCATATATGAAGCTCAAGAAAGCTCATGCAAGCTCATGCAAGCTTGAAAATTGAATTTTTAAATCTACAGAAAGAGTATAAAATTTTAATGAAACATCATTCAACTCTGAATAGTAATCACATAACTTTACTAGATGAATTTGATTTTTTAAACAAAAATCATCTTAATTTAACTACTAAGCATGTTTCCTTAAAAACATCGCATGCTAATTTATAAAAGGCTTTCAAAGAACTTGACACCAGGGCATGTGATTTAGATAGTAGTGAGCATGTAGCAAGTGGCAAGCTATGAAAAGGCAAATGAGTTTCTAAGAGAAAAGATTATTGCATTAGAATAAAATAAAACACCATTTGCACTTGTAGGGTTTTATAAAACATCATCAAAGTATGCATCATTCAAACCTAGGAAGAGACACTATAACTCAAATAGATTAGTAAATCTTTTTTCAGGTGTTAGATATTTTTCTTGTGGCATGTTAGGACATATCTCCCACACTTGTACCATTCACCGTAGAACACATTTGGTCTGGAAACCAAAATTGCAAAATTTATAGCATAACATGCATGCATCGCATTCTTTTTTTCATCATAAGGGACCCAATCCTATTTTGGTTTCTAAATCTGATATTTGATGATTTTGTAGGAATGCTCTCATAAAAGGCCTCATGAGAGTATGTGGTACCTAGACAGTGGATGTTCAAGATATATGACTGGAGATGCAAATCAATTTATTTCATTAGAGGCCAGGGCAGGAGGCAAGGTTACACTTGGAGACAACACCACCAGGAGAGTGGTGGGATCAGGGATAATTGGTGATTCAAAAAATTTCATCATTGATAATATTTTGCTTGTAGATGGACCTAAACACAATCTACTCAGCATCAGCCAGCTCTGTGATAAAGGCTTCAGCATAAAATTTTTGCCAACTTGCTGTATTATAAGCTTAAATGAGAAAATTATTTTATAGGGAAAAAGGATCAACAATGTTTATATATTGGATCTAAATTTCTTTATAGCTGATATTACTATTTGCTTAAAATTAATTATTGATGAATCATAACTGTGGAATAAGAGATTATGTCCTGCAAGCATGAAAAGCCTTAGGAAGATCACCTAAAAAGACTTAGTGAGAGGTGTCCCCAAACTAGAGTTCACTAAGGACCACCTGTGCGATACCTGTCAGTTAGGGAAGCAAGTCAAATCCTCCTTCCACTCAATCAAAGATATAAACACTAGCAAACCCTTAGAAGTCCTTCACATGGATCTCTTTGGACCTGTCAGCACCTCAAGCTTAGGAGGAAATATCTTTGGGTATGTGATTGTTAATGATTATTCAATATTCGCATCGGTTAGATTCCTATCTCATAAAAGTGGTTCATTCGAGGAATTTAGATCATTCTCCACTTGGATTAGAAGGAAATTAGGTTATGAAATTTAGATCATTCATAGTGACCATGGTGGAGAGTTTAAAAATGAGAAGTTTGAAACCTACTGTAAGGAGCAAGGGATATATCATAATTTTTTAGCTCTTTGGACCCCTCAGTAGAATGGGGTAGTTGAAAGGAAGAACATGACCTTGGTAGAAGCTGCTAGAGCCATATTAGCTGAATACTCAGTTCTTAAATACTTCTGGGAAGAAGCGGTGAATACAACCTGTTATGTTTTAAATAGGGTAAATCTTATATCTAAGTTGAACAAAACACTGAATGAAATTCTTAAGGGTAGGACACCCAACCTCTCTCACCTTCATGCCTTTGAATGTAAAGTGTTCATTCTGAATAATGGGAAGTCTCAACTAGGAAAGTTTGACCCAAAATCTGATGGAGTGTTCCTAGGTTACTCAAGTGTTGGGAAATCCTATAGAGTCTTCAATAAAAGAACTCTGATTATTGAGGAGGCCACTCATATTATGTTTGATGAATCTAATAATTCTGGAGGGTCTAGGGTAGAAGAAGAGGAGGTTGTAGAAGTCACCAAAGGAGTAGAATCTGCCAATCTGGAGGAAAGGGTATAATCTGAAGTTACACTACCTAGAGAATGGAGATATTCTTTGAGTCATCCTAAAGAACTGATCTTAGGAGACCCTTATGAAGGTGTTAAACCTAAGTGTGGACTTAGAAAAGAAGTAAACCACGCTGCCTTTATCTCAATGACTGAACCTACCAACATCAATTAAGCCCTTTCTAATGAATTCTAGTTCCTAGCCATGTAAGAGGAACTAAACCAATTTGTTAGGAATGATATCTGGGAGTTGGTAGAAAGATTTAAGGACCAGAATATAATAAGAACCAAATGGGTCTTTAAGAATAAAATGAATGATTCTAGTGTGGTGGTTAGGAATAATGCAACATTAGTGGCTAAGGGGTATAACCAAATAGAAGGAATTGATTTTGAGAAAACCTTTACCCCTGTAGCCTGCTTGGAAGCCATTAGAGTGTTACTAGCCTTTACCTCTTATAAGGGATTTAAGCTTTTCCAAATGGATGTTAAGAGTACCTTTTTAAATAAGATAATAAAGGAAGATGTATTTGTAGATCAACCCCTTGGCTTTAAGAATTCCCAATTTTCAAATCATATTTTTAAATTAAAAAAGGCTTTGTATGGATTAAAATAGGCACCCAGAGCATGGTATGAGAGGCTTAGCACATTCCTACTAGAAAGTGAGTTTGTTAAGGGGAGCATAGACACCACCCTTTTTCTGAGAAGAGTAGGAGATAAATTACTCATTATCTAGATCTATGTTGATGATATACTTTTTGGATCTTCTGATAAAATTTTTGTGATGATTTTTTTAAAATAATGAGTAAAGAATTTGAGATGAGTATGATGGGAGAATTATCCTACTTTCTGGGATTTAGCATTAGAAAAATGGATGATGGAACTTTTCTTAATCAATTAAAATACATTAAGGACATCCTGAAGAAATATAAAATGGATAAAGCCAAACCAATCAACACTCCCATGAGTTCTAGTGTCCAGTCAGATAAGGATTCAAATGAAAAATTATTTGACTACAAAAAGTATAGAGAAATAATTGGATCACTTCTTTACCTAACTGCTAGCAGACCTGATATTATATTTTGTATTTATCTATGTTCTAGATTTCAAGCTGATCCAAAGGAGTCTCACTTGAATGCAGTTAAGAGAATCTTTAGATATCTCTTAAAAAACCAAAACTTAAGAATCTAGTATCCTAGACACAGCACTGTCTTTGAGATTATAGGATATTCTGACTCAGACTTTATCAGGTGTAAGGTGGATAGAAAGAACACCTCTAGAACATGTTAATTCATATGACAATCCTTAGTTTTCTGGTCTAGTAAAAAATAAAAGTCAGTTGCACTGTCCACTACTAAAGCTGAATACATTGCCTTAGGAAGTTGTGTGGCCCAGATCCTTAAGCTAAAGCAACAAATTTTGGATTTAGGACTTCCTGTAGGCACAATTTCAGTCCTATGTGATAATACTAGTACCATCTTATTTCTAAGAACCCAATCCAACACTCCAGGACCAAACACATAGACATCAGGCACCACTTCATTCGGGACCATATTACCAAAGGAGACATAGAGCTACATCATGTAGCCACTAAAAACTAACTGGCATATATCTTCACTAAACCATTAGTCTTTAAAACCTTTAGCACCTTAAGAACCAGATTAGGTGTGATAGATATTCATGCTCAAAATTGATGCCTACTATTTATATTTCTGCTCTTCATATTTTGTTTGATTTCTTTGTCTATTTCTTTGTATGTTTCTTTTACTTTCCTGCTAATTTTCTTCATTTTTTGTTTGATTCATTTGTTTATTTTTTTAATGTATTTTTCTTTGATTTTTGATTTCCTATTGATTTTCTTTAGTTTCTTAAGAATCAAATCACTGCTCATTACTGCTGATGAACTTGATTTCTAAATGAGATTTTTTTCTTATTTTTATTTAGAAGCTTGTAAGAAGTGATTGACTTCTCTAAGACAGCTAAAGGAAGAAACATTGATGATTGTTTTCTTATCCTTTAACTCCTTTAATGGTGTATTTTTCTCTTTGAATAAATTTTTTTTTTCAAAATTAAAAGTTAAACTTTAAAATAGAGATCTATTTTATCTTCTACAGTAATCTTTCTCATATGAGTAGTGTTCCAAATCATTGAATCACTTTCATGTTTTCTTAATTAGGTAGTTGCATTTATCATATGAGAATGATTTTATTTTTTGGATTACTTTTTCTTATCTAAGAGAGTGAGTTTTTCTTCTCTTATATCTAAAAGATAATCTTACAACTGAGAGTCTTTTAAAGATTTTAAACAAAAGAAAGCTCACAAAAGATGCACAAAGTGCGCCAATTAATTGAAAAAGAGGCACAAAACGAGCCTAACATTGAAAAGATGTGCAATGTTCGTCAAAATTGTAAAGATACACAAAAAGTATCAAAAATCAAAAGGTACACAAAGTGTGCCAAATAATTAAAAAAGAGGCATAAAATTAGCCCACAAAGAAATAAGCTTCCTCCTCTTTCAAATCTTTAAAAATCTTAGAAGAATTCATATGCTAGTTAATATATTCAAACACTTGAGATTGAAAATCATGATTTCTGATTCTTTATTTTACAATACTATTTTATTATAAATTTTTCTAGAATGAGGTTTGAAAGGATCACTTTTTCTTATCTAATTTTATTTCTTCTGAATTAGATTTGTGTTTAAAAGGAATTTGAACCTGTAAGGTGTCCAAGGTAGGGTATACAAAAATTGATTTTCTAACTTTTTTTGGATTTCAGTATTGCTAATTTCTTTTTATTGGCATTTGAATTTAAACTTAAGAAAAAATTCTCCTTTACTAGAGTGATCAATTTAAAAAAACTTTATTTTTATTTTCATTATTTGTTTCCTTGTTTTATTTTTTTGGGTATTCTGAGTTGAATTTTTTCTTTGAATTTTTGAATCCTCTGATCATTCCTCTCCATCATTCAATCTTTTAATTTTTGTTCACATCATCCTGAATGATCTATATCATCCTAGACGATATGATCAAATCATCACTCATCACACATTTAATAGTTAATCTGAACCAATTATTGGTAATAATCCTAAATGATCCACCTGTTCATCCTAGATTATCAATGTTAAACATATGCTAGACGATTTAAATTTGATTGGTATGATCCATTAATACTAATAATCCTGGATGATCCACCTCATCATCCAGGATGGTACTTTTCATCAATGATTGTTCAGGATGATCACCTGTGTCTAATCATCCTGGATAATATCTGATCATCCTGGATGATATGATCACCTTTTTGACCAATCATTCTAGGCGATATTAATTGCACTAATCATCCTAGATGATCCCACGATCATCCTGGATGATATTCTCAAATCTATTTAAACAACCATTTGAAACCTATTCTTCACCACACCCTTTAACTCTTCTCTCACTCAAACCTTCCACTTCTTAATATGGCTGGCGAGGGCAAAATATCACATGCACTTGCAGGCAGCTCTTCCAGGAGCACTATCAATCCTTACTTCACTGAAGCAACAGATAAAGCAGCATATACCCACTTAAAATCTACTGGCATAAACCCCTCAAAAATTATAAATCAAGCCACCCTAAATTTTTAGGTATTACACCACTTCGCCAACACCACATTGGGTTTCATTCTCACTCTAACTTTCCCTTTTAATTCTGAACTCCTGTTTGAATTTTTTGTAAGTCTCCATTTTAAGGCTAATTTGACCTCCCTTCAGTCCTATGCTAATTGACATCATGTTAAAATAATGTATCAAGATTTTTATGAATTTCTTTGACTGTCCACTACTAGAGACAAGCTTGATCTTGTAGCCCTTGATCCTAACTTCAACTGGACCCATATCAACAACACTCTTAGGGAAACCAATGCTCCCTTTTATGACTCATATGTCAGTTTCCTAGTTAATGATGCACGCACAATCCAGCATATTCTTCATAACTCAGTTATTCCAAAAGCTAGAGATAAGATTCATATCACTCCCATCATTTCACTCATCACCTACTATATCATGACCAACCACCAATTTAATGCTGCTGATCTTATTATCAGATACATCAAGCACTTAACATGCATTAGGGATCCAGGCCATAAAATAAAGCTAAACCTAGTCCTCAGACACCTAATTATATATATTCTTGAATCGAAATATAATCTTCAATTCTTTGCTCTACCTGGTCACCACCCGATCTTTTACTCAAATAGCTCCTTCTACACCCTCCATAGTACTCATCATCCATATATGCACGAGGAGCCTGGGGAATAAGAGGAAGGTCCTATTCCTGCACCTTCCCCTATCAACCAATAACCTCATATTGATCAGCTAGTACAAAGGTTCGACCAGTGGGAGGCCAGGTTTGACTCCTACATAGCTGCATAGGAGCAATAACACACAGAGGATGTTGCTTATTTTAATGACTATGTAGCCCAACAGCAGCAGCAGTACAACCAGGATATGGCCTAGTTTAGGGAGCAGTTTGCTTCCCTTCATAGATTCTTTCAGCCACCACCATATATAAATGATTAGAGTTCCTCTTTCGAGTTCTTTTTTGTGTGTTTATTTCTGAGTTTATACTTGTTTTTGTACTATGTTCTGTTTAGTGGTTGCTTTTCTATTTCCTCCTTTTTATGATGTCAAAAGGGAGAGTAGTATTAGTAGTGTTAGTGTTATATTATTGGCTTATTTTAGTAAAATTTGCTTTACTCATATCGTTCTCCTTATTTTGTGTTTCCTTTTTTTAATATCTGCTTGATTTGAAATTATCTTACAAATATTTGCCATCATAAAAAAGGGGGAAATTATTGTAAATCTGGATTCAAGCATTATAATTTTGATGATAACAAACATTCATATTTCTCTACTACTATTACTACTGCATATTTATTTTAGTTACCCTACCTACTAACTTTTTAGGTCTACAAGGTCAATTGTAATTCAAGCCAGCTTAAGATTGGATAGATCAGGACTGAGTCAGTCTGTAAGTTTAATTCTAATGGTTTTTATCTTTTCTTGAGTCAAATATAATAAGGTGGATCCTGATGCTAAGTAACCTTGCACACACACTCAGGAAAGAAATTTGATGAGTTTGAGAGCTCTTCTATTTTTTATCATATTATACAAGATGATCCAAAATTATCCTGGATGATCAGTTAAAAAAAGAAACCCTAATTAGGATATCTGGGTTAAGAAAATTTGATTAGGCAGATCGTCCCGTCCTGGACAATTTATTTAAATTCAAAAATCAGCCGCCAATCACATTTTAGGGAATATTTTATTTTGTATATTTTAAACTAGTTATACAGGATGATCCTGATTGTCCTGGATGATTCATTACAATCTTGCCTAAAATAATCCCTTAATTAGAAGACTAATTATAGTTAAATTGATCAATCAAATTATATAGGATGATCGACCTGATCATCCTGGACGATCTTTTATATTTCATGGGATGATCACCAATCATCCCAGACAAAAATTATGATTTTCTTCTGATCATCCCGGATATCATCCTGGACGTTCCAAACTCTTGTATGGACGATTTGTTGATTTTTACTCAAAATGAACTAATCATCCCGGATGATTGTGTAATCGTCCTGAACAAAAACCCTTATTTTCTTCTGATCATCTAGGATATCATCCTAGATGTCCCGAACAATTGGCTGGATGATTTATTGATTGCCACTCAAATTAAACTAATCATACCAGATGATCGTGGAATCATCCTGGATTATATGTTAAAATTATTTCTTCTGATTCTCCAAATAATGGAAATCATCCTAGCTTAAAGTCTGTTTTTGTATTAATCGTACTGGATGATCTTTGATGGCAGGTTAAAATTTAGGGAACTTTTTTAGGCCTTCTATTTAAGCTCCTCTATAGCTGATGCTGAAAAATCTTTAGTTATTTTGGGGGAGAGAGAGAGAGAGAGAGAGAGAGAGAGAGAGAGGATCTTGTGAGGGGGAGTTTGTGAGGAGTTTCATAAAGGTTTCTCCAAGCAAAGATTTGATCATCTTCTTCCTTCTTCATCCTTGGTTCCTTGGTGGCTCTGGGGAAACAATCATCAGCATCAGATCTAGGTTCTCTACCTACTCCAGGAGGGAGTAGAAGAATTGTTAGGTTCTCTATCTACTCTAGGAGGGAGTAAAAGGATTCCATGTTCTCTGCCTTCACCAGGAGGGTGAAAAAGAATTCAAAGTTCTCTACCTCACTGAGTTGGTGGAAAGATTTTATAAGGGCTTCTCCACCTTACTGTGGGGGCAAAGAAGAGACACTATAGTTTAGTGTAATACTTGTAGGGGAGGCTCCGGAGAGTGGATGTTCAACCACTATAAATATGATGTGATCTTTTCATTAACTTTTTTGCACTTTAATTTTTGAATAATTTACTCTTAATTATTTGTGTGGTTGAAATATCATAATTCTATTTATGTGATATTGTTCTGCTTCTGCCTTGGGATAAAAATAGTTTTTTTTTAAATAACAAAAATTGCAAAAAAAAAATTTCTTTGTTATTTAAGTTAAATTTTAAAATATCAATTCACCCCCTATCTTGGTTAGCCTTAGGACCAGTTCATAAGAGCTTAACAACCCTAACAAACTTTTATTTGGATGTAAAGTGTTTATTTTAAATAATGGGAAGTCTCAACTAGGAAAGTTTGACCCAAAATTTGATGAAGGAGTGTTCCTAGGTTACTCAAGTGTTGGGAAATCCTATAGAGTCTTTAATAAAAGAACACTGGTAGTTGAGAAGACCACTCATGTTGTGTTTGATGAATCTGATAATTCAGGAGGGTCTAGGAAAGAATAAGAAGTGGTTGTAGAAGTCACCCAAGAAGCAAAATCTATAAATATGGCGGAAAGGGTAGAACCTAAAATTTTTTTGCCTAAAAAATGGAGATATTCTTTAAGTCATCCTAAAGAATTGATCTTAAGAGAACCATCTAAAGGTGTTAGAACTAGGAATGGACTTAGAAAAAAAGTAAACCACTCTACCTTCATTTCAATTATTGAACCCACCAATCTAAATCAAGCCTTATCTGATGAATTCTGGATCTTAGCCATGCAGGAAAAATTGAATCAATTTGTAAGGAATGATGTTTAGGAGCTAGTTGGAAGACCTAAGGAACAGAGTGTGGTTGGAACTAAATGGATTATTTAAAATAAAAAGAATGACTCTGGTGTAATGATGAGGAATAAGGCAAGATTAATGGCTTAGAGGTATAATCAGATAGAAAGAATTTACTTTGAGGAGACTTTTGCCCATGTAGTCAGATTAGAAGCTATTAGGGTGTTACTAGCTTTTGCCTATTTTAAGGGATTCAAACTATTTCAAATGGATATTAAGAGTACCTTTTTGAATAGGGTGATAACAAAAGATGTGTATGTTGAACAACCCTCAGGCTTTAAAAATTCATAATTTTCTAATCATATGTTCAAATTTAAAAAGGCTTTATATGGACTAAAATAAGCATCCAGGGCATGGTATGAAAGACCTAGCACATTCATACTAGAAAGAACCTTTTTTAAGGGGAGCGTAGACATCATCACCCTATTTCTAAAAAAGGTAGGAGGTGAATTACTAATTGTCCAAATCGATATTGATAATATTTTATTTGGATCTTCTGATGAAAAATTATGTGATAAATTTTTAAAAATAATGAGTAAGAAGTTTGAAATGAGTATGATAGGAAAACTGACTTACTTTTTGGGATTTAGCATAAGGTAGAAGGATGATTAAACTTTCCTTAGTCAATCAAAATATATTAAGGACATCCTTAAGAAATATGAGATGGATAAAGCCAAGCCAATCAATACTCCCATGAGTTCCAGTGTTCAGTTAGATAAGGATTTAAATGGAAAGTCTATTGATTAAAAGAAATATAGAGAATAATTAGATATCTTCTTTACTTGACTACTAACAGACCTGATATTATGTTTAGTATTTGTCTCTATGCTAGATTTCAGGCAGATCCAAAGGAGTTCCACCTGACTATTATTAAGAGAATCCTTAGATATCTCTTAGAGACCTAAGACTTAGGAATCTGATATCCTAGGAATAGCACCTCTTTTGAAATCATAAGATATTTTGATTTAAATTTTGCAGGATATCGAGTTGATAGAAAAAGTATTTCTAGGACATGTCAATTCATTATACAATCCTTAGTCTCCTAGTCTAGTAAAAAATAGAACTCAGTTGCACTATTCACTACTGAAGCTGAATACATTACCTTAGAAAGTTGTGTGGCCTATGTCCTTTGGTTAAAGTAATAAATTCTTGATTTAGGACTTTCTGTATGCATAATTCCTGTCCTATGTGATAACACTAGTGCCATCTGTATTTTAAAGAATCCAATCCAACACTCTAGGACCAAACACATTGACATCAGGCACCACTTCGTCAGGGACCATGTTACTAAAAGATACATAGAGCTACATCATGTAGCTACTAAAAACTAACTAGTAGATATCTTTATAAAATCACTGGCCTTTGAAACCTTTAGTACCTTAAGAACTAGATTAGGTGTAATAGATATTCATGCTTGAAAATGATGCCTTCTATTTATGTTTCTGCTCTTCGTGTTTTGCTTTGATTTGCTTATTTCTTTTAATGTGTTTCTATTTTTATGCTTTTGATTTCATAATATTTATTTCTCTTTTGGTAGTTTAAGAATTAGATCACTGTTTACTTTTACTGATGAACTTGCTTTTTTAAAGAGATTGCCTTATTTTTATTTAGAAACTTGTAAGCAGTGACTGACTCCTCTAAAATAGTTAAAAGAAGAAACATTGATGATTATTTCTTTTCCTCTAACTCATTTAATGGTTTTTTTTTGAATCAAAATCTATTTCAAAATTAAAAAGATGGACTTTGGAATAGAGATATATTTTATCTTCCTGTAGTAATCTATTTCATATGAATATTATTCCAAATCATTGAATCACTTTTGGGTTTTCTTAATCAAGTGGTTGCATTTATCATATGAGTATGATTCTATTTTATGGTTTACTCTTCCTTATATCAGAGAGTGAGTTTCTTCCTCTATTATATCTGGAAGATAATCTCACAACTGAGAGTCTTTAGAGGTTATGAAAGGAAGCAAGCTCACAAAAAAAATAAAAAAAGGCACACAATGAGCAAAACACTAAAAAAATATGTAATGTTTGCTAATTAAATGTATGATACATAAAGTGTATCAAAAATCAAAAGATGCACAAATAGTGTGAAATTATAGAAAAAAGATGCACAAAATGAGCCAACAAAAAAATAAGCTTCCTTTCCTTTCAAACCTTTAAAAATCTTAGAAGAACCCATATTTCACTTAATGTTTTCAAACACTTAAGATTGAAAATCATGATTCCTGATTCTTTACTTTGCAATACTATTTTAATAGATATTTTTCTGGAATGAAGTTTGAAAGGATCACTTTTCTTATTTAATTTCTTCATTTTTTAATTAGATTTTTGTTTAAAAGGAACTTTAACCTGCAAGGTGTCTGAGATAGGGTTTACAAAATTGAGTTTCTAATCTTTCTGGATTTCAGTATTTTCAATTCATTTCTTTTGGGGTTTTAAATAAAAAATTGAGGTAAATTTATAATTTATTGAATGTGATCGATTAAAAAAAACTTTGATTTTGTTTTTATGATTATTTTTTTTGTATTTTTTTGTTGTTTTATTTTGTTTGTCATTATTTTCTAGTATTTTGAGATTGATTTTTTTGTATTTTGGATCCTCTCTGATTATCCCTCTCCATCATTCAATTCTTTCAATTTTTATTCACATCGTCCTAGACGATATGATCATGTCACTGTTCAACCTGAATCTAATGGCTGATCTAAATCTATTATTGGTAATCATCATGGACGATCCACTTGTTCATCCTAGACGATCCACATGGAAAATTAATTAAATGATTTGAATAAAGGTTGGTATGATCCTTAATGACTTATCATCCTGGTCGATCCATGTTTTCATCCAGGATAATCGAGCTGGTCAATGATCATACAGACTTACTCCTCGGGATGATCGTCTGTGTCTAATTGTCCTGGATGATACCTGATCATCCTGGATGATATAACCACCTTTTTGACTAACCATTCTGGATGAATTATTGCTCCTGATCATCCTGGATGATATCACGATCATCCTAGATGATGTGGCCGACCCTATATAAATAGACAATTTCAATATTTTCTTCATTCACAAATCCTTCAATTCCTCCTCTCTTTCACTCAAACTATTAAATCTTCAGAATGGCTGGTGGCAAATGAACTAGAATACAGACAAGAAGTTCCTCCAGGGGAAATATTGACCCCCGCTTTACTGAAGCAGCGGATCAAGCTTCTTATGCTCATTATAAGTCTATAGGGATTACTACTTCCAAAGTGGTCAATCCAAATGTTTGGACCTATAGGGTACTTGACCTCTTCGCCCATATAACTCTTACTTTCATTTTGACCCTCGCTTTCCCCTTTAATTTTGAACTTCTATTTGAGTTTTTTGCCAGTCTTAGAATTAACTCCTCCTATACTTCACTTCAATCCTATATTAACAAATGACCCATTAAAATCACATATCAGGACCTACATGAACTTCTTCACCTTTCCACCACTGGAGACAAGATTCACATCTTACTCGTAGAACCTGACTTTAATTGGAGTCATGTTAATACCCTTCTTAGGAACACCAATGCCCCTTTTCATAACTCTATAGCTAGTTCTTTAGTAAAAGATGCCCGAACCATCTATCATATTCTTAGAACTTCTATTATTCCTAAAGCAGGGGATTGAATTCACATCACTCCCGTCCTTTCCCTCACCACTTACTATATAATGGCTCATACAGATTTTAATTCCACCGATCTCCTAATCAGATATATTGAACACCTCACTAGCATTAGGGATCCTGGCCGTAGGTGAAAACCAAATCTAGCTTCAGGACACATCATTACTTATATCCTAAAAACCAAGTATAACCTTCAATATCCTAACCCATCTAACTACCAACCTACTTTACATTCCAATAATTCCTTCATCATCCTCCACAGTACTTGCCTTCATATAGAGTATGGGGAGGCTATGGGAGAAGAGAAAGAATATATTCCTACTCTTATTCTTATTTGCCAGCAGTCCCAGCTATATCGGCTGGAATATAGATTTGACTAGTGGGAAGCATATTTTAATGAATACATAGCTGCGTAGCAGCAGCAGCACGAGCAAGATATAACCTAGTTTGGAGACCAGTTTGCCTCCATTACTCGCCTCTTTCAGCCACCGCCACCACCACCGCCTCCTTTTAATCAGGATCCCTTTAATTTTTAGTTTATTTTCTTTTTGTTCTTATATTATAGTGTTTAGTTTCTTCTTATTCTATTTTTATTTTCTTGTTTCCTCCTTTTTGTGATGTCAAAAGGGGGAGTAGGGTATTATTTGTAAAAGCTTGTCTTCTATTTAGTAACTAGTTTATGAATGTGTTTAGTTTGTTTCCTACTTAGTATTTACTACTATTTTTCTATTTAGTGTTTTCTGTTATTCTATTTTTTGATTCTTTATTTCACCTCCCTCAATTTTTAAAAAGAATTAACCTAGTAAGGGGGAGAATAGGGAATAGTAATATATTCATGAAAACTTTTAACAATAATATTTATCATCATAAAAAAGGGGGAGATTATTGTGAATCGGGGCCTAAGCACTATGATTTTGATGATAACAAATAGTATTATTTTTCTTACCTTGCTGATTCTTATTATTTGAGTTTATTGCATACTTACGTTTCTTTGCTACAGGCTAACATTCTAGGATCACAAGCTCACTTGTAAGCCAGCTCAATATTGGGTAGATTAGGACTGAGTTAGTCTGTAATTTTAATTCCAATACTTTTTTTACTTTTTCTTGAGTCAAATGTAATGTGGTGGATCCTGAAGCTAAGTAACCTTGCACACATACACTCAAGGGAGTGAGTAAGTCAGTTATGAAAATTTTTAATTTTTTGAATAAATTGTACATGATGTTATGTATCATCCTAGACAATATGTTTGGCTCAAAACCTAAATTAGGGCTTACATTTAAAATAAGCTTAATTAAATCAATCATCCTGGATGATATTATCATCATACAAGATGATATACATGAATAAAAAAATACAGCCGCCAGACATGATTTAGGCAAGATTTAATAATTAAAGTTTTGTTCTAATCATATAGGATAATTCTAATCGTACAAGATGATGGGTAGCAATCATGCCTAAAATAATCTTATGATTAGGTATCTAAGTATGGTTAGATTAAACGATCATATCGTACAGGACAATCATCTATGATCGTACACGATGATCCATGATTTTTCTTTTAAACATATTGGATGTCTCGAATGATTTGTCAGGATAATATTCTTAATTTGAACTAATCATACAAGACAATCATAAGATAAAATGAGATGATCAGTACATTTTCTTCTAATCATTCTAGACTTCCCAAACGATTTGTCAGGATGATATTCTTGATTTGAACTAATCGTACAGGATGATCTCAAGATCTTCCGGGATGATCAATATAAATTTATTGTTCTGATCGTACAAGCAACTCAGATCATCCTGCCTAGATGGGCTAATTTACACTGATCATATAGGATGATATATAGATCATCCTGGATGATCTTTGATGGTAAGTTAAAATTAGGTCACTTTTTGAGGCCTCCTATTTAAGCTATCTTAATTACTGATGATTAAGTCTTTTGCTGCTGTTCTAACCTGAGAGAGCTTAGAGATGGAGAAGGAGAGTTTGAGAGAGAGAGAGAGAAACGATCTTGTGAGGGAGAGTTTGTGAGGGGATTCATAAAAGTTGCTCCAAGTAAGGATTCAATTGTCTTCTTCCTTCTTAGTCCTTAGTTCCTTGGTGGCTCTGGGGAGACGATCATCAGTATCAGATCTAGGTTCTTTGCCTACTCAAGGTGGGAGTAAAAAGATTATCAGGTTCTCTGCCTACTCCAGGAGGGAGTAAAAGGATTCTGTGGTTTTCTACCAACTTTAGGTGGGAGTAAAAAAATTTTGGGTTTTCTGCCTTCATAAGGAGGGTGAAAAAGGATTCAAGGTTCTCTGCCTCACTAGGTCGATGGAAAGATTTTGTAAGGGCTTCTCCATCTTGCTGTGGGGGCAAAAGGAAAGACACTGACTGATTAGTGCAATATCTGGAGCGGGAGGTTCTGGGAGTGGACGTAGGTCAAATTTGACCGAACCACTATAAAATTATATGTGCTCTTTCTTTTTACTTTTTTCATATTTTTTCACACTTTTTTATGATTTATTCTATGGTTGAAATCTTTGATTTGATATCTAATTCCGTTTAAGATTGTTTAGTTTTTAAAATATTTAAAAAGAAAAAAAATATTTTCATTTTTGTTTAAGAATTTAAAAAAAACACCAATTAACCACCCCCCCCCCCCCCCCTCTTGGTTAGCCTTGGGCTAGTTCTATAGGGTTTAACCACCCTCACGAACTTTCACAAGCAAGAGGAAGATAAGATCAAGCTATTCAATTAAATTGATATGCATGGAAATGATGAACGATAAAATTCAGATGACTCAGAGTGTTCAACCAAGTTAACTTGTGAATGAGAGCAAGTGATATCTATATCTATCATGCAATCAAAAGGAGATGGCATGTAATGTATGATGAATATAGTATCACCTTCATAACCAATATCTATATGCAAACAAGAAAGTGGAAATCTATAGGAAATAAAAATTGGAAGTTGTATATAGTTGATTGCAAGTAAATATCAATAATGCAAGTCCACTATGCAATCAACAAGGATGATGCATAACTTGTAATGTTCGACATGACTCATACACAAGAAACAAATTTACAAAGTGAGCGAACATGAAGAAATACAATAGTGTCCTTATCACTAGTAATGATTCAACTCCAAGAAAATATATTAGTAAAAGGATCTCAAATACACACAGAGGAGGAATGATGGAATTGAAATAACTTGGAGCATTTAGTCAAATTAGTCTGCAAGTAAGAGCAATGGATATTTACATTAATTATACAAGTGAATGTATATGCCCTTTATAAGCAAAGATTGATAAACATAGTAGGCCTCTTACAAGCACTACAGGAAACTGACAAACACATTATGTTCTTGCAAGTGATGACAGTAGATAAGTAATGAGTGCTACAACACTCCTACAATCAACAACAGTCCAGTGTCAACCAAATGCAGTAAAGATCTATAAATAAAGATGAACAAATTGTAGCGAGTGCAAGCATCGGCATGCAACTATAGGGAGCTCACCATGCATATAATGACCGATCCATAAGTTGAAGATGTGAGGGCGAAAGTTTTATGACCTATTTTGTGATCCTATTTGCAAGCAATAGTGGTAAGTACATCGTAGAGGTGAAGGTCCTCTGTAAACATAGAGGCACACATAATACATCATCCACGGGCAAAGGCAACACAACTACAATATATACAAAATATCTACAAGCTATTGTAGCAAGAGCTAAAGAGCATTGCAGCATCCTTACAGTGTCAATAATCAATCAACGGTCAGGAAATACACCGATCTATTGCATGCAAAGGTAGATGATATACAGCAAGTGCAAGCACCTACGGGCTGTTGTAGGAGACTTGTCACATGCACAACATATATTGTAGGAGACCTGTCATGAGCTCAACACACTACCTACAAGAAAAATTTAAAAGACCATCAATGAATACACAACTCACAACGCTGCTACAATCAACCACCATTCAAGAGCCAACAAATATGTTAATTCATTACAAATGGAGGAAGACAATATGCAACAGATACAAGTTGCTATAAAGGACCCTTCATATACCCCGTGTGTGTCCATAAGCAAAATATAAAGTGATTATATCAACTGTAAGTGCCTACGAGTTACTGTGGGAAACTCATAGTGCATTCAACAGACCATTCACAAGCATCTATAAAAGCAAAGTAGGAGATTTGTTAGTGCATTACAACATACCCGCAGAAAGCGACAAGTAGTGTACAACAGTCTACCTGTATGAAATGGACAAATGACCGTAATACGATACCACACCACTAGATCCGTAACACTCATATAAGAGGATAAAAGGCATGTTCAAACTCTCAAATGGAATACTGTGCACACTTAAATGGTAGTTTCCCGTATAGTTGAAATATTCTAAAATGCTCCCCTATACATTCACTATAATATGTAAGCACATTGGTACAAAAAGGGGCAAGTGTAATCAGAAAACTGTATGGGCCTCAGCGAGCAAGTTATCAGTACACACATAACATATAGGGATGTTATACAGGTTAATAAATGAACCCAAGTTCAAGCCTGATCCTTTTATATAGATCGATAGGAGTCCACACTACTCGAACTATTAAACAGATATACAGTCAAGGTTTCAACTAGAATATCTATTTTATATATTTATATTATGCCTTCAAGATTTATAATAAAAGAAATTCATTAATAAAAATATACAACTAATGAGCCCTATCCTCTGTCAGTAAGTTGACAGAGTTGACAAGGTCCAGTCAATGAAATTCCCAAATATAAATATCTCATATACCCTGATGATGGCTGTGTTGAACGTAAATCTCAACCAGAGTGGTCAATTCCAAAATATCCAAAATACCACCCAAATGCCTAATACTAAAATCCAAAGACTCCAAAAATCTTAAAATCCTAAGATTGAAATATTTAAAATTGAAATAAATCATTAAACACTTAAAGTAAAACCCATGCATCCTCCGTAACAGTTTACTGAGATGAATAAATTTAAATATCATTTCAGCTCACAAAGAGTTAATGTTTGGTCGAGAATATCATTATGACGCATTCTCAAATCATCTCTTGCTAGTAAGGATATGGCCTGTATCCTCTAACTAATAATATTGCCACAAAATGGCACCACAGGTAAATGGTTATGATCAGGGCCCTTTAAACTGGGTGGTTTACCATCAAATGACACCACTAAATTATGGTCATCGCCAGATTCCATAAGCTCTCCAATGGAATCAAATCCTTGAGATATGAATCAATAGGATATAAATAATAGAGTATAAAGCCCTCTATTAGTTAAGGTGGGTTTAAATTTGTCCCCTTAGATAAATATTCACCCCAAGTCTATAAGGTACCCTTGGATGATGCAACCCATGGCTGCTGATAAAGATCCTTCTGTCTGGTTGGGTCGACTACCTCCTCTGACTAAGTAAACCACAGACCACGATGGCCCAAGATAATAGAACCATGGGATCTTGATCGAGTCCATCATCCATTCCCCCATCATCTGCTTTAAGTGCAGGATGGTAAAATTTCAAATTTTAAATATGAAACTCTCATTGCCTAAACCCATGCTGCTACTATATGCCAGATAACACATACTTCTATGTATCTTATTGATGACTAGCCTTAATTAAAAGTTCTCTCTCATTATCAGGAGGGGTAATTAACTATAGGGGCTTGTGCCTTTAGGAGACTAAAACTCAGATCATAAAGTCCTCACAAAATGAGGGCAAAATCTCTAGGTAGTGTCTCACCTACAAACCTAATCTGTCTTCCCAAAATTTACCCCGAAACTTAATACATAAAAACTCCCCCAAAAAGCAACGGGGAGGCTGGGGCCAAATTTTTGGAGCCCATAATCTATTTATGTAGAACTTGATTCATTCTTTTATAAGCAAAGTTCACATTTTTTCAATTTGGACACCTCTTTCATAAGCACTTTTTTGTAATTCATGAGCATCTTTTTATATTAAAATGATAATTATCATGATACATCATCATCTCTTTCTTTTAATGAGTCATCATCATCTTTATTTTTTAATATTAAAAGATATTTATCATGACGTTACATCATCATCTAATTAAGTTTTTTATACAATCTAAAAAAATGTTCTTATAACATAAATGTGATACTAATGTAATCATAATTTAACATTTATATTATGTTACATTCTTAATAATAGTGTTCAATTAATATATAATAATGCTAAGGTGATGAAGAAGGGACTTATAGACCTATAATTCAAGCTCCAATAAATTTGACCATTAATTTATCTCTTAAATTAATAAATCAAAATTATTAATTTCAATATTCTTCCACTATAAAGATGAAATTTCACTCTTGAATTTATAGTATAATTTACTCAATTTAAAAGATTGAATTATTCATTAATTTAATTATTAAATATAAAATAATCCTCCATAAAAAGTTTATAATTAGAGATAGGTAATTCTGTCACCTCAATAATTATATCTTAACCCTTGAATTCCAATTAATTTCCTATTGAATAATAAACTTTGTGACCTTATCATAAAATTCAAGCACTCAATTGTTCAAATTTTGAATTAATTATTCAAGGGAACTAATTTTTTAACTTTTAAAAATGAAAGAAATGGAATGCATATCTGTATATTAACATTCATAGCCATTTGTTTCATTTTGTTTCTATGATACAAGGATTGAGTTTATATCTTCTAAACTATTTTTGAGTAAGTCAAAAAACCAAATATCATAAATAGGAGTTTATTAATAACTCAAGATTAAGATTATTTTATATATGATCATCTTGATAATTAATTTTAAAATTTCTCTAGTTAAAATAGAATTTATTAGAGAATTCAAAATTTATCTGGTCCACTTCTATATAATCATATTATATCAAGTACCTCCATCCTTAATATCTCCATATTGAATAATCTTGATAAGACTATTTCATTCTTAATATTGATGGACTATACTAAAAATATTTAATTATATATTTCAATTATAATTAATAATTATGAACTTATTTAAATTATTATCCATAATTCAATCCTCTTGTATATAATTATATATTGAATTATGGTTACATAAATAATTATGGAATAAATATAATAATAAAATATTATATCAAATAATAATATTCGCATATGCTAAACTTATCACTAAATATTTATTTCAATAGAAAATATATTATAATAATATTGCTTTAGGCACACTCCCTAACAAACACTCACTTGTCCTAGAGCAAATGAGGCATCTTCCTTAATCCCATTGCTTGTACATATTTTTGAAAAATTCTTTCATGTAGCGTCTTGGTTAATGGATCAGCAATATTCTCTTGTGATGTTATCTTCTATACTGATACCTTACCCTCTTTCACAATCTCTTTTATCAAATGATATTTTCTATCTATATGTTGTGCTCTTTTATAATTTTTAGGTTCTTTTATATTTGACACTATTATCACAAAATAATGTTAGAGGTTTATCTAAATTTGGAATAAATTCTAATTCTATTAGAAAATTACAGAGCCAAACTACCTATTTAGTTATTTTTACAGTAGCTACATATTCAGCTTCCATAGTTGAGTAAAAAATACATGATTGTTTTATACTTCTCCAAACTATGGATCCTCCTTCTAAAGCAAATATTGAGCCAGATGTGGATTTGCTTTCATTTTTATCTAATCCAGAGTCAGCATCAATGTATCCTTTAGGGATCAAATCACTTCCAGAATACACAAGTATATATTCTTTAATTCTTCTGAGATATTTAAGTATATGTCTAATCGCCACCCAATGAAACCTTCTTGGGTTAGATTGATATCTGCTGACTATGCCTACAACATAACAAATGTTAGGTCTTGTACATAACATTGCATACATTCGACTACTAATTGTTGATGTATAAGGCATCTATAGCATATCATCTTTCTTTTGTTGTGATTGAGGAAACTATTTTTAGAAAGATAAACTCCATGATGTGAAGGCATATTTCCTTTCTTGGAGTTTTGCATCCCAAATCTTATAAGAATTTTCTCTATATAGGATACTTGAGATAGTTCTAATATTTTATTTTTCGATCTCTTATTATTTTTATCCCAAGTATAAAACTTAACTCTCCCAAATTTTTCATTTGAAATATTTACCTAGTCATTTCTTTATGTCAAATAATAATTCAGTATTATTCCCAATAAGTAGAATATCATGTACGTAAAGAATTAAGAATACCACTATCTTATTTTTGAAATACTTGTAAACACAAGGTTCATTTATATTTTGATAAAATCTATAAGATTTAATTGCTTTATCAAATCTTATATTCCATGACCTTAAAGCTTGCTTAAGTCTATATATTGATATTTATAATTTGTAAATTTTTTTGCTCTTGACCTTCTATTATGAAACTCTCTAGTTGTTTCATATAAATTCTTTCTTCAAGATAGCCATTCAAAAAAGTCGTCTTGACATCCATTTGCCAAATCTCATAGTGATAATATGCAGCAATGGATAAAATTATATGTATAGATTTAAGCATGTCAATTGGAGAGAATGTTCCATCATAATCAATTCCCTCCTTTTGAGAGTATCCCTTTGCCACTGGTGTAGCTGTGTAAGTCTCAACTTTTCCATTAGCACCTCTTTTTCTCTTATAGATCCATTTACATCCTATAGGTCTTACCTCGCTAGGAAGGTTCATAAGTTCCCAAACAAAATTAAAATATACTGAATTTATTTCAAGTTTCATGGCTTCTAGCCATTTCTCCTTATTAGGATCCTCTAATGCTTATTTATAAGTCAATAGATCATCATTGTCATCATCAGATGCAACAATATATATGCTTCTCCATCAATTTTATATCGAGAGGGTAATCTAATAACTCTCCCACTATGAGGAGGCATTAAAGGTTCCTGATTTGGAGTGGTAGTTTCTTTTTATTGACTTTCAACAATAATTTTTATTTCTTTTGTGATTGACTCATTTATCAATTCTTTGAGTAACACCTTATTTCGAGGTATGAAAATTTTCATATATTCATGTTCAAGAAAAGTAGCATTTGTCAATACAAATACTTTCTTTTCCTAAAGACTATTAAAAAAACCTCCTCTTGTATCTTTAGACTATCTAACAAATATGCATACTTTTGAACGTAATTCCAACTTACCTGTTTTTTCCTTCAATACATATATTGGACATCCCCATATACGAATGTGTCGTAAACTAGGTTTACGCCCACTCTATAACTCTAAAAGTGTCTTATGTACTAATTTTGAAGGTACAATATTCAAAATATACATCATAATTTGAATTGCATATCCCCAAAATAAATTTGGTAAAGGCAGTAACTTAACATGGACCTAACCATACCAAGCAACATTCGATTTCTTCTTTTAGCAACACCATTTTATTGTAGAGTTGTAGGTACAGTGAGTTGTGATATAATTCTATTCTCAATTAAATAATCTCTAAATTTTGTTTCTAAATACTCACCTCCACGTCTGATCATAGTACTTTTTATGACTTACTCAATTGATTTTTAACTTCAACACGAAATTCCTTAAACTTTCTAAATGTTTTAGATTTTCTTGTCATTAAATAAACATAACCATAACTTTAATAATCATTAATAAAAATAACAAAATATTTATAACCACCTCCTGCTTATATATTAAATGAACCATAAACATTCGAATGTACAAGTTCGAGGATCTCTTTTGCTCTTTCACTTTTTCCATAAAAAGTTCTCTTAGTCATTTTTTCTTCTAATCAAGATTCACAGACAGGTAGAGTTTTGACTGTTAGTTCTCCTAAAGAACTATTTTTTACTAGTCTTTCAATTCTATTTAAGTTGATATGACTAAGTCTAAGATGCCATAGATATGTGTTATCTTCATATAAAATCCTTAGCCCTTTTTGTTTAGGTTTTAAAACTTTGAACATTTTAATGTTAAGTAGTGTGTTTCCAGTGAGCTTTAACATAAAAAGTCTATTTATCATTATTTTAGAATAAATATTCAAACTATTCTTAGAAATAATAATCTGATTACTATAAAAAATAGTCCAAAATATTATTCAAACAACTTAGAAATAGATATAATATTTCTTTAAAATCGTAGAATAAAATAAACATTACTCAATACTAGATATTTATTTTCAAATTCAAGCCTAACGGCTCCCACTGCTTGAGCTGATATTGTATTTCCTATCCCCACTCTCATAACATGTTCCCCATAGTAAGCCTCCTCTAAGAATTAAGCATCTGCAATGAAGAGCAGACAAGATCAGTTGCACCTAATTTAACTACCCATGATGACATATCATTTTTAACTAAACATGTTTCAAAAACTAGTAAATCAAATTTATCTTTCTTTTCCTTCTTCTTCACTTTTAGCTCAGCTAGATACTTATTGCAATTGCATTTCTAATGCCCTTCGATCCCACAATGAAAACATTTTCCTTTGGGTTCCTTTTTAGAGCTTTTGTTCTTTTTATTGCTTTTATTCTTGTTGCCTTTGCCTCCTTTCAGGAATTTTATATTTCTATCTTTCATCTTCCTCTTATTGTTCTTATAACTTGAAGAAAGATAAACTTTAGCAACATTTGATTGTGGATTTTTTTCTTTTGAAATTGATTCAAAAGTTTGAAGCTCATTTATCAATAAAGTAAGATTATACTTTAGACAGTTCATAAAATAATTATTCTTAAATTGTAGAAATCATGAGAAAAGAGTTCTAAAATTATCCCCACTTGAGTTCCCTCACCAATGATTGCTCCATTATTCTTATCTTTATGAATATAATTTATCATTTTGAGAATATGTTCTCAAACTGAGATATTCGCCTTCATTTTGGAATTCATAACTGCTTTGATAGCTCATGGTGAGCTTGTTCAAAAGGTTGTCTAAACATGGATTGGAGAGACTCTATAATCTCATATGCAGTCATCATGTTTTTATGTTGCAATCTTAGCACGTCAGACATGCTAGCAAGGAGATAATACCTTGCTTTATTATTTCATTCAATTCATTTATGATAGGCATCTCATATAGTACGAGAAACACTGATAGTAGGAGGTGGAGGACATTCCTCAGTCAAAAAAAATTTATGATTTTCACAAATAAGTATAATATTTATATTGCTTTTCCATTTCACAAATTTTTTTCCTATTAACTTTTCATTTGATAATATTGTGAGAATGTGATTCGTTATGATAACTAAAATAAATAAATATACATGTTTTAAAAAAAGATTTTAGCATGACATATCATGTTTATTTAGCATGTATCAGCATGATTCATAAGTGATTGATTTATGCCACAAACAAATTATGAAACTATTTGTTAATGCCACGATTATACTAATTTTATCAATAATATATTGTCATAGGGTAAGTCACATTATTATAAATATAAATTGATACTTTATCAATTAATAGATAAAATTATAATTATCTCATATTATCTTTACTTATTAATAATCATTTATTTGGTCAAGATATAATTAACATATTTAATATATATATATTCATGAGTGTGATACATTATTTTAATTTTAAAAAATTTAAATTAAAATTGCTGACTGCAATTTTAAAATATATCTTTAAAAATTTATATATAAGAAATCAACCTTGTTATTGAACTAAATGAACACCTTTGGTAGGGGAATGAAATATATGCGGTGTCCTACTCATTATTTATTTTATCTAATAAAACATAAAATAAATTTCATTCCTAATAATAATATCATGAAAATTTAAATTAAATACTAAATATTTAATTACTATTTAATTTATAAGATAAAATAATTATGATTAAAAAGAGTAAATTATAATTTTTTTACTAAAGTAAATTTAAGATCTACTTCATATTTTCTTGGCTTACAAAAAAAATTATTCATGAACTCTTTTCAAATATCTTTTATATAAACAACACTTGCATTTTATTTAAACTATCTTTTGAGAGATATTCTATTTCAAAAATTTTAAACTATAATTTATAGCAACAATTACATAATTATCATATATATAACATTTAATCATTTTTCATCATATGAATAAAATAATTACTATGTTAACTTAATTTTGTCATATAGAATAAGAATTTTAATAAACCATTAAATTCTAATAAGTATATAAAATTAAACTCTATCTCTAATAGTAATTGTTGGATCTTTATACCTATTTATAAAAGTGAAAATGAAAGTTAGGATTAAAAAAATTAAATTGAGACTTTCTCAATTTTAATTTTATTAATAAATAATTATTATTAAAATATGAAATGATGAAAACTTACCGAAATGTTGATTGAGATTGTAAATATTCTTCTTCTTTGAAACATTGATTGAGATCGTAAGTCTTATTCTTCTAATCACCCCACTAAATATATTTTAGAGAGTGGGCACCTTCAATCAATTATTAATGAATACTCATTCATTTGAATGCAATTTGTATTCTTAACACAATTCCATCCTTCAAAAAGAAAAAAACTAAGAGACAGATTTTTCTCTTATATCATCTTCCATCCATTTATGTAGAACTTGATTCATTCTTTTATAAGAAAAGTTCACTTCCTTTTTAATTTGAATACTTTTTTTATAAGCACCTTTTTGTAATTCATGAAACATCTTTTTATATTAAAATGATAATTATCATGACACAAATAGGACTTTATTAATAACTCAGGATTAAGATTATTTTATATATGATCATCTTAATAATTAATTTTAAAATCTCTTTAGTTAAAATAAAATTTATTAGATAATTCAAATTTATCTCGTCAAGTTCTATATAATCATATTATATCAAATAACTCCATCCTTAATATCTCCATATCGAATAATCTGGATAAGACTATTTCATTCTTAATATTTATGGACGTACTAATAATATTTTATTATGGATTCCAACTATAATTAATAATTATGAACTTATTTAGATTATTATCCATAATAAAATTCTTTTGTATATAATTATATATTGAATTATGGTTACATCAATAATCATGGAATAAATATAATAATAAAATATTATATCAAATTATAATATTCATATATGCTAAACTTTTTTTAAATATTTATTTGAATAAAAAATATATTACAATAATATTACTTTAAGGTGCACTCCCTAACAAGTTGTTTGCCCTATATGAGGATTCTTGGAGATTCCTCGTTAAACCAATAGCTCGATGCCGGCCATGTGCCTGAACTCCACTAATAGTAACCATTCCTCCATCCAAACACAACTATTAGAAAGAAGCTACTCAGGGCCCTCAATTCATCCTATCCACATAAATTATAGCTAGTTCTCTTAGTTGTCTCAGCTCACTCGTAGTTCCCTCATGGCTACTCGAGGCTCAATATAAGTCACTCTCGACTTTCAACTAATGCCAATTCATGGAGTTACTCATGTTTGATATTAGCCCGCTGATAAGTGTAAATAATGTTATATTTTTTGTATTAATTTATCAGTAAAAATATGTTATTTTAGTTATATTTGTGTAAGAAAATATAAGAAATGGATAAACTTTTCAAGTATGATAAAGCACTATAGTGTCAGACATAATACCATCATAGGGCCATCATTAACACCATCGGAGCTCCCAAATATGGACATGATGGTGCCCAGTCTCTATTTGACAGTGCCACAATATCAGAGGAGTCAGCACCGTAAAGCCTAGCCAACTATCCCAACGCCGCACCATCGAAAGAGTCAGAGCTACAAAGCCTAATCTCTGTCTGTATAGCATCGAGGCATCAAATTCCAACTCTGTTAAGTTAGAAAAGTTCCATGAGGACTTCACAGTGCTCAAATGTCAGCAGCGCCGCAATGTTACAGTTGTAACTATTTAAGCCATAATCTACCAGCAAAGCGATGCGTCAATTCATTAAATAACGGGTTCATATCATCAAGCGCATCAGCAGAGAAAATCCTTTAATGTTGTGGCATTAGTTCATTTTATGGGTGCCATAATTCAAGTGTCTCGAGCACTGCAGTGCCATTATTCATTTTTTTTATATTTTTTCATAAATAGTCTGTTTGTTATGTTAGTAGGGATGTTCAGTCACTTCATAAAATTCAGACTTTAGAGTATCTCTCTAAAATTTTCTTAGGAGTGACAACTAATGGAATTCTGGGAGCACTAGATCCACTTCTTTAGAATATTTTGTCAATATTTATGGAAGTAATTTTGTAAGTTCAAGGAGGAGTGTAGAGAAGAATGTTAAACCATCTGATAATATCTTTTCTTTACTATTTTCTTGAATGTTATTAATAAAAATGAGTTTGCTCCAATTGTTCTTCATGACTAGCTAATTCTTAAAGTTTTGGATTGATGGTGTAAATTAAATATGGAATACTAATGATTTTTCTTAATATTTAAATTAATAATATAATATTTTCAATATACCAGGTTTTAATTTAATGTACATAGTGGTCATATATATAATTAATATCAGGTGTAATATGGAGCCTAGGAATAAGAAAGTAGGCACAACTAGGTATGTTAGATTGGTATGATACAAGCATAGATATAGTGCTTATCATGTGTCAAATTTATAGATATAGATTATCATGATGGGGTGATTAACAGTATATGCTTTACTTACGCTTCTAAGATTTTTATAGGGTGACAGATTATGAGAGTTTTGAGTGGTATTGAGATTGGAATGCATTAAACCTGTCATTTATCTCTTTGCACTTAACTTAGCGGTCGCTGATGCTTATACTTTGAATAACATCATATTATTAAGAGAATCAGTAGGAAACATATTAATTTTATATTTCATCAATCAAAATTATTTTATTTATATAAGTATATCCATTACTTTATTATTAATTTTATTGAAGTAATTGAATCTCCATCAAATTTTATTTTTATTAAGTATGATAATTATTATAGTTGAAGTAAACAGTACTAGTATTTATAAGTAAATATTCTTCTCCGTGGGATCAATTCTCTACTCTATCACTTTATTACTTGATTCGACACATATACTTACGTATATTAAGTGAGATTTTTATAATTTTTATATCAAAGAAAATCTAAGCATTACTTAGGGATTAATAGAACCCTAAATCATATTCAAAATTCTTTAGGTTATTTCACTGCCCCCATCACCCGTAAACTCACATGGTAAAATGGAGTAGACCCTTATTAAACTTGTTCAATACACACTCAACACCATCGAAGTTGCCTAGAGACAAATCATTAGCCTCATTAGCCTCACCTCCTCATCAACCAATCAAGGGGTGACACCTGTTTAGGGCGATGCATAATGTTGTATACATGATTTATATAGCCTTGTATTTTTTTTCTATATATCATTTTCTATAGCTCTCAGAATCTTATAAACTAAAGGTGGATGAGAATAGTTTTAGGAATTTTACTTTGACACTCTTGATTGATATAGTATAAAGTCTATCAGTTTCAGAGCTCTAGTTCTTTTTGAGCACTTTTCTATATTATCTCTCTATTTCTCATCATTTATACTCTATATTCTTCATTCTCACACAAGTTCTACCTATATGTTCACCTAGTCGACCTATTAGTAAAGTTGAGTATAATCCATGGATAAATTTGAATTCAATAGAAACTATTTCATCTAATAAGTATTAGTCAAGTTAAACCCCATTTCCATTGTTAATTTTCTCTCTATTTCTTAAGAACTTGTTCATTGGTTATTATGAAAATACCTTTTCCTATTAATTATTATTATATTTTTTTCTTTCATTAAAAACATCCCAGTAGAGTTCAATTGGAGATTTCCTTTGTTTGAGTTAGCAAAGAAAATTAATAAAATGAAGTCTTAGGCATTTTTTTTAATTTTTTTTTTTTTAATTTTTTTTGAACTTCTGTTGTGTTATTTTTTTGCTTGTTAATTAATGGTCTTAGCAGAGCCTCATTTATCATCAGCTTTCACTTAAAGAAAAGGAGCACAATGCTCCTTTCTTTTTGAAGGAAGTAAACACAACAAGCCTTATAAAAGATAATAAAAAAAGCAATGTCTATGTATATATATATATATATTGATATATCACCAAAAAATTATCTTGATCGAGCACGAATCTCGAGAAAAAACTCAAGTTGGAAACTTCAGAAATTAATTCGGAGACCATTTAAAATCCAATTTCAGCAAGCTTATAATCGAACTGAGCGTCTCGGAAATACGAATCCAACGCCACCAAATTCGACTCAATCCGAGCCCAAATGAGTGCAAACCAAGTACCCGAAGCGCTGTTAGAAGCCTCGAATAGCAATTTGAGTTACCAAACGGCCTCTGATTTTGACGAGCTTATAGTCGAATCGAGCGGCTCGACGAGACAAATTCAACGAACCCAAGATCGTAGAATTTTGATACCACTACGACCTTAAAATGCTCAATAAACGGTTCATGATCAAGGGATACAATATCAGCCGTTCATCCGGATCACTCCTTATTTGCCCCTGATCCCTCATCTATTTACGGGCTATGCCACTCCAGAAAACTATAAATAGCCCCTCATTTCTCTTAAGGAGGGACCTAAGCCAAGAAGAGAAGAGGAGAAGAAGAAGAGAAGGGAAGTCTAGGAGGGAATAGCTCCTCCTTGACCACCGCCGGAACTCCGCCGGACATCGCCGGAACACCACCGGAACATCGCCGGAACACAGCCAAGCGCCCGAAGCATGCCGGAGCTCAGCCCGACGCCAGAATAACGTCGTAATTCTGCCCAACTTTCGAGTAACGCCGAAATTCTGCCGGACACCCGAGTGACGTCAGAACTCTGCTGGGCCTTGTAATCAACTTTCAATACTCATTGTAATCTGATCTTCCTGAATTTCAAGGATGAATCAGTCTCCTGTATTTCAAACAATACTAGTGGAACTCTTTCAACTGGGCGTGGCCCCGTGGTTTTTTCTCTTTCAAGGGTTTTCCACGTAAAAATCCTGGTGTTACTATTTCAATTCTGTTTGTGTGCTGGATATACATACAACGCTGAGACGGAAATTTAAACTCTATCGCCGCGTATATTTGAGTCTGCAACAGTTTGGCGCCGTCTGTGGGAACCTTATCCCACAACTTCACATATTGCTATAATGGTCAACATGCGCAGCAGTCGCATCATTGGAGCTTCTCGCTCTAACTCCCACAAGTCCAAAAATCAGTCTATAAATCATAGACGCCCGGTAGAGCGTCTAAATCAGGGAGCTTGAGTATCCTCAACAAATCTTCTGCTCCAATGTAAAGGGGGACAGGCAGCTCTTTCAACTTCCCCCATTTCTCCTGAAGACCCTAATCATTCTGCACATAAAAGAAATTGCTGATCCAACCTTTCGAGGGGTCTCGAGTGCAGATGTCCAACCACTTGGACCCGAAAGAAAAACGTCCCTGCGCGTCGCTAAAGAGACGCCCCATCCGAGAAAGGCACTCTGAGGAAAGTACCACTCCACGGTCTCTAAAAATCATGATCAGGCCCATCACGATCGACATGGCTCTGTAGGAAAATTGAGATAAGCATACCCCACAAATCGTCAGAATATCGATCAGTTCGGAAGAAGGAGGAAACCGCAGTCCCGCTCGCAAACTAAATTCATACACCATCACATATCTCGGGGGAGGGAAGCAAGAACGATCAGATCTGACCGACACCTTCATCACCAAATCATTAGGAAAATAAATTTTTTTCCTAAATGAGATGAAAGAGTCCTCAGTGATGGTGAAAATCACATCGTCAGCCTTCAGCACCTTTTGGGTCCTCTTTAAAACTTCAGATTGTTGCGCAGGACGATCTTCTGAAGGATTTTTAGAGGATGCAGGATCACCCATTTTGCTTCTTTTACTAAAGAGGGGCGCAAATCTAAGTAGGGAAAATCACCTACGAAAGACTGCGGAAAGCCTCCAAAGTAGGAAGAAAAAGGGGGGAAAAGAGGAGAGCGGTAGGGGGCAAGCCGCTAACTTCTGCGCAAAAGGAGGGGTGTCGAGTCAAATAGGGAAAGTCACCTACTTAAAAATGGTGGAAGGCCTCAGAATGCCAAAAGCTAGAAAGCTAGAGGGAGAGGGAAATGTGGTGCAAATTTTTATTACCCCAAGGGGGTATTTATAAAATAAAAAGGGGGAGAAAAAGAGAGGGAAATGTGAAGAAAAGAGGGGGAAAAGTTGGAAAATTGGAGGGAGGAGGCTTCTAGAAGAAACTTTGAATTTTTCTGAATTTTTTCAAAAATTTTTGGAATTTTTTGGGATTTTTTCGGATTTTTTGGATTTTTTTATCCATGTGGGCCCCACCTAAAAATAATAATAAAATAAAATAAAAAGAGGGGGCAGCAACTGCCGCGCGCCCGCACAGGCCGCCGCCAACGGCCAGCCGGTTCGACCGCCTACGCATTATCGGGCTCCGATTTTGGGCTCAGACGGTCCACATTCGACGTTTTTGGGGTCCCCGGACATATTTTTCAACGTTCCGGACTCAGTTTTGACACTTTCGGAGCTCAACGAGGCCTCCACAATCGAGTTTGAGCAAAATTATATCTTTTTGAACGTAATTTTTTGCGATTCAGCCAATGTAAAATACCGGAACAAGTATTTTCGGACTCCTAGAGCTTCAACGTCCGAAAATAGGGGGGCAACTGATATATCACCAAAAAATTATCTTGATCGAGCATGAATCTCGAGGAAAAACTCAAGTTGGAAACTTCAGAAATTAATTTAGAAACCATTTAAACTCCAATTTCAGCAAGCTTATAGTCAAAATAAGTGTCTCGGAAATATGAATCCAACGACACCAAATTCGACTCAATCCGAGCCCAAATGAGTTCATACCAAGTACCCGAAGCGCTGTTAGAAGCCTCGAATAGCAATTTGAGTTACCAAACGGCCTCTGATTTTGACGAGCTTATAGTCGAATCGAGTGGCTCGACGAGACAAATTCAACGAACCCAAGATCGTAGAATTTTGATACCACTACGACCTTAAAATGCTCAATAAACGGTTCATGATCAAGGGATTCAATATCAGCCGTTCATCCGGATCACTCCTTATTTGCCCCTGATCCCTCATCTATTTACGGGCTATGCCACTCCAGAAAACTATAAATAGCCCCTCATTTCTCTTAAGGAGGGACCTAAGCCAAGAAGAGAAGAGGAGAAGAAGAAGAGAAGAGAAGTCTAGGAGGGAATAGCTCCTCATCGACCACCGCCGGAACTCCGCCTTACATCGCCGGAACACCACCGGGACCTCGCCGGAACATCGCCGGAACACAGCCGGGCGCCCGAAGCATGCCGGAGCTTGGCCCGACGCCAGAATAACGTCGTAATTCTACCCAACTTCCGAGTAACGCCGAAATTCTGCCGGACACCCGAGTGACGTCAGAACTCTGCTGGGCCTTGTAATCAACTTTCAATACTCATTGTAATCTGATCTTCCAGAATTTCAAGGACGAATCAGTCTCCTGTATTTCAAACAGCACTAGTGGAACTCTTTCAACTGGGCGTGGCCCCGTGGTTTTTTCCCTTTCCAGGATTTTCCACGTAAAAATCCTGGTGTTACTATTTCAATTCTATTTGTGTGCTGGATATACGTACAACGCTGAGACGGAAATTTAAACTCTATCGCCGCGTATATTTGAGTCTGCAATATATATATATATATATATATATATATATATATATATATATATATATATATATATAATAATAATAAAAATTGGATTGGAGATTGGACCACAAAAGAGAGAGGTTCAATAGTTCAACCGGGTTTGAACTGGGGTCGAACCAGATGGCATAATAAATATTAAAAATATTTAAATTATAAAATAATGATATAATAATTATAAAATAATATAAATTTTGGACTAAAAATTAAATAAATTTATACATAATTAATATATTCTATAATTTTAAATTTAAATATAAATAATTATTAATTTATGTTATACATTTAAATATAAAAAATTACTAATTTTAAATTTAAATGTAAATATCCCAAACATTGATTTTAATTCACATTTAATAAAAATTTAGTTCATATATAAATATATTAATTTAATATAAATAATTGCTAATTTATATTATATATTTAGATATAATTTATAATTATAAATTATTTATAAAATTCACATTATAAAATTATATTTATAAATTCATATAACATTATTTATAATTAAAAATAGAAAAAAAATAGTTTTTATATTATATAATAAATAACTAAATAAATGACTTCAAATATTATTACTAAAAAATAAATATTATTTACATTAAAATATTAATTAAAAATTATGTTTAAAAATATATAGTTTATATAATTAATATGAGAAATTTATTTTAATTTTTTAGTCTCACATAATCTGGACACTTAAGGTTAATTTTTTTTATAACTTTTTATAGCGTTTTGTGAATTGAATCAGTAAAGAAGTCACATGGATGGTAATATCATATGAGTAAGCTTTGTTGGAATTTATTTAAAATTTATTATTATAACAAATTTAAAGTTATTTCAAATATAAATTTAATAAATTTAATTTATTTTATTAAATTTATTTAAATTTTTTAATTATACAAAATAGATAATTATTGAACCGGACAGTTTTTAAAAACTAGGACCAGTTCACCGGTTTGGCGGACGAACCGCCGGCTCAAATTGGTTTTAGTCGGTTCATTATAAAGCTGGTTTTAGAGAAAATCCAGACCTGTTAGCCAACCGGTTCTATGTTTGAACTAGTTGAACCAACCAATCCTATTTTCATATATATATATATATATATATATATATATATATATATATATATATATATATATATATATATATATATATATAATGTTTCACTAAAGCTTCATTTGGGTCAACATTCTTATTGCTTGCTTTTAGAAAGTAATAACAATTTTTATTTGATCACTATTTTTTTACTGTTTACAAGAAATTTTTATACGAAGAAGTCATTTTCTACAAAATTTTTTTAAAAAAATTATTTTTTCCACAACTTTATAACCACCGCTACAAAAAGTTACCGTCGTCCCAAAACGGACCCTAGATTATCCTATAATATATCAATTTTTATTAGTCTAATGCATTGTGTATATTTGACATTAGTTCTAATCTCCATGCTTTATTTGTTGATTATCCAACCAACATCAAACAGCTAGACGAGGGAAAAAAGCCTAACACAAAGCATTTTAATTAATTAGAACATAAAATTACAAAGCTAACTGAAACCTTTCAGTTTAAAATTTCTTTATATGTATTTAGATGCAACAAGGCAAAGAGCACTCTTCTTGTGCACTGTAATACCTGGAACTTCATCCATATTCATCTCTTCTTTACTCATTCCTTCTGGCAATTTCCAATCGAAGTAATAAAGCCAATTAGCAAGAGCAAGTTCCACTATTGCCATCCCTAAGTTCATACCTGGGCAACTTCTTCGGCCTGACCCAAATGGTATGAGCTCAAAATTATGACCTATTATATCGATTGATTTATCAATGAACCTCTCTGGTAAGAACTCCTCGGGATTATCCCATGTTTTGGGATCTCTTGCAATGCCCCAAGCATTGATAAAAACCCGAGTATCTTGTTCTATATCATAGCCACTGATCTTGCAATGCCTAATTGCCTCACGAGGAAGCAATAATGGAACCGGCAAGTGTAGCCTCAAAGTTTCTTTTACCACTGAGTTGAGGTATTGAAGATTATGGAGACTGCTTTCTGAGATATGAGTGGAGCTTCTTACTTCCACTTGTACTTTTTGCATAATCCTTGAATTCCTCACCAACTCCGCCATTGCCCAAATTATAATGGCAGAAGATGTTCCAATTCCAGCGATGAAAATGTCCTATGATAATAAAATTAAAAAATCAAGCAATAATTTCATGAAGAATGCAAACTAATACGTTGGAGTAAGTACCATTAGAATAGCCTTAATGTTATTATCGGTGATATAAGGTGAATTCTTCTGTTGATGAAGCAGCACATCAACTATGTCTTCCTGCTCTAGGTTTGTCCTCTTCTGATCAATGTGCTCCTCAATTATTTCATTATAGAAAGAATCAAACTTGTTGAAAGCCCTCTCCAGTCTTTGTTGTAGCCCTGTAAGCTTATCAATCCAACCCAATGATGGGAAGCAGTCTGAAATAAAGAAGGTGCCGAACAACGTCTCAGTTTCTTGAACAAGTGCGTGGAAGTGTTCCTTCTCAAGATCTCCTTGATCATACTTCTTGTTCAGTGCAACACGGCAAATTATATTGCTTATGAGAGTCGACACAAGCTTTGTTAGATTAATCGGTTTCGATAGGGATTTGGAGATCGAATCGATAAGGATAGCGACCTCTTCTTCTCTTACAGAATGGAATGTACTAACCCTCTTTGCGCTAAAGAGTTGAAGAATGGAAATCTTTCTCATCTCTCTCCAGTACTCACCATAGGGAGCAAAGCTGATGTCCTTGCAATCATAAGAGAATTTGTTGCTGGAGGTGAGCTTAGGCCGAGAGCAGAAGCCAAAATCATTGGTTTTAAGGATTTCTCTTGCCATGTCTGCTGAGGAGACCACAAGGATTGGCACTTTGCCAATCTTGAGATGCATCAAAGGGCCATATTTTTGTGACAGATGCCATAAGGGGCGATGAGTTAAACCACCAACTTGATGTAGATTTCCAATTATGGGGAGCTTTCTTGGTCCTGGAGGGAGTTTAAGCCTCAACTCTCTCCTCTTGATTCTCCTAAAAATAATAAGATGCAGAAAGAATGCAAGTGCTATAGTAAAGAGCCATGCTAAGAGTACAAAAAAATCCATAAATGTCTTGCGAACCAATAGGCTGGTTGGAGATACTTTGTCTCTTTATATGGATGATTTTATGAGATGTTGTCATCTGGGCCATATATAGACAACGCTGAAATAGCTTGTCTAAACTCGAAAGCAAAATTTTCTATTTCGGTTCAAGCATATTTTAGTCAAATGAATAATGAGAGTTGAGTTTGATATATGTAAAATTTCTAAAATATATTTTTTTCATCAGTAATCATATAAGATTTTTATAAAAATATTGACACCTGTATATAAACATAAATGTATAATCATTAATATATGTATTAATATACATACTTTATTATATTAATTATTACCTTTAAAGATGGTTATATTAGTTATGCTGTTTCTTGGAATGAATTATGAGTAGAACGTGGCTCATTTTGATTTATTAATTGAAAGCTTTGATTATTAATTAAGAGTTTTAATTTAATTGACTCGAAAAAAAAAATTAGTAGCTGTGCTACATGGAAACAAGCGAACATGGCCAACGTCCCTTCGGCTCAAAAAGCTCCCAATAAATTACATCAGATATGTATCTTAGTTTGTTAATTAGGAGTTTTGACTATCAATCAAGAGATCTTGAATTTAAATCTTGTATATATAATGAGTATATAAATTTATCTTAATTGATCTAAATACATATATAAAAAAGAATCAGACAAAAACTGTGACGCAATTGCTGATCACTAAATTATGGATATTGTAAGAGAAAAATGAACAGTGACTGGATGTCTTTTTGTAATAGTTGGCAGCAGCCCTGCCGTCCACTGAATCCCAATAATTTTCTCACACGGATCCAGGACATCAAGTCATCAAGATATCTGAACACCTGGCGTTGATTTTTGTTTTTTTTTTTTTTTTGGTTTAGAATTAGCCTTTTTCATTGCTTAAGAACAAATTATAAGGGTAAAAAATCAGTATATACATCTCCAATGATCAAAATTTACAGCAAAAGCTGCATCAAAAAAGCATTTTGGATCCTTTTTTAGCACTATCGATATTCTATAGTTTTCTTGAAACCTTAATTTCTTAAGTCCTCTCAAATTCTCTTAGTTCTTTATTTTTTCAGACTTGCTCGAAGTTCTGGAGTTCTCATTTGAGAGATTGCCTATTATTAATACCAGATATCATCTAAAGAAAAATTTAAAGTCAACAGAACTATTCATCAGCATTAATTAAATAGATAATCCTTATCTGTTGCGCTGTAGCCTCCCAGTGTTGATAAGAATGCTCCCGAGGCATAGTTCTTTAGGTGTTCCTAGTCAAAATCTGCGTTTCTACTGCCCTATGGTAGAACTCGGAAGGCTAACACCAAACCTCTCTAAGACAGTACTTTAACATCCTAAACTGGCTGTAATCACACCTTTTATACGTAGCCAAGTTTTGCTCAACAATCCAATGTCATACTCGGAATCCTTTACATTAAATAAAAGATGGGAAAGCATGCAATGTAAAAAGAACATAAAATAGAGGTGAATTGAAGATTTTCCATTTTGAGTTAGCGAGAAGAAAAGAAGAAAAATAGAATAAAAGGGTATGTGGTCAACTGGTTAACAAAGATAATAGTATCTCAAGATCATGAGTTTGAATAATATATTTTACGATTTATAATTTAAACTTTTAAAAAGATAGAAAAAATGTAAAATTGTCCTCATTTTACATGCTACTACAATATATAATAAATATAATAAAAAAGTATTGAAAATGCATTAAATTTATAGACATATAGTAGAAATATTATAAATTTAAAATGCAGAATTGAGGGACTTTGAAATATATATCTTATTTGTTATCATGGAAATTGTATACTCGTGTATGCCTTATCAAATATTTAGCTGGTGGCTAGTGGGTCATATTAGAGGAACTCACCTTTCAAGAGGGCCTATAGAAGAAACTTGCATGAGCAATCTAAGGGGAGTTCTACTCGCTTGAAAGTCAAAAGGAGACTCACCCGATCAACATGCATCATTCGTTCGGGCCTATCAGAGAACTCGCCATGTACGGGGCTACTTAGAGATTCCTTATCAAACCAATAGCTCAACACTTGCCATGTGCCTAAACTTCGCTATTACTCACTTGCTCTAGCCTAGAGTAACTATTCTCAACTATAGGAAAGAACTTGCTCAGAGCCCTCAGCTCGCTCTATCCATATCAACTATAGCCAATTCTCTCAACTGTTGTTTCAACTCACTCGCTAGTTCACTCATGGCAACCTGAGTCTTAGAACAAATTACTACTAGTGACTTTCGACCAACGTCAACTCACCGAATTACTCATGTTTGGTGTCAGCTTGCAAGCTTGCCTAGTACAACAAACTCACCCCCTACTGAACTCACCTAATACACACTCAACACCAACAAACTCACCCAGAGACAAATCATTAGCTTCACCTCCTCCTTAACTAACAGGTGACACATGTTTAGGATTGTGAATAGCGTTGTGTATATGATATGTGTAGCCTTGTATTTTTTTTTACTTTTTTTATAGCATTTTATATAGACCTTAAAATCAAATAAATGAGGGGGGGGGAGGGGGGGGGGGGGGGGGGGGGGGGCAGGATGAGGTACAATTTTAGGACTTTTGATTGATATAGCAGAAACTCCCAATTTCAGAGCTCTAATTCTTTCTGAGCATTTTTTTAAACTCTCTCTCTCTCTCTCTCTCACTCTCTCTCTCTCTCTCTTTATCTCTTCAGTTGTATTATATCCTTCATTCTCACATAGGTTCTATCCATCTATTAACCTAATCAGCTTCTTAGTAAAAGTAGGTGTCATCCACCAACAAATTTGAATTCAATACACTATAAAGAAAATCTTTTAATTATATTATTATTAATTGAAAAAAAATTATTAAGAAATTTTTAATTAAATATTTTAAAAAAATTATTAGGACACAATCATCTATTAGGGCACAAATAATTCAATATTAAATAGTGCCCATTTTTCACCCTCCTGCCATTTAACTGATCAAGAATTACATCTTCCTGAGTCTTAAGAGTTAACGTATGAGAGCGAATGCATGGGTCCACCGTGACACCAATGTCACAATTTCTTCCTGTTTCTCTCCCGATCGTATGCCCGCACTGTTGATGGGCTTGCATTTTCGTCCTCTAATCAAACGAATGTGTAGGTATGCCTCATTCTAGGTAATTTCTTACTTTCAAAGATGTGTTACATATAAATTATTTAAATTATTTTGGCAATTTAGAAAAATATTGTGAAATTCTTCTTTCTGACTATCATGCCCCAAGATCTAAATTGGAAGAATGGTCTAATTTATCTTTTTAAATTATTTATCAGAACTTCTATAAATCATCATTATCAATCAATCTATGCAATAAAAGTAGTTAAATATCATACACATTAAATTATTTTATTATATTCATCCTTCCAAAATCATATTTATAATAGCCAGTAAATCATTAACAATCAATAAGTCTATCAATAACTCTTAATTACAAAAGAATACACAAAAATACAAAATAAAAAAAGAAATCTAAAGGTCAATCCACATCACTCCACGGAGTCTTAACCCCTTCCCTAACCTGAAATCAATAAAACTATATAATGAGCTTACAAGGCACATCATAAACCTAAAACTCACTAAAGATTTCAATATAAGATTTAAGGAAACAATATACATGCTCGTCTCAGTTAATATAATCAATAGTATTTAATAACATCAATGATCGGCAATCACTGATATGATTCAATATGATCAATAATAAAAAGTAAAATAATGTCATGCGTAAATCCATAACTCAATAATAGGTGCGAGAGCATAAATACACTAGTAATCAATAAATCAATGCAATAAATCATGAACATATAGGTGTCAATGTCATCAGTCTTATCTATCTTATCTATTATATATTATAAAATTCTATTATAAAATCAATACATATAATCTTTTATATATATGTTATATATACACAAATATTTTTAATTTCTCTATTAATGATATCCATGTATGTATACATCTATATATGATTTGACAAGGCAGGACATCAAACTTTAACATGGTGTTTTTCTATATTACTAAATTTCACTGGGCAAATTGAAAGTTATAATTTTCCAAAGTTATATTCTACATTATAAATTTTCTTGTATTTTATAGATTTAAGTATTTCATATTTCATTTTATATATTAAAGTGCATTTCATATATTCAAGATATATTGATACAATTAATATAAGATAAATATGACATTTACATGTAAGCAAGGAATGCTGACTATTAACTATAATTAATTCTAGTTAGTTCTTAAAATATAATATCATACATAGGATGGTAGGCTGATATGCTTTCCTTTAAAGATGATTTGTGATGTTATCCTGATTATAGCCTGTAACTGATGATCGATTATGATAACATGTAGAGGGTAACAACTCTTAATAATTTATTGAAAGCTATCTATAATAGTAATGATAAAAATAATGATAATGATATAATGATGTAATAAATACTAATAAAAGGATGAAAATATCATATTAAAGTTAGATATCATGCCTTGTTGAACCATATATTGATGCATGTATATATTGATAGCATTTCTAGCATTAAGAGCATTGATAAAACTAATAGATAGATGGAGAAATGTGTGTGTATTACATATATTGATTTCATAAGAATAATTGACATTAATGATATTGACACTTGTATATTGCATTATAGTACTGATTTATTGATATTTAATGTATTTATGTTCTCGCGTCTGTCATTTATTTATGGATTTCAGCAAGATATTTCTCACTTTTCATTATTAGTCCTATTGAGTCATAAGTGATGATTGAGCATTAATGATGCTGAACACAAATTAGTCAATTGATTGAGAAGAGCATGCATATTGATTTTATAGATCTTGTATTGAAAGGTTTAGTACGTTTTTAGTTTCTATTAGACTTCATAAGCTCATTGTGTAGGTTTAATTGATTTTAGGTCAGGGAAGAGGTTAGGACCATATGGAGTGAGGCTAATTGAGATCTTCTGGTTCTTTTTTATTTTATTATGTATTTTATTTTATTCTTATATAGTCAGGAGCTTGAGATAGATTATGCATTATAAGTGATATCCTAGCTATTATAAATATAATTTTGAGGAATGAATAGTAAAATATTTTGATGTATATGCTTTTCATTATTTTCACTAGAATGATTTATATTGATGAATTTATAGAAGCCCTGGTTGATTAATTAAGTGATTAAAATTGACAATTCTACCAAATTTGATCTTGAGGCGTGATAGTCTTTAAAGATGATTTGGAGGAAGAGTTATTTCTAGAGTAGGACAGTTGAGGATGAATGAAGGACTGAGGAGTGAAGGATCAAAAGTTTATAGTGAAATATTAGTAAATAGCAGTGATGATAGAGTTGTTTGTTGTGGTTAGAGGGAGTTTTTTGTACTAGGATCGATATCACTGATAATACATACTTTAGTGATGCCATGAGTGTACAACTTACAGTATTTGGAGGACTAACAATAACTTGAGAGTTCAGTTGATAAGAAATTTGTTTTACATGATTGATTAACATATCATTTTATTATATTGCATAAGTGAATGACATGTGATTGAATAAATTATATGGCTATATGATATATATTGATTATTGATTTAATGTGATGCCTTTGAAGAGCTTTTATTTTATATATATGTATGGATTTTTTTAAATGAATTTATTTTATATCGATTTTGTGTCCAAATTCTTAAGAAAAATATCAGGGATGATATTTTCTAAGGTGGGCAGATTATAATAACCATTTTTTAAAAATGAATTTAAAATAAAAATCTAAAATTTTGCTTGAATTAGAGTGTTGCGATGCTGAGAATGTAACGATGCGATGTTAGGTCTTTGGGTGCAGCGGCACCAAAAATCATTGCGTTATATTGAAGCTTCTATTCTATAGTAATTATGGATTCAATATGTAGCATTGCGATGTTGGGTGGTGATTTTGCTTTTTTACACATTAAAATTCACACACACACACACACACACATTAAAACATATTTTCTCTCCACTCACTCACCATCACCGCCACCAATGCCAGCTTGCCGTAGAAGGAAGAAAGGGAATCAAAGAGTAGGGGGAGTGAGGAAAGAGAAATCTAGATTTTGATCTCCAATCTATTTTGCTGCTTTTACAAAAAAAAAAAGCTTAGGCAGAGATAGGTGACTGTTATCCTATCTCTATTTTCAAATATTTTGATTTCTACCATCTGACTTCTTTACCGTGCTATGAGTTCATTTGTAGGATTTAGCAATTTAGCGACCTACTGTGCTTTTTTGTTCGTTATATGTGGTTTAATGATTTCAAGTCAGGACAGAGAATTTAGATGTGAGATTAATTAGTTAAAGGATCCTCCAATTTTTTTATTATTTTGTTTAGTTTTCTTTTATAATTAGGAGTAGGTGATAGATCATATATTATAATTGTATAACTCATGGCAATTATATATAATTTTTGGAGTATGGATATGGATGCATATTGATGTTTGGATAAATAAAATGATTTTCATTGATAAAAGAAAATTAGATAGCTCTATTGGTCATTGTTATATTTTTAAAAGATAAAAAAGAATTATTCTAAATTTGATTCTGGGACATGATAATCTCTGCATTCCTTTTGCCTTAAAATTTCTCCTTGTATTGTCCTATCCATCATCTCTTAGTCTCTCTTTCAAACAAAAATACTGTTGGTGGCACTTTCCTATTCTCTGGATGCTTTATGCTATTAAATAATTTCTTTATACTCAACAGCCAGTCTTCAACTAAATGGGGTTCTATAGCTCCTTCAAATAATGACAACTTTAGTTTATGAAATATTAATATATATTTATCCTCTTCTGATTTCTTATGTCTAGTCTGCTTACTCTAGGTATCACTCATTATCTGTGCAAGTATACTGGCAAGCTGCATCAAACTGTTAGAACTGATTGGAATTGTTGTTGCACTTTATCCATCCATTATATCATGATTAATAGAGTCAATCTATCCATTGATATAATTCTCTTTCTTAACCCATTAACATACAAACTCAACATACATACATATGCAAATTAATCAATCAATTGAAAAGATGAGAATCTATACTACCCAATTTCTACCACACTCATAATCAATTCCTATAACTCTGGTTATACTTCAATTCTTTCAATAACTACTCTGATACAAATTTGTCATGCCCTAAGATCTAAATTAGAAATATTCTCTAATTTATCTTTTTAAATTATCCACCAGAGCTTCTTTAAATCATTATTATCAATCAATCGATCCAGTAAAAGCAATTAAATATCATACACATTAAAATATTTTACTATATTCTTTCACCCAAAATTATATTTATAATCAATAGGCCTATCAATAGCTCATGCCTATAAAAGAATACACAAAAATATAAAATAAAAAGAAGGAACATGAAGATCAATCCACCTCACTCTATGGAGTCCTAATCTATTTCTTGGCCTGAAATCATTAAAATCACATAATAAGCTTACAAAGCCTAACATAAACCCAAAACCCACTAAAGCTTTCATTATAATATTTAAGGAATTAATCAAAATCTCTAATTGCAGCGATGATCGTGATATTGTATTCCTATTCTGCGTTGCATTACGGCGGCCGGAAGCATATCTTGTAATTCTTTTATGGTCGCCTAATCCACCAGCTCAGCCGTAAGCCATGGAGGTGGTGGCTTGCGGCCAGGCTTCTGAGGTGGGAGCGCCCTTGTTGCCTCGGTTTGAAGCTATGAAGCAGCACGAAATGACGGAGGGAATTATTGAATTCAGGAAGTTACCAGTGCCGGCTTATCGCTTCTCTCTTTTGAAGAAATGCTGGATGGAGGTCTACACGCCCGTCTACGAGCAGATGAAGGTTGATGTACGAATGAATCTTAAGTTCTGAAGAGTTGAGCTGAAGACGCGAACTGACACACCAGACATCAGTAACCTACAGAAATGCACCGACTTTGTCCATGCTTTTATGCTTGGATTCGACATTCCGAACGCCCTAGCTCTTTTGTGTCTTGATGATCTGTATGTCGATTCCTTTGAGATCAAGGATGTGAAGATCCTTCGAGGGGAGCATCTCTCACGAACCATTGGCAGGCTCTCTGGGAAATGTGGTAAGACAAAGTTCGCCATTGAAAACTCTACCAGGACTAGGATTGTAATTGCTGATACTAAGATCCACATCTTAGGTTCTTTTATGAATATTAAGGTTGCTAGAGATTCTCTTTGTAGTCTTATTTTAGGGTCTCCTCCTGGTAAAGTCTATTCCAAACTCAGGGCTGTTACTGCTAGACTTGCAGAAAAGTATTGATGATAGAAGGCACAGCCTATGCTTTGTTCTTATTATGATTCTTATGGACTATATATTTATGTATGATTAAGAAGGGCATGGAGCTTCTCTATGGTCTCCCAGATTTTGCAAAAGTTTTTTTCATAAAAAAATGACTCTTAGGGTTGTTACCAAAAAAAAAAAAAGGATTTAAGGAATTAATACGCATGCCCATCTCAGTCAATAGAGTTAATATCATTCAATAACATTAATGCTTGGTCATCATTGATATGATTCAAGATGAATAACAAAAAATAAAATCATTAAAATTATAATGCTTAAATCCATAACTCAATAATAGGGGCGAGAACTTAAATATGTCAATAATCAATAAATTAGTGATCAATAAATCAATATTGGAAATCATGAATATACAGGTGTCAATGTCATCAGTCTTATCTATCTTATTCATTATTTATTATAAAATTAGTATATGTAATCATTCATATGCAATATATGCACACACATTTTTAACCTATCTATCAATACTATCCATATATGTATACATTAATATATGATTCAATAAGGTAGGACGTCCAGCTTTAATGTGATATTTTTCTTCTTTCATATATATTCATTGCATCATTATATCATGTTGACCCCTATAACCACCCCAAAAATCGCAAATTCTATAAAGGTGATTCAGCTCGAATGTGGGTTGCATCTTAGTTTTGCTACGCAGTGGTTGAGAGAGGATTCAAATGAGGAAGCATCAAATCATTGCTAATATAATGAATTTGTACATAAACATTTCTCTTTTATCTATAATGGGACATGGTGGTATGAGAAAGACAACTCTCTTGCAACGTGTCTGTGGAGATGAAATGACAGAGGAATTTGATCTTGAAAGGGATTTTCACATTTCCATCAGCTTCGATGATTATTGGAGAGATAGTTTTAAAAGCTTTTAGGATCTCCATTGGAAGCTAAGGTCATTGGTGGTGTTCTGAAAGACAACTTGGATGAAAAGCATTGGAGGGCAGTTCTAGAAAGTAATTTGTTGGGTCAGAGTTCTATCAATTCCATATTGAGATCGAGCTATAAAGTTCTGCTAAATCATCTACAAAATTGTTTCGCATTTATGTTGTACGTTCTCACAAGATCATGCTTTTGATAAAGATGATTTAGTCTGAATGTGGGTTGCAATAGGTTTCATTCAGCTACCTCAAGGAATGACTATGGGGGATATTGGAGGAAGAATTGGAAAGCTAAACTCTCTTCGGCAACTGGATGGATTTTATGTTAAGAATGAGGATGTCGAGGAGGCTTGCAGCGCCAAATTATGTGACAAGAAACGGAATTTTAATTTTCGCCAAGAACACGCTCGACGGCCTTCAACCATCAAAATGTTCAAGGAATTAAAACAAAAAATATATACATGGGTGCAAAGTCCACAATATGGATGAACAATGTTAATTCAATCTTGAATCTAGAGAAAATCAAATTGACAGATTGCATGGAGTGGGAAACTCTTCCCCCCGTCGAGCAACTACCTTTTCTCAAGTCTCTAAAGCTCGATGGGATGTCGAGAGTAAAATGGCTCGAAAATAAATTTAATGAGAATATGACGAATGTCATGCCTTTTCTATTACTAGAATTGTTATATATTATAGAATTAGAAGCATCAGAGGATTAGTTTGAGGAAGAAGTAGTTGCTGAGGATGGATGTTTATTTCCTCGCCTAATTGAATGGGTGCTAAGTTACTGCTTGGAGTTGAAGGAGTTTCCCTCTTTACCTTCCAAACTCAAGAGGTTAGGGATATATGAAATTTAGTGGACAACTTTTAACCCTTGCAACAATTAAAATTCTATTCCCCTCGAGGCAATCCCACCGTAAAGCAAGGATGCGCGCATCAAAGAAATTAGCCTCTAAGGAGACGGCATGTTGTCCGATCAAGAAACGGACTGCGTCATTACATCCGGAATATCGTCAATATCAAAGATCTATATTTTTTTTAATTAATTTGGATCAATCGGGGTGGTGGCATGCAAATTAAAGCAATCCTAAAGCGATACAATGACGCACATTTCAAGGAAAATTGGCCTCGTCGTCTACCAAACGATCTCCGATCGATGAACGGACTTCGCCACTGCGTCCGGAATGCTTTCAACCTTTAAAAACTACATTTTATTTACTCAATTCGAAGCATTCAAATTGGCGGCGCAACCGGAGTGAATTAAATGCGGCAGTGCGCAGTTTAAGAAAATCAGCCTCGTCGTCGACCTAATGATCTCCGATCGATGAACGGACTTTGCCACTGTGTCCGGAACATCCCAAATACTTAAGAATGACTTTTAATTTGATTGAATTAAATGACGTACGGGAAGGTCGACATGAATTGCGAGGCAAAAGTATAAATTACAAGGTAATTATGCGCATGCTAAGGAATTTAGCCCCTGGCGTCGACCAAACGAGCTCCGATCGAGAAATGGACTACGTCATTGCGTCCGGAACACTGTCAATACTCTAAATTGACTGTCAATTTGTCCAAACTAAAATTATGCCGTGACCGACGAGGGTTCTAATACGATAACGCATATTTCAAGGGAATTAACGCTCGGCGTCAACCAAATGATGTCCGATCGCAAAACGGATGGTGTCATTGCGACCGGAACATCGAAAACACCCTAAATTGACTATCAATTTGTCTAATTTTGATATTCGGCAAATTCGACACGCATTTCAAGACAAAATATACACAAAATTTGAAATAAGGCACGCAAATTGAGATACTTTTAGGAAATCATCATATCGCTGTCACTCTAATACAGTCTTAATATTAATAATAATATTTAATAATTAAATATTATTATTAATTTAAAAAAAAAGGGTCAAATGAAACCTCAAATCCGATTTAAATGCTATTACCTCGTTCCTGTCGAAGTCTCTGATGGTATCCCGGATATCCCGCTGAGAAGCTCTGCCGAGAAGACCTCCTCTCGATCCCACTCAAATCTCTCTGGTTAAAATGAGAAAGCAGACGAAGTTTAACGTGTGTGTTGGATCCCTCGTTCAAAAGCTCCCTTTCACTTGCTCGTCTCTCCACTTCAATTATTCAAAGCCAGCAGCTCCCAAAGTCCCTTTGTAGTCTGACTCCAGGTCTCGTGAAGACTTCCTAAGCAGACCTTCCGTCAACCCCACCTCAAACCGAAGAAGAGCTGATTCGTTCAATTTGCTCTTTGGAATACAAGAGATCTCCTACCTGTCTCCAGCAAGCTTCTTGACTTAGCCAAGAAGTTCTGGTTTTGAAAACCTGCTCCGATCCTACACTCCAAACCCCTCGACGCCTTCAACCGCCGTTCACTGCAGCTCTTCCCTGTCCACTTCTTCTTCTTCGTCCCAGATCTCTCCACCCAAACAAGGACCTTAACCAACCCAAGACCTGTCCGAACCACTCCACGTAAGATCCCGTGAAAACCAGTTGCAGTCTCTTCCCTCTCTTGCACGTATCCTCTTAGCTACTTCACCGCAAGCAAAGTAAATTGAGGCCTCCACTCCGTTTCCTACAGCAGCAAGAAAAGAAAGATTCTTGCTTTAGAAATATTTAATTCACTATAGGACAAGTCAAATCATTCAGCTCATCTTATTAAGCCTCAAACCTTTACCTGCTTTCACTCATGTGAATAATTTGTCCTCTACCACTATTATCACATTCCTATTTTACTTTTACTTTTGCTTTTACCTTTTTACTTTATCTTGTTCTTTGCTGTCAATTACTAGTGACAAGTTATTATAAGCATTGCTGTTTATATCAAGATTATTTTCACGTTTGTTTTACATGAAATTATTTAGTTGCGTTAACTGCTATTCTTATTTCATAAATTAATTTGTGTTAATTAATGACTTTTAGTTATTTCCGTAACTTTATTTCATTAGTTAGTCTTTTTTTTTTTTTTTTATTAAAATTAGCATTGCTACCCATGTCAGTCAGTTAGTATTATAAGTCAGTTAGTATTATAAGCCGTATGAATTTTTGTTACCATTAAATCTGAATGTATATATGCATCAATTTTGTAAAAAAAAAAAAAAAAAAAAAAAAGATAAGAAAGCAAACTCTAACTTTTTCATTCAGCCATCATGGTAGCAATAAATTAAGCAGTACGAATGCTATTTTCATTGAAATTGATTTTGCTTGATTCTGAATCCACCCATACTTTCTTTCATTATTTATTGATGTTAGTCTTACTGTAATTTGTTTTTTTTAGATGTTTTGATTATTTATACCATAAAAATTATGTACATATATGTATTTTGCAACGGTTACTTATGTTATAACTATTGCATGTATAAGTATTTACTAGCGGGTATAAAAAATATAAAAAAAAGGGGAAATGAAATCTATATTTAAATTACTTCATCTATATTTAACTATAGGTATTTAGTTAATTTTATTAACTATTTAAACTATAGTCAAATTAGTTAATTTTATTAACAATTTAAACTATAATTAAATTAGTTAATTTTACTAATTATTTTAACTATAGTTAAAATCAGTTAATTTTATTAACTATTTAAACTATAGTTAAATTAATTAGTTTTATTAACTGTTTGAGTTATAGTTAAAATTAGTAAATTTTACTAACTATTTAAACTATAGTTAATTTAGTTAATTTTATTAATTATTTGAACTATAGTTAATTGAATTAATATCATTAGTGATTTGTGCATTATTTTTGCGATATGTTCATATTGTACATTTCCCTCCACATTGTCGCCATCGGAACGCAAAGGTATAACACCCTCAATCCATAAAACTTTGAGAGCTCATTTCGTTGTTCGCAACGCGGCAAAACGACCACCTATACACGCTTTTCGTAGCGTGGTGGGAGGAAGTTCGTCGCGATGCTCTCGACGAATTGGGTAATCACTTTGAGAGTTCATTTCGTCGTTCGCGGTGCACGGGCAAACCGCCTATACATGCTTTTCGTAGCGTGGTGGGAAGGGAACCCGGTGCGGCACCTACGACGAAGTGAGTGATCACCTAAAATTTCTTTTTCGGCATTTGCGGCGCACCGGCAAACCGCCTATACACGCTTTTTGTAGCGTGGTAGGAAGGGAACCCGGTGCGGCGCCTATGGCGAGAAGGGGATATTCATAAGTACCCGCTCGCGGGGAAATAACTGTGTTTTTAAACAGGTACTGTCGAAGACCCATACACGCTTTTCGTAGCGTGGTGGGGGATGAAGAAAATACGGCCGCGGTGTCCAAAGACACCTACCATACACGCTTTTCGTAGCGTGGTGGGAAAGGCCCAGTTTCTCGTAATTTCCCCTAAATGGGGGAGACGCCGGGAGGCTGCCGAAATTTTGTCTGAAGAAGACAAGGACTTGAACTAAATCTAAGTAACTTAATAAAGAATTGAACTCAAGTAAAATGAAATTGAATTGAGATCAAGCTTGAATCAACTGCGGACCATAATGGACTTATGAATATTCAAATTTGATTTGAACAACAAGACATGAACTCAAATTGGACTTGATTTGAACAGCGGGGGACTTTTGGACTCAAACTCAAAATCGAGCATACTTTGGACTTGAAACAAATGAGGATGAGTTTCACATCAAGTCATATAAAAGATGTCATAATGCTCCAAATAAAATTTTAAATCAAATGCAAGGGAACATGTGTTAGACTTTTGAAACAAGGGATTATAAGTATCACTCATTTACAAATAATGATGAAATTAGTAAAGCACATCATGATTCTCTCAATGAACACAATAATTTATTAGTGGTCATATGCAATAAATACAATATACTTGTAAGTGATGGTGGAAGAATTATAGTGAATACGAGCACAATGTTGCAAGGAGATTCATGATGTGCATACAACCTCATTCATAAATAAAGTGATGCGACATATGTCTTGCAAATATGAATGAGAAGATCATGACAGGCATTATGTTCACCGCCAATAATACGTAGTGAGTGCATATACGAGTTCCCTATGAATGAGGGAAGTTAATGTGCAACAAATACTATAACATCCATTTGACCAACTTCAGCTAATTAGCAAATGAAAGATATAGTCCCTTACAGGTGCTAAAGGATCAACATGCAATGATATGTCAAAGTATCCGCAAGTGCCATGTATCCTACAAATATATATAAGCAACATACATTGGATGCTACGAGGTGCTCGTAATCAATGCAAATAGAGAGGGCAATTCACTTACCAGTAACATTGGTAGCTATACTGTAAACATGATTGATCCTCTGCGGACACGTGCATACACTCAACGTGTCATCTATAGGAAAGTATAGAAAGACTATAACAGATATAAGCCCCTACGGATCACCGTAGAGCACTTGTTTACACAGTCAGCGAGCTATAATTTGAGAGCAAGCATGGAAGATCTGCAAGACATACAAGTCTCCTACGAATACAAATGTGAGCACTATATGTCACTCGTGTGTAGATGCAGAAAGTCTTCAGTAAATGCAGTATCCTGAAGTCAATTTCAATCTATGAATCAATACATCTACCTACCTACAAGCAGCAGTAGTGGAGATCGTATAACTCCACGCCACCGAATATGCAACATCCATGCAAGCAGACAGAAGGCGTATAAATCTCCAAACAAAACCCAGTGCTACGCCACCGGATCCGTAACTTTCATGCAAGCGGACAGAAGGCGTGTACAAATATTCAAAGAATACCCCCGCACGTGTGCACTTTAATTTGTATACACATAGGTACACTAAAAGGGGAAAATATAATATGAACCAGTATGGGCCCCGGCGAGCGTGTTATTGGTACACACGTGACGTCTAGGGATGCTGCGCGGGTCAATAAATCTGAACCCGATCCTCCTATGCAAGCAGATAGGAGTAGACACGGTTCAATCAATAATTATAAAATGCCCCCAAATACCCGCATGGGCCCCGGCGAGCGTGTTACTAGTACACACGTGACGTCTAGGGATGCTGCGCGGGTTAATAAGTGAATTCTAGTTTGAGCCTGATCCTTCTATTCAGGTAAATAGGAGTTGACACGGCTCGAACTATTAAATAAATATACGATCGCGAGGTCTACCGAGATATTTATTTTATACGTTCATATTAGGCCTTCAAAGCTTATAATCAAGAGAATTCACTTATAGAGGCACAAAGCCTATGAAACCCGATCCTTTGTCAATTGCTAGACAGAGTCGACAAGGTTCAAAATATAAAAAAATATGAATAACCCCACACCCCGATGATGGCCGTGTTGAATGCAAAACTCAACCGGAGGGGTCCATTCACAAATACTTTTAAATACCTCCCTAAAATTCCAAATTTCATAAAATTCAAAACTCCACAAAACTCCCAAAATCCTAAATTCCCTACAAAACCCAATCTTCTGAAAAATCCCAAAATCCAAAAAATCTTTCCAACTCCAGATATTTAAAAATTGAAATTCAATCCATCAAACACTTAAAGCATAAAATCCTTCCATCCTCCGCAACAGTTTGCCGAGGTGGACAAATTAAAAAAATACTTCAGCTCACAAAGAGCTAATGCCTAGTCGAAAATATCACTAGGATCCATTCTCAAACAATCTCCTGCCAGCAAGGACGTGGTACGAGTCCTCTAACCGGCAGTTTCGCCGCCAAATGGCACTGCAGGATAAACGGTTATGACTCGGGGCCCTCTGAACCAGGTGGTCGCCGCCAAATGGCACCATTATATTATGGTTATGGCCAGAGCCCGTATGCTCCCCAATGGCATCAAATCCTTGAGATATGAATCAATAGGATATAATCAATAGGGCATAAAGCCCTCTGTCAGCTAAGGTGGATTCAAATTTGTCCCCTTAGACAAATACCCATCCCAGGTCTATAAGGTCCCCTTGGACGAAGCAACCCATGGCTGCCGCAAGGATCCTTCTGTCAGGTTGGGTCGACTACCTCCTCTGACTAAGTAGACCAGGGACCACGATGGCCCGGGATGACGGAACCATGGGATCTTGATCGGGTCCATCATCCATTCCCCCACCATCCGCTTTAAGTGCAAGATGGTGAAATTTCTATTTTTAAATATCAAACCTTTCAACACCCCAGACTCATTGCTGCTACTATATGCCAGATCCACGTATCCTTAAGTATCTGATTGACGACTAGCCTTAATCGAAAGTTCTCTCTCGTTACCAGGAGGGGTAATTAACTATAGGGGCTTGCGCCTATAGGAAACCAGAACTCAGATCATAAAGTCCTCACAAAATGAGGGCGAAATCTCTGGGTAGTGTCTTATCTACAAACCCATCTGCCTTCCAAAATTTACCCCGAAACTTAGTTCGTTAAAACTCCCCCCCGAAGAAAGCAAAAAAGGTGCGGGCGGAGGCCGGGGCCGAATTTTCGGAGCCCACAGATTTCTGGCGACTCCGCTGGGGAATGGTTTCTCTTTCCATCTTCGACTAGTCGTCTTAGCGTTATAATAGCAGCTAATTAATATGTACTAAAATTTTGAATTCTCTAGGATGATCGTTCATTGAATTTAAGTATTAAATATTCTAAAAATGATCATCACATTCATCATGCATTCATTAAGATAGCATATTTAGCAATGTTTTTAAATTTGTATGATTTTAATTACTTGCTGATGATTATATGCTTTTGTTTTTTGTTCTGTGCAAGTCTCTGCATTTTGAAAGTGTCGGGTGATGTATCAGATTCTGATTACTAACCCTTACCTTTTATTTGTGCAGATGGATCTACAGAATACCTCATTCACCGTCCAATTGGGACGCGGTGCCAGCATCTAACTAGCAAATGCTATGATCACTACCGGAAATACTGGAGCAACCATCCAGTTTGGTAGTGTTGACTTCCCGGCAATTACTGCAAGGACTACCGCCGTTCCTACGAACGAGGTGAAATCTGAAAGGCCTGTAAGGAGATTCCATCCTGCTGGAGCCCCTGCCCGTCATGCACGTCTGCCAGTACAACGACCCACCGCTGAAAATTCTCGTAAAAGGATATCTGTGTTCGAAAGGCTTTCACAGCCCGAGGCTCCGACTGCCAAAAGAGTTGTGACTGGTGGAAGGATTTCTGTGGTAACTGCGAATACCACATCTCTGCCGAATGGGTTACCTACACCCAGAAATAATGAAGCTGAGGCCTCCTCATCTGGAGGAAGGCTTACGAGAAGGCAACGAAGGAAGAAGAATGCTGAGCTGCGGGCTCAACAACAACAGCTTCCAGTCCACTCATCCAATCTACCGGCTAGGGAACCCGAAGTCAATATTCCCACTCGGAATAAGTTTTCTGATTTAAGGTGGGTGAGAAGAAACAGCTCTACTGGGGAGCTAAAAAAATCTTCCTGGGATCGACAGCCCGAAGTCCCAGCCCCTCCAAGGAGATATGAGCCTGAAACCCTGTCATCCCGAGTGTACAGGGTACTGAAGACCGTGAAGGAGAAGGGTCTAAAGAAAAAGAAATTTCAGAGGCCACTTATGATTGAGGCTAGAAGGACCCCTCTGAGGGAAAGGCTATCATCTGATTTAACAGCTGAAAGAAGAAGAAGGCGACAACAAATTCCATCTGGTGAGCATCGGGGTGTGACACCTGAACCTTGGGTTTGGGGATCCGCCGCCGAAAGGTCCCGACAAAAAGGAAAGTAAATCTGGAGGCCAAGGTCTCACAGAGAAGAAAATGAGGAAAGAAGAAAAAGAGAAATAAATCTGGGTGTGACATCCGGTACAGCTTCCCGGAGATCCGCCCCCAATAATGAACAACGTCAAAAGTGGGTTCCAAAGAAGACCCACGATGACACCCCTCTTGACGGTCGACACCTTGGAGAATCCTCCGGGGGATCCCGTCACCCACTATCCCCTCCGAGAGAAGAATCTAATTTCGATCGTAGCCCACGGGTCGAAGAAATCTCCCTGCCGAATCAAGAACCGAAAATTCAGTGGCGCCGCCGCTCGGAGATTCGAGTATTAGAAGAAAAAATGGAAGAAGGCATAGAAGGGGAGGAAAATAAAGAAGAAAATATAGAAAACATAGAAGATGATGAATATATGGAAGGGGATGAAAATTTTGAATTTATGGAAGAAGGAATGGAAGAAATGAATGACTCCATAAATATAGAAGTCGTCTACATGGCAAGACATACTCGTGCCATCGAGGAAGTCTACCATGAAGAGGGCGAAGGTGATCGCAGTCGGCAGCCCCAACCCAGGCGAACACAACGACGTCAACGTGAGGTTGAGCCTACTTTCGACAGAGATGATCCCCCTGATGAGGAAAGAGTTGAGGAAGATGAAGAGGAAGAAAATCCTTTCGCGACCGATGATGTCGCACTTGCTGATGTACTACAGCAAATGGGGGAACAAATGAAGGCTAAAGATAAGGATATCTCCCAGTTGAACGAGAAAATGACAGGAATGATGGCCCAGATGGCAGTGATGATGCAAATGATGCAGAGAACTGCAGCCGTCGGTCCCATACCTGATCCCCCTGCTGATCCTCCAAATCTCCAACTACCTCAAGGCTCAGGAATACGAGGTGTCCCTGAAAATGGCCATGAAGCTCGTAATGTCGTCCGCCAGCCCACTCCGCAGAATGTTGCCAGCACCTCCGAGCTTGTGACGGCTGCACAGCTCGAAGGACTAATCACAGAAAGGATAAAGGCCATTATAGCTGTTGACCAGGCTGAAAAGCTGGTGGGCAAAGGTCGTCCATACCCGGCAGAATACGACCAAGTGCCATACCCAAAAGGGTACTCAGTCCCAAAGTTTCATATCTTTAATGCTACTAACAATCCCAGGCAGCACTTGGCGCAATTCAAGGCCACCTGCGGCAACACGGGGGGAAATGACGCCTTACTCTTCAGACAATTTGTCAGTAGTTTAACAGCAACCGCCTTCGAATGGTACACTGAGCTACCAAATGACTCTGTTAAAACATTCGCAGAGTTAGAATCGATGTTCGTGAAAAGGTTCGCTAGTGCCACTGAGAAAATCACGATCGCTGACCTCGCCTTAGATAAACGAAAGAAGGAGGAATCAGTGTCAAAATATATCACTCGCTGGCGCAACCTGAGTATGAAATGTGAACAACAACTTGAAGAAGAACACGCCGTATAATTGTTGATGGGGAACATCGATGATAAGATGCAACCATTTTTATGCATGGCTACAATTACCACATTTTAGGATCTGCTGGACAGGGTGGCTAAATTTGAGAAGCTAAATTTGTCAAGATCAGAAGGCAACTTTGACAAATTCAAAAAGGCTAAAGCCTCAGATGCTAAGAAGAGTGAAATCTACTCTGCATCCTCTCTCAGGCCAAATAGGGGAAGGCAGGTGATTTACAACGTAGACAAAGGCAAGCAGCCGATGCAGTATGAAGAAAAGCCGAAGCAAGTCTACAACCCTAACCCTCAGCCGAAGCTGGTACTTGGAGGGAATGATAAGCCACGAACTTTTCAAGGCGGAGGGGATCGCCCAAGGCAAGCAACGGGAACTGGTGATAGAACGTTCATATCCCTCAAAGATAAGATGAATAAAGAATATTCATTCAAAAGGGAGAGTGTCGCCAAGTTATTTCGACAGGCGGTAAAAGCAGGCCTAGAACTGCCGGAGTGCAAGAGGCCAGAAGAGTCGAAAGAAACTGGTGACCCGAATTACTGCCCATATCACCGAGTACTCGGCCATCCCATTGAAGATTGCTATATCTTTAAGGATTGGCTCGAAAGAAAATACCAGAGGGGAGAGCTCACATTGTCAGACAATATGTTATCCCATCCCAAAAAGGAATCAACTCGGGTAATTACGACTTCTCCCGTACCCCCAGTTGAAGAAAAGAAAAATTAGAAGAAGCCAGCTCGAGGAGAACAGTGGAAGACTGCGGTCTCTAAGAAGACGGTGAAAATGTTGAAACAACTGGGGGGGTTCCAGGTGTAAAGTGGAAATCTCCTACAGAGCCGGTGATAGATCCCAAGGCACTGCCAGCGGTACGAGCTTCCACTTCTAAACAGTTTCTCGACCAAGCTGGCACTTCAAAGTCTGAGAAAGTAAAATCCTCTAAGAAGAAGACCAAGCTGAAAAAGCCCAAGGAGAAAAAGACAACGACCCAAAGGGTTATCGATGGTTTGGATGAATACTATCAAACTACGAGGCACCCCATTAAGCTTGCTGATTTTATGACAGAACTCAAGATTGAGGAGGCAAAAGAGGCTGACGAAGAGCCACTCCCCGTGGAAACTTGTCGGGTCATTTCAATGACACCATTGGCTGCAATCAGTAAGGAAAAAGAAATACCCTCTGAATCATGTTTGATGGTATTGCCAATGGATCACAGTTTGGAGGAAGATTTGTATTTTCCAGAAGAAGATGGATCCGAACCTGATATCGCTTCGCAGATGGAACAAGTTAACCTGGGCAGTGATTCTGAATCAACAGATAAATCTCCAGACACGATAATGGCTGACTCTGAAGGAAATGCACTATCGAATGAGTCTGAACAAGAGGAGATCGCCCAGGTGCAGCTAAGAAGTGGTAAAATTCTACCGTCCCAGCCTAAGAAAGGAATCCCTAATAATGACAAAGGGAATGAGATAATTATAAACGAAGATATTATCCCCAAGGATACGAAAAAGAAAGATGCCATAAACAAAGGGATAGATTATAATATCCTATCCCATCTGAGAAAAATCCCAGCACAACTCAGTATATATGATGCTCTTGTGATGTCTAAAGACCTGCGGGAGACCTTGATCCAGGCTCTCAAGGACCCCGAAAGATATGAGGCGTATTTTGCCGAGCGTAATTTGACAGAAGTCTTACGAGCTCGAAATGAGTCAATCATTACTTTTGCTGAGGACGATATGATGCTTGGAACGGCAGACCACAACCGCCCTCTGTATGTTACTGCAGAGAGTGACGGAATGATAATCAGCCGGATTCTGATTGATCCCGGGTCTTCTATCAATCTTATGAGCTTGAAAGCGCTAAGATCATTATGTCTCGATGTGCAGCATCTCGGGCCAGATAAATTGATGGTGCATGGTTTCAATAAGAAAGGGCAAAAGACCTTAGGATCATTCATGCTCTCCCTAACATTCGGGGAACTTCATACTGAGGCAAAGTTTCATGTGATTGACGCGGACACCTCGTTTAGGGCGCTTCTAGGTCGCCCGTGGTTGCACGATTACGGCATGGTCCCTTCAACACTACATCAGTGTATGAAATATATTAGGGATGGAGAGGAGTTCAAAATCTCTGGTGATATTCATCCCTTTGCAGTCCACGAGGTAAAAATCTATGAAGATGCCAGATACTTCATCCCTAAGGAGCCAAAGCCGTCGAGTTCTCTCGAGACTAAGGCAGCCAACCTGAAGAATGCAAAGCGATCCAAGCAAGAAGATGAAAAGAAGCAAGCGGGGAGAAAGAAGACGACGCCAACTCTCCCTAAAGCAGCGATCACTCCTAAATCAAGAAAATATGTGCCTCACCTAGGGAGTGACACAGACGAGGATGAGGCCGCCCCGTCTAAATCCCAAGAAATACGCCAATCAATGGCTAGGGGGAGGAAGAAGATAAAGTACTCAGATGATGACTACGACTATGAGTATACCTACATGAATAATGTACGTGTACTCTCAAGAAGAATAGATAATCTGACGATCTCAGATAATGAATGTGTTGTTACACGAGTTCCCCCACAACACTTCAAAGAAATCGTTCCCCGAGAGGTGCATAATGTTGAGGAACTCGTAACATTTTATGTGCCTCCCCTAAGAAAAAGGGATGGGCCGGGAACCCTGTTTTATAAATCAGGAGAGCGTGAGGAAGAGGGGAGTCGAGATTGGCTCTACATACCCATCGAACGTCGGGAATTAGTAGTCACGAGAATGCCCAGATTTAATACTAAAAATATCCGAAGGATGTTGCGAAAACAGGCCAGAATTCGCACTCCCGTACAACAACTCCGTACATGTTTAAAGCTCTGGTATCGAAGAAATCCCCATGCGATGCGAAGAAAGGATATTCTCGCAAGGAGGGGCCTCGGATTCGTCGTACATAAGCACCCTCAAAAAGAGACATGTCAAGTCATCACATGCAGGGAAATCCAATCTAATGATGAGTCTAATGGAGAAATTTATGAAGTTGATGACTATGAGGAGCAGCCTGTAGAAGCCGAGCCTGCACCTGAAGAGCTTGAAGATGGTGGACAGGCAGCCACTATGGACGAGCTAAAAGAGGTCAACTTGGGAACCGAGGAGGACCCTCGCCCAACCTTCATTAGTTCCCTTCTACCAGAAGACCAAGTGGAAGAAATAAAAGAACTCCTCTGTGAATTCAGGGACTGCTTTGCCTGGACATATGCTGAAATGCCTGGCTTATCCCCTGATGTAGCAGTTCATAAATTAGCAATCAAACCAGATGCGGCACCCGTCAAACAAGCTCCAAGGAGAATGAGATTGGAGATTGAAGAACAGGTGATCGCTGAAACCAAAAAGCTCATAGAAGCGGGCTTCATCCGCGAAGAGAAATATGCCGATTGGATCGCCAATATCGTCCCAGTGAAGAAGAAGAACGGTCAGATACGCATCTGTATCGACTTTCAGGACCTCAACAAGGCGTGTCCAAAAGATGACTTTCCACTTCCTGTATCCGAACTCCTGGTGGACAACACGTCAAATTATGACATGTTCTCTTTTATGGATGGATCGTCAGGATACAACCAGATCAAGATGGCACCGGAAGATGAAAAGCATACGTCATTCAGAACGCCCATCGGCATTTTCTGCTATACAGTCATGCCCTTCGGCCTGAAGAACGCTGGTGCCACCTACCAACGGGCGATGACCCATATTTTTGATGAGCTGATACACCAGAAGGTAGAGTGCTATGTGGATGACCTTGTTGTCAAGAGCATAGATCGAAGGGATCACTTAAATGACCTGAGGGTTGTATTCGAAAGAATCAGAAAGTTCGACTTGAAGATGAATCCCCTTAAGTGTGCTTTCGGGGTCTCCTCCGGAAAATTTCTCAGGTATTTCGTTCGCCATCGAGGCATAGAAGTTGATCCCAATAAAATCAAGGCAATTATAGAGATGCCACCGCCTAGAAGCCTCCGTCAACTCCACTCCTTGCAAGGGCAACTGGCTTTCATTCGACGATTCATATCGAATCTGTCGGGTAGGTGCCAACCATTTTTAAAGCTGATGAAGAAGGACGTTCACTTCAAGTGGGATGAAGAATGCTAGGAGGCGTTTGATAGCATCAAAAGATATCTATTAAATCCACCCATTCTCGCAGCGCCAATTCTGGGGAAGCCTCTTATACTGTGTACGGCTGCACTAGAAGAGTCCCTCGGAGCATTATTGGCCCAGCATAATGAAGAAGGTAATGAGAATGCACTTTATTATATCAGTCGGAGACTGATTGGGGCGGAAATACGTTATTCTCCGATTGAAAAGCATTATCTGGCGTTGATTTTTGCAATTCAGAAACTTCGCCACTATATGCTTTCCCACAAAATTACCTTGATATCAAAGATCGATCCGCTGAAGTTCTTGATGACAAGACCAGCGTTGACAGGTCGTTTAGCAAGGTGGGCAGTGCTATTATTGCAATTTGACATAGTGTACATGCCACAGAAGGCTGTAAAGGGACAAGCTTTGGCAGATTTTCTCGCCGCACATCCAATTCTAGCAGATTCTCCGCTCAATGATGATTTGCCTGATGAACAGATCATGCAAGTTGATGAAGAGGAGAAATTACAATTTTGGGAGATGTATTTTGATGGAGCATCATCAATCAAATCTCCCAGACCCCCAAATATTGCAAAGGCTCAAGCTGGCATCGGTCTCATTTTCATAGAACCCGAGGGAGGCATAATGAGATTCTCGTTCAGTCTAACTGAACCTCGGACCAATAATGAAGCTGAATACAAAGCTTTGATAGCAGGGCTAGAAATTGCGATAGGTGTCCAAATCACAAATCTTCAAATCTTTGGTGATTCTCAACTTGTGATAAATCAAGTCCTGGGCATTTACAAGATTTGCAAACTCGAATTGGCCCACTATCACCGACGAACTCTTGAGCTTCTAAAACAAATACCGAATGTCAAGATAGCTCGAATCCCTCGAGGGCAGAATGCAAAAGCAGATTGTTTGGCCAAATTGGCCAAGGAGTTGGCAAATGAAGATAAGAAGATACCCATATTTATCGCGGTTGAAAATCGCCGGGTCTTAGAGCCAGCAATCTTACAATTCCTATGGGCAGAGGGAGTACTAGATTCAGGCCAACAGGACATAACCTCGGTTGATCCCCGACATCCTCAACCAGTCGATCTTGAATATCGACATGAAGAAAATCAAGCTCCTAAGAGAAGGCGTAAGGCCAGTCTAGCTTCAGAATCATGGTGGTATTGCTTAGATGTTGAAGTCGAATATGATTGGAGGCAACCATTCGTTGACTACTTCAAAGAGAGCAAACTCCCAACAGATAAATCTCTGACTGCACAAATTAGAAAAAGAGCATTACGATACGCATTTGTCAAAGACACGTTGTATCGACGAGCTTTTGACCAAATGTGGCTACGATGCCTAAGGACCAGGGAAGCTGATAAAGTGGTAGCAGAAGTTCATGAAGGACTCTGCAGAGCACATCAGTCAGGTCCCAAGATGGCTGCTAAAATCAAAAGAATGGGTTATTATTGGCCAACAATGGTGACAGATTGCATTAACCACGCTAAGAGGTGTCACGAGTGTCAAATCCACGGTGATGTTATACATCAACCACCAAATCCACTACACCCAACAATAGCATCCTGGTCATTTGAATGCTGGGGTACAGACATAATCGGACCAATAGATCCACCATCGTCGGCCGGACATCGCTTTATATTGGCGGCTACAGATTACTTCTCCAAGTGGGCAGAAGCAGCTCCATTCAAAGAAGTCACATCTGAGCATGTGATCAACTTCTTCACCCACAACATCGTCTACAGATTCGGTGTACCACGACGCGTGATTTCAGATAATGGCACAGCATTCAAGAGTACAAAAATCTACAAGTTTATTGATCGACACAAGATTGATTGGCGATATTCTTCCATATACAACCCAAGAGCCAATGGCCTGGCAGAGGCATTTAACAAGACGCTGGTGAAGTTGTTGAAGAAGATCCTCACCAAAAATAAGAAGGAGTGGCACACGAAGATGGCAGAAGCGTTATGGGCATACCGTACAACCTACAAGACGCCAACCAAAGCCACTCCCTATTCATTAGTATTCAGAGTTGAAGCAGTGTTGCCACTAGAGATTGAACTGCCGTCGCTTCGAGTAGCTATCCAGCATGATTTAACTCAGGATCAAAATGCTCGATTAAGAATGGAAGAGCTTGATGCACTTGACGAAACCAGGTTACAAGCCCAACAAAACTTGGAGATCTATCGAGCAAGGATGGCGAAATCATTTGATCGAATGGTGCGTCATCGATCATTTCAAGAAGGGGAATTGGTCCTGGTGCTGAGAAGGCCAATCATCCCTCACCGAAAAATTGGTGGTAAGTTCGTATCCAATTGGGAGGGCCCCTTTATTATTGAGAAAGTGTATCAAGGAGGAGCCTATCAGTTGATCGATCTGGAGGGCCAGAGACCTATGCCGCCAATTAATGGTCGATACTTGAAGAAATACAATGCATAAAAATAACGATGTACTTAAAGTATTTTATACTTCAAATATACTTATCCACTTATGCATGACTCATTTTTTTTTTTGAAATTCTCTTGTAATACAAGAATGTATTTCAAAAAAAAAAAAAAAATTCTTGTCAAACAGGGGGCATTTTAAATATTTATCTGGGTCGACATCGCGCTGCGTGCCGAGATCCCCGAATAAATATTTAAAATCCTAAACTATTAGGTTTGGCAAAAAAAAAAATTTCTTGTTAAACAGGGGGCATTTTAAATATTTATTCGGGTCGACATCGCGCCGCGTGCCGAGATCCCCGAATAAATATTTAAAATCTTAAACTATTAAGTTTGCCCAAAAAAAAAAAATCTTATCAAACAGGGAGCTTTTTTTTAAATATTTATTCGGGTCGACATCGCGCCGCGTGCCGAGATTACCGAATAAATATTTAAAATCCTAAACTATTAGGTTTGGCAAAAAAAAAAACTTCTTGTCAAATAGGGGGCATTTTAAATATTTATCCGGGTCGACATCGCGCCGCGTGCCGAAATCCCCGAATAAATATTTAAAATCTTAAACTATTAAGTTTGCCAAAAAAAAAAAAAACCTCTTATCAAATAGGGGGCATTTTAAATATTTATCCGGATCGACATCGCGCCGCGTGCCGAAATTCCCGAATAAATATTTAAAATATTCAAAGTCTAAGCTTCTCCCACCTTGAGGATACCCCTATGAGGTAGAAGACATCTGAATACTCATTTGGGTCGACATCGTGCTACGTGCCGAGATCCCTAAGTGAATATATAAAAAAAAAAGAAGAGAAGCTCAAAATTTTCAAATTCATCCCATTTTAAAACCTCCCTACGAGACGGAGAGTACTTAAGTGTTTGTTTGGGTCGACACCGTGCTACGCGCCGGGATCCCCAAATAAATATTCAAATCTTTAAGCCTTATGTTCCTTCGAATAGGGATACGGCGAATTCCATTGTTAACACACGAACGCAGGTGATTTTCCTAAAAGTTTGGGACATCATTCTCCTCCAGTGTACCAAGATTTCGAAAGTCAAGAAATAGGCTTTTGTAACTACGTGCTCCAACAAATCGAGCCAAAAAAAGCTTAAAGTTTTCCAACAACCTGAAGCTTAAGGTTCGAATGGGTGTAAAATGCCGGATCCAACACGCCCAAATATGGCCGGATCGCTGGCAACTCTGTCTACTCAACACGCCAGAAGAAAGGCCGTAGTAGCGGAACTCCCACTTCGTCAACCCGTCAGTAAGGACTGTAGGAAGAACGAAGGCTGATTTGACTCGACAAGTTTCAGTAGTCGTAGTCCACAAAACTCTCCTAATTGATTGGAGAATCAAAGTCCCAGTGGGAAGGATGAGTCGCGAACAACTACCGAATGTCCGTAGACTCCAAATCTACAACCGCAAAGGATGACTTTAAATCTACCAACTTCAGTAGATTCAGCATTGGGAAGCACATTGCCTATAGCTCAAGTCTGAAGCCTGAATGAGTGTAAGAGGTCGGATCCAACACGCCCAAATATGGCCGGATCGCTGGCAATTCTGTCTACTCAACACGCCACAAGAACGGCCGTAGTAGAGGAACTCTCATTTCAGCAAACAGAGGATAAAGAGCTATCAAATCATAGCTCACATAATCTGATGAACTAAAGTGATTCGGATTGAAGTCTCCTCGATTGGTTAAGGATCAGGATATTACCTGCATTTGGTACCATCAGTCAAATCCAAAACCTGTAAACTTTCCATCAAGTCCGTCGCACAAAGCATAGGACATGAAAAAGTCAAAATTCCTAAAGTTTGGAGCCACGATCACTAACCCCAACTACTGGCTAAAGTGACGCTCATAACTGCCCTCAAGGACATGGGGCATTTTAAATATTTAATTGGGTCGACACGCGCTGCGTGCCAAAATCCCCAAATAAATATTTAAAATCCCATGTGGCACCAAAATAAGTCCGAAACAGAGTACGAGACAGCTCAGAGTACAACACAGAGTACAAAACAGTCTAAAATAGTCCAGAGTACGACACAGAAACTAGCTCAAGAAGCAACAAAAAAAAACTCTCCATATATGCATATAATCAACATGAAGTACAAGTACAACAAGGACTCCAGACGCTACAGGTGTACAGACTAAAAAGAAAAGGACAAAGACACGTCAGTAGAGGCGGGCCTGTAAGCTCTCTAGCTGTCCGGTAACCTCGGCCAAGGTCTGAAACTCTGACTGAGCTCTCTGGAACTGCTCCACGGCCAGTGCTAGTGAAGAGTCAGCCTCCATCATCTGCTGCTGTAAGGCTCGATGTCGCTGCTCCTCTCTCCTAGTAAGGCGGTCCCGTCTGTAACGCCCCTCCTATAGGTGATGCGTCCTGGACAACATCTGTCTGATGTCCCCCCAAAGAGCCTGCATGCGCGTCGTCAATCCGTCCATCTCATGAGTCATGCCAGAAGAACTCTGGCGGTGTTTCCTCAGAGCCTCTGCACTACTATCTACTCTGTCGTGGACGTCATCGGCCAGTGCCCTGCGGCTAGCAACTATCTCCTCTAACTGCGGAAGTGTAACGCTGGCCCGGGTAACAGAAAGTGACCTCAACCGCTGGATGCAGAACTCTGCCTCATGACACACCGCCTCCCAAAAATGTAACTCGGTGGTGTCCATCCCAAACTCGGCAAGCAGGCCTAGGATCCGGTCAGAAGAAGAGGTAAAACTGACCCAAGACTCTGGAGTGCTCGGGTCGATGCTGAAAACTAAGCTCCTCAGAACCTCCACTAGGTGGCTGCACCTCTCAGTAGTCGTGGAGTCTGGAGATCGGGGAACGTAGCAAGAAATCTCTGACGTGTAGTCGACTCCCTCAGCCACTGCACAAAAGATTATAAACAATTAATCTAATCACATATATCATAATAATACATTGAAAATAAATTAACTTACAATTAACACGTACCTGCGGAAGGGCCCGCTGAGTCGGCTGGGTGACTGGCTGGGACAGAGGAGGGGCCTGCGGAGTCAGCTGAGTAGCCCGCAGGGAAGAAGAACTCTGACGGAACAAGGTCTGATGACGGCTGCGTGTACGACGCCCCCCCAAATAGCTCTGTAAGTAACGCAGCGTCGGTCCCCGAAGACTCTCCTGGACAGAATGACCCGTAGGGGTCCACCGGAAAAGAGAAGTCGTCGGAGGGTCCTGGTGTACCGTACCCAGTGAAGTCTGACCTCCTCAGCTCCCGTGTGCTCTCCCCGAGGTCCCTGGGAGAAAGACGAGCATCCACGGACCGTCTGGAAGGTGTGACACGCTGAGAGCTGGTCCACCGGTGAGAGGGCTGGGAAACCTCAGTGTGGTGTGGCGCAGGTGCCACATCCGGAACTCTAAAAGGAGAAGGAACAACGGCCCCAGCAGCAGTATGAGCCTCAACGCGTGTCCCTACACCAAATAATATTTATCAAATTATCAAAAATATATCAAAACTGACAAGAAGGAAAGAATAGAGGGGGTAGGGAAGTACCTCTGCCGCCTGCAGTCTCTGGAAGAACCTGACGGGACCTCTGTCCCCTCGGCAACCCAAGCTCTCGTACCCGGGGCTCGTACCTCCTCGCACCATGCTCTAAAGTGGCTCCGAAAGACAGCCGCACCCAAGACAGTCTGGTGTAACTGACTCCTATACCAGCAGACGGCTGTGCCAAAAGAAAGCTGGAACCTGTCCCTAACCTCAGTAAGTGTGACCAAGTCAAAGCTGTTGCGTAAAAGCGAGTCTCTGCTGGAACAACATCCATACGCCGTACATCTGTAACTCCTGGGACTAGTGGCCGTCCATCGTAAGCTGTGGCCTGAGAGAGTCCAAACTGTCTGGCCACCCTATTGGGCTGATAGCCCTCCAAAGTCACTACGGCGCCTACCCTGTGGCACAACCAACCCGGGCGCATGCTGATGAAGTACTCACCTACAGGCAAACTCCGTCTCCTATGTAGTAAAGTACACCTCCCTCTGTGGTCGACCTCGTCCGCCACAACAGTGCCTCTCTGATGAGGCGGCAAACCAAAAACATCTGACTGGTGAACTAGGGAGAACCGGTCTGAAACCAACTGCGGGGCAAAGAAGAAGAGGCGGATCCTCTCTGACTCAAAGGTAGAAGACGCCTGGGACAGCTAAAGAACTATAGGGTACCCTCTCTGTAAGAAGTAGGCTGGAGTCTCTAGGCAGGAAAAGGCACCCCGGAGTGTAAGTGGACCCAGGCAAACAAGTACTGCCACGGTAGAACTGGGTCTCGTACCTCTAAAGAACTAGCCTCAGAAATGGTCCGCAAAATCCTGTACACCCGGGCGAGAACGGGGGGAGCTAGAGCAAGCCTCTGTCCCTGTGCCAACTGACTGGCAGCCAACAGAACACTGCACCTCAAAGAGCCCGTCCGGAGTGGAAGCACAAAGGTACTGAGCCAAAGTGCTAAGAAACCCGTCAGAAACAAGTCCTCGTCGATCCCCACCAAAGCTGGAGAAGCGTAGTCAGCTGAAGAAGTAGGCTCGACAGTCGCCTCAGACAATGGAGCACCGCGCTGCAAACCAAGTCCAAACGGGTCGTGTAGCGGAACTCGAACGGTAAATAAGAACCTCTCCTGAAGGAAGCTGCGGCTCCAAACGTCCACTGGCATCGAGGCCTTAGCACGCCCCGTTAAGCCTGAATCCCTATAGGTCCGGCGGTAGTGCTCTAAAACTCTGGGGTAAACATCTGGGAGTAACAATCTCCCTCTCCTGTCGCCATCTGCTGAAGGAACCCGGTGAAAAAGCTGCTCGTCCGGAGGCACACACTCCTCAAAGCGGTAACCGAAAACTGGTAAACCCGACACTGTCTGGAGGTCTGAAAGGGTGATCGTGAGCTCCTCCGCCCCGATCCAGCATGTACCTCTGCCTGAATCCCAAAACTCTACCAAGCCACGGGCCCAAGAAGTGGGGAGGCGCCCGTAGTCAAACAATGAGGCATACACCGCCTCGTAGATCCCCGTTGCTCGAAGAGTCTCCCTGTGCACCTGAAGTACGTACCGGGCCCAACAAACATAGCCGCTGACCGGGCTCTGAACCTGACCAACCGCTGAGTCCCTCGGCCACTCTGGAAGCAACGACTGTAGCTGGCGGTGACTGAGAAGGCTGGACTGCCCGACTGGCTCAACTACATCTGCGGCAGGCACTAAAACGTCGCAGGTACCCCAGCCAACCTATGCCACAGAACTCTCTAACGGGTGGTACTCTCTGTACTGTAACCTGAGACTAGTGACCCACATGTCCGGGTCCTCAAAAGTAATAGAATCCTCAGGAAGCTCTGGGAGTAGAGGGAAGCGAGCAAAGAAGTTATGGAAGATGTCGCGCCCCTGCAGCATGCGCTGGTGCTGTTCTAGCCGGTCTCGCACGTCAACATCGCCCTGAGGGTCACGTCGGTCGATGGCCTCCCAAATGGCATCCTCACTGGGCTCGCCTGGAGGCAGGTCGCCGGGTCTCCGCCAACTAAACATCTCCTGCACGGGAGAAAATGAAAATATTTCAAAAAGCAATTGTGATAATCGTGTATGCTCAAAAGAAATCTACTAAAAGTTATCAACTGACTTACAACAAACGTGATACGCTCTGGACGCGTACCACATTTGTTGGGGGGCATTTGTTGACCCCTATAACCACCCCAAAAATCACAAATTCTATAAAGGTGATTCAGCTCGAATGTGGGTTGCATCTTAGTTTTGCTACGCAGTGGTTGAGAGAGGATTCAAATGAGGAAGCATCAAATCATTGCTAATATAATGAATTTGTACATAAACATTTCTCTTTTATCTATAATGGGACATGGTGGTATGAGAAAGACAACTCTCTTGCAACGTGTCTGTGGAGATGAAATGGCAGAGGAATTTGATCTTGAAAGGGATTTTCACATTTCCATCAGCTTCGACGATTATTGGAGAGATAGTTTTAAAAGCTTTTAGGATCTCCATTGGAAGCTAAGGTCATTGGTGGTGTTCTGAAAGACAACTTGGATGAAAAGCATTGGAGGGCAGTTCTAGAAAGTAATTTGTTGGGTCAGAGTTCTATCAATTCCATATTGAGATCGAGCTATAAAGTTCTGCTAAATCATCTACAAAATTGTTTCGCATTTATGTTGTACGTTCTCACAAGATCATGCTTTTGATAAAGATGATTTAGTCTGAATGTGGGTTGCAATAGGTTTCATTCAGCTACCTCAAGGAATGACTATGGGGGATATTGGAGGAAGAATTGGAAAGCTAAACTCTCTTCGGCAACTGGATGGATTTTATGTTAAGAATGAGGATGTCGAGGAGGCTTGCAGCGCCAAATTATGTGACAAGAAACGGAATTTTAATTTTCGCCAAGAACGCGCTCGACGGCCTTCAACCATCAAAATGTTCAAGGAATTAAAACAAAAAATATATACATGGGTGCAAAGTCCACAATATGGATGAACAATGTTAATTCAATCTTGAATCTAGAGAAAATCAAATTGACAGAATGCATGGAGTGGGAAACTCTTCCCCCCTTCGAGCAACTACCTTTTCTCAAGTCTCTAAAGCTCGATGGGATGTCGAGAGTAAAATGGCTCAAAAATAAATTTAATGAGAATATGACGAATGGCATGCCTTTTCTATTACTAGAATTGTTATATATTATAGAATTAGAAGCATCAGAGGATTGGTTTGAGGAAGAAGTAGTTGCTGAGGATGGATGTTTATTTCCTCGCCTAATTGAATGGGTGTTAAGTTACTGCTTGGAGTTGAAGGAGTTTCCCTCTTTACCTTCCAAACTCAAGAGGTTAGGGATATATGAAATTTAGTGGACAACTTTTAACCCTTGCAACAATTAAAATTCTATTCCCCTCGAGGCAATCCCACCGTAAAGCAAGGATGCGCGCATCAAAGAAATTAGCCTCTAAGGAGACGGCATGTTGTCCGATCAAGAAACGGACTGCGTCATTACATCCGGAATATCGTCAATATCAAAGATCTATATTTTGTTTAATTAATTTGGATCAATCGGGGTGGTGGCATGCAAATTAAAGCAATCCTAAAGCGATACAATGACGCATATTTCAAGGAAAATTGGCCTCGTCGTCTACCAAACGATCTCTGATCGATGAACGGACTTCGCCACTGCGTCCGGAATGCTTTCAACCTTTAAAAACTATATTTTATTTACTCAATTCGAATCATTCAAATTGGCGGCGCAACTGGAGTGAATTAAATGCGGCAGTGCGCAGTTTAAGAAAATCAGCCTCATCGTCGACCTAATGATCTCCGATCGACGAACGGACTTCGCCACTGTGTCCGGAACATCCCAAATACTTAAGAATGACTTTTAATTTGATTGAATTAAATGACGTACGGGAAGGTCGACATGAATTGCGAGGCAAAAGTATAAATTACAAGGTAATTATGCGGATGCTAAGGAATTTAGCCCCCGGCGTCGACCAAACGAGCTCCGATCGAGAAACGGACTATGTCATTGCGTCCGGAACATTGTCAATACTCTAAATTGACTGTCAATTTGTCCAAACTAAAATTATGCCGTGACCGACGAGGGTTCTAATACGATAACGCATATTTCAAGGGAATTAACGCTCGGCGTCAACCAAATGATGTCCGATCGCAAAACGGATGGTGTCATTGCGACCGAAACATCGGAAACACCCTAAATTGACTATCAATTTGTCTAATTTCGATATTCGGCAAATTTGACACGCATTTCGAGATAAAATATACACGAAATTTGAAATAAGGCACGCAAATTGAGATACTTTTAGGAAATCATCATATCGCTGTCACTCTAATACAGTCTTAATATTAATAATAATATTTAATCATTAAATATTATTATTAATTTAAAAAAAAAAGGGTCAAATGAAACCTCAAATCCGATTTAAATGCTATTACCTCGTTCCTGTCGAAGTCTCTGATGGTATCCCGGATATCCCGCTGAGAAGCTCTGCCGAGAAGACCTCTTCTCGATCCCACTCAAATCTCTCTGGTTAAAATGAGAAAGCAGACGAAGTTTAACGTGTGTGTTGGATCCCTCGTTCAAAAGCTCCCTTTCACTTGCTCGTCTCTCCACTTCAATTATTCAAAGCCAGCAGCTCCCAAAGTCCCTTTGTAGTCTGACTCCAGGTCTCGTGAAGACTTCCTAAGCAGACCTTCCGTAAACCCCACCTCAAACCGAAGAAGAGCTGATTCGTTCAATTTGCTCTTTGGAATACAAGAGATCTCCTACCTGTCTCCAGCAAGCTTCTTGACTTAGCCAAGAAGTTCTGGTTTTGAAAACCTGCTCCGATCCTACACTCCAAACCCCTCGACGCCTTCATCTGCCGTTCACTGCAGCTCTTCCCTGTCCACTTCTTCTTCTTCGTCCCAGATCTCTCCACCCAAACAAGGACCTTAACCAACCCAAGACCTGTCCGAACCACTCCACGTAAGATCCCGTGAAAACCAGATGCAGTCTCTTCCCTCTCTTGCACGTATCCTCTTAGCTACTTCACCGCAAGCAAAGTAAATTGAGGCCTCCACTCTGTTTCCTACAGCAGCAAGAAAAGAAAGATTCTTGCTTTAGAAATATTTAATTCACTATAGGACAAGTCAAATCATTCAGCTCATCTTATTAAGCCTCAAACCTTTACCTGCTTTCACTCATGTGAATAATTTGTCCTCTACCACTATTATCACATTCCTATTTTACTTTTACTTTAGCTTTTACCTTTTTACTTTATCTTGTTCTTTGCTGTCAATTACTATTGACAAGTTATTATAAGCATTGTTGTTTATATCAAGATTATTTTCACGTTTGTTTTACATGAAATTATTTAGTTGCGTTAACTGCTATTCTTATTTCATAAATTAATTTGTGTTAATTAATGACTTTTAGTTATTTCCGTAACTTTATTTCATTAGTTAGTCTTTTTTTTTATTTTTATTAAAATTAGCATTGCTACCCATGTCAGTCAGTTAGTATTATAAGTTAGTTAGTATTATAAGCCGTATGAATTTTTGTTACCATTAAATCTGAATGTATATATGCATCAATTTTGTAAAAAAAAAAAAAAAAAAAAAAGATAAGAAAGCAAACTCTAACTTTTTCGTTCAGCCATCATGGTAGCAATAAATTAAGCAGTACGAATGCTATTTTCATTGAAATTGATTTTGCTTGATTCTGAATCCACCCATACTTTCTTTCATTATTTATTGATGTTAGTCTTACTGTAATTTGTTTTTTTTAGATGTTTTGATTATTTATACCATAAAAATTATGTACATATATGTATTTTGCAACGGTTACTTATGTTATAACTATTGCATGTATAAGTATTTACTAGCGGGTATAAAAAATATAAAAAAAAGGGGAAATGAAAGCTATATTTAAATTACTTCATCTATATTTAACTATAGGTATTTAGTTAATTTTATTAACTATTTAAACTATAGTCAAATTAGTTAATTTTATTAACTATTTAAACTATAATTAAATTAGTTAATTTTACTAATTATTTTAACTATAGTTAAAATCAGTTAATTTTATTAACTATTTAAACTATAGTTAAATTAATTAGTTTTATTAACTGTTTGAGTTATAGTTAAAATTAGTAAATTTTACTAACTATTTAAACTATAGTTAATTTAGTTAATTTTATTAATTATTTGAACTATAGTTAATTGAATTAATATCATTAGTGATTTGTGCATTATTTTTGCGATATGTTCATATTGTATATTTCCCTCCACATTGTCGCCATCGGAACGCAAAGGTATAACACCCTCAATCCATAAAACTTTGAGAGCTCATTTCGTTGTTCGCAACGCGGCAAAACGACCACCTATACACGCTTTTCGTAGCGTGGTGGGAGGAAGTTCGTCGCGATGCTCTCGACGAATTGGGTAATCACTTTGAGAGTTCATTTCGTCGTTCGCGGCGCACGGGCAAACCGCCTATACATGCTTTTCGTAGCGTGGTGGGAAGGGAACCCGGTGCGGCACCTACGACGAAGTGAGTGATCACCTAAAATTTCTTTTTTGGCATTTGCGGCGCACCGGCAAACCGCCTATACACGCTTTTTGTAGCGTGGTAGGAAGGGAACCCGGTGCGGCGCCTATGGCGAGAAGGGGATATTCATAAGTACCCGCTCGCGGGGAAATAACTGTGTTTTTAAACAGGTACTGTCGAAGACCCATACACGCTTTTCGTAGCGTGGTGGGGGATGAAGAAAATACGGCCACGGTGTCCAAAGACACCTACCATACACGCTTTTCGTAGCGTGGTGGGAAAGGCCCAGTTTCTCGTAATTTCCCCTAAACGGGGGAGACGCCAGGAGGCTGCCGAAATTTTGTCTGAAGAAGATAAGGACTTGAACTAAATCTAAGTGACTTAATAAAGAATTGAACTCAAGTAAAATGAAATTGAATTGAGATCAAGCTTGAATCAACTGCGGACCATAATGGACTTATGAATATTCAAATTTGATTTGAACAACAAGACATGAACTCAAATTGGACTTGATTTGAACAGCAGGGGACTTTTGGACTCAAACTCAAAATCGAGCACACTTTGGACTTGAAACAAATGAGGATGAGTTTCACATCAAGTCATATAAAAGATGTCATAATGCTCCAAATAAAATTTTAAATCAAATGCAAGGGAACATGTGTTAGACTTTTGAAACAAGGGATTATAAGTATCACTCATTTACAAATAATGATGAAATTAGTAAAGCACATCATGATTCTCTCAATGAACACAATAATTTATTAGTGGTCATATGCAAAAAATACAATATACTTGCAAGTGATGGTGGAAGAATTATAGTGAATACGCGCACAATATTGCAAGGAGATTCATGATGTGCATACAACCTCATTCATAAATAAAGTGACCTATAGTTGATGCGACATATATCTTGCAAATATGAATGAGAAGATCATGACAGGCATTATGTTCACCGCCAATAATACGTAGTGAGTGCATATACGAGTTCCCTATGAATGAGGGAAGTTAATGTGCAACAAATACTATAACATCCATTTGACCAACTTCAGCTAATTAGCAAATGAAAGATATAGTCCCTTACAGGTGCTAAAGGATCAACATGCAATGATATGTCAAAGTATCCGCAAGTGCCATGTATCCTACAAATATATATAAGCAACATACATTGGATGCTACGAGGTGCTCGTAATCAATGCAAATAGAGAGGGCAATTCACTTACCAGTAACATTGGTAGCTATACTGTAAACATGATTGATCCTCTGCGGACACGTGCATACACTCAACGTGTCATCTGTAGGAAAGTATAGAAAGACTATAACAGATATAAGCCCCTACGGATCACCGTAGAGCACTTGTTTACACAGTCAGCGAGCTATAATTTGAGAGCAAGCATGGAAGATCTGCAAGACATACAAGTCTCCTACGAATACAAATGTGAGCACTATATGTCACTCGTGGGTAGATGCAGAAAGTCTTCAGTAAATGCAGTATCCTGAAGTCAATTTCAATCTATGAATCAATACATCTACCTACCTACAAGCAGCAGTAGTGGAGATCGTATAACTCCACGCCACCGAATCTGCAACATCCATGCAAGCAGACAGAAGGCGTATAAATCTCCAAACAAAACCCAGTGCTACGCCACCGGATCCGTAACTTTCATGCAAGCGGACAGAAGGCGTGTACAAATATTCAAAGAATACCCCCGCACGTGTGCACTTTAATTTGTATACACATAGGTACACTAAAAGGGGAAAATATAATATGAACCAGCATGGGCCCCGGCGAGCGTGTTATTGGTACACACGTGACGTCTAGGGATGCTGCGCGGGTCAATAAATCTGAACCCGATCCTCCTATGCAAACAGATAGGAGTAGACACGGTTCAATCAATAATTATAAAATGCCCCCAAATACCCGCATGGGCCCCGACGAGCATGTTACTAGTACACACGTGACGTCTAGGGATGCTGCGCGGGTTAATAAGTGAATTCAAGCTTGAGCCTGATCCTTCTATTCAGGTAAATAGAAGTTGACACGGCTCGAACTATTAAATAAATATACGGTCGTGAGGTCTACCGAGATATTTATTTTATACGTTCATATTAGGCCTTCAAAGCTTATAATCAAGAGAATTCACTTATAGAGGCACAAAGCCTATGAAACCCGATCCTTTGTCAATTGCTAGACAGAGTCGACAAGGTTCAAAACATAAAAAAATATGAATAACCCCACACCTCGATGATGGCCGTGTTGACTGCAAAACTCAACCGGAGGGGTCCATTCACAAATACTTTTAAATACCTCCCTAAAATTCCAAATTTCATAAAATTCAAAACTCCCAAAATCCTAAATTCCCTACAAAACCCAATCTTCTGAAAAATCCCAAAATCCAAAAAATCTTTCCAACTCCAGATATTTAAAAATTGAAATTCAATCCATCAAACACTTAAAGCATAAAATCCTTCCATCCTCCGCAATAGTTTGCCGAGGTGGACAAATTAAAAAAATACTTCAGCTCACAAAGAGCTAATGCCTAGTCGAAAATATCACTAGGATCCATTCTCAAACAATCTCCTGCCAGCAAGGACATGGTACGAGTCCTCTAACCGGCAGTTTCGCCGCCAAATGGCACTGCAGGATAAACGGTTATGACTCGGGGCCCTCTGAACCAGGTGGTCGCCGCCAAATGGCACCATTATATTATGGTTATGGCCAGAGCCCGTATGCTCCCCAATGGCATCAAATCCTTGAGATATGAATCAATAGGATATAATCGATAGGGCATAAAGCCCTCTGTCAGCTAAAGTGGATTCAAATTTGTCCCCTTAGACAAATACCCATCCCAGGTCTACAAGGTCCCCTTGGATGAAGCAACCCATGGCTGCCGCAAGGATCCTTCTGTCAGGTTGGGTCGACTACCTCCTCTGACTAAGTAGACCAGGGACCACGATGGCCCGGGATGACGGAACCATGGGATCTTGATCGGGTCCATCATCCATTCCCCCACCATCCGCTTTAAGTGCAAGATGGTGAAATTTCTATTTTTAAATATCAAACCTTTCAACACCCCAAACTCATTGCTGCTACTATATGCCAGATCCACGTATCCTTAAGTATCTGATTGACGACTAGCCTTAATCGAAAGTTCTCTCTCGTTACCGGGAGGGGTAATTAACTATAGGGGCTTGCACCTATAGGAAACCAGAACTCAGATCATAAAGTCCTCACAAAATGAGGGCGAAATCTCTGGGTAGTGTCTTATCTACAAACCCATCTGCCTTCCAAAATTTACCCCGGAACTTAGTTCGTTAAAACTCCCCCCCGAAGAAAGCAAAAAAGGTGCGGGCGGAGGCCGGGGCTGAATTTTCGGAGCCCACAGATTTCTGGCGACTCCGCTGGGGAATGGTTTCTCTTTTCATCTTCGGCTAGTCGTCTTAGCGTTATAATAGCAGCTAATTAATATGTACTAAAATTTTGAATTCTCTAGGATGATCGTTCATTGAATTTAAGTATTAAATATTCTAAAAATGATCATCACATTCATCATGCATTCATTAAGATAGCATATTTAGCAATGTTTTTAAATTTGTATGATTTTAATTACTTGCTGATGATTATATGCTTTTGTTTTTTGTTCTATGCAAGTCTCTGCATTTTGAAAGTGTGGGGTGATGTATCAGATTCTGATTACTAACCCTTACCTTTTATTTGTGCAGATGGATCTACAGAATACCTCATTCACCATCCAATTGGGACGCGGTGCCAGCATCCAACTAGCAAATGCTATGATCACTACCAGGAATACTGGAGCAACCATCCAGTTTGGTAGTGTTGACTTCCCGGTAATTACTGCAAGGACTACCGCCGTTCCTACGAACGAGGTGAAATCTGAAAGGCCTGTAAGGAGATTCCATCTTGCTGGAGCCCCTGCCCGTCATGCACGTCTGCCAGTACAACGACCCACCGCTGAAAATTCTCGTAAAAGGACATCTGTGTTCGAAAGGCTTTCACAGCCCGAGGCTCCGACTGCCAAAAGAGTTGTGACTGGTGGAAGGATTTCTGTGGTAACTGCGAATACCACATCTCTGCCGAATGGGTTACCTACACCCAGAAAGAATGAAGCTGAGGCCTCCTCATCTGGAGGAAGGCTTACGAGAAGGCAACAAAGGAAGAAGAATGCTGAGCTGCGGGCTTAACAACAACAGCTTCCAGTCCACTCATCCAATCTACCGGCTAGGGAACCCGAAGTCAATATTCCCACTCGGAATAAGTTTTCTGATTTAAGGTGGGTGAGAAGAAACAGCTCTACTGGGGAGCTAAAAAAATCTTTCTGGGATCGACAGCCCGAAGTCCCAGCCCCTCCAAGGAGATATGAGCCTGAAACCCTGTCATCCCAAGTGTACAGGGTACTGAAGACCGTGAAGGAGAAGGGTCTAAAGAAAAAGAAATTTCAGAGGCCACTTATGATTGAGGCTAAAAGGACCCCTCTGAGGGAAAGGCTATCATCTGATTTAACAGCTGAAAGAAGAAGAAGGCGACAACAAATTCCATCTGGTGAGCATCGGGGTGTGACACCTGAACCTTGGGTTTGGGGATCCGCCGCCGAAAGGTCCCGACAAAAAGGAAAGTAAATCTGGAGGCCAAGGTCTCACAGAGAAGAAAATGAGGAAAGAAGAAAAAGAGAAATAAATCTGGGTGTGACATCCGGTACAGCTTCCCGGAGATCCGCCCCCAATAATGAACAACGTCAAAAGTGGGTTCCAAAGAAGACCCACGATGACACCCCTCTTGACGGTCGACACCTTGGAGAATCCTCCGGGGGATCCCGTCACCCACTATCCCCTCCGAGAGAAGAATCTAATTTCGATCGTAGCCCATGGGTCGAAGAAATCTCCCTGCCGAATCAAGAACCGGAAATTCAGTGGCGCCGCCGCTCGGAGATTCGAATATTAGAAGAAAAAATGGAAGAAGGCATAGAAGGGGAGGAAAATAAAGAAGAAAATATAGAAAACATAGAAGATGATGAATATATGGAAGGGGATGAAAATTTTGAATTTATGGAAGAAGGAATGGAAGAAATGAATGACTCCATAAATATAGAAGTCATCTACATGGCAAGACATACTCGTGCCATCGAGGAAGTCTACCATGAAGAGGGCGAAGGTGATCGCAGTCGGTAGCCCCAACCCAGGCGAACACAACGACGTCAACGTGAGGTTGAGCCTACTTTCGACAGAGATGATCCCCCTGATGAGGAAAGAGTTGAGGAAGATGAAGAGGAAGAAAATCCTTTCGCGACCGATGATGTCGCACTTGCTGATGTACTACAGCAAATGGGGGAACAAATGAAGGCTAAAGATAAGGAGATCTCCCAGTTGAACGAGAAAATGATAGGAATGATGGCCCAGATGGCAGTGATGATGCAAATGATGCAGAGAACTGCAGCCGTCGGTCCCATACCTGATCCCCCTGCTGATCCTCCAAATCTCCAACTACCTCAAGGCTCAGGAATACGAGGTGTCCCTGAAAATGGCCATGAAGCTCGTAATGTCGTCTGCCAGCCCACTCCGTAGAATGTTGCCAGCACCTCCGAGCCTGTGACGGCTGCACAGCTCGAAGGACTAATCACAGAAAGGATAAAGGCCATTATAGCTATTGACCAGGCTGAAAAGCTGGTGGGCAAAGGTCGTCCATACCCGACAGAATACGACCAAGTGCCATACCCAAAAGGGTACTCAGTCCCAAAGTTTCATATCTTTAATGGTACTAACAATCCCAGGCAGCACTTGGCGTAATTCAAGGCCACCTGCGGCAACACGGGGGGAAATGACGTCTTACTCTTCAGACAATTTATCAGTAGTTTAACAGCAACCGCCTTCGAATGGTATGCTGAGCTACCAAATGACTCTGTGAAAACATTCGCAGAGTTAGAATCGATGTTCGTGAAAAGGTTCGCTAGTGCCACTGAGAAAATCACGATCGCTGACCTCGCCTTAGATAAACGAAAGAAGGAGGAATCAGTGTCAAAATATATCACTCGCTGGCGCAACCTGAGTATGAAATGTGAACAACAACTTGAAGAAGAACACGCCGTATAATTGTTGATGGGGAACATCGATGATAAGATGCAACCATTTTTATGCATGGCTACAATTACCATATTTCAGGATCTGCTGGACAGGGTGGCTAAATTTGAGAAGCTAAATTTGTCAAGATCAGAAGGCAACTTTGACAAATTCAAAAAGGCTAAAGCCCCAGATGCTAAGAAGAGTGAAATCTACTCTGCATCCTCTCTCAGGCCAAATAGGGGAAGGCAGGTGATTTACAACGTAGACAAAGGCAAGCAGCCGATGTAGTATGAAGAAAAGCCGAAGCAAGTCTACAACCCTAACCCTCAGCCGAAGCTGGTACTTGGAGGGAATGATAAGCCACGAACTTTTCAAGGCGGAGGGGATCGCCCAAGGCAAGCAACGGGAACTGGTGATAGAACGTTCATATCCCTCAAAGATAAGATGAATAAAGAATATTCATTCAAAAGGGAGAGTGTCGCCAAGTTATTTCGACAGGCGGTAAAAGCAGGCCTAGAACTGCCGGAGTGCAAGAGGCCAGAAGAGTCGAAAGAAACTGGTGACCCGAATTACTGCCCATATCACCGAGTACTCGGCCATCCCATTGAAGATTGCTATATCTTTAAGGATTGACTCGAAAGAAAATACCGGAGGGGAGAGCTCACATTGTCAGACAATATGTTATCCCATCCCAAAAAGGAATCAACTCGGGTAATTACGACTTCTCCCGTACCCCCAGTTGAAGAAAAGAAAAATTAGAAGAAGCCAGCTCGAGGAGAACAGTGGAAGACTGTGGTCTCTAAGAAGACGGTGAAAATGTTGAAACAACTGGGGGGTTCCAGGTGTAAAGTGGAAATCTCCTACAGAGCCGGTGATAGATCCCAAGGCACTGCCAGCGGTACGAGCTTCCACTTCTAAACAGTTTCTCGACCAAGCTGGCACTTCAAAGTCTGAGAAAGTAAAATCCTCTAAGAAGAAGACCAAGCTGAAAAATACCAAGGAGAAAAAGACAGCGACCCAAAGGGTTATCGATGGTTTGGATGAATACTATCAAACTACGAGGCGCCCCATTAAGCTTGCTGATTTTATGACAGAACTCAAGATTGAGGAGGCAAAAGAGGCTGACGAAGAGCCACTCCCCGTGGAAACTTGTCCGGTCATTTCAATGACACCATTGGCTGCAATCAGTAAGGAAAAAGAAATACCCTCTGAATCATGTTTGATGGTATTGCCAATGGATCACAGTTTGGAGGAAGATTTGTATTTTCCAGAAGAAGATGGATCCGAACCTGATATCGCTTCGCAGATGGAGCAAGTTAACCTGGGCAGTGATTCTGAATCAACAGATAAATCTCCAGACACGATAATGGCTGACTCTGAAGGAAATGCACTATCGAATGAGTCTGAATAAGAGGAGATCGCCCAGGTGCAGCTAAGAAGTGGTAAAATTCTACCGTCCCAGCCTAAGAAAGGAATCCCTAATAATGACAAAGGGAATGAGATAATTATAAACGAAGATATTATCCCCAAGGATACGAAAAAGAAAGATGCCATAAATAAAGGGATAGATTATAATATCCTATCCCATCTGAGAAAAATCCCAGCACAACTCAGTATATATGATGCTCTTGTGATGTCTAAAGACCTGCGGGAGACCTTGATCCAGGCTCTCAAGGACCCTGAAAGATATGAGGCGTATTTTGCCGAACGTAATTTGACAGAAGTCTTACGAGCTCGAAATGAGTCAATCATTACTTTTGCTGAGGACGATATGATGCTTGGAACGGCAGACCACAACCGCCCTCTGTATGTTACTGCAGAGAGTGACGGAATGATAATCAGCCGGATTCTGATTGATCCCGGGTCTTCTATCAATCTTATGAGCTTGAAAGCGCTAAGATCATTATGTCTCGATGTGCAGCATCTCGGGCCAGATAAATTGATGGTGCATGGTTTCAATGAGAAAGGGCAAAAAACCTTAGGATCATTCATGCTCTCCCTAACATTCGGGGAACTTCATACTGAGGCAAAGTTTCATGTGATTGACGCGGACACCTCGTTTAGGGCGCTTCTAGGTCGCCCGTGGTTGCACGATTACGGCATGGTCCCTTCAACACTACATCAGTGTATGAAATATATTAGGGATGGAGAGGAGTTCAAAATCTCTGGTGATATTCAGCCCTTTGCAGTCCACGAGGTAAAAATCTATGAAGATGCCAGATACTTCATCCCTAAGGAGCCAAAGCCGTCGAGTTCTCTCGAGACTAAGGCAGCCAACCTGAAGAATGCAAGGCGATCCAAGCAAGAAGATGAAAAGAAGCAAGCGGGGAGAAAGAAGACGACGCCAACTCTCCCTAAAGCAGCGATCACTCCTAAATCAAGAAAATATGTGCCTCACCTAGGGAGTGACACAGACGAGGATGAGGCCGCCCCGTCTAAATCCCAAGAAATACGCCAATCAATGGCTAGGGGGAGGAAGAAGATAAAGTACTCAGATGATGACTACGACTATGAGTCTACCTACATGAATAATGTACGTGTACTCTCAAGAAGAATAGATAATCTGACGATCTCAGATAATGAATGTGTTGTTACACGAGTTCCCCCACAACACTTCAAAGAAATCGTTCCCCGAGAGGTGCATAATGTTGAGGAACTCGTAACATTTTATGTGCCTCCCCTAAGAAAAAGGGATGGGCCGGGAACCCTGTTTTATAAATCAGGAGAGCGTGAGGAAGAGGGGAGTCGAGATTGGCTCTACAGACCCATCGAACGTCGGGAATTAGTAGTCACGAGAATGCCCAGATTTAATACTAAAAATATCCGAAGGATGTTGCGAAAACAGGCCAGAATTCGCACTCCCGTACAACAACTCCGTACATGTTTAAAGCTCTGGTATCGAAGAAATCCCCATGCGATGCGAAGAAAGGATATTCTCGCAAGGAGGGGCCTCGGATTCATCGTACATAAGCACCCTCAAAAAGAGACATGTCAAGTCATCACATGCAGGGAAATCCAATCTAATGATGAGTCTAATGGAGAAATTTATGAAGTTGATGACTATGAGGAGCAGCCTGTAGAAGCCGAGCCTGCACCTGAAGAGCTTGAAGATGGTGGACAGGCAGCCACTATGGACGAGCTAAAAGAGGTCAACTTGGGAACCGAGGAGGACCCTCGCCCAACCTTCATTAGTTCCCTTCTACCAGAAGACCAAGTGGAAGAAATAAAAGAACTCCTCTGTGAATTCAGGGACTGCTTTGCCTGGACATATGCTGAAATGCCTGGCTTATCCCCTGATGTAGCAGTTCATAAATTAGCAATCAAACCAGATGCGGCACCCGTCAAACAAGCTCCAAGGAGAATGAGATTGGAGATTGAAGAACATGTGATCGCTGAAACCAAAAAGCTCATAGAAGCGGGCTTCATCCGCGAAGAGAAATATGCCGATTGGATCGCCAATATCGTCCCGGTGAAGAAGAAGAACGGTCAGATACGCATCTGTATCGACTTTCGGGACCTCAACAAGGCGTGTCCAAAAGATGACTTTCCACTTCCTGTAACCGAACTCTTGGTGGACAACACGTCAAATTATGACATGTTCTCTTTTATGGATGGATCGTCAGGATACAACCAGATCAAGATGGCGCCGGAAGATGAAAAGCATACGTCATTCAGAACGCCCATCGGCATTTTCTGCTATACAGTCATGCCCTTCGGCCTGAAGAACGCTGGTGCCACCTACCAACGGGCGATGACCCATATTTTTGATGAGCTGATACACCAGAAGGTAGAGTGCTATGTGGATGACCTTGTTGTCAAGAGCATAGATCGAAGGGATCACTTAAATGACCTGAGGGTTGTATTCGAAAGAATCAGAAAGTTCGACTTGAAGATGAATCCCCTTAAGTGTGCTTTCGGGGTCTCCTCCGGCAAATTTCTCGGGTATTTCGTTCGCCATCGAGGCATAGAAGTTGATCCCAATAAAATCAAGGCAATTATAGAGATGCCACCGCCTAGAAGCCTCCGTCAACTCCGCTCCTTGCAAGGGCAACTGGCTTTCATTCGACGATTCATATCGAATCTGTCGGGTAGGTGCCAACCATTTTTAAAGCTGATGAAGAAGGACGTTCGCTTCAAGTGGGATGAAGAATGCTAGGAGGCGTTTGATAGCATCAAAAGATATCTATTAAATCCACCCATTCTCGCAGCGCCAATTCCGGGGAAGCCTCTTATACTGTATACGGCTGCACTAGAAGAGTCCCTCGGAGCATTATTGGCCCAGCATAATGAAGAAGGCAAGGAGAATGCACTTTATTATATCAGTCGGAGACTGATTGGGGCGGAAATACGTTATTCTCCGATTGAAAAGCATTGTCTGGCGTTGATTTTTGCAATTCAGAAACTTCGCCACTATATGCTTTCCCACAAAATTACCTTGATATCAAAGATCGATCCGCTGAAGTTCTTCATGACAAGACCAGCGTTGACAGGTCGTTTAGCAAGGTGGGCAGTGCTATTATTGCAATTTGACATAGTGTACATGCCACAGAAGGCTGTAAAGGGACAAGCTTTGGCAGATTTTCTCGCCGCACATCCAATTCCAGCAGATTCTCCGCTCAATGATGATTTGCCTGATGAACAGATCATGCAAGTTGATGAAGAGGAGAAATTACAATTTTGGGAGATGTATTTTGATGGAGCATCGTCAATCAAATCTCCCAGACCCCCAAATATTGCAAAGGCTCAAGCTGGCATCGGTCTCATTTTCATAGAACCCGAGGGAGGCATAATGAGATTCTCGTTCAGTCTAACTGAACCTCGGACCAATAATGAAGCTGAATACGAAGCTTTGATAGCAGGGCTAGAAATTGCGATTGGTGTCCAAATCACAAATCTTCAAATCTTTGGTGATTCTCAACTTGTGATAAATCAAGTCCTGGGCATTTACAAGATTTGCAAACTCGAATTGGCCCACTATCACCGACGAACTCTTGAGCTTCTAAAACAAATACCGAATGTCAAGATAGCTCGAATCCCTCGAGGGCAGAATGCAAAAGCAGATTGTTTGGCCAAATTGGCCAAGGAGTTGGCAAATGAAGATAAGAAGATACCCATATTTATCACGGTTGAAAATCACCGGGTCTTAGAGCCAGCAATCTTACAATTCCCACGGGCAGAGGGAGTACTAGATTCAGGCCAACAGGACATAACCTCGGTTGATCCCCGACATCCTCAACCAGTCGATCTTGAATATCGACATGAAGAAAATCAAGCTCCTAAGAGAAGGCGTAAGGCCAGTCTAGCTTCAGAATCATGGTGGTATTGCTTAGATGTTGAAGTCGAATATGATTGGAGGCAACCATTCGTTGACTACTTCAAAGAGAGCAAACTCCCAACAGATAAATCTCTGGCTGCACAAATTAGAAAAAGAGCATTACGATACGCATTTGTCAAAGACACGTTGTATCGACGAGCTTTTGACCAAATGTGGCTACGATGCCTAGGGACCAGGGAAGCTGATAAAGTGGCAGCAGAAGTTCATGAAGGACTCTGCGGAGCACATCAGTCAGGTCCCAAGATGGCTGCTAAAATCAAAAGAATGGGTTATTATTGGCCAACAATGGTGACAGATTGCATTAACCACGCTAAGAGGTGTCACGAGTGTCAAATCCACGGTGATGTTATACATCAACCACCAAATCCACTGCACCCAACAGTAGCATCCTGGCCATTTGAATGCTGGGGTACAGACATAATCGGACCAATAGATCCACCATCGTCGGCCGGACATCGCTTTATATTGGCGGCTACAGATTACTTCTCCAAGTGGGCAGAAGCAGCTCCATTCAAAGAAGTCACATCTGAGCATGTGATCAACTTCTTTACCCACAACGTCGTCTACAGATTCGGTGTACCACGACGCGTGATTTCAGATAATGGCACAGCATTCAAGAGCACAAAAATCTACAAGTTTATTGATCGACACAAGATTGATTGGCGATATTCTTCCATATACAACCCAAGAGCCAATGGCCTGGCAGAGGCATTTAACAAGACGCTGGTGAAGTTGTTGAAGAAGATCCTCACCAAAAATAAGAAGGAGTGGCACACGAAGATGGCAGAAGCGCTATGGGCATACCGTACAACCTACAAGACGCCAACCAAAGCCACTCCCTATTCATTAGTATTCGGAGTTGAAGCAGTGTTACCACTAGAGATTGAACTGCCGTCGCTTCGAGTAGCTATCCAGCATGATTTAACTCAGGATCAAAATGCTCGATTAAGAATGGAAGAGCTTGATGCACTTGACGAAACCAGGTTACAAGCCCAACAAAACTTGGAGATCTATCGAGCAAGGATGGCGAAATCATTTGATCGAATGGTGCGTCATCGATCATTTCAAGAAGGGGAATTGGTCCTGGTGCTGAGAAGGCCAATCATCCCTCACCGAAAAATTGGTGGTAAGTTCGTATCCAATTGGGAGGGCCCCTTTGTTATTGAGAAAATGTATCAAGGAGGAGCCTATCAGTTAATCGATCTGGAGGGCCAGAGACCTATGCCGCCAATTAATGGTCGATACTTGAAGAAATACAATGCATAAGGATAACGATGTACTTAAAGTATTTTATACTTCAAATATACTTATCCACTTATGCATGACTCGTTTTTTTTTTTGAAATTCTCTTGTAATACAAGAATGTATTTCAAAAAAAAAAAAAAAAACTTCTTGTCAAACAGGGGGTATTTTAAATATTTATCTGGGTCGACATCGCGTCGCGTGCCGAGATCCCCGAATAAATATTTAAAATCCTAAACTATTAGGTTTGGCAAAAAAAAAAAAAAATTCTTGTTAAACCCGCATTTTAAATATTTATCCGGGTCGATATCGCGCCGCGTGCCGAGATCCCTGAATAAATATTTAAAATCTTAAACTATTAAGTTTGCCCAAAAAAAAAAAAATCTTATCAAACAGGGAGCTTTTTTTTAAATATTTATTCGGGTCGACATCGCGCCGCGTGCCGAGATTACCGAATAAATATTTAAAATCCTAAACTATTAGGTTTGGCAAAAAAAAAACTTCTTGTCAAACAGGGGGCATTTTAAATATTTATTCGGGTCGACATCGCGCCGCGTGCCGAGATCCCCGAATAAATATTTAAAATCTTAAACTATTAAGTTGGCCAAAAAAAAAAAACCTCTTATCAAATAGGGGGCATTTTAAATATTTATCTGGATCGACATCGCGCCGCGTGCCGAAATTCCTGAATAAATATTTAAAATATTCAAAGTCTAAGCTTCTCCCACCTTGAGGATACCCCTACGAGGTAGAAGACATCTGAATACTCATTTGGGTCGACATCGTGCTACGTGCCGAGATCCCTAAGTGAATATAAAAAAAAAAAGAAGAGAAGCTCAAAATTTTCAAATTCATCCCATTTTAAAACCTCCCTACGAGACGGAGAGTACTTAAGTGTTTGTTTGGGTCGACACCGTGCTACGCGCCGGGATCCCCAAATAAATATTTAAATCTTTAAGCCTTATGTTCCTTCGAATAGGGATACGGTGAATTCCATTGTTAACACACGAACGCAGGTGATTTTCCTAAAAGTTTGGGACATCATTCTCCTCCAGTGTACCAAGATTTCGAAAGTCAAGAAATAGGCTTTTGTAACTACGTGCTCCAACAAATCGAGCCAAAAAAAGCTTGAAGTTTTCCAACAACCTGAAGCTTAAGGTTCGAATGGGTGTAAAATGTCGGATCCAACACGCCCAAATATGGCCGGATCGCTGGCAACTCCGTCTACTCAACACGCCAGAAGAAAGGCCGTAGTAGCGGAACTCCCACTTCGTCAACCCGTCAGTAAGGACTGTAGGAAGAACGAAGGCTGATTTGACTCGACAAGTTTCAGTAGTCATAGTCCACAAAACTCTCCTAATTGATTGGAGAATCAAAGTCCCAGTGGGAAGGATGAGTCGCGAACAACTACCGAATGTCCGTAGACTCCAAATCTACAACCGGAAAGGATGACTTTAAATCTACCAACTTCAGTAGATTCAGCATTGGGAAGCACATTGCCTATAGCTCAAGTCTGAAGCCTGAATGAGTGTAAGAGGTCGGATCCAACACACCCAAATATGGCCGGATCGCTGGCAATTCTGTCTACTCATCACGCCACAAGAACGGCCGTAGTAGAGGAACTCTCATTTCAGAAAACAGAGGATAAAGAGCTATCAAATCATAGCTCACCTAATCTGATGAACTAAAGTGATTCGGATTGAAGTCTCCTCGATTGGTTAAGGATCAGGATATTACCTGCATTTGGTACCATCAGTCAAATCCGAAACCTGCAAACTTTCCATCAAGTCCGTCGCACAAAGCATAGGACATGAAAAAGCCAAAATTCCTAAAGTTTGGAGCCACGATCACTAACCCCAACTACTGGCTAAAGTGACGCTCATAACTGCCCTCAAGGACATGGGGCATTTTAAATATTTATTTGGGTCGACACGCGCTGCGTGCCAAAATCCCCAAATAAATATTTAAAATCCCATGTGGCACCAAAATAAGTCCGAAACAGAGTACGAGACAGCTCAGAGTACAACACAGAGTACAAAACAGTCTAAAATAATCCAGAGTACGACACAGAAACTAGCTCAAGAAGCAACAAAAAAAAAACTCTCCATATATGCATATAATCAACATGAAGTACAAGTACAACAAGGACTCCAGATGCTACAGGTGTACAGACTAAAAAGAAAAGGACAAAGACACGTCAGTAGAGGCGGGCCTGTAAGCTCTCTAGCTGTCCGGTAACCTCGGCCAAGGTCTGAAACTCTGACTGAGCTCTCTGGAACTGCTCCACGGCCAGTGCTAGTGAAGAGTCAGCCTCCATCATCTGCTGCTGTAAGGCTCGATGTCGCTGCTCCTCTCTCCTAATAAGGCGGTCCCGTCTGTAACGCCCCTCCTGTAGGTGACGCGTCCTGGACAACATCTGTCTGATGTCCCCCCAAAGAGCCTGCATGCGCGTCGTCAATCCGTCCATCTCATGAGTCATGCCAGAAGAACTCTGGCGGTGTTTCCTCAGAGCCTCTGCACTACTATCTACTCTGTCGTGGACGTCATCGGCCAGTGCCCTGCGGCTAGCAACTATCTCCTCTAACTGCGGAAGTGTAACGCTGGCCCGGGTAACAGAAAGTGACCTCAACCGCTGGATGCAGAACTCTGCCTCATGACACACCGCCTCCCAAAAACGTAACTCGGTGGTGTCCATCCCAAACTCGGCAAGCAGGCCTAGGATCCGGTCAGAAGAAGAGGTAAAACTGACCCAAGACTCTGGAGTGCTCGGGTCGATGCTGAAAACTAAGCACCTCAGAACCTCCACTAGGTGGCTGCACCTCTCAGTAGTCGTGGAGTCTGGAGATCGGGGAACGTAGCAAGAAATCTCTGACGTATAGTCGACTCCCTCAGCCACTGCACAAAAGATTATAAACAATTAATCTAATCACATATATCATAATAATACATTGAAAATAAATTAACTTACAATTAACACGTACCTGCGGAAGGGCCCGCTGAGTCGGCTGGGTGACTGGCTGGGACAGAGGAGGGGCCTGCGGAGTAAGCTGAGTAGCCCGCAGGGAAGAAGAACTCTGACGGAACAAGGTCTGACGACGGCTGCGTGTATGACGCCCCCCCAAATAGCTCTGTAAGTAACGCAGCGCCGGTCCCCGAAGACTCTCCTGGACAGAATGACCCGTAGGGGTCCACCGGAAAAGAGAAGTCGTCGGAGGGTCCTGGTGTACCGTACCCAGTGAAGTCTGACCTCCTCAGCTCCCGTGTGCTCTCCCCGAGGTCCCTGGGAGAAAGACGAGCATCCACGGACCGTCTGGAAGGTGTGACACGCTGAGAGCTGGTCCGCCGGTGAGAGGGCTGGGAAACCTCAGTGTGGTGTGGCGCAGGTGCCACATCCGGAACTCTAAAAGAAGAAGGAACAACGGCCCCAGCAGCAGTATGAGCCTCAACGCGTGTCCCTGCACCAAATAATATTTATCAAATTATCAAAAATATATCAAAACTGACAAGAAGGAAAGAATAGAGGGGGTAGGGAAGTACCTCTGCCGCCTGCAGTCTCTGGAAGAACCTGACGGAACTTCTGTCCCCTCGGCAACCCAAGCTCTCGTACCCGGGGCTCATACCTCCTCGCACCATGCTCTAAAGTGGCTCCGAAAGACAGCCGCACCCAAGACAGTCTGGTGTAACTGACTCCTGTACCAGCAGACGGCTGTGCCAAAAGAAAGCTGGAACCTGTCCCTAACCTCAGTAAGTGTGACCAAGTCAAAGCTGCTGCGTAAAAGCGAGTCTCTGCTGGAACAACATCCATACGCCGTACATCTGTAACTCCTGGGACTAGTGGCCGTCCATCGTAAGCTGTGGCCTGAGAGAGTCCAAACTGTCTGGCCACCCTATTGGGCTGATAGCCCTCCAAAGTCACTACGGTGCCTACCCTGTGGCACAACCAACCCGGGCGCATGCTGATGAAGTACTCACCTACAGGCAAACTCCGTCTCCTATGCAGTAAAGTACACCTCCCTCTGTGGTCGACCTCATCCGCCACAACAGTGCCTCTCTGATGAGGCGGTAAACCAAAAACATCTGACCGGTGAACTAGGGAGAACCGGTCTGAAACCAACTGCGGGGCAAAGAAGAAGAGGCGGATCCTCTCTGACTCAAAGGTAGAAGATGCCTGGGACAGCTGAAGAACTGTAGGGAACCCTCTCTGTAAGAAGTAGGCTGGAGTCTCTAGGCAGGAAAAGGCACCCCGGAGTGTAAGTGGACCCAGGCAAACAAGTACTGCCACGGTAGAACTGGGTCTCGTACCTCTAAAGACCTAGCCTCAGAAATGGTCCGCAAAATCCTGTACACCCGGGCGAGGACGGGGGGAGCTAGAGCAAGCCTCTGTCCCTGTGCCAACTGACTGGCAGCCAACAGAACACTGCACCTCAAAGAGCCCGTCCGGAGTGGAAGCACAAAGGTACTGAGCCAAAGTGCTAAGAAACCCGTCAGAAATAAGTCCTCGTCGATCCCCACCAAAGCTGGAGAAGCGTAGTCAGCTGAAGAAGTAGGCTCGACAGTCGCCTCAGACAATGGAGCACCGCGCTGCAAACCAAGTCCAAACGGGTCGTGTAGCGGAACTCGAACGGTAAATAAGAACCTCTCCTGAAGGAAGCTGCGGCTCCAAACGTCCACTGGCATCGAGGCCTTAGCACGCCCCGTTAAGCCTGAATCCCTATAGGTCCGGCGGTAGTGCTCTAAAACTCTGGGGTAAACATCTGGGAGTAACAATCTCCCTCTCTTGTCGCCATCTGCTGAAGGAACCCGGTGAAAAAGCTGCTCGTCCGGAGGCACACACTCCTCAAAGCGGTAACCGAAAACTGGTAAACCCGACACTGTCTGGAGGTCTAAAAGGGTGATCGTGAGCTCCTCCGCCCCGATCCAGCATGTACCTCTGCCTGAATCCCAGAACTCTACCAAGCCACGGGCCCAAGAAGTGGGGAGGCGCCCGTAGTCAAACAATGAGGCATACACCGCCTCGTAGATCCCCGTTGTTCGAAGAGTCTCCCTGTGCACCTGAAGTACGTACCGGGCCCAACAAACATAGCCGCTGACCGGGCTCTGAACCTGACCAACCGCTGAGTCCCTCGGCCACTCTGGAAGCAACGACTGTAGCTGGCGGTGACTGAGAAGGCTGGACTGCCCGACTGGCTCAACTACATCTGCGGCAGGCACTAAAACGTCGCAGGTACCCCAGCCAACCTGTGCCACAGAACTCTCTAACGGGTGGTACTCTCCGTACTGTAACCTGAGACTAGTGACCCACCTGTCTGGGTCCTCAAAAGTAATAGAATCCTCAGGAAGCTCTGGGAGTAGAGGGAAGCGAGCAAAGAAGTTATGGAAGATGTCGCGCCCCTGCAGCATGCGCTGGTGCTGTTCTAGCCGGTCTCGCACGTCAACATCGCCCTGAGGGTCACGTCGGTCGATGGCCTCCCAAATGACATCCTCACTGGGCTCGCCTGGAGGCAGGTCGCCGGGTCCCCGCCAACTAAACATCTCCTGCACGGGAGAAAATGAAAATATTTCAAAAAGCAATTGTGATAATCGTGTATGCTCAAAAGAAATCTACTAAAAGTTGTCAACTGACTTACAACAAACGTGATACGCTCTGGACGCGTACCACATTTGTTGGGGGGCATTTGTTGACCCCTATAACCATCCCAAAAATCGCAAATTCTATAAAGGTGATTCAGCTCGAATGTGGGTTGCATCTTAGTTTTGCTACGCAGTGGTTGAGAGAGGATTCAAATGAGGAAGCATCAAATCATTGCTAATATAATGAATTTGTACATAAACATTTCTCTTTTATCTATAATGGGACATGGTGGTATGAGAAAGACAACTCTCTTGCAACGTGTCTGTGGAGATGAAATGACAGAGGAATTTGATCTTGAAAGGGATTTTCACATTTCCATCAGCTTCGACGATTATTGGAGAGATAGTTTTAAAAGCTTTTAGGATCTCCATTGGAAGCTAAGGTCATTGGTGGTGTTCTGAAAGACAACTTGGATGAAAAGCATTGGAGGGCAGTTCTAGAAAGTAATTTGTTGGGTCAGAGTTCTATCAATTCCATATTGAGATCGAGCTATAAAGTTCTGCTAAATCATCTACAAAATTGTTTCGCATTTATGTTGTACGTTCTCACAAGATCATGCTTTTGATAAAGATGATTTAGTCTGAATGTGGGTTGCAATAGGTTTCATTCAGCTACCTCAAGGAATGACTATGGGGGATATTGGAGGAAGAATTGGAAAGCTAAACTCTCTTCGGCAACTGGATGGATTTTATGTTAAGAATGAGGATGTCGAGGAGGCTTGCAGCGCCAAATTATGTGACAAGAAACGGAATTTTAATTTTCGCCAAGAACACGCTCGACGGCCTTCAACCATCAAAATGTTCAAGGAATTAAAACAAAAAATATATACATGGGTGCAAAGTCCACAATATGGATGAACAATGTTAATTCAATCTTGAATCTAGAGAAAATCAAATTGACAGATTGCATGGAGTGGGAAACTCTTCCCCCCTTCGAGCAACTACCTTTTCTCAAGTCTCTAAAGCTCGATGGGATGTCGAGAGTAAAATGGCTCGAAAATAAATTTAATGAGAATATGACGAATGTCATGCCTTTTCTATTACTAGAATTGTTATATATTATAGAATTAGAAGCATCAGAGGATTGGTTTGAGGAAGAAGTAGTTGCTGAGGATGGATGTTTATTTCCTCGCCTAATTGAATGGGTGCTAAGTTACTGCTTGGAGTTGAAGGAGTTTCCCTCTTTACCTTCCAAACTCAGGAGGTTAGGGATATATGAAATTTAGTGGACAACTTTTAACCCTTGCAACAATTAAAATTCTATTCCCCTCGAGGCAATCCCAGCGTAAAGCAAGGATGCGCGCATCAAAGAAATTAGCCTCTAAGGAGACGGCATGTTGTCCGATCAAGAAACGGACTGCGTCATTACATCCGGAATATCGTCAATATCAAAGATCTATATTTTGTTTAATTAATTTGGATCAATCGGGGTGGTGGCATGCAAATTAAAGCAATCCTAAAGCGATACAATGACGCACATTTCAAGGAAAATTGGCCTCGTCGTCTACCAAACGATCTCCGATCGATGAACGGACTTCGCCACTGCGTCCGGAATGCTTTCATACTTTAAAAACTATATTTTATTTACTCAATTTGAATCATTCAAATTGGCGGCGCAACCGGAGTGAATTAAATGCGGCAGTGCGCAGTTTAAGAAAATCAGCCTCGTCGTCGACCTAATGATCTCCGATCGATGAACGGACTTCGCCACTGTATCCGGAACATCCCAAATACTTAAGAATGACTTTTAATTTGATTGAATTAAATGACGTACGGGAAGGTCGACATGAATTGCGAGGCAAAAGTATAAATTACAAGGTAATTATGCGCATGCTAAGGAATTTAGCCCCCGGCGTCGACCAAATGAGCTCCGATCGAGAAACGGACTACGTCATTATGTCCGGAACACTGTCAATACTCTAAATTAACTGTCAATTTGTCCAAACTAAAATTATGCCGTGACCGACGAGGGTTCTAATACGATAACGCATATTTCAAGGGAATTAACGCTCGGCATCAACCAAATGATGTCTGATCGCAAAATGGATGGTGTCATTGCGACCGAAACATCGGAAACACCCTAAATTGACTATCAATTTGTCTAATTTTGATATTCGGCAAATTTGACATGCATTTCAAGACAAAATATACACGAAATTTGAAATAAGGCACGCAAATTGAGATACTTTTAGGAAATCATCATATCGCTGTCACTCTAATACAGTCTTAATATTAATAATAATATTTAATCATTAAATATTATTATTAATTTAAAAAAAAAAGGGTCAAATGAAACCTCAAATCCGATTTAAATGCTATTACCTCGTTCCTGTCGAAGTCTCTGATGGTATCCCGGATATCCCGCTGAGAAGCTCTGCCGAGAAGACCTCCTCTCGATCCCACTCAAATCTCTCTGGTTAAAATGAGAAAGCAGACGAAGTTTAACGTGTGTGTTGGATCCCTCGTTCAAAAGCTCCCTTTCACTTGCTCGTCTCTCCACTTCAATTATTCAAAGCCAGCAGCTCCTAAAGTCCCTTTGTAGTCTGACTCCAGGTCTCGTGAAGACTTCCTAAGCAGACCTTCCGTCAACCCCACCTCAAACCGAAGAAGAGCTGATTCGTTTAATTTGCTCTTTGGAATACAAGAGATCTCCTACCTGTCTCCAGCAAGCTTCTTGACTTAGCCAAGAAGTTCTGGTTTTGAAAACCTGCTCCGATCCTACACTCCAAACCCCTCGACGCCTTCAACCGCCGTTCACTGCAGCTCTTCCCTGTCCACTTCTTCTTCTTCGTCCCAGATCTCTCCACCCAAACAAGGACCTTAACCAACCCAAGACCTGTCCGAACCACTCCACGTAAGATCCCGTGAAAACCAGTTGCAGTCTCTTCCCTCTCTTGCACGTATCCTCTTAGCTACTTCACCGCAAGCAAAGTAAATTGAGGCCTCCACTCCGTTTCCTACAGCAGCAAGAAAAGAAAGATTCTTGCTTTAGAAATATTTAATTCACTATAGAACAAGTCAAATCATTCAGCTCATCTTATTAAGCCTCAAACCTTTACCTGCTTTCACTCATGTGAATAATTTGTCCTCTACCACTATTATCACATTCCTATTTTACTTTTACTTTAGCTTTTACCTTTTTACTTTATCTTGTTCTTTGCTGTCAATTACTAGTGACAAGTTATTATAAGCATTGCTGTTTATATCAAGATTATTTTCACGTTTGTTTTACATGAAATTATTTAGTTGCGTTAACTGCTATTCTTATTTCATAAATTAATTTGTGTTAATTAATGACTTTTAGTTATTTCCGTAACTTTATTTCATTAGTTAGTCTTTTTTTTTATTTTTATTAAAATTAGCATTGCTACCCATGTCAGTCAGTTAGTATTATAAGTTAGTTAGTATTATAAGCCGTATGAATTTTTGTTACCATTAAATCTGAATGTATATATGCATCAATTTTGTAAAAAAAAAAAAAAAAAAAAGATAAGAAAGCAAACTCTAACTTTTTCATTCAGCCATCATGGTAGCAATAAATTAAGCAGTACGAATGCTATTTTCATTGAAATTGATTTTGCTTGATTCTGAATCCACCCATACTTTCTTTCATTATTTATTGATGTTAGTCTTACTGTAATTTGTTTTTTTTAGATGTTTTGATTATTTATACCATAAAAATTATGTACATATATGTATTTTGCAACGGTTACTTATGTTATAACTATTGCATGTATAAGTATTTACTAGCGGGTATAAAAAATATAAAAAAAAGGGGAAATGAAAGCTATATTTAAATTACTTCATCTATATTTAACTATAGGTATTTAGTTAATTTTATTAACTATTTAAACTATAGTCAAATTAGTTAATTTTATTAACTATTTAAACTATAACTAAATTAGTTAATTTTACTATAGTTAAAATCAGTTAATTTTATTAACTATTTAAACTATAGTTAAATTAATTAGTTTTATTAACTGTTTGAGTTATAGTTAAAATTAGTAAATTTTACTAACTATTTAAACTATAGTTAATTTAGTTAATTTTATTAATTATTTGAACTATAGTTAATTGAATTAATATCATTAGTGATTTGTGCATTATTTTTGCGATATGTTCATATTGTACATTTCCCTCCACATTGTCGCCATCGGAACGCAAAGGTATAACACCCTCAATCCATAAAACTTTGAGAGCTCATTTCGTTGTTCGCAACGCGGCAAAACGACCACCTATACACGCTTTTCGTAGCGTGGTGGGAGGAAGTTCGTCGCGATGCTCTCGACGAATTGGGTAATCACTTTGAGAGTTCATTTCGTCATTCGCGGCGCACGGGCAAACCGCCTATACATGCTTTTCGTAGCGTGGTGGGAAGGGAACCCGGTGCGGCACCTACGACGAAGTGAGTGATCACCTAAAATTTCTTTTTTGGCATTTGCGGCGCACCGGCAAACCGCCTATACACGCTTTTCGTAGCGTGGTAAGAAGGGAACCCGGTGCGGCGCCTATGGCGAGAAGGGGATATTCATAAGTACCCGCTAGCGGGGAAATAACTGTGTTTTTAAACAGGTACTGTCGAAGACCCATACACGCTTTTTGTAGCGTGGTGGGGGATGAAGAAAATACGGCCGCGGTGTCCAAAGACACCTACCATACACGCTTTTCGTAGCGTGGTGGGAAAGGCCCAGTTTCTCGTAATTTCCCCTAAACGGGGGAGACGCCGGGAGGCTGCCGAAATTTTGTCTGAAGAAGACAAGGACTTGAACTAAATCTAAGTGACTTAATAAAGAATTGAACTCAAGTAAAATGAAATTGAATTGAGATCAAGCTTGAATCAACTGCGGACCATAATGGACTTATGAATATTCAAATTTGATTTGAACAACAAGACATGAACTCAAATTGGACTTGATTTGAACAGCAGGGGACTTTTGGACTCAAACTCAAAATCGAGCACACTTTGGACTTGAAACAAATGAGGATGAGTTTCACATCAAGTCATATAAAAGATGTCATAATGCTCCAAATAAAATTTTAAATCAAATGCAAGGGAACATGTGTTAGACTTTTGAAACAAGGGATTATAAGTATCACTCATTTACAAATAATGATGAAATTAGTAAAGCACATCATGATTCTCTCAATGAACACAATAATTTATTAGTGGTCATATGCAAAAAATACAATATACTTGCAAGTGATGGTGGAAGAATTATAGTGAATACGAGCACAATGTTGCAAGGAGATTCATGATGTGCATACAACCTCATTCATAAATAAAGTGACCTATAGTTGATGCGACATATGTCTTGCAAATATGAATGAGAAGATCATGACAGGCATTATGTTCACCGCCAATAATACGTAGTGAGTGCATATACGAGTTCCCTATGAATGAGGGAAGTTAATGTGCAACAAATACTATAACATCCATTTGACCAACTTCAGCTAATTAGCAAATGAAAGATATAGTCCCTTACAGGTGCTAAAGGATCAACATGCAATGATATGTCAAAGTATCCGCAAGTGCCATGTATCCTACAAATATATATAACCAACATACATTGGATGCTACGAGGTGCTCGTAATCAATGCAAATAGAGAGGGCAATTCACTTACCAGTAACATTGGTAGCTATACTGTAAACATGATTGATCCTCTGCGGACACGTGCATACACTCAACGTGTCATCTGTAGGAAAGTATAGAAAGACTATAACAGATATAAGCCCCTACGGATCACCGTAGAGCACTTGTTTACACAGTCAGCGAGCTACAATTTGAGAGCAAGCATGGAAGATCTGCAAGACATACAAGTCTCCTACGAATACAAATGTGAGCACTATATGTCACTCGTGGGTAGATGCAGAAAGTCTTCAGTAAATGCAGTATTCTGAAGTCAATTTCAATCTATGAATGAATACATCTACCTACCTACAAGCAGCAGTAGTGGAGATCGTATAACTCCACGCCACCGAATCTGCAACATCCATGCAAGCAGACAGAAGGCGTATAAATCTCCAAACAAAACCCAGTGCTACGCCACCGGATCCGCAACTTTCATGCAAGCGGACAGAAGGCGTGTACAAATATTAAAATAATACCCCCGCACGTGTGCACTTTAATTTGTATACACATAGGTACACTAAAAGGGGAAAATATAATATGAACCCGCATGGGCCCCGGCGAGCGTGTTATTAGTACACACGTGACGTCTAGGGATGCTGCGCGGGTCAATAAATCTGAACCCGATCCTCCTATGCAAGCAGATAGGAGTAGACACGGTTCAATCAATAATTATAAAATGCCCCCAAATACCCGCATGGGCCCCGGCGAGCGTGTTACTAGTACACACGTGACGTCTAGGGATGCTGCGCGGGTTAATAAGTGAATTCAAGTTTGAGCCTGATCCTTCTATTAAGGTAAATAGGAGTTGACACGGCTTGAACTATTAAATAAATATACGGTCGCGAGGTCTACCGAGATATTTATTTTATACGTTCATATTAGGCCTTCAAAGCTTATAATCAAGAGAATTCACTTATAGAGGCACAAAGCCTATGAAACCCGATCCTTTGTCAATTGCTAGACAGAGTCGACAAGGTTCAAAACATAAAAAAATATGAATAACCCCACACCCCGATGATGGCCGTGTTGAATGCAAAACTCAACCGGAGGGGTCCATTCACAAATACTTTTAAATACCTCTCTTAAATTCCAAATTTCATAAAATTCAAAACTCCACAAAACTCCCAAAATCCTAAATTCCCTACAAAACCCAATCTTTTGAAAAATCCCAAAATCCAAAAAATCTTTCCAACTCCAGATATTTAAAAATTGAAATTCAATCCATCAAACACTTAAAGCATAAAATCCTTCCATCCTCCGCAACAGTTTGCCGAGGTGGACAAATTAAAAAAATACTTCAGCTCACAAAGAGCTAATGCCTAGTCGAAAATATCACTAGGATCCATTCTCAAACAATCTCCTGCCAGCAAGGACGTGGTACGAGTCCTCTAACCGGCAGTTTCGCCGCCAAATGGCACTGCAGGATAAACGGTTATGACTCGGGACCCTCTGAACCAGGTGGTCGCTGCCAAATGGCACCATTATATTATGGTTATGGCCAGAGCCCGTATGCTCCCCAATGGCATCAAATCCTTGAGATATGAATCAATAGGATATAATCGATAGGGCATAAAGCCCTCTGTCAGCTAAGGTGGATTCAAATTTGTCCCCTTAGACAAATACCCATCCCAGGTCTACAAGGTCCCCTTGGACGAAGCAACCCATGGCTGCCGACAAGGATCCTTCTGTCAGGTTGGGTCGACTACCTCCTCTGACTAAGTAGACCAGGGACCACGATGGCCCGGGATGACGGAACCATGGGATCTTGATCGGGTCCATCATCCATTCCCCCACCATCCGCTTTAAGTGCAAGATGGTGAAATTTCTATTTTTAAATATCAAACCTTTCAACACCCCAAACTCATTGCTGCTACTATATGCCAGATCCACGTATCCTTACGTATCTGATTGACGACTAGCCTTAATCGAAAGTTCTCTCTCGTTACCGGGAGGGGTAATTAACTATAGGGGCTTGCACCTATAGGAAACCAGAACTCAGATCATAAAGTCCTCACAAAATGAGGGCGAAATCTCTGGGTAGTGTCTTATCTACAAACCCATCTGCCTTCCAAAATTTACCCCAGAACTTAGTTCGTTAAAACTCCCCCCCGAAGAAAGCAAAAAAGGTGCGGGCAGAGGCCGGGGCCGAATTTTCGGAGCCCACATATCACCATCATTATCATTATTATTACAAGTAGCTTTCAATAAATCAGTAAGAGTCACCACCCTTTGCTCGTTAGCATAATCAGTCATCAGTTACAGGCTACAACCATGATAACACCACAAACTATCTTTAAAAGAAAGTTTGTCGGCCCACCCTCCTATGTAGGATATTATATTTTAAGAGCTAACTTATTTTAATTATAGTGTTAGCAATCAGCCTTTCTTGGTTACATGTCAATGCCACATTTACCTTATATCAATATAAAATGCTTAAATCTATAAAATATAGAAAAATTTATATTTATAGCTTCAGAAAATTATAACTTTCATTTTAATTAGTGAAATTCAATAATATTGCAGTCAAAATATCCATAACATCGATATCTATAGTATATGAAAAGTTACATGGTAAAAGTGCGATAAATCAAGAAAAAATATTTTTTTATCAATTTAGGAGATATTAAATTCATCAAATTCAAATTCATTGAAAACTAGAGAGAGTTTCAGGTTACTTACAATAAATATAAAACTTTTTCTAAGTGAAGCAATAAACAAAAATGACTAAAACCTAGCTTTCTCTCCTCTTCCTCTCCCTTTCCCTCTTCTTTTTTTCATGGCAAGCCACTGAAATGGGGGGAGGTGGAGGTGCCGGAGTGATTAGTGCTTAGGATTTAGAATATAATATATATATATATATATATATATATATATATATATATATATATATATATATATATATTATATATATATAAATATTATTAGTGCCCTAGCATCGTAGTGCTCCGACCCAGCATCATAATGATGCATATTGAATCTAAAATTACTATAGAACATAACCTCTATGCCATGGCGACAATTTCTATCACCGTTGTGCTCTCAAGCCTAGCACCGTAGTGCTACCATGCACAGTGTCGAAGTGCTCCAGTTCAAACAAAAATTTAAAATTTTATTTTATAATCCTTTTTCACATTTTTGAGTTGTTACACTGGCACACGATAGATCAACAGTATCTATTTTTGCTTGCACACATCATCATCATTCTTCCAGATCAAATGCTTCTTACAAATTTTTTGATAGATCCATCTCACAAAATTCTGATCTATGTTATTTTTTACTGCCTACTGATGCGCTAACAAGGTGGTTCAGTCTGTAGGTGCAATCGATAAGATATCTATTTTTATGAGTTTCCCGTATGTGTAGTTATCTACCGATTTGATGCCTTTTGGTAACAAAATCAATTTTGTTTTAGTTTACTGCATTTAATTCAATTGAAATCAATACTTACTAAGATTTGACCAGGATTTCTTTGCCAACCTAGGCTTTCTATAAATGCTAGGTCCCTTTGAGTTTCTCTTTTTTAGATTCCTATTTTCACAAATATAATAAGGCCATTCGTTCTTCAGCTTAAATAATCATGTGGGACATTGTCGATACTTGCAATTATAAATTACTCATTCAATGTAATAAATCATCACTATAAAAAATATTTCTTCAAAGTGAAGCTAGAAGACAGTCTCACCTAATGAGAATTGGTAGGCAAATGTGAGCTAGGCTTATAATCTCCAAACAAAGTTTTGGTTCAATCACCTTTAGTTTTGTCTTTCAGGTTCTTGTAACTGAGGAGTTTTGATAGTTTACAAAAAGTATAGTTTGATTGGTTCGTTAGCGACAAGTAAAAAACTATCAACTCAATTTAATGGGATAGATATAGCAATACAGTTAATATTTTCTCTTATAAGACATAAGAGCTAGAAAATGGAAGATGAAAGAAGATAACATCATATGGTTTTGCTAAATATTATTAAATTAACCTTAAGAAAATGAGTAAAAGAATAGTATCATCCATTGCCTCATTATAGTAAGCACCTTTAGGAAGCATTTGATGCCATTATTAGAAACTTATCAGAAACTAAATTAGTTTAATGGCATTCTGTGACTGTGGTGGAAGCTTGGTCTAAACACTCTCTTCAATGCTTTCCTTTAGCCTTCTGAAATTATGAAAATTTTATTTGATGAAAGAGCCTAAAATTTTCAGTTATAAAAATTATTTGATGAAAGAGCTTAAAATTTTCAGTTATAAAAATTATTTGATGAAAGAGCTTTACATGATAAGTTAGTTTTTGTCAAACTGATGTGTATAGTTCATCAAACATCCTCTAATTGCTTTCATAAATTAACATTCTAAAATGCATCTTAGCTTTTTGTATGACATTTTCTCTTTTCTAATTGCTTAGCGCTTTTTAAGAAAATGTAATTTCCTTAGGATTTTATAGTGAAATTATAATCCTTAAAATTTAGTGGATAAATCAATTTTAATTTCTATCTCTCATTTCATGTTCATAATTGTATTGTGAAATTAAGCACAATGCGCTAAGTTTGATTTATTTATTATAGATTACTTTAGGTATGTAATTCACAGTAGGGTATAATGTGTTTTATTTAAGCTCTGATAATTAACTTTTCTTGATTTATCTTAGTCGTAATTGCCTAACATTCACTTTTCCTTTGTTATATGAAGGTTGGAAATGGATTAAAGTTGGATGTATTTGTTGAAGGAGTAACAAAGTTTTTAAGGAATGAGTTAAAGAATTTCTAAATTTTGCATTTAGTAATGAAAGTACAAGCGAAATGATAATATGCCTATATAGAGATTGTGGAAATGGTATTTATAGGACAAGGGAAGATGTTGAAGCTCATTTGTTTTGGAGAGGATTCAAGTCGGGATATTACAAAGGGACTACTCATGAGAAATATCATTTAGAAATGAAATTGGATTAACTTCCCACATTGCTGAAGTTGCTAATAATGACATGGAAGAGCTATTAAATGATGCATTTGGGGTTAAAAATCATACCATGGATGGTGTTTCAAATGTTGAAATTAATAAGCCTAAGTGGATGCTGCAATATTTTATAAGTTGGTAAGTGACTCACAACAAGAATAATTTCCTTGATGTAAAAAATTCTCAAAACTTAATTTTCTTGCTTGATTACTTCAACTTAAAAGCTTTAGTAATTAGACTTAGAAATTATTTACTATGTTTCTTGACTTGTTAAGAGAAATAATTGAAGATATTCGTCTACTAAAGTCTTATTATGAGACAAAGAAGATAATTCAAGATTTGGGCTTAAGTTATAAAAAATATGATTCATGTCGAAATAATTGCATTTTATATTGGGGTCCTTATGAATTGATGAATGAATGTGATATTTGTAATGAGTTAAGATGGATTGCAAAAAATAACACTTCAAAAGATATATCAACTAAAAAAAATAAGTAGGTTGTAGTAAAAGTCATGTGGCACTTTCCATTAATATTAAGATTGTAGAGATTATTCATGGCATCGAAGACTGCATCATATATGAGATAGAATAAAGAAGATCGCATAAAAGATGGTTTGCATGAGGCATCTTGCTGACACTCTAGCTTGGCAATACTTATACTACCAAGATACAAATTTTTCTAAAGATCCTAGAAATGTATGATTGGTTTTAGCATCTTCCATTTGGGATAATGACTGTAAATCATAGTACTTGATCTATTGTATTGATATCATATAATTTACAACCTAACTTGTGTATGAAACAACAATATATGATGAAAGTTTGAGGAGGTTGTAAGATCTCAATGAACTGTCCCTAATGCTCACTAAGACGAAAGCAATATTCTCACTTGATGCGGAAGCTAGTACACTTATCAAAAGTTACAAAGATAGTGATGATAGTTTAATCAATACAATGTAATATCAATCACAGATTTTCAACCAAACAGTTATAACAGAAAATAAAATGCGAAAAAATAAGTACAGAAAGTAAAAATTAGAATGAGCACACCAGATTTATAGTGGTTCGGTCAAATCATAACCTATGGTCACTCCCCGGAGTCCTTCTCTTCGGGTATTACATTATCACTATAGTGTCTCTCCTTTGCCCCCACAGCTAAGCTGAGAAGCCTTTAAAAAATCTCTTCCACAAACCTGGTGCTGTAGAGGACCATAATCCTTTCATAAGCAGAAAATCTCAAATTCTTTTTCTCCCTCCTAGAGATGACAGAGAACCAGAATCCTTTCACAGGCAAAGAACCTCAAATCCCTTTCACCCTTTCTGATGCGGCGGAGTAGCCGAGTCCTTTGACACCAAAGAGATCTTCCCAAAACGTCCCTCAAGAAAAACCTTGACACATGGAGAAACTCAGGTGTAAGTTCACCAGAGCAACTGCGTGGAACTCTCTCTCACACTCCTTTGAAACCCACAAGGATCTTCTCCCTTTCTCACAGACCCCACCCTTTCTCTCTAGCTTAAGGCTCTGTCTTCAAGCTTTCTCCAGAAGAAATCAACTCAATGAATGCCAAAAAAATTATTATAAAGTCTTATGAGAAAGTTTAAATAGAGGGCTTAAAAAATCCTAAAAATTTAATTCAGCAGTCAAAGATCATACAGTACGATCGCAGGATTGTATAGAACAATGTGCAAAATTTGACCTGTTAGTATTGTACCATCATCTGTATGAATAACCGGTCATACAGTACGATCAGTTCAATTTTACATGTTAGTGTTGTATGATCACCATTACGAATGACCAATCGCACAGTATGGTTAGTTTGACCAAAATGCAATTCGTTCAAGATGAATCATAGGACGACCAAATATCGTCTATGTTGATCGTACAGTATGATCCAGTTCGTACAATATGATCCAGTTCGTACAGTAAGATCAAAATATTAAAATTAAGCAGATTCAATTGATTAATTACAGGATTAAATTAGTTAATATTTTAATGAATGTCAAGGTTTCTAATTATAACATATTGTTCAGTATCATGTGATATTTGTATTGTACGAATAGTTATATTTTAAAATAATTTTTAAAAAAACTAAAATATTTTAATTAATTTCTATAACACCAGCTCGTACAGTATGATCCATAACGTATGATGTACATAAAAATTAAAATATTTAAAATTATTTTTGCTCCCCATGTGTGTGTGCATGATCATCAGGCTAGTTACAAGACTTGACATAAGAAATTAAAATAAATAAATGAAAATTATAAACTCTTTCAGCATAACCTATTCTACCCCATCTTAAGTCCTGAATCTTCAAATAATGGTGCATGTTATATCTGAAATGTTAGTTAATACACAAACAAAAATACACTATAAATACTAGGAGAAATAAAGAGGAAATCAATAATATTTGTTATCATCAAAATCATAAACTTGAGATCCTGAGTTGTAATAATCTCTCTTTTTTATTATGGCAAATCTTATTGGTTGAATTTGCAAACTAAAAAAATTTTCTCCTAATCTCCCTCTCACTAAAAGAATTATATTAAAAAAGGGGATTTTTTTTGTAAAACAAATAAATTTTTAAAATTAAAACAAAATTTAAAAACTAAATAATAAAAAAATAGATGAACAGCAGCAGCTAACCATAAATACAACCAACCACAATACATTCTCCCCCTTTGACATTATCAAAAAAAAAAAAAAAAACAACACCTAAAATTAAAATACATGCAGAAAAAAATAACAACATACATAAAGAAATTAAAATATGAAATTATGCTTAAAATATAATAAAAATCAAACACACAAAACATATAAACAAACACACAAAACACATAAAAAAACACACAAACAAACCTAAACATACTTATACCTGATCGAAATTAGCAATTGAATCGTTGACTATTTAGCATAAGTTTATTACCTCATCATCTTGCTCCTGTTTTGATGATTCAAAAGCTAAGTCTGTGCAGAAGATTTTTTTACTTCTTATCATTTGTTTTTATTGCATTTTTCTTATTTTCGCCCTTTTTCTTTACATGATAAGTTTTTAAATTTCGGCAATCATATTTCAGATGTCTGGGTTTCCTACACCCAAAGCAAATAATGTCAGAAGAAAACTTAATATTTTTACTATTTTTACCTTTGCTCCACTTTTGTTGATGCTTATGCTTATGCTTCAGTAGACTCTTAGATTTATTTGTTATCAATGTTATCTCCTTACTCTCATCATTTACTAAGCCATATTCATCCGTGTTTTTGGCTTTTAGCACTATAGTCTTCTCATCACCTGCATCCAAAAGTCTTTGACTCATACGTTACTCGTCGGCAATGAGTGAGTCGATTAGATTGTTAATAGAATAAGCATTCAAATCTTTCGATTCATATATAGCCGTGACTTTGGCATCAAATTTATCAGATAGAGAATGTAGAATTTTGTTAACCTTTTTAAAGTTTGAAAGTTCTCTAACTAATGCATGCAAATATGTCACTATCTGAGTAAATTTAGTATATATGTCTGAGATAGTCTCATAAGATTTCATGCTGAAAAATTCATAATCATGCAGTAATAAATTTAACCTAGATTATTTTACTTCACTAGTACCTTCATATGTAATACATAGTCTATCCCAAATATCTTTGCTAGTTGTACAAGTCAAAACTCTCATATAATCTTCAAAAGTTAAAGCACAGAAAAAATAATTCAAAGATTTAGCATTTAATTGAACATAAATTTATTCTTCTCTACTCCATTCAATAAAAGGAATGTTTGTTTTGACTCCTTTAATAATTCGTGATGGTACAGAATAGCCAGCTTGAATCTGTGGGCTCCGAAAATTCGGCCCTGGCCTCCGCCTGCTTTTTGCTTTCTTCGGGGGGAGTTTTAACGAACTAAGTTCCGTGGTAAATTTTGGAAGGCAGATGGATTTGTAGTTAAGACACTACCTAGAGATTTCGCCCTCATTTTGTGAGGACTTTATGATCTGAGTTCTGGTTTCCTATAGGCGCAAGCCCCTATAGTTAATTACCCCTCCCGGTAACGAGAGAGAACTTTCGATTAAGGCTAGTCGTCGATCAGATACATAGATATACGTGCATCTGGCATATAGTAGCAGCATAGACATTGGTTGGAAAGTTGAGGGATTTGATATTTAAAATAGAAATTTCACCATCTCAGACTTAAAGCGGATGGTGGGGGAATGGATGATAAACCCGATCAAGATCCCATGGTTCCGTCGTCCCGGGCCATCGTGGTCCCTGGTCTACTTAGTCAGAGGAGGTAGTCGACCCAAACTGACAGAAGGATCCTTGTCGGCAGCCATGGGTTGCTTCGTCCCAAGGGTACCTTGTAGACCTGGGGTGAGTGTTTGTCTAAGGGGACAAATTTGAATCCACCTTAGCTAACAGAGGGCTTTGTGCCCTATCGATTATATCCTATTGATTCATATCTCAAGGATTTGATGTCATTGGGGAGCATACAGGCTCTGGCCATAACCATAATATAATGGTGCCATTTGGCGGCGACCACCTGGTTCAGAGGGCCCCGAGTCATAACCGTTTATCTTGCAGTGCCATTTGGCGGCGAAACTGCCGGTTAGAGGACTCGTACCACGTCCTTGCTGGCAGGAGATTCTTTGAGAATGGATCCTAGTGATATTTTTGACCAGGCATTAGCTCTTTGTGAGCTGAAGTAAATTTTAATTTGTCCGCCTCGGCAAACTGTTGCGGAGGGTGGATGGATTATTCTTTAAATGATTGAATGGTGGATTTCAATTCTAAATATCTTAGAATTTCGAGATCTTGGGAAATTTCATGGAGTTTTGGATTTTAATGGAATTTGGGAGGCATTTGAAATGATTTATGTGGACCTCTCCGGTTGAGATTTGCATTCAACACGGCCATCATAGGGGTGGCCTTGAGGTCACTTGAAAATATTTGAATTTTGTGAAAGTTTGAGGGCATTTTGAGATCTATGAAATTAACCCTTCCGGTTGAGATCTGCATTCAACGCGGCCATCATCGGGGTGGAAATGGATCATTTATATTCATGGATTGAACCTTGTCGACTCTACCGGGACGTCGATAGAGGATCAGGTTTCGTAGACTTTGTGCTTTTGTTAGTGAATTCTCTTGATTATAGGCCTTAAAGTCATAATATGAATATGTAAAATTAATATCCCGGTCGATCTCGCGACCGCATATTTATTTAATAGTTCGAGCCGCGTCAACTCCTATCTACCTGAATAGAAGGATCGGGCTCGAACTTGAATTCACTTATTGACCCGCGCAGCATCCCTAGATGTCACGTGTGTACCAATAACACGCTCGCCGGGGCCCATGCGGGTTGTGATTGTATTTACCCCTTTTGTTTTCCTATGTGTATACAAATTAAGGTGCACATATGTGGGGGTACTTTTGGGGATTTGTACGCCTTCTGTCTGCTTGCACGGATGTTGCAGATCCGGTTGCGTATTGTTGTAGCTTACGGACGCCTTCTGTCTGCTTGCATAGATATTGCGGATCCGATGGCATGGCGTTATAGCTTGTGGATGCCTTCTATCTGCTTGTACAAAGGTTGCAGATCCGGTGGCGTTTACTTGTAGATAGCATGTAGCATGCATATGGGTCTCTTTCAATGGCCCTTAGACATTTACCTTTGTCCGTAGGAATTTGTACTTTGTCAAGTATCACCTGCTCCTATCTGTAGAAGCTCGATATATTTGCTTGATGTTAGGTGATGGTTGACTAAAAGGGCATCGGAATATTCGTCGCCCTTTTACTGCATTCTTTATGCATTTTGTCGTGGTCTTTGGCCCACGGAATACACCCTTCACTGCTGCAGGTAGATGTATTCATTCATAGACTGGAGTTGACTTCAGGATACTGCATTTACTGAAGTCTTTCTGCGTCTACCCATGAGTGACATGTTTTACATACATCTGTACTCGCAGAGAGATGTATGTATTGCAGATCTTCTACATTTGCCCGATACACTCGCAACATCTCAATCACCACTATTGCAGATGTTATTTGTACTTATGTCCATAAGGGTTCGTTATACTTACGATATACCCACCATTGTTACCCACAAGTGTGTTGTATCATCGGTCTTTGTTCACGAGAAATGATTATGTTCATTACAATCTCTCGGACATAATTGTAGAAGAGCTATTGTGCTTGCTTCATATCCACCTTTCACCAATCTCAGGTGGTTTGATGTACTTGCTTATAAGGACGGATCTGCCATCCTAAGACAACATTCATTGGTTTGTAAGGGATTAATTCACTTGCTTGACACTGCACTATTATTGACTGTAGGAATGTCATAGTGTTCACCACATGCTACTTGTTATCATCTTCATACAGTCTATCATTTGCATGCCATGCTTTTGACTCCTATCTATGAATAGACTGCCAGTGAACCTCGACTGTATTTGCTGTATCGTCTTCACACTTTGTTCATGAGCATATGATTAAGCTTATTGTGACTGTCCCTTGTATCTCCAAGATATTATAATCTTTCGTTAATGCTTGCAATATGTGTGTTTGCGAGAGACTTGGTTGTTTATGGGAAGGTTGATGTGTTTAGCGCACATTGATCCCTTCGGCTCATAGGTAGATCACTAAATTGTATATGGGCCATGTGACATGCTACAAGTCTTCTGTTGATTTGTCCAAATCCTTGTTCAAATTCAATTGAAGTTCAAATCTGGTTCAAAACTTGAGTACAAGTCTTGTTGTCCAAATCAAGTTCAGGTCCACATCTTGTAAGTTCTCTGTAGTCAAACTGCAAGTCTCTGTTGGTCTTCATATCAAACTTGAATCTCATATAATATTGTTCATTCTTGTTTGCTCAATGCCACTTTCCTTGAATCAAGCTCAGGTCCACAAGTCTAACTTGAGTCCAAGTTTAAGCCTTCATTTAAGTTTGAGTCCTTTGTTTGTCCAAAGTTCAAAGTCTTCTAAGGGCCCACTCAAGTTCTTACTTGAGTTTAAAAGTTCAACTCGTATTCGCTTGATGTTTAAATTAAATTCAAGTTCAATTCGAGTTTAAAACATAGTTTACTTTTGAGTGCAATGAAGTTCAAGTACAGTTATATGATCACCCGAAATTTCGGCAGCATTCCGGCATCTCCCCCGTTTAGGGGAAATTATGGAAAACTGGGCCTTTCCCACCACGCTTAACAAAGCGTGTATTGTAGATGCCCTCTTTCGAGGACACCACGGCCGTGTAAAGTCTTCAATCCCCCACCACGCTTAAGAAAGCGTGTATGGGTCTTCGACGTACCTGAAAAAGAAAAGCATTTTATTTTCCCGCAGGTACAGGTACTTAAGATCGTCCCCACCACGCTTAAGAAAGCGTACATAGGGCTACCTGCCTCGCCGTAGGTGTCGCACCGGGTTCCCTTTCCACCACGCTTAAGAAAGCGTGTATAGGTGATTTGCCGGCTCGACACGAATGCCGAGGGTAGGATTTTAGGTGATTACCCGCCTCGTTGTAGGCACCGCACCGGGGTCCCATCCCACCACGCTTAAGAAAGCGTGTATAGGCAGTTTTCCGGTCCGCCGCAGACAACAAAGTAGGCTCTCGGAGTTTTAGGGTTGGAGGGTTATACCTTTGCAAGCGTCGGTCCGGCGGTTGAGGCTCGTGGATCGAGGCAAGAGGAGAGGATCGCTTTGCATTTTTAATTAGTTATAACTAATTTTAAATAATAATAATTAGTTATAAATAATAATTAATTATTATTAAAATACTAATTATAAATAATTATATTTAATTATAATTACTTTATAATTAATTAATAATTAATTACAATTAAAAATAAATAATCATAATTAAATTTAATTAATTATGATTAATTTATAGTTAATTAGTAATTAATTTTAATTAAGAATAATGAATCATAACTAAATTTAATTAATTATAATTAAATAATAATAATAATAATAATTAAATTAAAATAACTAATTATAATTAAATTCAATTAATTATAATTAATTTAAATAGAAATTCAACATAATTTTATACAGGATTTGAGCAGAATTTAGGGTAGATTAAGATAGGATTTATGCAAGATTCATGCTAAATCCTACTTAAATTATCACAGAGTTAAAACCTCCATTTCCTCTCTCTGATTCGGCAATTTTACATGATTTGGCTGAAGAAGCACGCGAAAGGGAGACAGTTACCTACACAGCAAGCAAGTTCCTGTTGTTACTTCCGATCAAAAATGTCGTGACTTGTGATCCCACAGGAAGAGAACGTCGATTGAAAGGGCGAAGTCGGTCGGCCACGAAGGCACAGCTCTCGGCCCAGCAGTGGGGTCGGCCGAGCTTCGAGATCGGAAGAGGGGCGGCAGCAGAGAGCAGAAGGTCGGGGATGGGTCGGAGGAAGGAGTCGAAGCCGGAGGAAGAGGTTTGGTGGAGTTCGGCTAGGGCAAGGTATGGGGAAATGCTCCTCTCTCTTTCTCTTTCTCTCTCTCTGTAGACCGACGGGAATCGGGACGTGGAGGCTGACGAAGGGAAGAGGAAGCTCGGTTGAGTGGGTTTCGTGACTAGGGCAGAGGTGGAGGAGTTCGGAGGGGATCGAGAGTAGGCTTGGGAAACGAAGAGGGGGTCGGGACTGGGATTCTCGCGGCTTAGGAAGTTCGGATGTGGGAAGAGGCGGAAGTGTCGTATTTAACGACTCGAACGGGGACGCGATCGAGGCTTCCACGAAGGATTTCTGGGATCTGATCGTTTCGGCGCCGGATCAGCGGGATTTGCGGGAAGCGATCGCATCGTCAGCGGGATTCCGGGATCCAATGGATAAGAGGTATGTATGCCAGATTTTTTGTTCTTTATGCATAGGTCAACAAATGCCCCCCAACAAATGTGGTTCGCATTTGGAGCGAATCATGTTTGTTGTATGTTGATTGACCCCATGGATCTCTAGATATTTGCTCCAGATGTCACATAAAGGTCTTCATTTAGTGGATCTGCAAAAGTTTGCTTGGATGTCACACTAAGATTGTCATTTTGTAGATTTCCAAGAGTCAATCCATGTGTCTTTATAGATCTTTAGATGCACTTATAGTCAAAAAGAGGATTGACATGCTGGTCTTGTCAAGTAGAGGTCCAAAAGACATTGATAGTATACTTTTACCCGAATCCCTAAAGTAGCACTTTGTAGGTTGATGATAATATATAGTAATACCACTTTCTGTTCTTCTTTTGGCACCACTGTTTCCTTAGTTTATAATTTTTCTGTATATGCTCAACATTCTTCTTTGTCGTAGTCATGCATAGATGCAAAATTTCTACTATGTAGTTGCAGGCATTGTCTGGAATTCGTCTAAACTTTGCAGATTCATCAGCTAGCAGGACTTTGCTGTCTCTAATACTGATTGCATTTTGCTCAGATTAAACGTTTTTGTTGATGGCACATTCAATTTATGGAGGATCTTCTATTCTTTCCTCCTTTAACTGTATTTCAGCAAGAAATTTTAAATATTTATTTGGGGATCTCGGCATGTGGCGCGATGTCGACCCAAATAAATATTTAAAATGCCTCCAGTATTTAGGGACATTTGTAGAAGTCATTCAGGATACTTCTTTTCATAGCTTTAGCTTTCCTGAGATTTTAGTTCCTTCTGTCCTGTGCTTTGTGCTGCGGACATTGATGGAGAATTATCTGATTTGTCTTCATTGACTTGTCAGAAGATTTGCATGCCTTCTGCCCTTTGCTTCTAGCTTTGGCGTGCTTGATGAAGGAGTAGATGTCGGTGACCTAGGCGTATTAGGTCGTTGGCGAGAAGTCATCGGTCCAGAGCTTTGTGCATAACGGACTTATTGATGACAGAATCCTCTTAGTTCAGCCTCAGACTTTTCATGAACTTTGGGATATTTTCTTCGGTCCTTTGCTTTGTGCTTTGGTGGACTTGTTGAAGAAGAATTCCTTCGATCCTAGCTTTGTGCTTTATGGATTTATTGAAGGATTTTGCAAGTTTTGGATTCATTTGATAGTACCGAATGAGTAGTATCTTGATCCTTAATCACTTGAGGAGACTTTAATCTGAGTCACTTGAGTTAATCAGATCGGGCGAGCTGGGATTTGACAGCTCTTTGTCCTCTGATTGCTGAGATGGGGGTTCCTCTACTGCGGCCTTTCTTATGGCGTGTTGAGTAGATGGAGCTGCCAGCGATCCGGCCATATTTGGGCTTGTTAGATCCGACCTCTTACACCCATTTAGGCTTCAGACTTGAGCTAGGGGAAATGTGCTTCCCAATGCTGATTTTGCTGAAGTTGATAGATTTTGAGTCTTCCTTTGTGGTTGAAGATTTAGAGCCTACGCGAATTTGGTAGTTGCTCGAGATTTTTCCTTCCCACTGGAACCTTGATTCTCCGATCAATTAGGAGAGTTTGGTAGACTACGATCACTTGAACTTGTCGAGTCAAATTTGCTTTCATACTTCCTACAGTCCCTACTAACGGGTTGACGAAGTGGGGGTTCCGCTATTACGGCCTTTCTTATGGCGTGTTGAGTAGACGGAGCTGCCAGCGATCCGGCCATATTTGGGCGTGTTGGATCCGACCTCTTACACCCACTTGAGCCTTAAGCTTCAAGCTGCTGAAAGACTTCAGGTTGTTCTGACTCAATTTGTTAAAGTGTGTAGTTGCAAAAGTCTCTTTTTGACCTTTGAAATCTTGGTTTGTTAGAGGAGGTGGTGTCTCGATCTTTTGAAGCTCACCTGCATATACTTTGAAAATAATTCGTTGTATTCTTCAGTATAAAAGAATATTTGCGTTGGTTATTTTAAATATTTATTCGGGGATCTCGACATGCAGCGCGATGTCGACCCGAATAAATATTTAGAATGCCCCTGCCTCGCAGGGACATTTCAGAATAAAATAAATTTGAAACTTTGTGATTTTAAATATTTATTTGGGGATCTCGGCACGTAGCACGATGTCAACCCAAATAAATATTTAAAATGCCCCCTGTCCTGCAGGCTGATTTTGAAATGCATTCTTGCGACACAAGAGAATTTCAAAAATGTAAAATGTAAAGTGTATATGTTAATAAACATGCATGAAATACACAGTACGTTAAGCATAACATTTCTTCGGGCAATCTTATGCATGGTACTTCTTTAGATGTCGACCGTTGATCGGCGGCATAGGCCTCTGACCATGCAGATCGATAAGCTGGTAGGCTCCTCCTTGATACACCTTTTCAATGACGAAGGGACCCTCCCAATTGGATACGAATTTGCCACCAATTTTTCGGTGAGGGATGATTGGCCTTCTCAGCACCAGGACTAATTTTCCTTCTTGAAAGGATCGAGGGCGCACCATCCGATCAAATGATTTCGACATCCTTCCTCGGTAGATCTCTAAGTTTTGTTGGGCTCACAACCTGACTTCGTCGAGTGCATCGAGCTCTTCCATTCTCAACCAAGCATTTTGCTCTTGAGTGAGCTCATTCTGGATAGCGACCCGAAGAGATGGTAGTTCAACTTCTAGTGGCAAGACGGCTTCAGCCCCGAACACTAGTGAGTACGGAGTGGCTTTGGTTGGTGTTTTGTAGGTCGTACGATACACTCACAACGCTTCTGCCATCTTTGTGTGTCATTCCCTTTTATTCTTGGTGAGGATCTTCTTCAACAACTTCACCAGCGTCTTGTTGAAGGCCTCAGCCAAACCATTGGCTCTTGGGTTGTATATAGACGAGTATCGCCAATCGATCTTATGACGATCAACAAATTTATAAATTTTCATACTTTTGAACGCCGTGCCATTGTCTGAGATCACTCGGCGTGGTACACCGAATCTGTAGACGACATTGTGGGTGAAGAAATTGATCACGTGCTCGGACGTAACTTCCCTGAATGGAGCCGCTTCTGCCCACTTAGAGAAATAATCTGTTGCCGCCCGTATAAAGCGGTGTCCTGCCGAAGATGGCGGATCTATTGGCCCGATTATGTCTATGCCCCAGCATTCAAATGACCAGGACGCTATCGTTGGGTGCAGTGGATTTGGCGGTTGATGAATAACATCACCGTGAATCTGACACTCGTGGCACCTCTTAGCGTGGTTGATACAATCTCTCACTATTGTAGGCCAGTAATAACCCATTCTTTTGATCTTAGCAGCCATCTTGGGACCTGACTGGTGTGCTCCGTATAGTCCTTCATGAACTTCTGCTACCACTTTATCAGCTTCCTTGGTCCCTAGGCATCGTAGCCACATCTGGTCAAAAGCTCGTCGGTACAGCGTATTGTTGACAAACGCATATCGTAATGCTCTTTTCCTGATTTGTGCGGCTAGAGATTTATCTATTGGGAGTTTATTTTCTTTGAAGTAATCAATGAATGGTTACCTCCAATCATCTTCGACTTCAACATCCAAGCAATACCACCATGATTCCGAAGCTAGACTGGCCTTACGTCTTCTCTTAGGAGCTTGATTTTCTTTATGTTGATATTTAAGATTGACTGGTTGGGGATGTTGAGAATTAACTGGGGTTATATCCTGTTGGCTTGAATTTGGTATTCCCTCTGCCTGCGGGAATTGTAAGGTTGCTGGCTCTAAGACCCGGCGATTTTCAACTACAATGAATATAGGTGGCCTTTTGTCTTCATTTGCAAGCTCCTTGGCCAGTTTGGCTAGACAATCTGCTTTTGCATTCTGTCCTTGAGGAACTTGAGTTAACTTAACATTTGGTATTTATTTTAGAAGCTCAAGAGCTCGTCGGTGGTAGTGGGCCAATTCAAGTTTGCAGATCTTATAAATGCCCAGGACTTGATTTATCACAAGTTGAGAATCACCAAAAATTTGAAGATCTGTGATTTGGATATCAATTGCAATCTCCAGTCCTGTTATTAGAGCTTCGTATTCGGCTTCATTATTGGTCCGAGGTTCCGTTAAACTGAACGAGAATCTCATGATACCTCCCTCGGGTTCTATAAAGACAAGATCGATGCTAGCTTGGGCCTTTGCAAGATTTGGAGGTTTGGGAGACTTGATAGATAATGCCCCATCAAAGTACATCTCCCAAAATGGTAGCTTTTCTTCTTCATCAACCTGCATAATTTGTTCGTCGGGCAAATCGTCATTGAGCGACGAATCTGCAGGAATTGGATGTGCGGCGAGAAAATCTGCCAAAGCTTGTCCCTTTACCGCCTTTTGTGGCATGTATACAATATCGAATTGTAGTAATAGTACCGCCCACCTTGCTAAACGTCCTGTCAATGCTGGTCTTGTCATCAAGAACTTCAGCAGATCGATCTTTGATATCAAGGTGATTTTGTGGGAGAGCATATAGTGGCGAAGTTTCTGAACTGCAAAAATCAGCGCCAGACAATGCTTTTCGATTGGAGAATATCACACTTCAGCTCCGATTAATCTCCGACTGATGTAGTAGAGTGCATTTTCTTTGCCCTCTTCATTATGCTGGGCCAACAATGCTCCGAGGGACTCTTCTAATGCAGTTGTATACAGTATAAGAGGCTTCCCCAGAATTGGCGCTGTGAGAATGGGTGGATTCAACAAGTATCTTTTGATACTGTCAAATGCTTCCTGACATTCTTCATCCCACTTGAAGCGGACGTCCTTCTTCATCAATTTTGAAAATGGCTGGCACCTACCCGATAGATTCGATATGAATCGTCGAATGAAAGCCAGTTGCCCTTGCAAGGAGCGGAGTTGACGGAGGCTTCTTGGTGGTGGCATCTCAATGATCGCTCTGATTTTATTGGGATCAACTTCTATGCCTCGGTGACGAACGACTTACCCAAGAAATTTGCCTGAGGAGACCCCGAAAGCACATTTGAGAGGATTCATTTTCAGATTAAACTTTCTGATTCTTTCAAATACAATCCTCAGGTCATTTAAGTGATCATTTCGGTCTATACTCTTGACAACAAGGTCATCTACATAGCACTCTACCTTCTGGTGTATTAATTCATCAAAGATATGGGTCATCGCCCGTTGGTAAGTGGCACCAGCGTTTTTCAAGCCAAAGGGCATGACCGTGTAGCAGAAAATGCCGATGGGCATTCTGAATGATGTATGCCTTTCATCCTCAGGAGCCATCTTGATCTGGTTGTATCCAGACGATCCATCCATAAACGAGAATATGTCATAGTTTGACGTGTTGTCTACCAGGAGTTCGGATACAGGCAGCGGAAAGTCATCTTTCGGACATGACTTGTTGAGGTCCCGAAAGTCAATACAGATACGTATCTGACCATTCTTCTTCTTCACGGGGATAATATTGGCGATCCAATCGGCATATTTCTCTTCACGGATGAAGCCTGCTTCTATGAGCTTTTTGGTTTCAGCAATCACTTGTTCTTCAATCTCCAATCTCATTCTCCTTTGAGCCTGTTTGACGGATGCCACATCTGGTTTGATTGCCAACCTGTGAACTGCTACATCAGGGGATAAGCCGGGCATTTCAGCATATGTCCAGGCAAAGCAGTCCCTGAATTCACAGAGAAGTTCTTTAATTTCTTCCATTTGGTCTTCTGGTAGAAGGGAACTAATGAAGGTTGGGCGAGGGTCTTCTTCAGTTCCCAAGTTAACTTCTTTTAGCTCGTCCATAGTGGCTACTTGTCCACCATCCTCAAGTTCTTCTGGCGCTGGCTTGGCCTCTACAGGCTGATCGTCGTGATCATCAGTTTCATAGACCTCCTCAGCGCAACTGTTATCGGATTCAATTTCCCTACAAGTGATGGCCCGGTAAATCTCCTTCCGGATGCATTTTCGCCTGACGAATCCAATACCTTTATATGCATTCATATCCTTCCTTCGTAAGGGACGCGGTCTCCTTCCGTACCAGAGGCATACGCATGTACGGAGCTGTCGCTTGGAGGTGGGAATATTAATTTTTTTCGCAACATTATTTGAATACCTTTAGTATTAAACCTAGGTAACCTCGTAGGTAGTAATTCTTCATAATCAATGAAGACATGGTCCCAATCACGATTCACTTCTTCATCCTTTCCTACGGAATAGAATATATTCCCTGACTCAATCCCCTTTCTGATCGGAGGTAGATAACGGGTCACGAGTTCTTCAACTTTATGCACATCTCATGAAATTATTTCTTTGAAATACTGTAGGGGAATGCGAGTGACTACGAGCATGCTGTCTGAGATTGACAGGCTATCTATTCTTCTAGAGAATACATCTTGCACCGTGTTCATATAGATAGAGTCGTAGTCATAATCATCATTTGAATAAGCGACCTCCCTACTCCATTCGTCCATCGAATGACATACCATCTTGGATTTTGTAGGGGTGACATTATCTTCATCTGTGTCGCTCCCAAGGTGAGGTACACGTTTCCTTTCTTTAGAAGTGGCAGCTTCTTTGGGAAGAGTCGGCGACGCCTTCTTTCTCCCCACCTGCTTCCTCTCACCTTTCTGTTCAGGTGGCTTTGCACTCTTTGGGTTAGATGCTTGAGCCTTTAGAGAGCTTGATAACTTTTGCTTCTTTGGCATGAAGTACTACGCATCTTCATAAACTGTTGCTTCATGGACTGTAAAGGGCTGGATGTCACCAGAGATCCTGAACTCCTCTCCATCCCTGAGATACTTCATGTACTGGTGTAATGTTGACGGGACAATGCCATATTCATGCAGCCAGGGGCGACCCAGGAGTGCCTTGAATGAAGTGTCTGCATCAATTACATGAAATTTAGCTTCTGTATGGAATTCTCCAAATACAAGAGGTAGCATAAACGATCCAAGGGTTTTCTGCCCTTTCTCGTTAAAGCCATGTACCATAAGCTTGTCTGGCCCAAGGTGTTCCACGTTGAGGCACAACGACCTTAGTGCTTTTAAGCTCATAAGGTTGATGGAGGACCCTGGGTCGATCAGAATTTAACTGATTACCAAATCATCACTCTCTGCAGTAACATACAGAGGTTGGTTGTGGTCTGCAGTCCCGAGCATCATGTCATCCTCGGTGAAAGTGATGAATGGTTCATTTCGAGCTTGCAAGACCTCAGTCAGGTTGCGCTCAGCGAAGTACGTCTCATATCTTTCGGGGTCTTTGAGAGCCTGAATCAAAGTCTCCCGAAGATCCTTAGACATTACCAGAGCGTCGTATATGCTGAGCTGGGCAGGGATCTTCCTCAGATGTGATAAGATATTATAATCTATTCCCTTGACTGGAGTATGTTTCTTCTTGGGATCCTCGGAGATAATGTCTTCGTTGATAACTATTTCTTTTCCCTTATCTTTGTTGGAGGTCTACTTCTTTGGCGGAGACGGCAGTATCTTGCCACTTCTCAACTGCACTTGAGCGATCTCTTCTGGCTCAAACTCATTTAATGGAATTACTTCTTCAGAGTCAGCCATTATTGTGTCTAGAGATTCATCCGTTGATCCAGAGTCACCTCATAGATTTACATGTCCTATCTGGGATGCTATGTCAAGGTCTGACCCATCTGTCTTTGGAAAATATAGATCCTCATCTGAACTGTAGTCCATTGGTGACACCATCATACAGGATTCAGATGGTATATCTTCAGTACATTCTTCTTTTGTCAGAGCATTTGGAGCCACTGAGATGACCCAACATACTTCTGTGGGAAGAGGATCCTCATCGGCTTCCTCTGCTTCCTCAAGCTTGAGCTCTGATATAAAGTCAGCAAGTTTAATAGGACGCCTTGCGGTCTGGTAGTATTCATCCAGACTATCAATGACCCTTTGAGTTGTAGTCTTTTTCTCCTTGAGTTTTTTCAACTTTGTCTTCTTTTTGGACCTTGCCTTTCCAAGTTTTGAAGGACCGGCTTAGTTGGGAAACTGTTTAGAAGCAGATGCCTGTGCCACAGGCAGTGCCTTCAGATTTAACACTGGCTCTGTAGGAGATTTCTATTTCACACCCGGAACTCCTTCGAGCTGTTTCAGTATTTTCATAGTTTTCTTAGAGACCGCAGTCTCCCACTGTTCTTCCTGAGCTGGCTTCTTTTCATTTTTTCTTTCTTCAATCGGGGGTACGGAGGAAGTCATAACTACCCGAGTTGATTCTTTTCTGGGATGAGTCAGCACATTGTCGGACAATGTGAGCTCTCCCCTTCGATATTTTCTTTCAAGCTAATCTTTGAAGACATAGCAATCTTCAATTGGGTGACTCATCACCCGATGATATGGATAGTAGTTTGGATCGCCACTGTGTTTTGACTCCTTGGGTCTCTTGCACTCTGGCAGTTCTAAACCCGCTTTCAATGCTTGTCGAAATAACTTGGCGACACTTTCCATCTTGAATGAATATTCCTTATTCATTTTGTCTTTGAGGGAGGGGAACGTTCGATCACCAGTTCCCGTTGTTTTCCTTGGGCGTTCTCCACTACCCTGATAGGTTTGTGGTTTGTCATTACCCCCGAGTATCAGCTTCGGCTGGGGGTTAGGGTTGTAGACTTGCTTAGGCTTTTCTTGATATTGCATCGGCTGCTTGCCTTTGTCTACATTATACGTCATTTGTTTCTCCTTATTAGCTCTGGAGAAAAATATGGAGTCAGCCTCACCTCTTATGGCACTTGAGGCTTTAGTTTTCTTAGGCTTATCAGAATAATTCTTTGATTTTGATAAATTCAATTTCTCAAACTTTGCCACTCTATCCAGTAGATCCTGAAATGTGGTGATCGTAGCCATGCACAGGAATGGTTGCATTTTGTCATCAATGTTTCCCATTAACAACTGTACGGCATGCTCCTCTTCAAGCTGTTGTTCACATTTCATGCTCAAGTTACGCCAGTGAGTGATATATTTGGTCACTGATTCTTCCTTCTTTCTCTTATTCAGAGCAAGGTCGGCGATCGTTATTTTCTCGGTCGCATTGGCGAACCTCTTCACGAACATATTTTCTAATTCTACAAAAGTCTTTACAGAGTCGTTTGGTAGTTCAGCGTACCATTCAAAAGCAGTTACCGTCAAACTACTAACAAACTGTCGGAAGAGTATAGCATCATTTCCTCCAGTGTTCCCGCAAGTGGCTTTGAATTGTGCTAGGTGCTGTCTAGGATTTTTATTTCCATCAAAAGTGTTAAACTTTGGCACGGAATATTCCTTCGGGTATGGCACCTAATCATACTCGGTAGGGTACGAGCGACCTATACCCACCAATTTTTCTGCCTGATCAATAACTATAATAGCCTTAATCTTCTCAGTGATAATCCCTTCAAGCTGCGCAGCAGTCACAGGCTCGGAGGTACTTGCAATATTCTGCGGAGTGGGCTGACGGGTGATGTTATTAACTTCATTGCCACCTTCAGGAGCTCCACGTACTCCTGATACTTGCGGCGCTTAAAAGTTTGGAGGATCAGGGGGAGGATTGGGCATAGAACCAACTGCAACATTTCTTTGCATCATCTGCATCATCATTGTCATTTGAGTCATCATCTCTGTCATCTTTTCATTCAACTGAGAGATTTCTCTGTCTTTGGCTCTCATTTGCCGTCTCATCTGTCGCTGCATATCAGCGAGTGTGATGTTTTCGGGATCAGGGGGATTCCCTTCTACCTCCTCAACTTCATCTTCTCCTTGGGAATGACCGCCTCCGCCAGTGGTGGACCCAGCTTCATGGCGGCGCCAATATACTTGTCGAGGCGGCGGTTGCCAGCGGTCATCATCATCTTCACCTTCGTCGTAGTAAGCTTCATCATCAACGTTGATATGTCTCAACATGTAGACCACTTCTATGTCCAAGGTGTTGTTTACATCTTCTAAATTTTCATCAATATATTCTTCTATATTTTCTTTCTACCATATCTTCTTCAAGATTTTCTTCCATATATTCTTCAATATTTCATCTCCCATATCTTCTTCCTCTTCTTCTTCTAGCACTCGGATCTCCGAGCGGCGGCGCCACTGGATCTCCGGCTCTTAGTTTGGTAAGAAGATTTCTTCGATCTGCGGGCTATGATCGAAGTTGGAATCATTCTTGGGAGGGGTCAGAGAACGACGGGATCCCCTGGAGGATTCTCCAAGGTGTCTACCGTCGGGATTGGCATCATCATGGGTCTTCTTTTGGACCCATTTATGATATTGTTTACTGGCGAGGGCGGATCTCTGGGAAGCTGTACCGGATGTCACGCCCAAATTTATTTCTCTTTTTCTTCCTTCTTCTCGCTCTTCTCCACGAGGCTTTGGCCTCCAGACTTGCTTTCCTTTCCGCCGGGACCTTTCGGCGGCGGATCCCTGAACCCAAGGTTCAGGTGTCATGCCCCAATGCTCACCATGCAGGGCTGGCCTGTATTTTCTTCGATTATCTATAGGCAATAATTCCTGTGGGGACCTTCTAGCCTCAATCATCAAAGGATGCTGGAATTTCTTCTTCTTTAGTCCCCTATCTTTTACTGTCTTCAGTACCCTGTACACTCGGGATGATAGGGTTTCAGGCTCATATCTCCTTGGAAGGGCTGAGACTTTAGGTTGTCGATCCCAAAAAGACTTCTTCAGCGCCCCAATAGAGCTATTTCTTTTGACCCATCTTAGGTCAGTAAACTTGTTCCGGATAGGAACATTGGCTTCAGGCTCTCTGGCCGGTAGATTAGATGAGTGGACTGGCAGCGGTTGTTGCTGAGCCCGTAGTTCAGCGTTCTTTTTCCTTCGTTGCCTTCTCGTAAGCCTTCCTCCAGATGAGGAGGCCTCAGCTTCATTCTTTCTGGGCGTAGGTAACCCATTCGGCAGAGATGTGGTATTCGCAGTTACCACAGAGATCCTTCCACCAGTCACAACTCTTTTGGCAGTCCGAGCCTCAAGCTGTGAAAGTCTTTCGAACACAGATATCCTCTTGCGAGAATTTTCAGCGGCGGGTCGTTGTGCTGGCAGATGCACACGATGAGTAGAAGCTTCAATGGTTGGTCGCTGCACTGGCAGACGTGCATGACGGGCAGGGGCTCCGGCAGGTTGGAGTCTCCTCGCATCGTTAGCAGGAATGGCAGCAGTCCTTGCAACGACTGCAGGGAAGTCAACGTTATCGAACTGGATGGTCGCTCCAGCATTTCTGGTAGTGATCATAGCATTCGCTAGTTGGATGCTAGCGCCACGTCCCAGTTGAACAGTGAATGCAGTGTTCTGTAGATCCATCTGCATAAATGAAAGGCAAGGGTTAGTAATCAAAATTTGATACATCACCCCACACTTTTAAAAATGCAGAGACTTGCACAGAATATAAAATAAAAATAGATAACATTAGCGAGCAAATTCAAATAATACAAATTTAAAATACTGCTAAATACGTTATCTTGATAAATTTGTTGAAAGATCATTTTTAGAATATTCAAAATTTTGATTCAATAAATGATTATTTTGAAAGATTCAGAATTTTGAATCCGGGTTGAAAATAGCTGCTACTATGGCATTGAGATGACTAGCTAGAGATGGAAAGAGAAACCAATCCCCAGCGGAGTCGCCAGAAATCTGTGGGCTCCAAAAATTCGGCCCCGGCCTCCGCCCGCTTTTTGCTTTCTTCGGGGGGAGTTTTAACGAACTAAGTTCCGGGGTAAATTTTGGAAGGCAGATGGATTTGTAGTTAAGACACTACCCAGAGATTTCACCCTCATTTTGCGAGGACTTTATGATCTGAGTTCTGGTTTTCTATAGGCGCAAGCCCCTATAGTTAATTACCCCTCCCGGTAACGAGAGAGAACTTTCGATTAAGGCTAGTCGTCGATCAGATACGTAGATATACGTGCATCTGGCATATAGTAGCAGCATAGACATGGGTTGGAAAGTTGAGGGATTTGATATTTAAAATAGAAATTTCACCATCTCAGACTTAAAGCGGATGGTGGGGGAATGGATGATAGACCCGATCAAGATCCCATGGTTCCGTCGTCCCGGGCCATCGTGGTCCCTGGTCTACTTAGTCAGAGGAGGTAGTCGACCCAACCTGACAGAAGGATCCTTGTCGGCAGCCATGGGTTGCTTCGTCCAAGGGTACCTTGTAGACCTGGGGTGAGTGTTTGTCTAAGGGGACAAATTTGAATCCACCTTAGCTAACAGAGGGCTTTGTGCCCTATCGATTATATCCTATTGATTCATATCTCAAGGATTTGATGCCATTGGGGAGCATACGGGCTCTGGCCATAACCATAATATAATGGTGCCATTTGGCGGCGACCACCTGGTTCAGAGGGCCCTGAGTCATAGCCGTTTATCCTGCAGTGCCATTTAGGGCGAAACTGCCGGTTAGAGGACTCGTACCACGTCCTTGCTGGCAGGAGATTGTTTGAGAATGGATCCTAGTGATATTTTCGACCAGGCATTAGCTCTTTGTGAGCTGAAGTAAATTTTAATTTGTCCGCCTCGGCAAACTGTTGCGGAGGGTGGATGGATTATGCTTTAAATGATTGAATGGTGGATTTCAATTCTAAATATCTTAGAATTTCGAGATCTTGGAAAATTTCATGGAGTTTTGGATTTAATGGAATTTGAGAGGCATTTGAAATGATTTATATGGACCTCTCCGGTTGAGATTTGCATTCAACACGGCCATCATAGGGGTGACCTTGAGGTCACTTGAAAATATTTGAATTTTGTGAAAGTTTGAGGGCATTTTGAGATCTATGAAATTAACCCCTCTGGTTGAGATCTGCATTCAACGCGGCCATCATCGGGGTGGAAAGGGATCATTTATATTCATGGATTGAACCTTGTCGACTCTACCGGGACGTCGATAGAGGATCAGGTTTCGTAGGCTTTGTGCTTTTGTTAGTGAATTCTCTTAATTATAGGCCTTAAAGTCCTAATATGAATATGTAAAATAAATATCCCGGTCGATCTCGCGACCGCATATTTATTTAATAGTTCGAGCCGCGTCAACTCCTATCTACCTGAATAGAAGGATCGGGCTCGAACTTGAATTCACTTATTGACCCGCGCAGCATCCCTAGACGTCACGTGTGTACCAATAACACGCTCGCCGGGGCCCATGCGGGTTGTGATTGTATTTACCCCTTTTGTGTTCCTATGTGTATACAAATTAAGATGCACATGTGCGGGGGTACTTTTGGGGATTTGTACGCATTCTGTCTGCTTGCACGGATGTTGCAGATCCGGTTGCGTATTGTTGTAGCTTACGGACGCCTTCTGTCTGCTTGCATAGATATTGCGGATCCGGTGGCATGGCGTTATAGCTTGTGGACGCCTTCTATCTGCTTGTACAAAGGTTGCAGATCCGGTGGCGTTTACTTGTAGATAACATGTAGCATGCATATGGGTCTCTTTCAATGGCCCTTAGACATTTACCTTTGTCCGTAGGAATTTGTACTTTGTCAAGTATCACCTGCTCCTATCTGTAGAAGCTCGATATATTTGCTTGATGTTAGGTGATGGTTGACTATAAGGGCATCGTAATATTCATCGCCCTTTTACTGCATTCTTTATGCATTTTGTCGTGGTCTTTGGCCCACGGAATACACCCTTCACTGTTGCAGGTAGATGTATTCATTCATAGACTGGAGTTGACTTCAGGATACTGCATTTACTGAAGTCTTTCTGCGTCTACCCATGAGTGACATGTTTTACATACATCTGTACTCGCAGAGAGATGTATGTATTGCAGATCTTCTACATTTGCCCGATACACTCACAACATCTCAATCACCACTATTGCAGATGTTATTTGTACTTATGTCCACAAGGGTTCGTTATACTTACGATATACCCACCATTGCTACCCACAAGTGTGTCGTATCATCGGTCTTTGTTCACAAGAAATGATTATGTTCATTACAATCTCTCGGACATAATTGTAGAAGAGCTATTGTGCTTGCTTCATATCCACCTTTCACCAATCTCAGGTGGTTTGATGTACTTGCTTATAAGGACGGATCTGCCATCCTAAGACAACATTCATTGGTTTGTAAGGGATTAATTCACTTGCTTGACACTGCACTATTATTGACTGTAGGAATGTCATAGTGTTCACCACATGCTGCTTGTTATCATCTTCATACAATTTATCATTTGCATGCCATGCTTTTGACTCCTATCTATGAATAGACTGCCAGTGAACCTCGACTGTATTTGCTGTATCGTCTTCACACTTTGTTCATGAGCATATGATTAAGCTTATTGTGACTGTCCCTTGTATCTCCAAGATATTATAATCTTTCGTTAATGCTTGCAATATGTGTGTTTGCGAGAGACTTGGTTGTTTATGGGAAGGTTGATGTGTTTAGCGCACATTAATCCCTTCGGCTCATAGGTAGATCACTAAATTGTATATGGGCCATGTGACATGCTACAAGTCTTCTGTTGATTTGTCCAAATCCTTGTTCAAATTCAATTGAAGTTCAAATCTGGTTCAAAACTTGAGTACAAGTCTTGTTGTCCAAATCAAGTTCAGGTCTACATCTTGTAAGTTCTCTGTAGTCAAACTGCAAGTCTCTGTTGGTCTTCATATCAAACTTGAATCTCATATAATATTGTTCATTCTTGTTTGCTCAATGCCACTTTCCTTGAATCAAGCTCAGGTCCACAAGTCTAACTTGAGTCCAAGTTTAAGCCTTCATTTAAGTTTGAGTCCTTTGTTTGTCCAAAGTTCAAAGTCTTCTGAGGGCCCACTCAAGTTCTTACTTGAGTTCAAAACATATTCGCTTGATGTTTAAATTAAATTCAAGTTCAATTCGAGTTTAAAACATGGTTCACTTTTGAGTGCAATGAAGTTCAAGTACAGTCATATGATCACCCGAAATTTCGGCAGCATTCCAGCATCTCCCCCGTTTAGGGGAAATTACGGAAACCTGGGCCTTTCCCACCATGCTTAAGAAAGCGTGTATGGTAGATGCCCTCTTTCGAGGACACCGCGGCCGTGTAAAGTCTTCAATCCCCCACCACGCTTAAGAAAGCGTGTATGGGTCTTCGACGTACCTGAAAAAGAAAAGCATTTTGTTTCCCCGCAGGTACGGGTACTTAAGATCGTCCCCACCACGCTTAAGAAAGCGTACATAGGGCCTACCTGCCTCGCCGTAGGTGTCCCACCGGGTTCCCTTCCCACCACGCTTAAGAAAGCGTGTATAGGTGGTTTGCCAGCTCGACACGAACGCCGAGGGTAGGATTTTAGGTGATTACCCGCCTCGTTGTAGGCGCCGCACTGGGGTCCCATCCCATTACGCTTAAGAAAGCGTGTATAGGCGGTTTTCCGGTCCGCCGCAGACAACAAAGTAGGCTCTCGGAGTTTTAGGGTTGGAGGGTTATACCTTTGCAAGCGTCGGTCCAGCGGTGGAGGCTCGTGGATCGAGGCAAGAGGAGAGGATCGCTTTGCATTTTTAATTAGTTATAACTAATTTTAAATAATAATAATTAGTTATAAATAATAATTAATTATTATTAAAATACTAATTATAAACAATTATATTTAATTATAATTACTTTATAATTAATTAATAATTAATTATAATTAAAAATAAATAATCATAATTAAATTTAATTAATTATGATTAATTTATAGTTAATTAGTAATTAATTTTAATTAAGAATAATGAATCATAACTAAATTTAATTAATTATAATTAAATTATAATAATAATAATTAATTAAATTAAAATAACTAATTATAATTAAATTCAATTAATTATAATTAATTTAAATAGAAATTCAACATAATTTTATACAGGATTTGAGCAGAATTTAGGGTAGATTAAGATAGGATTTATGCAAGATTCATGCTAAATCCTACTTAAATTATCACAGAGTTAAAACCTGCCTTTCCTTTCTCTGATTCGGCAATTTTACATGATTTGGCTGAAGAAGCACGCGAAAGGGAGACAGTTACCTACACAGCAAGCAAGTTCCTGTTGTTACTTCCGATCAAAAATGTCGTGACTCCTGATCCCACAGGAAGAGAACGTCGATTGAAGGGGCGAAGTCGGTCGGCCATGAAGGCACAGCTCTCGGCCCAGCAGTGGGGTCGGCCGAGCTTCGAGATCGGAAGAGGGGCGGCAGCAGAGAGCAAAAGGTCGGGGATGGGTCGAAGGAAGGAGTCGAAGCCGGAGGAAGAGGTTTCGTGGAGTTCGGCTAGGGCAAGGTATGGGGAAATGCTCCTCTCTCTTTCTCTTTCTCTCTCTCTATAGACCGACGGGAATCAGGACGGGGAGGCCGACGAAGGGAAGAGGAAGCTCGGTTGAGTGTGTTTCGCGACTAGGGCAGAGGTGGAGGAGTTCGGAGGGGATCAAGAGTAGGCTTGGGAAACGAAGAGGGGGTCGGGATTGGGCTTCTCGCGGCTTAGGAAGTTCGGATGTGGGAAGAGGCGGAAGTGTCGTATTTAACGACTCGAACGGGGACGCGATCGAGGCTTCCGCGAAGGATTTCTGGGATCTGATCGTTTCGGCGCCGGATCAGCGGGATTTGCGGGAAGCGATCGCATCGTCAGCGGGATTCCGGGATCCAATGGATAAGAGGTATGTATGCCAGATTTTTTTTTCTTTATGCATAGGTCAACAGAATCATATGCCACATTCAAAAATTTATAAATTGTAAAAATATGGACATACGAATTTCCAAAAATCAAATGGAATATTTTCAAATAATGGTGGACGAGTTATTGAATAACCTTTCGCAGTATTCCTATTTCCAAATTGTGTCATTGATCATTTTTCTCTAGGTTCTCTAAAACACTATTTTGAGTACTACTCTGATACTACATGAAAGTTCGAAGAGCTTGTAAGACCACAATAAACTGTCCTTAAGGCTCACTAAGATGAAAGCAATACTATTACTTGATGCGGAAGCTAGCACACTTATTAAAAGTTATTAAGATGGTGATGATAATCTAATCAATACAATGTAATATCAATCACAGATTTTCAACTAAGTAGTTATAATAAAAAATAAAATGCTAAAAAATAAAGTACATAAAGTAAAAATTAGAATGAGCACACCAGATTTATAGTGATTCAGTCAAACCATGACCTATGTCCACTCCTCGGAGTCCTCTCTAGGTATTGCACTATTATTGTAGTGTCTCTCCTTTAGCCCCCAAGCTAAGCGGAGAAGCCTTTACAAAATCTCTTCCACCAACGCGGTGCGGCAGAGGACCGTAATCCTTTCACAGGCAGAGAATCTCGAATCCTTTTTCTCCTTCCTAGAGATGGGAGAGAACAAAATCCTTTCACAGGTAGAGAACCTCAAATCCTTTCACCCTTTTCTGTGCGGTGGAGTAGCCGGGTCCTTTGACACCAAAGAGATCTTCTTCCCAAAACTTTTCTCAAGAAAAACCTTGACACATGAAGGAACTCAGGTGCAAGTTCACCGGAGCAACCGTATGAAAATCTCTCTCACTCTGTTGAAATCCACAAGGATCTTCTCTCTTTCCTAGAAACCTCACCCTTTCTCTCTCTAGCTCAAGGCTCTATCTTCAAGCTTTCTCCAGAAGAAATCAACTCAATGAACGTTAAAAAGACTATTACAAAGTATTATGAGAAAGCTTAAATAGAGGGTTTTAAAAAACCCTAAAAATTCAATTCAGCCATCAAATATCATATAGTACAATTGCAAGATCGTCCAGTATGATGTGTAGAATTTGACCTGTTAGTATTGTACGATCATCTGTACGAATGACCAATCGTACAGTACGATCAGTTCAATTTTGCATGTTGGTGCTGTAAGATCATCAGTACGAATGACCCATCATATAGTATGATTAGTTCAACCAAAATGTAGTTCGTATAATACGATCAAAATATTAAAATTAAGCATATTCGATTGATTAATTACAGGATTAAATTATGCAATATTTTAAACATTGTACAGTACGATTAGGTTTGTATAGTACAAATAAAACAACTTTTCAAATTCAAAATTTTGCCTAATTTATGGCGGGGTTTCTAATTATAACAGACTGTCTAGTACGATGTGGTGTTCATACTGTACGAATAATTATATTTTAAAATATTTTTTTAGAAAAATAAATATTTTAATTAATTTCTTTAACACCAGATCGTACAGTACGATGTACATAAAAATTAAAATATTTAAAATTATTTTTTCTCCCCTTATGTTTGTGTGCACGGTCAGTAGGCTAGCATACACCATTACAAGACTTGACTCAAAAAATTAAAAAATATATAAATAAAAATTACAGAAAGACTCTTTCAGCATAACCTATTTTATCCCATCTTGAGCTCTGAATCTTCAAATAACGGTGCATGTTATACCTGAAATGTTAGTTAATACACAAATAAATATGCACTGCAAATGCTAGGAGAAATAAAGAGGTAATCAGTAATATTTGTTATCATCAAAATTATAAACTCGGGAGCCCGAGTTGCAAAATATGATGCTTTCTTTACTTATTCCTGGGCCAACTCAACCTAGAAATGACATTGATGTTTATTCACAATCAATTGTGGCTTAGTTAAAAGAATTATGGGAAGTTGGTATACAAACATACGATTCATCAACTAAGGAGAATTTTTAAATGTGAGCTATATTATTATGGACTATAAATAATTTTTCAGGTTATGCTAATTTATCAGGTTAAAGCACAAAAGGGAAGTTTGCATGTCTTATTTGCCAGGATTATACATATTCAGAGTGGTTATATTTTAGCCATAAGAGATATTATATGGGACATCGGAGGTTCTTAGGTCATGATCATTCTTATATAAAAGATACTCCATCTTTTAATGGTTGCAAGAATATGGGACAATTCCACTACTTATTAATGGATCCACAATTATAAAAGGTTTGGAAAGAAAACATCTGCTAATCCTAAATTTCCTTATAATTAAAAACAATTTAGTATATATTTTCAAGTTGCCATATTGGAAAAAAAATCTTTTACATCATAACTTAGATGTTATGCGTATTGAAAAAAATGTATGTGATAAACTTTTGGGTATGATGGATCTTGATGGAAGGATAAAAGATCATTTGAATGCTCTCAAAGACATGAAGAAAATGGGTATCCCGCCTAGTTTGCACCCAATTCGGTCTTCATTTGGACATCCTTCTTTACATGCTTCATGCTTTACTATAAACAAAAAGGAAAAAAAAAATCTTTTGTAAATTAAGTACTAAGAAGTATTAAAGTGCCAGATGAATATGCATTTAACATTTTAAGATGAGCATAATTGAAACCACTCAAAATACCTAGATTAAAGAACCATGATTATCATATAATAATGCAAAAATTCTTCCATTATGCTTAAGACAAGTCTTTCCCAAGTCAATTCGTTCTCCTCTAATTTATTTAAGTCATTTCTTTCAAAACTTGTGCTCTAAAGTTTTTCTCTTGAATGAGCTTCTTAGATTGGAAAATGAGATCGTAATTACAGTTTGCAAGCTTGAAAAGACATTTTCACCTACTTTGTTTTGATGTAATGGTACATTTGACAATTCACTTGGCCATAAAGAGAAGGATTGGAGGTCCTGTGTATTACCGTTGGATGTATCCGATGGAGAGGTTAGTAATTATTTAATATATAATTATATTTTTTAACATACATTAATTTAACAAAAAATTAAAATTATTTGTTAATCAACTTTTTTAGGTTTTTAGAGAAGTTAAAGTCATGTTCGAAATAAAAGTCATCCAGAGGGATCAATTGCCGAGGGCTATATTGCCAAGGAATGTTTAACATTTTGTTCTTTATATTTTACTAAGCATGTGGAAACAAAGTATAATCTAGTTGAAAGAAATAAATTTGATGAGAATGTTCTGAATGAAATACTTAATATCTTCATAGCAAATGATCATGCACTTTTGAAGGGAGAGGTCAAGATCTTGAATGATGAGACACTCATAAAAACACATTGATATGTCCTTTTTAATTGTGAGAAAATAGAGTCATATGTTAGATAGAAGAAAAATAAGTTGAACAATGCATGATTTCATTTTTTATATAAATACTATTATTATGTTTTTCTAAATTTTGTTAATATATACAATCAACATTATACTACAGTTATAAAAATGATAAGACAAAAAGGTCTTGCTATGAAAAGCATAAAGCTATACGGGTGCACAATGAGGATTTTGTTTCTTGGTTTGCCAATATGGTCAATGTTACAATGTTAATAGACTTTACAAGATAATTTTTATTGATTACTATACATAATTTTTTTTTAATTTTAATATATTGCTTCAATTGATCCATTGGATGATGATACTATTTCTCTTGATTTGGAGGTCCATCCAATTTTGTAACTCTATAAAAGAAGTACCTCATAAATGGTTTTAGATTTTATGTTGTAGATTTGATGAAAAAACAGGAAAAACTCAAAATTGTTGAGTGATGGTTAAAGCTCTATCTTCAAGCTTCACTAGTATCAAAGACAATAACCCTATTTCAAGTAAATTAATGTACTATGGAATCTTTTAAAATATAATTAAATTGGACTACATAATAGAGCGAAGTGTTGTTCTATTTAAATGTGATTGGGTTCCTAAAGGAAATAGGTGGAAGGAGGATGAGGATGGCTTCATATTGACTAATTTCAATAAAATTAAATGACGGCAAGAACCTTTTGCGCTTGCTTCTCAAGTTCAACAAGTTTTTAATGTGGAAGATCTTATTGATCCTAAATGGCATATTGTTGTTACAACATCATCAAGAATTAATATTGATAACATTCACATAGAGACTGATGTTGATGACTAATTGTAAAGTGAGACTTCTACTAAGTAGTATTTTATCGATGATGAAGTTCACTGGATTAGAGAAAGAGTTGATGGCATGCTAGTAGAGTAATTGATTTGTGTTTTTTTTTTTTTTTTTTTTTTTTTTTTGTAATGTAAAAACATTTCCTTTTATGCTTATATAATTAGGTCATTATTTCAATCTAATTACTATCTAATATTTTGTGAGTTTACGGGTTTGTTCTGTGTGTTTATGTTCAAAGAGATGTGTTGGGAGATTTCGGTTGAATATCTAAAGGTTGCATTTAGTTCTAAATCTTAGTAAAAACTCTTTATAGGCCAAAATTATCAAAATGAGATTCTAATCTTTGCTTTTTTCACTTTGGCATGCTTTGTCAGACTTATGCATACTTCTTTAGTTTTTGTATCATGTCCAGTGCCATATGATGAGGCCAAGCTATGGCAAGGTGAAAGTAGTCCTGAACTAAAGCGACAAATTCAGAAGCAATTCAGAAACATTAGGTGTGGCTCTTCTTAATTTGTTCAGCTGGATAGTGTATTCATATAAGTGTTGTAATATGTATGATGGATACTGCTCATTAGTATTAAAAAATATTCAGATATAGATGCAACAATGTTTTAATTGCACAACCAATTTTATAAAATATTACAACAATCCCAAACAGACTTTATGGATTACTTTGTCAATTACAACAATTATTTGGCATATAACATAGTCATTTTCTAATGTAGACTAGATGTGATATATTCTGACAAAAATAATAGCAAGTGATGGAGTCATCGGCCATATCATTAGGCCTATCACTCTTACTAATTATTTTCATCCAAAACAAAAAATCTCTGTATAATAGTGGTGCTGCCCACAGTTCTGAAGCATGTCAAAGTCATATGGCATTCAAGCACCTAATTTCCTTAAAGGAAAAGGCTCTTCACAGTAATACAGAATGGCTTTCATGTTTCACCGTAATACAGAAGAAATTATATCAAAATCATTACATTGGAATGAGGAATAAATGATCAACCTGCTCATATTGGTAAAGTAGTTAATAACACTTCATACTGATTAACCTTCTCACATGCCATTCTTTATCTTCTCACATGCCATTACTCCATTCGTAAAGTAGTGTTATGCTGATTGAGTTCCATTAGTATATTTTTTATCTTCTATTATATTCTACGCACGTATTTGTTTTACAATAATTTTTAAGACTTACCACGACACACAAGAACACATGTTAGAAATACAAGATGCAGTCAACAAAGTGAAGTTGAAATTGATGTTGCAAGAAATAACATTGGAAATTATTTTGCAGGTTTACCTCTTAGTTAAAAATATTGTCAAAACTTTCTATGCTTATTTAAAATTTGAATTTATCTTACAACCATGATGTTAATTTTAAGATACTTATTCTTAGCAGGTAGAAACAATGACGAACAAAAACTAAAAAGAGGTCCAACCTATATGTGTAGCATTTGGGCATATCGTGCTAGCCAACATGGTGGAGAACGAATTGTTGTTAATTTTAATAAATATGGTCAACCTATTGGACAAAATAAATCATTATTTATCAAGTTTTTAGGAACTATTGCTAAGAATGGGAAACATGCACCTCTTAATATCAGTTGGGGTATAATACCAAAATTCATAAAAAGAAATATGTTGGAAGTTGTGCATATATCTATCTTCCAAATATGCTTACTTATTTTGTTTTATGTTAGTTGCATACATAAAATATTGAGTTTTTGTCTAAAACAATAAAATTTTTTTTTCAGGAGAAATTTGAGATTCCCTGTGGTAATGATGTATTGGTTCCTCAATCATTTGGAAGAAAATGGAGGAATGGGAAAGCAAATGTTAAATCAAGAAATTATGATGTAAATATGCCTACTGAACAACAAATATATGATGTGGCAAAAAAAGATACTCAAATATCAATGGAAAAAAATTTTATCCTTTTGAAATTCAGAAGAATCAAAGGTATTATCATGGATTTTAAATTTTGAATCGTATTTGCATGTTAAATTTTATAGTAATTCATATTTGTGTTCAGTATGTAAGTGAACGAAATTAAAAAAAAAAAAAGTAGATCAAAAAAGAGTTTGATGTACACAATTTAGTATCGTATTTTCATGCTAAATTTTGTAGTAATTCATATTTTGGTCAAGTGCACAAAGTTGAGGCAATTTTGAAGTAAAATCTATTGTTTATAACAATTACTTTTTTGATATTTATTTATTTTTATAGGACAAAAGCATAGGTCATTCACTTAGAGGAGTTGAAATGTTTGAGAAGTGTTACGCGAAAGAAGGGATTTATAATAGTATTGAGGCTTGTGAGGCTTTGGTAAGTACTAATAATAACCTTTTCATATATTAATTATAAACTATACAAATATTTATGTTACTGATCAATTAAGGAAATAAGAAGTCAAACATATCAAATTGAAGATGTTGGAAAAGATGATATGTTCTGATCAAAGGTTCTTGAAAATGACAATGTTGGAAGAATTCGTATGTATGAATTTAGTGTAACTCCTTATGTTGCACAGGGAGAAATCCTAAATAGAAGAAGCACTTACCAACTCATGGTAGGTTACAAGGAAGCTCTTGAAAAATAGAAAAATAAGTTCATGAACAGGGTGAGGTAATTGCTTAAATAAAGTTGGATATACAAAGTAGACAAGTTACTCACAACATGCCATTAAGAGCTAATCAACATTCTCAAAATGGGCACTTATACTTTTTCAATAATATTGTTGTTATTCAAGTAAGCAAATTATTTACTTATCAACTTGTAAAGCTGGATTTTGATCTTTTATATATTGTTATAAATTTTTGTTGAATCTTATAAACTTCATAGATATAGGTAGGAACTAAAATTGCAGTCAAAAGTGTTCTAGATTCTACTAAGACCGTGGTAATTGCATATATTCAAAACTTGGATCCTATACAAAGAGTTGGCAACTATCCATTAGGTCCAAATTGGTGTTCAGTGCATATAAAGATTCCCGTAGATTGGAAAGAACACTTGATTAGACTATACAGTACTTTAACAACAATTAGATAGTCAATTGGAACTTATGTTTCATGACTTCAAGCTTTAGTAAGTAATTTTTTATTTTAAATATTATGTTATGTAGATTAAATTTTTTTTATTAAATAATCAAATTACTTACATTTTTTATAATTGTTTTAATTCAGGTTGTTTGTGAAGAAGATTGAAATAACCAAAAAAAATTTAAGTCTACTTGGATTTGAGCATTTTTACATATATGATATATTTTTTTTAATATGTATATAGAATTTGGTTATGTGATAGCTCTTTCTTCATAAAACACAACTATTTCCTTAAATAATTCTTCTATGAGCTGTACTGATTAGTGAAAAACTGTCACAATGATTAATCTTCTCAAAAACATCTTGAACAGAATTAACTTCACATTTATAATAAACTTTCCGTTTCAGTTAAGTATTCTATGATTATATGCTTTAATAACAATAGCCAATCTAATGCGCTGGCTTTGCCGGGTGAGCACTGTTAACATGATCTGTCAAAAGATCTGCAACTAAACAAGATCTGATATCAAATACTACTACTGATAGGGAATGCGGATAAGGTTTGATGCTGACAATAACTTCTTAGTTGATTCAATGAACTTTTCTGTAGCAAATATTAAAATTCCGTTTCAGTTTGATAGCCGGTTAGCATGTCTGGCCTTTGCCAGGTAACAAAATTAAAAATTTCTTCCTATTATATTTGAATGCAATAGAGTCATATTCAGCTCCCAGCAATTTTCATCTTGTTTTATTCAGATCTCTGTACCACTTGCTCTGCAAAATGGCCTTCCGGTTTCAGTTTCGCTGTTAGGAAGACATGGAGCAGATTATTCCCTTCTTAATCTTGTTCAAGCTTTCTATCCAAGTCTCAAATCTGGTATGTAAAGCACAATTTAGATGTTACTGTACACATTCTGCATGATTTCCATGTAAAAACTGTAATGATTTTAAATATTTTCTATTATCTGTAGTAACAGGGAGACAAAGAAGCATGCGTACCTGATGACCAAAGCCCGGTTGAATTTGATAAAAATGCATTACAGACTCTACTCTTACCTGATGTGTGATCTTAGGACACTAATTATGATAGTCTAATCCTTATGCTTTCTCCTCGTTTAACTTGCACTATTGATGTAAGGTATGTTGATAAAAAATGGAAGCTGCTGTAGTGATCAAAATCCTCTGAAGTTTTGTTGTGTGCATTACGCTACAAGTGCTAGCTGACACTTTCTAAGTTCGTTCCTCCAAATTCTATTTCATATTAAGTAAATTCCCCAAATGCTATTTCAAAAAAGAGGTAAGTCATCATGAAAGCAACCTAATCAATCCTGAGACCCACCCTGCTTAATATTAGAATGAACTCAAAATAAAAGCTGTTGTTACCTTCAAATGTACGCAAACAAGGACTCCACTAGCAAACAAAAGAGCCGTCCTTGACCAACCACCGCATAATATAAATCCCAAGCCACCTGCAAAAATAAGCACTCTGTTTTCCTATAAGGCTCAAGAACAACTCCATTCTCGTCAGAAACCAGAGCCACCTGCAAAGAAAGGCACTCCGTTTTCCTGCTAATACGCAGGCAAGCAGCAGCTCTTTCAGCTGATAAGCTGTATATGAAATAAATTTTGTATCACAGAACTTCATTTTGTTTCAGGTTCACCTGGTATTGAAGAATTCAAGGTCTCCTAACTATCTTGGTGAAGATGTTATTCAATCCATATTAGTAATTGGCAGTTCTGAAGGAGCTACCAGTGCAGATTATCCTATTGAATGTGTTTGGACCTTCAGCTTCTTGAAGATGATGGTCAACAGATAATGGATTCTGAAGCAGTGGGCGTCAGTCTCTAAGTCTAAATTGATTTTATGAATTCCCTTTGCTTGATCCCCAATAGATTTCCTCATTTGTTTTCTTTGTCTGATAAGCTAAGCAACTCTTTCAGCTGATAAGCTATATATGCAAGCAAGCAACAGCTCTTTCATCTCTTTCTCAAGCAGCTTTTCAATGAGAAGGATGCAGGAGTCTGCCAGAAAACTATTTTTATTTATTTTGATGAAAATTTCTTCTTATAATGTATTTTATCTTTCTTTTTTTTTTTTGGATTTTATTATAATGTGTTGTAAAGGTATTTATTCTAATAGATTGATTATGTATATATGAAGCTTGAAGTTATCTATTTTAAACAATGGAAATTATATTTATGAAATAAATTTTTTTATTTTATGAAAAAAGAAAGTTATGTAATTTTCATATGTGAAATTTTTAGATATTTGATTGGAGATTAATTATTAGTAATTGAAATATTGTATAAATATTACAGGACATCATAATTAATTAATAATTAATTGAATGTAATGAGTTTAATAAAATATATATTGAGGCACCCAATAATATTATTTTATCAAATTAAGAGGCTGGGAAAACACACATTTTGGGGCAATTTAAATCTGACTTATTACTAAAGATGTTCCATTAAATAAATGTAATATGAAATCTCCTCTATTACAACACCTAATATTTGTTTTATTTATCCACAATTTCCAGCAAATTAAGGTGTTAGAAAATCTAGGCCATTATGATACCTTATGGATAACATGTAGATACTATTCCATCAAATTTATGTGTCTAGAATGTTTAGTTTTTAGGGCACATAAAAGCGCCCTTACCTCTATGCAATAGCCACCTAAGTGACACCATTATGAAATGGCCTAATAGATTATGTGCCCGAATAAATGTCTAATATGGCACTTTAAGATGCCGTAATAGCTAGTATTTTTTGTAGTTGTTGACCTCTAACTGCCAACAAACCCAACGAATCAACCACAACCCACGATCCCACTCACCCACGTTCATCTCCAACTGCCTCCCACGTTTCCTCACAACACAAAACTCTCGCTCTCCCATTCCAACAAGGAGACGCACACAAAAACGGAAAGAGGAGGAAGTTGGAAACTCACAGAGAGGAGATCGAAACTCTGACCGCCGACCCGACGTCCGTCTTCTTCCACCCGCGGCCCGCCGCCCCTGTGCCCGAGCCCGATCGACCAAGCCCCCACTGCACCCGACCTCGCCGGCCAATCTCACCTTCGATCTTCTGCTCCGGCGTCGACCGTTCCGGCCGACCCAACTCCATCTGTTGCTCTTGCTCCCGCCGTCTCCTCTGCACGTCAAGGTTGACCCATGCCCTAGCCAGCCTCCAATCTTCCTGTCGCCGGCTGCTCCTGCTCCCGCCGCCGACTGCCAAGCCCACCGCCGACCGACCTGCTTGACCAGCCGCCGAGTCCAACCTGACACCCGTTTCCACCTCCGACTCGTGCCCGAGCCCGTCCGTCTCCATCTCCATCTCCTCCCCATGCTTCCCCTCTCTGTTTTTTTTATATGATATTATATAATATAATATATCTATATTATGTTATATATAGTATAATATTATATAACATAATGTTATAATATTATATTATATTATGTATATTATAATATATTTGATATATAATATTATATAATCGAGCGGTATAATATAATAATAATAATAATATTATTATTATTATTATTATTATTATTATTATTATTATTATTACATAATATTATATTATATGTATAATAATAATAAAAAAAGAAGAGAGAAAGGAGAGGATTTTCATACATGTATGAAATCAAATTGAAGACTTGAAAGAAGTCTGGGGTTAATACGGTCCCCCGAAGCCCTCGGTTGTCGATCTGATCCGACCGAGGGAGTGCACACTAATGGACTCGATCACTCTCTCAATCTCCTCTCCGTTGTTTCGCTCCGGCCGAGTCGAGTCAAAAGGGTCAAGTGCCCTCCCCAACCTCCCCGCGAGGGGAGGGGGCGCCGGAAGGCTGCCGGATTTTCGAGGGGACTAAAAATATTTTTAAAATTAATTAAAATTAAATTAAATTGCTTAAATCAGCAGGTCATGCACATTGGAAGACTCGAAGACTCTTTTTAGGATTGATTCGCTCTCCCAATCTCCTCGCCAATGATTCGCTCCGGCCGAGTCAAGCCAAAAGGGCAAGTGACCTCCCCTACCTCCCATCGAGGGGAGGGGATGCCGGAAGGCTGCCGAAATTTTTTCAAAAATTATGGACTTAGATAAATTTTGAAAAATACTCAACTAATTAATTCAATTTCAAATATTAATTAACTAGTAAATGAAATGGCTAATTAACTAACTTAATACAATCTAATTTAATTTAACAAATTAAGAAATTAACCTAATTGATTGAAATTTGGAATCAATTTAATAAATTTAAACTAAATAAAAACTATAACTTTAATTAATTCAAAATAAAACTTAATTCTTAAACTCTCTAAATGATTTAATTAATTAATCAAAATTTCAAAATTTTTAATAAAAGGAATTTAAATAATTAAATAACTAATCAATTAATTTAAATCTAAATCGATTTACCAAGATAAAATAAAAAAATATAAAATAAATAAAATTGAAATTAAAACCCAATTAATAATGAAATCAAATATTAATTAAAATTAAAATTGAATAATTTAAATCTAAAATCTAATTAATAATCAAATCAAAACTTTAGTTGAATTAAAAATTTAATTTAAAATTAATTGATAGAATCAATTGAGCCAATCAACTTAACTGAATTAATCGCAAATCAAATTTAACATGTATACAATTTTAAAATATACCTTAACCAATTAATTGAACAATTAGAGAGCTAAGAAATTTAAAATTTAACTAAAACCTACTTAATTAATCTAATTAATGCAATTAAAATAAAATAAAACACAAAAATGACATGTTTCCAATAATTTAATCTAAGTACAATCTCTCACAAAGATCTTCAATTGAGCAACTCTCCAATAGCTCTCCAACTAAATAACCCAAACACAACAACTAGCCTACAAGCAAGGACAAGGAGATTGTATCAAACAAATCAGTCCACCTATGAGAGAGAACAGGGGACCTAAAACTAAATGAACTTGGACCTAATTGAACAAAAGACTTGGACCAAATTTTTAAGCAATCAAATGACCCTCACATAGAGTGTGAGATCCTGATGAGAAGTTTGATTTGTATGCATCACATATAAAGTCAATTTCAAAGTGATACTGCATATAATGATGAATGTTTGAATACTAGTCCAATTGATTCATTCCATACCTCAAAACTTTCCAATGCTATCTTAGAACGATAAATGCCGAAGAGATGTTATATTTGATATTGATAAGTAGGTTTGCACAAGATGAAAGACGTGAAAAGATTGATGTTGAATTAAGTTGACAAAGTTTAGTTACAAAATCATCTGATGCATATAACTTGGGTTGTCATGATAGAAATAACATAATCATTTAACTTGGGTGGTAGATAATAACATCACTAATGGTCATACAAAGTAATGATCATCTATGGACCATAATACACTCACCACAGTCACAACAAGCCTACAAGTGCTAATCAACAACAAGTAATCGAGGCTATGGCACCTGTGCAGCCGACCTCTATATAATGTCAATCGAATATATTGATCCCTTACAAATAATGGAAAACAACATACAACAACTGCAGGCATCCATGAATCATAACAGGAGATTCGTTGGTGAACTACAATTCACCTGCAAAAAGAAACAAGTAGTGCATGACAGTCTACATGTACAAAGTAATGGGCAAATAATCACAGTACGACAACACGCCATCGGATCTGCAACATGTGTATAAGCGGACAAAAGGCGTTTGTAGGCCCTTAAATGAAATCTCGGCCGTTTTCTAAAATGAAAGCACTTGCGCAAATGGATCATATTTAAATATTTTAAAATCTGTCCCTCATGTGCTCCGGTTAACGTGCTAATGTTATAAATGCAAATGTCCGAGAATGCTGCATAGGGTCAAATATTTATTAATGTAACATTCTATTTTCAAAATAAATATAACCCGCATGTGCTCCGATCGTAACATATGATTTCTAAAGCTAAAGGTCTAAGAATGCTACGCGAGTCAAATATTCAAGTCTCATCCTCTTTCTTGAAAGGACTGGAGTCGACATGACTTGAATTACAAAGTGCCTCCCAAATTCCTACGAAAATACTAGGGACTTTAATGTCACCTCGATGATGGCCGTATTGATAGGAAATCTCAACCGGAGGGGTTAAATTTTAAAGCTAATAAAAGACAAAATGAAATCTATCAACTAAAAACTTAAAACTAAAACTAATCCACCTTCCGCAACTATTTGTCGGGGGTGATAAATTTGAAATTAACCTCAGCTCATAAAGAGCAAATGCACATCGGGTGTATCGCTAAGGTTCATCCTCAAATATTCTCTTGCCAGCAGGGACGTAGCGCGTGCCTTCTTATCGATTGGTTTTGTTACGAAATCGCATCATTATATTACGATCACGGTCAAAGCCCGTATGTTCCCTAAAGGCTTCAAACTCTTGAGTAATGAATCATAGGGCATATTTGATATGCATAAAGCCCTCTATCAGCTAAGGTGGATTCAAATCTATCTCCTTATACAAACACCAACCCAGGTCTATAAGGTATTCTTGGATGAAGCAACCCATGGCTGTCGATAAGGTACCTTCTGTCAGGTTGGGTCAACTACCTCCTTTAACTAAGTAGGCCAGGGATCATGATAGCCCGGAATGACATAACCATGGGATCTTAATCGGGCTCGTCTTTATTCCCCCCACCATCTGTTTTAAGTGCATAGTCATAAATTCCAAATCATCAAATCAAATTCAAACTCTAAAACTGTTACTATTATATGTTATATCTACAACCTATATAGCCTCTTCAATAACTAGCCTTAATCGAAAGTTCTCTCTTTTTAGTGAGAGGGGTAATTAACTATAAGGGTTTGCGCCTATAAGAAACTAGAACTCAGATCAAAAAGTCCTCACAAAATGAGTGCAAAATCTCTGAGCAGTATCTTATCTTAAAACCCAATCTGCCTTCTAAAAATTCACCCAGAATCCAATCTTGTTAAAACTCTTCATCAACGTCGTCATTACATTTAAAAGAAAAATAGACGATGGCGCGAAGAGGCCGGGAGCGCATTCAATGGAATTTTTGGTGCCCACAGATTTCTGGTGACTCCGCTAGGGACTAATTTTTCTTTCTATCATTGGCTAGTTAAACATAAATTATAATAGCAATGAAATTTTTAAACTTCTAATAAATTAATTAAAATTAGGATTTTGAAATAATGCAATTAAAATAAAATTTATTATTATTATATATATATTTATATATATATATATATATATATATATATATATATATATATATATATATATATATATATAATTTTATTCTGTTTAGTCTCTACACTTTGAAAGTATGTAGTGATGTATCAACTTCCGAATACTAACCCTTACCTTTCTTTTGTGCAGAATGGAATTATAAAATACTCTTTTTACCATCCAACAGGGACGAGGCACTAGCATTCAGCTAGTGAATGCTATCATCAACACTGGAGACTCTGAAGCCACTATCCAATTTGGTAGCTTAGAGTTCTTAACAGCTACTGCAATGGCTGTCGTCGTACCTATTCACGGCATGATTGTTCAAGGCCATTCTATAAGGCCTGATTCTGCTAAAACTTATGCATGATGTGCCTATTCCGTGCAACAACCATGAGCTACTAGAACTGCTACTGCTAAAGTAGTTCAACAAAACAGGATCTCTGTCTTTGAAAGACTATTGCAGCCCAAGGCCCCAACCACAGAGAGGGTCGTAACTGAAGGAAGAATATCTGTGGTACTTACCAGGGCCACCACTCTGTCAACTGGGTTATCTGCTCCCAGGAAGGATTATGCTGAAGCCTCCTCATCTGGAGGAAGGCTTACAAGAAGGCAAAGGAGAAAATTGAATGCAAAGATACAAGCTCAATAACCACTACCAGTGCATCTGTCAAAACTCCCAGCCTTGGAACCTGAGGTTAACGTTCCCACCAATAATAAATATATAAATCTAAAGTGGGTTAAAAAAATAGTCATACTGGTGAGTTGAAGCAGTCTTTCTGGGAGCAAAAATAGCAAACTCCTATTCCTTAGAAGAAGAAGCATGAGACTCTGTTAGCCAAGGTGTATGGAGTTTTAAAAGTTACAAGGGAAATTGGCCTGATAAGAAAGAAATATCAAAGGTCATTGGCAAAAAAGACTACAAGAGTCCCATCAAGAGAGTTATCAGCTGCCACGGTAACTCAAGATGAATCGAGATCAGCTCCACGTGGTGAATATTAAAGCGTAAAACTTAGACATCATGTTCAGGATTCCGATATCAAAAGATCCCAATTGAAGGGAAAAGAAATTTGGAGGCCGAGACATCCTGAAAGAAGATCACTACAGAAGAAAGTCAATATAGGTGTGACATCTGTGTAGCCTCCCAGAGATCCGCCTATAATAAAAATCATCAATAATGGGTACCTAAGGAAAAGGTTCCTATTGATACTTGCAATAGTCGACACCTTGGAGAATCTTCCAAGGAATCCTATTGCAAATCGACTCTATCTCTACGGAAGAAGGTTAATTTTGATCATACTCCTCTAATTAAAGATGTTCCTGTACTACATATAAAGCCAGAAATATATTGAAAGCGTCGCTCTGAAATTTGAGTACAAGAAGATGATGAAGATGAAGACACTATGGAGGTTGAGATAGTATACATGATGGGGTATGGTGATGAGCCACATCAAACACGTGGCTATCGACAACGCAATGAAGTAGGGCCCACTTCTTCTAAAATAACAACATCTCAAGAAGATCAAGCTCAACACGAGCAGTCAAAAGAAGAAGAAGTCCCCTCAGGCAACAACAACAACAACAACAACATCAAGCCTTTATCCCACTACGTGGGGTCGGCTACATGAATCCTTTTTCTCCATTGTGTCCTGTTAAAAGTCAAATTCTCGTTTAAATCTAATAAAGAAAGATCATTTCTAATATTTTCTAACCAAGTCTTTTTAGGTCTACCTCTACCTTTCTTAACATAAGTCAAATCTAAGACCTCTACTTTCCTAACCGGGTCATCGGGAGGCCGCCGTTTTACGTGACCAAACCATCTAAGGCGACTCTCTCTAATCTTATCTTCCACTGGAGCTACTCCAACCTTTTCACGAATATGCTCATTTCGTATCCTATCTCTAAGGGTAAAGCCACTCATCCACCTGAGCATCCTCATCTCTGCAACACTTAACTTAGAATTATGCTTCTCTTTTAATGGCCAACATTCGGCACCATAAAGCATTGCAGGTCTCACCACCATCTTATAGAATTTTCCCTTAAGTTTGAGGGGTACTTTACTATCACACAATAAGCCTGATGCATTCCTCCACTTCAACCATCCAACTTGGATTCTGCTGATAATATCCCCATCTATATCACCATCACTCTGAACAATAGATCCAAGATATCTAAAACGTGTACTCTTATTAATGACTTGATCGGCCAAAGTCACAATGCCCTCACTAGGTCTATTATTACTAAAATTACACTCCATATATTCCGTTTTAGATCTACTCAAGCGAAAACCTTTAGACTCTAAGGTTGACCTCCACACTTCTAGTTTACCTTCAACTCCCTCTCTAGTCTTATCAACAAGAAGAATATCATCAGCAAAAAGCATACACCAAGGTACATCCTCTTGCAAATGTCTAGTGAGAACATCCATGACTAAAGCAAAAAGATATGGGCTTAAGGCTGATCCTTGATGTAATCCAACCGAAATAGGGAAATACTTGGTCAAACCACCTTGTGTTTGAACACAAGTAATAGCTCCTGCATACATATCTTTAATGATTTGAATATAAGCGTTATTAACTCTTTTCTTTTCAAGAACTCTCCATAGCACTTCTCTTGGAACTTTATCATATGCTTTTTCTAAATCAATAAATATCATATGTAAATCCTCCTTATTCTCTCTATATTTCTCCATCAAACCTCTTAATAAATGTATGGCTTCCATAGTAGACCTACCCGGCATGAATCCAAATTGATTTTGAGAAACATTAGTATCACGCCGCAACCTATGCTCCATAACTCGTTCCCATAGTTTTAAAGTATGACACATTAACTTAATTCCTCTATAATTAGCACAATCTTGTGCATCACCTTTATTCTTAAAAATAGGGATTAACACACTCATTCTCCACTCATCTGGCATCTTTTTAGTCTTCAAAACAGTATTAAAAAGTTTAGTAAGCCAAGAAATTCCTTCATCTCCTAAGCATTTCCATACCTCTATTGGAATATCATCAGGTCCAACAGCTTTTCCACCCTTCATTTTCTTTAAAGCCTCTCTAACTTCAGTTTTACTAATACGCCGATAAAAACATAAATCTTTATTTTCATTTAGGGTGCTAAGATCACTACAGTCAATTTTATTTTCACATTCTTCATTAAAAAGTTTAGCAAAAAATCTCATCCACCTTTGTTGAATATCATCTTCTAAAAAAAGTACTTTTTGATCTTCATCCTTAATACACTTCACTTGAACTAAATCCTTACTACTCCTATCTCTTTGTTTGGCTAGCTTATACATATATCTTTCTCCCTCCTTAGTATCTAATCTATTATATAAATCACTAAAAGCTAAACTCTTTGCATCGCATATTGCTTTCTTAGATTCCTTACGTGCCTCTTTATATATTTTCTAATTATCAGAATTTTTACAATTAAACCAATTTTTATAATAAATCTTCTTACTTTTAATCTTTTCTTGCACATTTGAAGTCCCCTCAGGCGATAGATAAAATAATGATCAAAATGAAGAAGTGCTTGCTGAGACATTAGCACAAGCACAAAGGCATTTAAATCCAAATAAAGGAGAAAGAGATATCAGAACTGAACAGTAAGATGACAGAAATGATGGCACAAATGACTGCAATGATATAGTTAATGAAAAAGAATATCATTACCACTCATGTACTTGCTCAACCAAATGATCATCATGCATCAGGTCAGCTCGTTAATCAGCAGATATCCAGTAGTATTCCTACTAATCTGCCAACCGACCCAATACCCCAAGTATCTGGAAGACGAACCACACTTGAAGGATGAAATGAGGCTGATCGGCTTTTTCATCTGTAAACTTATCACGATGTTGCAAATACATCTGAGTCGGTGATGACACCACAACTAGAATCAATAATCAATAAAAAGATTAAAGCTGTCATTGCCTAAAAGCATATAGAGAAGTTTGTAAGCAAGAGTTGCCCATATCCAGCGGAGTACGATCAAGTTCCATATCCTAAAGGATATTCAATGCCTAAATTCAATATTTTTAATGGCACCGGCAATCCTAAATAACACTTGGCTCTGTTTAAAGCGACTTGTGGAAATACTGGAGGCGTGGATGTTTTACTCTTTCACCAATTCATTAGTAGTTTGACTGCGACTGCTTTTGAATGATATACTAAACTTCCTAATGATTTTGTCAAGTCATTCACAGAATTAGAAAATATGTTCATGAAAAGGTTCACCAGTGCTACAGAGAAAACCACTATCGCTGATCTTGCCTTAGAGAAATGAAAAAAGGGTGAGTCAGTGACAAAGTATATCACTCATTGGCGTAATATGAGTATGAAATACGAACAACAATTAGAAGAAGAGCATGCTATTGAACCATTTTTGAGAAACATCGATGATAAGATGTTACTATTTCTATGCATGGCCTCAATTAGTACATATCAAGAGCTACTAGACATAGTAGCTAAGTTTAAAAAATTGAACATGTCTAAGTCTGAATATCATTCAGATAAACCCCGAAAGAATAATGATGTGCATACTAGAAGAGATGAGATCTATTCTACATCATCTTTAAGGATTGATAAAGAAAAATAGTCTACTCCTAAAGATGATAAAGGAAGATAGTATTCTAAACCCCAGTTAAAATTAGTATTGGGAGGAAACGACAAGCCTCAAACTTTTTATAATGGAGAAGAACATTCAAGGTCAAGAACTGGTAATCGAATCACATCCCTTAAAGAGAAAATGAATAGAGAATATTCTGTTAAAAGGTAAAGTGTGGCAAAACTATTCAAGCAAGCACTTAATGCTGGCCTTGAATTACCAGAGTGTAAAAGACCAGAAGAAGCTAATCAGAATGATAATCCAAGTTATTAACCGTATCATCGGGTTATCATCCACCCCATCGAAGATCGTTATGTCTTCAAAGATTAGCTTGAAAAGAAATATCGAGATGGTGAATTCACACTATCACATAACATTTTAGTTCACCCAAAAAAGGAATCTGTAAAGATGATCGTGTTTTCTCCTATACCCTCAGCTAAGGAAGGAGATAAAATGAAGAAAAAAATGATGCCTGAAAAAGAAGAATGGCATACTGCAATCTTAAAGAAAATAAGAAAGATGATCAAACAACTGGAAGGAGTTTCAGGTCTAAAATGGAAATTCTCTACAGAACCAGTACTTGAATTAAAAGAAAATCTAAATTTAGGTGCATCCACTTCTAGGTCATTAACTCGGAGGCGTTCTAATATGAAGCGGTTCTATAACACATCCTCCAAGAAGTTTAGTAACTCGAATAAGCACAGTAAGTAGAAAAAGAAGAGAAATGTACTTCAAAAGATCATCAATAATTTGGAAGATTATCATCAACTATTGAGACGACCCATAACACTTACAGATTTTATATATGAACTTCGAATAGACCAATCAAAAGTGGAAGATGATAAACAAGAAGATGAAGACTCACTCCATGTAGAAACATATCGAGTTATCTCAGTAGCATCGACTGCATATCAAAGAGATTCTGTAAAAGATCACGATAGGAATCAGATAATAATGTCTCCTATAAAAATGATTGATAAAATTACATCTGAATCCAGTCTGATGGTGTTGCATACAAATGGTGACTGAGAAGAAGAGTTATATTTTCCAAGTGATGAAGAGTTAGATCGACATATAAAATCTTTATTAGAAGAGGCAGAGTTAAATGAGGTGGCTCAAGTACATTTAAGAAGTGGTAAAGTACTACCACCGCCACTAAAAAGGGGTTATCAAGCAAAGACAAGGGAAAAGTTATAATCATCAACGAAGAAATTATCCCTAAAGATTATAAGAAGAAATATGACACAAATAAAGGGATAGAATATAATGTCATTTCCCATTTGAGAAAAATCCCAACACAGCTCGGTATCTATGAAGCTCTCCTAATGTCAAAAGATCTTTGAGAAATTTTGATACAAGCTCTCAAAAATCTAGAAAGACATAAAGCATATTTTACAAAAAGATGTTTGAGTGAAGTTCTCCATGCTATAAATGAACCTGTTGTCATATTCTCTGAAGATCTCATGCTGGGGACTACGGAACATAATCATCCTCTATATGTTACGGCAGAAAGAGATGACATCATAATCAAGTGAATCCTGATTGACCCAAGGTCATCGATAAATCTCATGAGCTTGCGCACACTAAGATCATTATCCCTAGATATTCAACATCTCTGGCCAGATAAAGTTATGGTGCACGGCGTCAATGAGAAAGGATAAAAAACTATATGATCATCTATTCTTCCCCTAAAATTTGGAGAGATGTACACAGAAGCCAAATTCCATATTATCGATGCAGATACTTCATTTAAGGCACTCTTGGGTAGACCTTAGCTCCATGAGAATAGTCTTATTCCATCAACAATGCACGAATGCATGAAATATCAAAAGGATGGAGAAGAGTTTTGGATTTCTAGAGATATATAATCCTTCGCAGACCAGGAAGTGAAAATTTATGATGATGCAAAATACTTCATTCCAAATAAAGTAAAGCCGATAAAATCGTCTGAAGCTAAAGCATCGACCTCAAGGAGTATAAAATAGCCCAAATAAGTTAAAGAAAAGAAAACATGAAGGAAAAATATGTTGTTAAATCTTCCTAAAAGGGCTAATATATTATCCAAATTAAATAAAGTTGTACTTCATTTGGGAAGTGACACTGAGGAAGATGATGATATCTCTAAAACCTACAAGCCTTTGATTAATGAAAAACCAAAGGAAAATACTTTTGTAGTTACCCTGATCCCTCCACAACATTTCAGTGAAATCGTACCCTGTGAGGTTCATAATATTGAAGAGCTCAAAACATTTTATGTACCTCCCCTATACGAAAGTCGTAGATCGGGAAGCTTGTTTTATAAATTTGGAGAATATCAAGAAGAGAATATCGATGGGCTTAAAAATTTTAATGAAGATGCAGAGATAATTTCTACAGAAATGTCCAGATACTATCCCAAAAGGATTCAACAAATGATACGAAAAACTGGAGTTCATAATATGGTTACTTGGCGATGAGCACATTTCTTTCAAAAAATATGGTGTCAAGAACTATCAAAGATGTGCAGTCATGATACAAAAGGTCTTGGATTTATCGCAGCAGAATATACTCAGAAAAATGTATGTTATGTGATAATGGATAAATGTTTGACTACTAAAAATACATATATAAATGAAGAGAAAGATGTGGAAGCTAAAACTGCACCAGAAGAACTAGAAGATGGTGGACAAGCCGCTACTATGGATGAGCTAAAAGAAATAAACTTGGGAATAGATGAGGACCCTCGCCCAACCTTTATCAATGCTCTTCTCTGTTGCAAATCTGGTTTTGATGATGACAAACACGTTTCTATTGTGTTTTTCTTGGCTAACCTGTTTCAGGCACAAAAGATCACGAGCAACTCAAGCCAACTCAAGATCGGGTCCAAGTGTGTCTAAGTGTACTATTTTTCTTTTTCTTGAGTCAATTGTAATGTAACTGATCCCCTAGCTAAGTAACCTTGCACACACACACTCAGGGGGAGAGCTTGAGTGAATTAGAGTTTCTGTTCAAATTTTTGTTCAGATCATCCTGGATGTCACATCGTCCTGGACGATCAAGTAAAAATAGAAACCCTAATTAGGGCGACTAAGTTAAGAGGGTCTGATTAAGTAGATCATCCTAGACGATCTTTGGATCGTATGGGATGATAGGCTCAAATCAAAAATTCTCAGCCGCCAGATCAAGTTATGCAAGTTTTTATTTTAAGTTATTTGGTCTGATCGTCCCGGACGATACGTGTATCGTCCTAGACGATTCAGTACAATCATGCCTAAATTAATCTAGTAATTAAGGAAAGCAATTTATATTTGATTGATACGATCATATCGTCCTGGACGATCGCAGGATCGTCCCGGACGATCATGATCGTCTAGTGCATTTCAGCTGTACGACCCGAACTATGTACAGGACGATTTGGGCATTTTTTGAACTAATCGTATAGGACGATATCCTTATTGTCATGGACGATCAAGTCATTTTTTGGTCATCCAACACAACTTTTTCTGGACGACCCGAACTGTCTTCTGAATGATATTCCTCAATTTGCACTAATCGTCTCGGACGATCGCAGGATCGTACGGGACGATATGATCAATTTTTTCTACTGATCGTCCAGAAGAGCTAGATCGTCCAGGATGAAGTAGCTGATTTTGAACTGATCGTACAGGATGATCTATCGATCGTCCTGGACGATCTTGGCCAACTAGTTGAGATTTATGGCAAATTTTAAGCCCTCCTATAAAAGAACTTTTTCTTGGAACAAGAAAAATCTTTTGCCACTTTCCTTTCCAGAGAAATCCTAGAGAGAGTGTTTGGGAGAGAGAGGAAGGATCGTGTGAGGGGGAGTTAGTGAGGGATCCACTAAGGTTGCTCCAAGCACGGATCAGAGTCATCTTCTCCGCTTGTCGTCTTTCGTCTAGTTAGTGTTCGTTGTGGGAGGATTGTGCGCAAGAAGATCCGGGGTTCTCTGCCCGCTTCAGGTGGAAGAAAAAGGAGTCCGAAGGTTCTCTGCTTGCTTTAGGAGGAAGCAAAAGGATGTTGGGTTCTCTGCCTCATCGTGTGGTAAAAAGGAGGTGCTTGTACAGGCTTCTCCGCCTTACTGTGGGAGCAAAAGGAGAGTCACTTTTTGTTTAGTGCAATACCCGGAGGGGAGCCTCCGGGGAGTGGATGTAGGTCAAGTTGACCGAACCATTATAAAATTTGGTTTGGTTTTCTGATTCAGTTTTGTACTTTACTTTTTCTGATATTAACTGCTTGGGTGAATATCTGTGATTGATCTTTTCGTTCTTGTTTTCTTATTTCCGCTGCTAAGTATCGAAAAGATTTTTCTGTTGCTAGTGAAATTTTTAAATAACCAATTCACCCCTCCTATTGGTTAGCCTCAGGACTAGTTCGCTAGGGCTTAACATCCATATCGAACTTTCAAGTGGTATCAGAGAAGGATTCAAAATTTAAGTTTAAAAACTTTTGAATTTGATCCATGGCTAACTATAACAATCGTAATACTGCTGAAGGTTATTCTATTATAAGACCACCGTTGTTTGATAACATTCCTTTTGATTTTTGGAAAACACGCATGTCTACTTTTCTTCAATCAATCGATTATCGTATGTGGATGTTAGTTAGAGATGGTTATAAAGCACCACATAGACTTGTTAATGGTATTAAAACTGAACTCCCATTTACAGATTGGACTTTTGATGATCGTGATTTAGCACAGTTAAATGCAAAATATTTAAACTGTTTCTTTTGTGCTTTAAAATTTGAAGACTATATGCATGTCTTTACTTGTACAACGGGTAAAAAAATCTGGGATAGATTGTGTATAACATATGAAGGTACAACTGAAGTCAAACAGTCTAGGTTAAACATCTTATTACATGATTACAAACTTTTTCACATGAAACCTAATGAGATGATTTCAGAAATGTATACAAGGTTCACTCAAATCGTTACCTCTTTGCATGCTCTAGGAAGAGAACTAACTAATTACGAAATAGTGAACAAAATTCTTAGATGTTTGCCTTCTTCAGACGATGCTAAGATTACTACGATCATGGAATCTAAAGATTTAAATACTTACTCTATTGACAGCTTACTTGGATCACTCATTGCTTATGAGCAAGGGGTGAACCAAAGACAACTTGATGCTGGTGAACGAAAGAAGGAGAAGACAGTGGTGCTAAAGGCCAAAGATTCAGATGCTAGCACTTCCGGGTCTGATAGTGATGATGTTGCCTTAATCACAAGGCAATTCAAGAGCTTTCTAAGGAAGAAGAATAAGAATTTTTAAAAGTGGAACAAAGGTAAGACCAGTAGAAACTTTAAAGGTTCATCTGAATCTGTTTGTTTTGAATGCAGAAAGCCTGGACACATAAAGGCGGATTGTCCTACACTCAAGGCTCATCCAAGCAAGGAGAAGGGTGAGGAGAAACCAAAGTTCAGAAAGGACAAGAAGCAGATACAAAAGGCGTTCTGGGCAGACTCTGCATCTGACTCCCCTGAGACTGAAGCTGAAGAGGAGGAAATAAATTTGTGTCTGATGGCTGATGATCACCCTTGTCAGTCATACCAGAAAGAGGTATGTGAGCTTACTTATGATCAATTACTTAAAGTATCTGAAAAAATTCATGCATCGTATAGGAAGCTTAAGAAACCCAATGCTAGTTTGAAATTGGATTACTTGAATTTGCAAAAAGAACAAGATGTTTTAATTAAGGATCATTCCACTGTTGATAGCAATCACATGTCTTTACTTGATGAGTTTGATGAATTGAATAAAAAATACTCTGATTTAGTTACTGTGTATGATTCACTGAAAACCACTCATGTTGATTTGGAGAGAGCTTTTAAAGAATTAGATACCATGGCATATGAAGTAGAAAGTAGCAATGGTGCTTTAAAATTTAAAATTGCAAGTTTAAAGAAAGAGAATGAATTTTTGAAAGTGAAAATCAGTGCTTTTGAAAAGAACAAAAAATCACCTACTTTTGAATAGTTTTATGCACCCCCACCTTTTGAAAAATCTGTTGCAAGTTCATCAAAGCATGTTTCATATACATCTAGGAAGAGGCACTATCACCCACGTAGATTAGTTAACCTTTTCTTGGTATTAGATATCTTTCATGTGGCATGTTAGGACACATTTCCCACACCTGCACTGTTCACCATAGTACATATTGGGTGTGGAGGCCCAAACTGCCTGTTTAACAGCACAGCACGCATGCATTGCATTCTTCTTTTCATAAGAAGGAACCCAAACCTGTTTGGGTTCCTAAGACTGACATTTGATATTTTTGTAGGTGAGCTCTCACACAAGACCTCGTGAGAGCATGTGATACCTGGATAGTGGATGTTCTAGACACATGACTGGAGATGCAAATCAGTTCATTTCGCTAGAGGCCAGGGCTGGAGGCAAGGTTACACTTGGAGATAACACCACCAAGAGGGTGGTAGGCTTAGGTATAATTGGTGATTCAAAGAATTTTATGATTGACAATGTTTTGCTTGTATATGGACTGAAACACAACTTTTTGAGCATCAGTCAACTTTGTGACAAAGGATACAACATCAAATTCTTGTCCACTAGCTACATTTTAAGCTTAAATGATAAAGTTATTTTGTAGGGGCAAAGGATCAACAACGTCTACAAGCTGGATGTAAGTTGTATTAAATCTGAGAATTCAATTTGCTTAAAAACTGCTGCTGATGAGTCTTGGTTGTGGTATAGGAGATTGTGTCATGCCAGTATGAAAACCCTTAGGAGAGTCACCCAAAAAAACTTAGTTAGAGGTGTGCCCAAGCTTAAGTTCACTAAGGATCACCTGTGTGATGCCTGTTAGTTAGGAAAGCAAGTCCAGTCCTCTTTTCACTCTGTTAAGGACATTAGCACCTCTAGACTTTTAGAAGTTCTTCATATGGACCTCTTTGGACTCATTAGCACTGCCAGCTTAGGGGGGAGAGTCTATGGTTTTGTGATTGTAGATGACTACTCGAGGTTCACTTGGATTAAATTTTTGTCACATAAATCTGAGTTATTTGATGAGTTTAAGTCCTTCTCCACTTGGATTCAGAGGAAGTTAGGTTGTGAGATCCTGACTATTCATAGTGATCATGGTGGAGAGTTTGCGAATGTGAAGTTTGGAAGTTTTTGTGAGGAGCAAGGGATTAGTCATCATTTTTTAGCTCCTAGGACCCCTCAGCAGAACGGGATAGCTGAAAGGAAGAACATGACCTTAGTGGAAGCCGCTAGAGCCATGCTTGCCGAGTATTCACTTCCAAAATACTTCTGGGCTGAAGCGGTGAACACTGCCTGTTATGTGCTGAATAGGGTGAATGTGAGATCAAAACTGAACAAGACACCTTATGAGATCATTAAGGGTAGAACTCCAAACCTGTCCCACCTCCATGTCTTTGGCTGTAAGGTTTTTATTCTGAACAACGGGAAATCACCCTTAGGAAAATTTGACCCCAAATCTGATGAAGGAGTGTTCTTAGGCTATTCTAGTGTGGGGAAATCTTTTAGGGTGTTCAATAAAAGGACTTTGGTGGTGGAAGAGACAACTCTTGTGGTGTTTGATGAATCTGATCCTAAGGTGAATAAAATTGAGGAAGAAGAAGAGGTAGAGGAAATTACCCAAGGGGTTGGAAATGCAAATATGGAGGAGAGGGTAGAACCTCAAACCACAGTGCCTAGAGATTGGAGATATTCTGCGAGTCATCTTAAAGAACTGATCTTAGGAGACCCTTCTGAAGGTGTTAGAACTAGGAATGGACTTAGGAAGGAAGTAAACTACTCTGCCTTTATCTCAATGACTGAACCCACCAACATCAATCAAGCCCTTTCGGATGAGTTTTGGATCTTAGCTATGCAAGAAGAATTGAATCAGTTTGTAAGGAATGATGTTTGGGAGTTAGTAGAAAGATCAAGAAATTAAAGTATTGTGGGAACCAAGTGGGTCTTTAAGAATAAGATGAATGATTCTGGTGTGGTGGTGAGAAATAAGGCAAGATTGGTGGCTAGAGGGTATAATCAGATTGAAGGAATTGATTTTGAGGAGACCTTTACCCCTGTAGCTAGATTGGAAGCCATTAGAGTGCTACTAGCCTTTGCTTGTTATAAGAGATTTAAGCTGTTTCAAATGGATGTCAAGAGTACCTTTTTAAATGGGGTAATAAAAGAGGATGTTTTTGTAGAACAACCCCCAGGTTTTGAGAGTTCTCAATATCCAAATTATGTTTATAAATTAAAAAAGGCCTTGTATGGATTGAAACAGGCACCCAGAGCTTGGTATGAGAGGCTTAGCACATTCCTATTAGAAAGAGAGTTTGTTAAGGGGAGCGTAGACACCACTCTTTTTCTAAGGAGATTAGGGGATGACTTACTCATTATCCAGATCTATGTTGATGATATAATTTTTGGATCTTCTGATAAATATTTATGTGATGAGTTTTCTAAAATAATGAGTAAGGAGTTTGAGATGAGTATGATGGGAGAATTGTCCTATTTTTTAGGGTTTAGCATAAGGCAAACGGATGATGGAACATTTCTCAATCAATCTAAATACACTAAGGACATTTTGAAGAAATATGAAATGGACAAAGCCAAGCCAATCAATACTCCCATGAGCTCCTCAGTTCAGTTAGATAAGGATTCAAGTGGAAAATCTATTGATCAGAAGAAGTATAGAGGAATAATAGGATCACTGCTTTACCTGACTGCTAGCCAACCTAATATCATGTTTAGTGTTTGTCTTTGTGCTAGGTTTCAGGCTAATCCTAAAGAGTCTCACCTGACTGCTGTTAAGAGAATTCTTAGATATCTTTTAGGGACCCTAAACCTAGGAATCTGGTACCCTAGGCACAGCACCTCCTTTGAGATCCTTGGGTATACTGATTCTGACTTTGCAGGGTGTAGGGTGGATAGAAAGAGCACTTCTGGAACTTGTAAATTCATAGGACAGTCTTTAGTCTCCTGGTCTAGTAGAAAATAAAACACAGTTGCACTTTCCACTGCTGAAGCTGAGTACATTGCCTTAGGAAGCTGTGTGGCCCAAGTTCTTTGGTTAAAGCAACAAGTTTTGGATTTAGGTTTACCTGTTGGCATAATTTCTGTTCTGTGTGATAATACTAGTGCCATATGCATCTCTAAGAATCCAATCCAACATTCTATGACCAAACACATTGATATAAGGCATCACTTCATTAGGGACCATGTTACAAAAGGGGACATTGAGCTACATCATGTAGCAACTGAAAATCAGCTGGCTGACATATTCACTAAACCACTGGCCTTTGACTCATTCAGCATTTTGAGAACCAGATTAGGAGTGATTGATATAAATGCTTAATTTTGAGGACTGCTGATTTCTAATTGGTCTGATTGTTATTCTGTTTTCTGTTTGTTAATTTTTTATTAAATTATTTGCTTTCAGTTGGTTTTATTTCTTCTGCTGATTTCTGCTTTAGCCTTGCTATTAGTTTGATTTGAGTATTTACTTTGATGTGATTTTCTACCTATTTTTTATTCACTGGTTCATCTCTATTATTTACTATTTTATACTTTTTAAAATCAGATCACTGCTCACTACTTCTGCTAAACTGAGTTTCTGACTAAGAGTTTTACCTTATTTTTATTTGGAAGCTGGTAAGCAGTGATTGATTTCACTGAATCTGTTAAAGGGAAGAAACATTGATGATTGTTTCTCTTCCTCTAACTCCTTTACTGGTGTATTGTTTCTTTTGGATAAAAATCTTCTTCAAAATTAAAATATTAGTTTTTGAAATAGAGATTTGTTTTATTTTCCTACAGTAATCTACCTCATATGAATAGTGCTTTCAAAGTCTTGACTCATTATTATGATTTTCTAAACCAAGTGATTGCACTTATCATATAGCATATGACTTTTATTTTGTGAATTATTCTTCCTTATTGTGGAGAGCGTCTCCTATATCTGAAAGATAATTTTACAGCTGAGACTCTTTTTAACGATTATGAATAGAAGAAAGCTTACAAAAGATGCGCAGTGCGTCAAATCAATTGAAAAAGAGGCATAAAATGAGCCCAAAGCTGAAAAGATGCGAAATGTCACCAACAAAAAGATACACAAAGTGTATCAAGAATGAAAAGATGCGTAAAGCGCCAAATAAATTGAAAAAGAGGCATAAAATGAGCCCAACCAAGCTTTCTTTCCTTTCTGATTGTTAAATGTCTAAGAAAAATTCGTGTGCCACTTAATATTTTCAAAAGCTTGTGTTTGAAAATCCTGATTTCTGATTTATTACTTTGTAATACTTTTATATCAGATATTTCTCTGGAATGAGGCTTGAAAGGATCTCTTTTCGAATCTAATTTCTTTTCTGTTAAATTGGATTTTTATTTTAAAAGAGATTTACATCGTGAGGTGCCCGAGGTGGGAGTTACGAAACTCGATTTTTCCAACTTTTTTTAGTTTTCAGCGCTGTCAATCGTCTCCTTATTGGTTTTTGATTCTGAAATCAAGGAAAAATTATGATTTACTGGAGCAGTTTGATCAAAAAAAATGTTGCCTTTATGATTTTTCGTTGTGAGTTTTATTCGTTTTTATTTTATGTTAGTTTCGTGATTGTGTCTTTGGGATCCTGATCTATCACCTCCTCCTTCTGATCAGGATCCGCCTCCGTTTTAGTGTTCTATTTTGTAGTTGTTTTCTTTTCTATTTTATACTGATGTTTCAGTGTTTCTGTTTACCCTCCTCCTTTTTGTGATGTCAAAAGGGGGAGTCAGTTGTAGTCATTTATGTTTTTGTTATGTGTTATGTTTCCTGTATTGCTTTAATTATTAAATAAAAATTTAAAAAAAAATTGTTTTTTGATCGCCTAGTGATTTTTCAAACTACTGTACAAATATTTGCCATCATAAAAAAGGGGGAGATTGTTGCAAATCTGGTTTTGATGATGATAAACACATTTCTATTGTGTTTTGCTTGGCTAACCCGTTTCAGGCACAAAAGATCACGAGCAACTCAAGCCAACTCAAGATCGGGTCCAAGTGTGTCTAAGTGTACTATTTTTCTTTTTCTTGAGTCAATTGTAATGTAACTGATCCCCTAGCTAAGTAACCTTGCACACACACACTCAAGGGGAGAGCTTGAGTGAATTAGAGTTTCTATTCAATTTTTTATTCAGATCATTCTGGACGATAGTCACATCGTCCTGGATGATCAAGTAAAAATAGAAATCCTAATTAGGGCGACTAAGTTAAGAGGGTCTGATTAAGCAGATCGTCCTAGACGATCTTTGGATCGTATGGGATGATAGGCTCAAATCAAAAATTCTCAGCCGCCAGATCAAGTTAGGCAAGTTTTTATTTTAAGTTATTTGGTTTGATCGTCCCGGACAATACATGTATCGTCCTGGACGATTCAGTACAATCGTGCCTAAATTAATCTGGTAATTAAGGAAAGTAATTTATATTAGATTGATACGATCATATCATCCTGGATGATCGCAGGATCGTCCCGGACGATCATGATCATCTAGTGCATTTCAGTTGTACGACCCGAACTGTGTACAGGATGATTTGGGCACTTTTTGAACTAATCGTGCAGGACGATATCCTTATCATCCTGGACAATCAAGTCATTTTTTGGTCGTCCAACACAACTTTCTCTAGACGACCCGAACTATCTTCTGGACGATATTCCTCGATTTGCACTAATCGTCCGGGACGATCGCAGGATCGTACGGGACGATATGATCAATTTTTTCTACTGATCGTCCAGAAGAGCCAGATCGTCCAGGCTGAAGCAGCTGATTTTGAACTGATCGTACAGGATGATCTATCGATCGTCCTGGATAATCTTGGCCGACCAGTTGAGATTTAGGGTAAATTTTAAGCCCTCCTATAAAAGAACTTTTTCTTGGAACAAGGAAAATCTTTTGCCACTTTCCTTTCCAGAGAAACCCTAGAGAGAGAGAGAGAGTTTGGGAGAGAGAGGAAGGATCGTGTGAGGGGGAGTTAGTGAGGGATTCACTAAGGTTGCTCCAAGCACGGATCAGAGTCGTCTTCTCCGCTTGTCGTCTTTCATCTAGTTGGTGTTCGTTGTGGGAGGATCGTGCGCAAGAAGATCCGGGGTTCTCTGCCCGCTTCAGGTGGAAGTAAAAGGAGTCAGAAGGTTCTCTGCCTGCTTCAGGAGGAAGCAAAAGGACATTGGGTTCTCTGCCTCACCGTGTGGTGAAAAGGAGGTGCTTGTACAGGCTTCTCCGCCTTGCTGTGGGAGCAAAAGGAGAGTCACTTTTTGTTTAGTGTAATACCCGGAGGGGAGGCTCCGGGGAGTGGACGTAGGTCAAGTTGACCGAACCACTATAAAATCTGGTTTGCTTTTCTGATTCAGTTTTGTACTTTACTTTTCCGATATTAACTGCTTGGGTGAATATCTGTGATTGATCTTTTCGTTTTTGTTTTCTTGTTTCCGCTGCTAATTATCGAAAAAAATTTTCTGTTGCTAGTGAAATTTTTAAATAACCAATTCACCCCCCCTCTTGGTTAGCCTCGGGACTAGTTCACTAGGGCTTAACATCCCTATCGAACTTTCATTCTCTCCAAGAATAAAGCTGAAAAGATGAAAGCATTACTCAGTGAATTCAGGGATTGCTTTGCTTGAACATACGATGAAATGCCATGCTTATCCCTTGATATAGTTGTTCATAAATTAGCCATCAAAGCAGGTGCAGTACCTGTTAAGCAAGCTCTAAGGAGAATGAGACTAGAAATCAAAGAGCAAGTGATTACAAAAACTAAGAAGCTTATCAAAGAAAGTTTCATTCGAGAAGAAAAATATGCCGATTTGATTGCCAACATCGTCCCTGTAAAGAAGAAAAATGGACAAATTCGTATATGCATCAATTTTTGAGACCTTAATAAGGAGTGTCCAAAAGATGACTTTGCACTTTCAATATCAAAATTGTTGGTTGATAATACATCTAAATATGATATATTCTCATTTATGGATGGGTCGTCAGAATATAATCAAATCAAAATGGCACCTGAAGATGAAAAACATGCATCTTTTATGACTCTCATCGGTATATTCTGCTACACATTCATGCCCTTCAGCTCAAAGAATGCTTGAGTTACCTACCAATGAGCTATGATGCATATATTTGATGAGCTTATTCACCAAAAAGTTGAATGATATGTGGATGATATTGTGGTCAAAAGTAAAGATCAAAAAGATCATCTTGAAGATTTGAGAATTGTATTTGAAAGAATTAGAAAATTCAATCTCAAAATGAACCCGCTCAAATGTGCTTTTGGAGTTTCCTCACGAAAGTTTCTGGGGTATGTTGTGCGACATAGAGGGATTGAAGTTGATCCCAACAAAGTCAAGGCAATCATAGAATGCTGCCTCCAAAAAGTCTCCAGCAACTTCATTCTTTATAAGGACAACTTGCATTTATACGGCGGTTTATCTCAAATTTATTAGGCAGATGTCAACCATTTGCAAAGTAGATGAAGAAAGATGTTTATTTTAAATGGGATGATGAATGTTAAGAAGTTTTTGACAGTATCAAGAGATACTTATTAATCCCTCTTATTCTTGCAGCCCCAATTCTAGGAAAGCCTCTTATCTTATACACCGCAATATTGGAAGAATCACTTGGAGCATTACTAGCTCAGCACAATGAAGAAAGCAAAAAAAATGCACTATACTATATCAATCGAAGGTTGATTAGAGTAGAAATATGTTACTCACCAATTGAGAAGCACTGTCTAGCGTTAATTTTTGTTGTTCAAAAACTCCACCACTATATGTTGTCCATAAAATTACACTGATATCAAAGATCGATCCGCTGAAGTTTTTGATGACAAGACCAGCATTGACAGGTTAACTAGCCAGGTGGGCAGTGAAACTTCTACAGTTTGATATCACATATGTTCCATAAAAGGTAGTGAAATGGCAAATCTTAGCAGATTTTCTTACCATATATCCTGCTCCTGTAGACTCACCGCTTAATGACGATCTGCCTGATGAACAAATCCTATTTGTTTTAGAAGGAGAAGAATCACAAATATGAGAAATATATTTTGACGGTGCATCGATGATTAAGCCCGCCCAACCTCCAAACCTCCCCAAAGCTCGAGCCGGTGTCGGTCTTATCTTCATAGCAACTAATGGAGAGATAATGAGATTTTCATTTGGTTTAACTGAACCCAGAACCAATAATGAAGCAGAATATGAAGCTTTAATGGCGGGCCTCGAAATCGTTATTTCAATAAAAATTCAAAACCTCAGAATTTTTGGCGATTCTCAGCTTGTTATAAATCACGTACTACGTATCTAAAAAATCGACAGAGTCGGGTTGATTTACTATCATAGATGAGTCTTCAAACTCATGAAGCAAATTATAAATATTACATTAATTCAAGTATCTAGAGCTCATAATAGTAAGGCAGATTCTTTAGCAAAACTTGCTAAAGAAATTGCAAGTATGAATAATGAGCCGGTGTTAATTAGTATCAACACTCATCGAGTACTAGAGCCACCAATTATGTGTTTCTTAAAGGCAGAGGGGTCACCAAATTCAAGCTAGCAGGATACAACTTTGGTTGTTCCTCAACCTCTCCAATAAATTATTTTGGAAAATCAAATAGATAAACCTCCAATATTTACAGGAAGAAAATTTAGTAGAGCCTCTAAATTCTGGCTTGAATGCCTAGAGGTTGAAGAGAAAAATGACTGGAGGTAACCTTTCATCGACTACTTCAGAGAAAATAAACTCCCGATAGATAAATTATTAGCCATGCAGATCAAAAAGAGAGCATTACGATATGCATTTATCAACAACAAGTTATATCGAAGATCGTTCAATCAAATATGGCCACGATGTTTAGGGAGAGATGAAGTTGATAAAGTTATCTCTGAAGTTTATAAAGGACTATGTGCTGCACATCAATCAGGCCCTAAAATAGCCATTAAAATTAAAAGAATGGGTTATTATTAGCCATCAATGGTAAAGGATTATACCAATCATGCAGATATATGTCATGAATGTCAAATTCATGATAATATTATACATCAGCCGCCAAATCCTTTACATCCTACTATAGCATCCTGACCTTTTGAATGCTGGGGGACAGATGTAATAGGGCCAATTGATCCACCATCATCTGCTGGATGCTATTTTATATTAGCTGCAATAGACTATTTTTCTAAATTAGCTGAAGCAGTTTCATTTAAAGAAGTTATTGCTAATCACGTGATCAACTTCTTTACTCATAATGTTGTCTATAGATTTGATGTTCCACACCGCGTAATCTCAGACAACGGTCCAGCTTTTAAAAGTACTAAGATTTATAAATTTATTGAGTAATAAAAAATTGATTGGCGATATTCATCAATTTATAATCCAAGAGCTAATGGATTAGCAGAATCTTTCAATAAAATACTGGTAAAGCTGCTAAAAAAAATCCTCATTAAAAATAAAAGAGAGTGACATACTAAGATGACTAAAGCATTATAGGCATATCGTACTACATACAAGACACCAACAAAAGTAACTCCTTATGTATTAGGGTTTTTGGAGCTGAAGCAGTACTTCCTCTTGAAGTTGAATTATCATCGCTTCGAGTAGTTGTTCAGTACAACCTCACGGAAGAACAAAATGCTCACCTATGAATGGAAGAGCTTGATGCACTGGATAAAGTCAGACTCCAAGCCCAACTTAGAAATTTATCAAGCAAGAATGGTGACATCTTTCGACCGTATGGTATGCCATCGAGCATTTCAAGAAAGAGAATTGGTCTTGGTACTGAGGAGACCAATTATCCCACATTAAAGAATTGGCGATAAATTTAAACCAAATTGGGAAGGCCCTTTCGTCATTGAGAAGGTGTACCAAGGAGGAGCCTATCAACTCATCAATTAGGAAGGTCGACGACCTATGCCCCCGATCAATGGGAGATATCTCAAGAAGTACTATTCTTAGAGAAAGCAAGCTGAAGATCATTCCCTACAAAGAAAAAAAATATTTCTAAGATATTTTAGAAATTCTCCCATAAAACAGGGGGCATTTTTAAGTTTAAAAATGCCAAAAAAATCTGATGACAGTTGAAACTTTCCTTTAAGACAGGGGGCATTTTAAATATTTATTTGGGTTAACATCGATCCCCAAATAAATATTTAAAATTATTTATGATGCTATCACGGTATGAATGTAATGCAAAAGTTAGTGCCTTCAAATAAATAAATATATGATCATCATAAATGTTGAAGATTCATCTTCAAATTTGTTAAGATTTTGAAGTTCAGATTGAGAAGATATTTTGATCTAACAACCTCAACAAATCAAATTCAATAAGTACGAGCTGTTATAGTACAAGTCCAGCACTCAAACAGGTATAATATCAGTCTCAACAAGCCTATATGCGACCGAGTCACTAACAGTTTTACCTGCTCAATAAGCCATGATAAGAGGCCATAGTAGGAAAGCACCTATTTTATTAGCCCCATGACAAATACTATCAAGTTTAACAAGTCAAAGTAATTCAGATTCAAAAGATTCTCTCAACTAACAAGTGGATTGAGGCAAAAATCAGAAGGAGATTCTCGATCAACTCAAAGGCACTAAGCCACAATTAAAACTCTTATCAAGTTGGAGGCATTATTCCTTCGTTAGATATGTCAAGCATAAAGATAAGATCGAAGGAGCTCCACTTCTTTAGCATGTTCGACAAAGCATAAAGTTTAGGGCCGAAGAAGTTATCCCGCAGTTTTTATAAAGCAATAGGTTGAACCAAGGGAATATTTTCATCAACAAAGTCCTCCATGCATAAAGCCCTGGACTGATGATCGAATACAAATCTAAAGTGTTTAGGTCACTGATATGGATTCTTCATCAAGCCCATGAAAGTACAAAGCTAGGGCAGAAGAAATATTAATTCCTGACAAATCGAGAAGATAAATCATGGATTTTTAAAAAACCCTCTACGTGACATCTAAAATCTAATTTTAGAGATCTGTAGAGTCGACCAGCTTACAACAAACATGATCTGCTACAAGGTGCACATCATATTTGTTGGGGGGGGGGGCATTTATTGACCACTAACTGCTAGCAAAAAGAAGAAAGAAAATAGAGAGAAAGGAGAGGATTTTCATACAAGTACGAAATCAAATTGAAGACTTGAAGGAAGTCCTGGGGTTGATACGGTCCCCCGAAGCCCTCGGTTGTCAATTTGATCCGACCAAGGGAGCACACACTAATGGACTCGATCACTCTCTCAATCTCCTCGCTGTTGATTCGCTCTGGTCGAGTCGAGCCAAAAGGGCAAGTGCCCTCCCCAACCTCCCCACGAGGGGAGGGGTGCAGGAAGGCTGCCGAATTTTTGAGGGGACTAAAAATATTTTTAAAATTAATTAAAATTAAATTAAATTGCTTAAATCAGCAGAACGCGCATATTAGAAGACTCAAAGACTCTTTTTGGGATTGATTTGCTCTCCCAATCTCCTCGCCGTTGATTCGCTCTGACCGAGTCGAGCCAAAAAGGGCAAGTGCCCTCCCCTACCTCCCTTCACGTGGAGGGGATGCCGGAAGGTTGCCGAAATTTGCTCAAAAATTATGGACTTAGATAAATTTTGGAAAATACTCAACTAATTAATTCAATTTTAAAAATTAATTAACTAGTAAATTAAATGGCTAATTAACTAACTTAATACAATCTAATTTAATTTAATAAATTAAGAAAGGAACCTAATTGACTGAAATTTGGAATTAATTTAATAAAATTAAACTAAATCAAAACTATAACTTTAATTAATTCAAAATAAAACTTAATTCTTAAACTCTCTAAATGATTTAATTAATTAATCAAAATTTCAAAATTTTTAATAAGAGGAATTCAAATAATTAAATAACTAATCAATTAATTTAAATCTAAATCAATTTACCAAAATAAAATCAGAAATTTTAAAATAAATAAAATTGAAATTAAAACCCAATTAATAATTAAATCAAATATTAATTAAAATTAAAATTGAATAATTTAAATCTAAAATCTAATTAATAATCAAATCAAAACTTTAGTTGAATTAAAATTTTAATTTAAAATTAATTGATTGAATCAATTGAGCAAATCAACTTAACTGAATTAATCTCAAATCAAATTTAACATGTATACAATTTTAAAATACACCTTAACCAATTAATTGAACAATTAGAGAGCTAAGAAATTTAAAATTTAACTAAAACCTAATTAATTAATCTAATTAATGTAATTAAAATAAAATAAAACACAAAAATGATATGTTTCCAATAATTTAATCTAAGGACAATCTCTCACAAAGATCTTCAACTGAGCAGCTCTCCAATAGCTCTTCAACTGAACAACCCAAAAATAACAACTAGCCTACAAGCAAGAACAAGGAGATTGTATCAAACAAATCAGTCCACCTATGAGAGAGAACAGGGGACCTAAAACTAAATGAACTTGGACCTGATTGAACAAAAAACTTGGACCAAATTTTAAGCAATCAAATGACCCTCACATAGAGTGTGAGATCCTGATGAGAAGTTTGATTTGTATGCATCACATATAAAGTCAATTTCAAAGTGATAATGCATATAATGATGAATGTTTGAATGCTAGTCCAATTGTTTCATTCCATACCTCAAAACTTTCCAATGCTATCTTAGAAGGATAAATGCTGAAGAGATGTTATATTTGATATTTATAAGTAGGTTTGCACAAAATGAAAGACATGAAAAGATTGATGTTGAATCAAGTTGACAAAGTATAGTTACAAAATCATTTGATGCATATAACTTGGCTTGTCATGATAGAAATAACATAATCATATAACTTGGGTGGTAGATAATAACATCACTAATGGTCATACAAAGTAATGATTATCTATGGACCACAATACACTCACCACAATCATAACAAGCCTACAAGTGCTAATCGACAACAAGTAATGGAGGCTACGACACCTGTGCAGCTGACCTCTATACAAAATGTCAATCGAATATATTGATCCCTTACAAATAATGGAAAACAACATACAATAACTGCAGGCATCCATAAATCATAGCAGGAGATTCGTTGGTGCACTATAATTCACCTACAGAAAGTAACAAGTAGTGCACGACAGTCTACCTATATAAAGCAACGGGAAAATAATCACAGTATGACAACACGCCACCATATCCGTAACATGTGTATAAGCGGACAGAAGGTGTTTGTAGGCTCTTAAATGAAATCTCGGTCTTTTTCTAAAATGAAAGCACTTGCGCAAATGGATCATATTTAAATATTTTAAAATCTTCCCTCATGTGCTCCGGTTAACGTGTTAAAGTTATAAATGCAAATGTCCGAGAATGCTGCGCAGGGTCAAATGTTTATTAATGTAACATTCTATTTTCAAAATAAATATAACCCACATATGCCAATAGTCACATATGATTTCTAAATCTAACGGTCCAAGAATGCTACGCGGGTCAAATATTCAAGTCTCATCCTCTTTCTTGAAAGGACTGAAGTCGACATGACTTGAATTACAAAGTGCCTCCCAAATTCCTACAAAAATACTAGTGACTTTAACGTCAGCCCGATGATGGCCGCGTTGATAGGAAATCTCAATCGGAGGGGTCAAATTTTAAAGCTAATAAAAGATAATGAAATATATCAGCTAAAAACTTAAAACTAAAACTAATCCACCTCCCGCAACTATTTGTCGGGGGTGATAAATTTGAAATTAACCTCAGCTCACAAAGAGCAAATGTGTCGGGTGTATCACCAAGGTTCATCCTCAAATATTCTCTTGCCAGCAGGGACGTGGCACGTGCCCTCTGATCGGGTGGTTTTGCTACGAAATGGCACCATTATATTATGATCACGGTCAAAGCCCGTATGTTCTCTAAAGACTTCAAACCCTTAAGCAATGAATCATAGGGTATATTCGATAGGTATAAAGCCCTCTGTCAGCTAAGGTGGATTCAGATCTATCCCCTTAGATAAACACCAACCTAGGTCTATAAGGTATTCTTGGACGAAGCAACCCATGGCTGCCGATAAGATACCTTCTGTCATGTTTGGTCGACTACCTCCTCTGACTAAGTAGACCAGGGATCATGACAGCCCGGGACGGGAACCATGGGATCTTGATAGGGCTCGTCTTCATTCCCCCCACCATTTGTTTTAAGTGCATAGTGATAAATTCTAAATCATCAAATCAAATTCAAATCCTAAAACTGTTGCTATTATATGTTGTATCTACAACCTCTTCAATAACTAGCCTTAATCGAAAGTTCTTTCTTGTTATCGAGAAGGGCAATTAACTATAGGGGCTTGCGCCTATAGGAAACAAGAACTCAGATCAAAAAGTCCTCACAAAATGAGGACGAAATCTCTAGGTAGTATCTTATCTTAAAACCCAATTTGCCTTCTGAAAATTCATCCGGAACATAATCTCGTTAAAACTCTCCATCACCGTCGTCATTACACTTAAAAGAAAAATAGACGATGGCGCAGAGAGGCCGGGAGCACATTCAATGGAATTTTTGGAGCCCACAGTAGTGATAGAAACTCTTTCATCTAATAAGTATTAGTTAAGTTAAATGCCATCTTGTTTGTTTTTTTTTTTTTTCTTTTTTTAAAGAACTTATTCATTGGTTATAATGAAAAATGCATTTTTCTATAATTTATTTATTATATTGTTTCTTTCTTTTAAAACATCTCAATTGAGTTCAACTGGAGATTTTCCTCTTTTGAGTTAGCAAAGAAAAAGAATAAGATGAAGTTGTAGGCATCCTCTGTTAGTCTTAAAAGTTGCAAAGGATTTTTTTTTTTTTTTTTGACTTTTGGGCCAATTAAGCCAAACTCATATACACATCATATTCACAAACTTCTAACTTAAGACCTCTTGGTTTATAGTCAAAATTCTCAACCAATAGACCAGGTCGAGCTGCCTGTTGCAAAGGATTGAGGCGTAACTATTTTACAGAAAAAAAGTTATGATATTGTAATCAAGTTTATGTTATATATATATATATATATATATATATATTGATAATTAAATAATAGGATTTATTTTTAAATGATTCTAACATGAATTTTAATTGAAATTTAGATATTTTATTAATTTCAAAGTAAATCAAAAGTTTTTTTTTTGAACATATGTTGTGATATTTTTCTGCTTGTTATATAGGCAAATACTTAAGACATAGGAGTGTAAGTGAGCCAAGCCAAATCATTAACGAGCTTATCGAGCCATGAATTCGAACTCGACTCATATATTGAACAAGCTCGAGGTCAAGCTCAGTCTAGCTCAACTCAAAAGCTCATTGAGCTTAAAAATTAATTGAAGTTAGCATTATATAATATATTTTAACATTATAAATGAATCCTATATTAAAAAAATTATAAAAAAATGGAAAGTTTTAATTTAAAATTAAGAAATCAAGCTCAATAAACAAGTCAAGCTCGAGCTTTCCAAATGAACTTGAGCATATAAATTTTTTAATGGGTCGAGCTCGAGCTTAGTAAACTTGCTTAAGCTCAATAACAACTAAACAAGCTTAGATCAATTAGCAAATACTCGACTCCTTTACAGCCTTAGACACAATTAATGGCTTTCACATAAAGAAAAAGAGCAGGATTCTCCTTTTTTCATGAAGTAAATAGAACAAGTTTTCTTCAAGATAAATAAAAAATGCAATGTCAAATATATATATATATATATCAACTGTCACTGATACCAACCAACATCAAACAGCTACATGAGGAGAAAGAAAAAAAAAAAGCCAAACACAGCATTTTATTTAATTAGAACATAGCATTACAAAGCTAACTTAAACTTTTTTACTTTACAATAGAAATTTATGTGTATCTTGATGCTACAAGGCAAAGAGCAGTCCTCTTGTGCACTGTAATGCCTGGAACTTCATCCATGTCCATCTCTTCTTTACTCATTCCTTCAGGCAATTTCCAATCGAAGTAATAAAGCAAATTAGCAAGAGCAAGTTCCACTATTGCCATCCCTAAGTTCATACCTGGGCAACTTCTTCGGCCTGACCCAAATGGTATGAGCTCAAAATTATGACCTATGATATCGATTGATTTCTCAATGAACCTCTCTGGTAAGAACTCCTCGGGATTATCCCATGTTTTGGGATCTCTTGCAATGCCCCAAGCATTGATATAAACTTGTGTGTCTGGTTCTATATCATAGCCACTTATCTTGCAATGCCTAATTGCCTCTCGAGGAAGCAGCAATGGAACTGGCAAGTGCAACCTTAAAGTTTCTTTCACCACTGAGTTCAGGTACTGAAGCTGATGGAGATTGCCCTTTGAGAAATGATCGGAGCTTCTTATTTCCTCTTGTGCTTTTTGCATGATCCTTGAATTCCTGACGAGCTCCGCCATTGCCCAAATTATAATTGCAGAAGATGTTCCAATTCCAGCCGCCAAAATGTCCTAAGAGAACAAAATAAAAATTAAGAATGAATCACTTAAAGAAAGCAAACTAGTAATTAGAGAGTGCCATTCGATCAGCCTTGATGCTTGTGTTGGTGATATAAAAAATCAAGCATGAAGCACATGAGAGAGTACCATTAGAATAGCCTTGATGCTTGTGTTGGTGATATAAGGTGAATTCTTTTGAAGATGAAGCAACACATCAACTATGTCTTCCTGCCCTGGGTTTGTTCTATTTTGATCAATGTGCTCCTCAATCACTTCATTATACAAAGATTCAAACTTGCTAAAGGTCCTCTCGAGTCTTTGTTGTTGTCCTGTAAGCTTATCAATCCAACTCAATGATGGGAAACAATCTGCAATAAAGAAGCTACCCAACAAGATCTCAATTTCTTTAAGAATTGCAAGGAAGTTGTCCTCCTGATCTCCTTGATCATACTTCTTGCTTAGTGCAACTCGGCAAATTATGCTGCCTGTGAGACTCGACACAAATTTTGTCAAATTTATTGGCAATGACAAGGAATTCGAGATCGAATCAATAAGAAGAGAGACCTCTGCTTCTCTTATTGATTGGAAGGAACTAACCCTCTTCGTGCTAAAGAGCTGTAGGATGCATATCTTTCTTACCTCCCTCCAGTAATCACCATAGGGAGCAAAGCTGATGTCCCTGCAACCATAAGAGAATTTGTTGCTACAGGTGAGCTTTGGTCGAGAGCAGAAGTAAAAATCATTGATTTTAAGGATCTCTCTTGCTATGTCTGATGAGGAAACCACAAGGATCGACGCATGACCAATTTGAAGATGCATCAAGGGGCCATATTTTTGTGACAAAAGCCATAAGTTGCGATGACTCAGATCGCCAACTTGGTGTAGATTTCCAATCAAGGGGAGCTTCCTTGGTCCAGGAGGAGCAATTCCTCTCTGTTTCGACTGTCTTCTCTTCATTCTTGGGAAAATAAAAAGATAGAGAGAGGAGGCAAGTTCTGTAATGAGTAGCCCAATTAAGAGGATAGCAAAATCCATTGAAGACTTGCAGTTCAGTAAGCAGGAAGGTTGGAGAAGCTTTGTTTCTTATCAATGATTTTGGGGATGGTTATCTGTTCTGCAAAAGAAGGTTTAATATTAAGTCTTAGTCAAGTCAAGTCAATAATGTTTATTTCAAGTCAAATTTTTATTTTTATTTTATTATTTTGAGACAATTTAATCATAATAATTTTGAACTGATTCAAATAAAATCTATTATATTTATGAAATAATTTTAACACTAATTCTGATCATATCTATGTAAGAATATTAAAATATATATTTATAAATATGTGTTATAAAATATGCTAAACATAACTGAATTATTTAATGTATTTGTATATATATAATATTCTAAATTATACAAATTTATAATTTATCGAGACAATTTTGAGTTAAATCATCATATTTTGAACCAAATTAATAACTGCAAGGCCTGCTGCAAATGCTTCAAAGGAAGAAGGCAACGTACCATTTTATTCAAAAGCTCTTAGTGAATTTTGATGAAAAAGAGAAAGATTGCTATCCTTAAAATTTTAAATTTAAATCATATATTTTATAATTTAGAGTCATCTTTAAAAAAAATCTTTCACTAAAAATCTTAATTTTTCTTCGATGGATTTAATCACAAACTTATACATGTATATACATAGGTTTAAAACTTATGCTTTTTTTTTATGAAAAAAATATTGTGTGTTTGAACTTTCATACCGGTAGAGAAGACTTGTTTGACGTCTTATCATTGTACAAAGGTCTGACACATACACAAATAAAAGATGAACTTTATAGGATACAACAGATAGTATGTAAAAAACTCATAAAAGAAAAAAAAAATCATGGGACTATATCCTATTGAATTGATTCAATTAGTATTTATCATCGAATACAAATGGTGTCCATCACCATAAATGGGGGAGAAATTGGTACAATATAGCGGACAAAAACTATATAGTATGATTTTCGTGGTGAAAATTGGAAGAGCCTTGTGGCATTAGAGTTATCATCAAGAGTTAATTTGTTATATGCTCTATATTTCTCGTTTGAGGTGAGAAGACAAAAGAGTAAGAGGTTTATTATAGATCTTGGTATTAAATGTAGAGGTCATAGTTAATGTCGACAATGTGCATAGATCTTATAGGCAATTGCATGCATTTGAGGTTGCTATTTGTGGTTATGACAAGAGGTGAAGTTGGCAACCTTTGTATAAATGGTGTAAATTAGAGTTATAGGTGATGACATGTGTTGACGTTGTTAGTGATCATAAGTTACAAAGTAAGTGAAAATTGATGTAGTTAGGTGACAATAGTCAGTTGAACATAATTGGGTGATGATGGTTGGGGATAATAATCATATGATAGTGGTTGAAGGACTACAGCTGAGCGAAAATGGTCAAAGGATTGTAGTTGAGCAATAGTGGTCAGAATTTTATAATTGGATGAAGATGGTTGGGTGATCAAAGTCAAGCGATGGTAGTCAAGAGACTACAGTCACACGATGGTGGTAAGGAAAATCATAGTATGGGAATGATGGCTCGGAAACCATTATCGAGTGAGAGCATTTGGCTAGCCTAGGACTGTAGCAAAGTGATGGTGGTCGAAGTACTATAATTTATCGATCGCGGTTGGAGGATCATAGTTATGCAATGTTGGTTGAAGAAACATAGACATATAATAATGATTGAGAGAAAATCAATCGATAGTAGTTAGAAAAAAATAGTCAAATGATAGTGTTCAGAGGGCCTTAATTAGAAGATAATTATTAGAGGATGATGGTCAAGAGATCAAAACAAGACAATGGTGATCAAGAGACTTTAACTGAGTAATGTGGTCGAGAGATCATATTTGGGAGGATCAAATATGTGCAATAATTGATAACGAACCATAGTTTGATGACGATGGTTAGATGATTATAGTAAAGCAATGGTGATCAAAGGATTGCAGCCGAATAATAATGGATAGAAGACTACAGTTGGATAACAACGATTTAGACATTGTAGTTAGGTTGCTTGTCGAGAAACTGTAGATAAAAGATGATGGTTAAAGAATAGTAGTTGGGTGATAGTGGTTAGAGTGTAATGGGCATATGACAGTGGTATGATGATGGTGTTTTGACAATTATGGTTTGATTATGAAGCTTCTCCAAATTTAAATCAAGGTCCAAACTTAAATCAGGCTTAGTTTGGAAATGATATACTAAGCAATTTTGAATTTAAGGGCAACTTAAAACACTTCCAATAAAATATAAGAGAAAAAAATTATCTTTTCCAAACTAAGCTTCAAATCTAATAATAATTTTTTTTGTAAAATATTAAAATTTTCTTTATTAACTGATATTGTAACTTTAACACTTCATAGCTTCACATCATAATCTTCATGATAGCATAAATATCAAATATTTCCATAGGGTAGAGTAATAATGCAAAAAGAAAAAATGCAAAAAAGAAAGAAAAAGAAATTGAAAGCAAATCAATTTATAGTAGTAGTTCAGCCTACTAGCTTAGGTCAACTCTCCAAGTCCTCTGCTTGGGTATCTCTCTCTCTCTCTCTCTCTCTCTCTCTCTCTCTCTCTCTCTCTTTGTGTGTGCTCCAAACAAGATGGAGAAGCCTCTCTCCTTCATGAGTAATGGAGCTCACTACTTTTCTCCTCAAAAAGTATGCTAACCCAAGTCTTGCATGCTAGTTCCTCAAAATACAAAGAATACCATAAGATCTCCATGATCTCTACAAATAAAGGTCAAGTAGCTCTTAACTTAGAGCATCGGAATCTCAAATCAAAGGAAGGAAAAGATATGATTTCAGAAAAACTAATAGTGCATCCTTACACACAAATCTCTCAAAGGAATATTAAAAACTTTCAAGAAAGAGAGAGATTACAAAGAAAATTTATCTCCCATGTTTCTCAAAGCTCATAGAAGCTTTTTTTTTTTTCAAAAGTCTTCTTTAAGGTTTTTATTAGGTCCTATTTATATGATGACTTGATTAAAAACATTAAAAATTACTATTTATTAAACGTAATAGCTAGCTTGTATAGTTCCACTAACACAATCATCCTCAAGCCTTGAAAATTATTTGGGTTTATTTAGATTGTATAATTTATATCATATAATATGATTAATATATTTAGTAAATTTTACGAAAAATCATTCTCTTGGCATATACGAATGTGTTCTAAGGTACTATACCAACGATATTTTCTAATATTTAGTCTTTAATTCGTTCCTTCATTCTTGGCCATTAATTAAGTAAATTTTATAGGTAATCATATAGTATTATCTATATCGTATAGTATGATTAGTTAAAATTTGAATTTACTTATTTAAATAAAGAACTTATAATTATTATTTAATCTGATTATAATTGATCTTACGGTCTAACTAATATCGCACATTTTAATTAGTTTTGTTATTTTAATTTTAAATTTTTTGTTGATTAAAATGACTTGATTTTTTAGAATTTTTAAAACTATCATATATATGATACAATGTAATGTAAGTCGTATGATATGATTTATTATTAATTATGTTATTATATAAAATAGTTAACAAATTTTCATCCAGACACCTCCCATGCGAAGGTAGCTTCACATAGAGCGAGGCAGTCAAAGAAGAACTGATAAAAACAAAATAAGCCCTAAAGGGCCTGTGAATGGAAATGACCCCGGCCCAACAGTTGATTTAACCTTGTTAGGCTTTGTTAGCTAAAGCCCGGCCCAGTTTGAATCGAGTCTTGCCGCCACTCGTGCTTAGCTTAACAAAAAGGACGGTTGAGATTTCATCATGAAGCAGACCTCGACCATGACCACAAAACAATATTATGTTTTCCAGTTTCCACGAGCCTAATCGAGCCTGAGTCAACCATGGCTCAGAGCTGGAGCTTGATTAATTAATCGAGTTCAAGGTTCGGCTCAGGCTTTATTTTAAGAGTTTGAGTCGGAGCCGACTCTTGAAAAAGAAAAAATGATTATGATTCAAACAATTATTATAATAAAATGATAAAAACAAAAAGAAATAAGAAGAAAAATAATAAAAAATACTTAATATAAGTGAGTGAGATATGATTTTTAATAATTTTTTACTTAAAATTTTAAATGCTAATATATTTTAAGTGTATTTTATATTAATATTTTTTTTAAAAGAGCCGACTCTCGAGGTAAGAAATCGAGTTAGAGTTAGCTCAAATTTGGCTCATTTGATCATCAAGCTTGCATGAGCCATTTACTGAGTCGAGCACAAGCGAGCTCTCGAGTCGAATTGTGTCACTTACAGCCTAATTTCCAATAAGGAAATAAATAGCTATTGTAAGAAGTTCTACAAATTTGTTTGGATGAATAAGAAAATCATTAGAGTAGATGACATATAACCGTTACAAAGCTTCATGGGATATTAAAAAAACTGCAGTCTCATAATAGTTGAATGGAATCGAAAGTAGTTAGTAGTTTTTTTTTTTTTTTCTTTTTTAAAATTAGGGTTAGCGCCCAAACACATACACACAACACGTACGCGAGACTCGAACCCATGACCTCTTAGTTGGGAGTCAAACTCCCAACCAACAAATTAAGAAGAGTTGTGTAAGTAGTTGATAGTTGTTTGATATCTCTACATGAGTTAATTAAATATACGCAGTACCTTGGTTTGTTGGTTGGGAGCTTTGACTACCAACCTAAAGGTCGTGGGTTCGAGTCTAACGTATATGATGTGTGAGTAAGCTTGCTTAATTGGCCTAAATGTCTCAAAAAAATCACAAAAATATGAACTAAATGTATAATAATTATTCGATGCGATGTTTCGGATCCAACAGAATTAAAATAAAAGCTTGAAATTGAGTATTTAAATTTTTTTTGAGTTTGTTAAAATGTAATAAAAAATGAATCAAAATTCAAATTAATTTGAGTTTGGCATGTGGGGTTATTTGAATCTGAATGGAGTAAACATGTCATTTGCACAAATGATTTCCCAAACATAATGAAGCCATGTTTGTGATATTTAAGCAAGTTTATGGCATTGTAATTCTATGTTTTCTCCAAATAGTAAATATATAACATTCCAGAATTTAAATTAGAAGAATTATATATTTTATATCTTATTTAATCCATGGTAACTTCTATAAGTTTATCAATATAAATTAGTCTAGTAGAAGAAAATCTAAAAATCATATACATCAAAATTTTCACTATATTCATTTATCAAAATCTTAGGAGATCACTTATAACATCAATCTATCTCAACAAGCTCCTAACTACAAAAGAAAAAACTAAAATGTGAAAATCAAAAGGAAAACTTGAAGATCTTAAGAGCCTTACTCCAAAGGATCCTGACCCTTTCTCTGACCTTTTGTTTTGATGATTACAAATATTATTGGATGTTTAATTTGCTTATTTCTATATTATAAGTTGAATATTTATTTCATGTGCTATTAACCATTTCAAGTACAACATACACCGAGTAAAAACTCAAGAATTAGCTCACGACAGGATAGCGTCAATATAAAAGTCAGTCTGTATTTTTTATTTTTCTTAGGTCTATTTATATATTAGGTGTATATTGACTTAGCGACCATGCACACACACATATAAGGGGGATTAAAATTAAATGCTTTCATTTTTTTTGTAAATTGTACTATATAATGATGATCGTACTGTATGATATATTCAAATAGAAATTAATTGAAATATTTAATTAAATAAAATTAATTAAATTTGAGTATAACTAATCATACTATACGACCATCATATCGTGCAGGATGATCAGCTATTTTAAGAAACCTCACCGTCAAATCCTGGTTACTTAAATTAGGCAAATTTAAATTTTTAAAATTTGAACTAATCGTACTACACGAACTGGTTTGTACCGTATGATCTTTAATTAACTTTCCTAATTTAATACCTTGGATTAATGAGTTGAATAAGATCTAATCTTCATTTAGGATCGTGCTATATGATTATCGATCATATGGGGCCATCGATAGAGACCGCTCCTAGATAAACTTGGATCGTCCTAAACGATCTGTGATTCGATTGAAGTAATCAAACTGAAAATTATATTGTACGAATAGAAGACTTAAAATAAAAAATTTATGATTTTTTAGAGCATTTTATTTATGATTTTTTAGAACCATCTTTATAAACTCTTTTGTGACTTGTGAGAATAAATATTGGGACAGCCAAGTGACACTTTCTTATTATGTGAGAGCTTAGAGAGAGTCCACATTCACAATGGAGAGAGAGGAGGTGAGGTTGAGAGAGGGAGAAGAGCTTTGAGGGAGTCAAGGGAGTGTGAGGGGGTTGACAGAGTTGCTCTGGTTGGCCTACACCTTGGGTCCTCCAGTTGTATTTTTATGGAGCTCTTGGAGAGGAGCTCTGGGAAGAAGATTCGTTGGGGCCAAAAACCTCCTAGTCGAGGAGTCTAGGGTTTTGGCATTTCTGTCGATTTAGGAAGAGAAAAGAGGGATCGACATCTTCGCCAGAGTAAGGAGCTAGAAAAAGGGATGGCATCTCTGCTGAGCTTGTAGATGAAAGGAGGGATAACATCTCTATCAGGCTGAGGAAGCGAGAGGATGGATCGGCATCTTTACTGGGCTGAGGAAGCGAAAGGAGGGAGGACATCTTTGCCAAGCCAAGGAGGCAAAAGGAGGAAGATTCTTCAGGTGTGAAGAGTTTATAAGGGTGATTCTCCACTAGGTCAAGGGAGAAGGGCTTCTTTACCTAGCTGTGTGCTAAAGGAGAGTCAATGTTTAATGCAATACCCAAATGAAATCCGTTGGGGAGTGACATAGGTCAATTTGACCGAACCATTTTGAACCTTGGTTTGCACTTTCTTACTTTTCCTACAGTTTACTTTACTTGTAATTTACATTATTACACTCTAGTTTAATTTTAATTACATAGGTGAAAGAGGATTTTGGTGATTATTTCTAGTTGATCTTTATTTTAAAAATCAGTAAAGCGAAGAGCAAAAGATTTATTATTTATTTTCTAAAAGTTTAAAAATTTTAAAAAAAATTGCTTTTGGTTTTGTTTTGAGTTCTTTTGTTTAGTCGCTATCGCATATTTTAAGATTTATTTTTTAAGCAAAATATATTCAAAATATCAAAAAGTAATTAAAAGAACCAATTCACCCCCCATCATAACGTGCCTTCTGCACTTGCAATTGGTATCAGAGCACTTTCATTCCTTACATACAAAGCCAAGTGAAATGAGCACGAGGATGAATGGTTGAGTGAAAAATTTTTATTAAAAAAATATAATTTAATTTCTTGCATCACAGTGCATCCATGTCTCAGCGCCGCAACACTACATGTAAAATAATATTGTGCCGCAACGCCACCTCAGCATCACCTATTGAATTATTTTAAAAAATTTCAGAGACTTGAATGCCACAGTGACACTTTGCTGGTGCTTCCCAACACAGCTGCACTCATATGCATAACATCGTAGTGCACTAGCTCAAATTTTCCAGATTTGTATTTTAGAATCATTTTTCATAAGTTTCGGGTAATTACAATCTACCAATCTTAGAAAAAATATTGCCCTCAACATTTTCATTATTGGTAAAAAAAATAAATTGATACTAAAATAAAGTCAATATAAAACAAGACTAAAATAATTCCAAACCAAATCAATTCATTAAATAAATCTATTCAATTCAAAATATGTCGGTATGATATTAATTCTATAATCGATAAAATCCAAATAACTACTGATCATTAATTTTATCATATAGTTCATCCAAATGATCATGAGTTCAATCAATCACATATTTATTTATGTCATGCAATCTTATATTATTCAATATACTTTACAATACTAATCACTCAGAACTAAGTGCATAAGGTTAAGAATTCTACAAATGGATCCTCTAGGTACATCTCTATCATCCTACTGAATCAAACTATAAACTCTAGGTCATACTGGTGCTAGTGCTGGTGTAACAGAATGCGTAGGTTCTCTTTGACTTTCACTAGCTCCTCTTTCATCAGCCCTATTTACGAATCCTTCACTATATCCTCTTGATCCAATTGTCATATATCTATAGCCCTTCCTGAACCGCTCTGCTTAAAATCCAGATCCTATTCCTTATCGTTGTTGTGGATAATCTACTCTTTGGTATCCTCGCTATCCACATTTGAAACACTATCTAGTCATCAGAAAACATTATTTAGTATGCATCCTGCCACATCGAGCACACTCCAGTACTCTTCCTGCACTCATCTCAGATCGTTTCATGCTATCTAAAGATTTACTTCTTTTTTTTTACTTCTATCTCTTCTAGTTATATCATTTTCTAATCTCTTCCTACTCATATTCTGTCTGAATAATGGTATAGCTAAATCATTCTCCACTAAGCTGTTTCTCCCAACCAACTCTAAAAACTCCTGAATTCCTAATGGTACCAGGGGGTGTCTCAATTCATCCTTTAGTCCTCTCAAAAATTTATAGCATTTTTCTTTCATTGTGCTAATTAAATGTGGAGTGTAACTTTTAAGTAAAGTAAATTCAACTTTATACTAAATCACTATCTTGTCTCCCTGCTTCAATCTCATAAAAGCCTCTTGTATTTATTGTCAGGCTGATAGATGTACAAACTAGTTTCTAAAAATAGTAGAAAACTATGCCCAAGTAATCTTTGCATTCATCTTTTTTGGAAATTTCTCTCGCTGTTATCATATTTATCGTCTTCACCTTCAAACAAAAAGACTGTTAGTGACACTTTCTTACTCTCAGGGCACTACATATTGTTAAACTTTTTTTTTATCTTCAACGACCAGTCTTCTGTTATCTGGGGTTCTACAACTCCCTTAAATAATGACAGCTTTAATTTAAGAAATATCTACAAATGTCTATCCTCTTCTAGTTCCTTTTGTCCGTTTGCTTACTCTGTGCATCACTCATAGCATTTGCAAGTATACTAACAAGTTGCATCAAGCTATCAGAACTCATTGGAACTGCTACTACACTCTATCCATTATATATAGTTCTCTTTCCTAACCCAACAAACATCAAACTCAATACACACACACACACACATTTATATATATATATATATATATATATATATAATTAATCAATCAAATGTAAGGAATAAAATATATACTACCCATTTCTACCACGCTCATAATTAATCTTATGGCCCTAGTTATAATTCAATTCTTCCAACAACCATTGCTCTGATATCATTTCGTAACATTTCAAAATCTAATTTAGAAGAATTATATATTTTATCAATTATTTAATTTACTAGAGCTTCTATAAAATTATTAATATAAACTAGTCCAGTAAAAGTAAATTTAAAAGCCATATACATCAACAATTTTCACTATATTCATTCATCAAAATATAATTTATAATAGTTAGGAGATCACTTATAAGTTATAACATCGATCCATCTCAAAAAGCTTCTAACTATAAAAAATTAAGTAAAATATATAAATCAAAAGAAAAACCTGAAAATCTTGAGAGCCATACTCCATAAGGTCCTAATCTCTTCCCTGATATGAAATCAATCAAATCCATATAACAACTTACAAAGTTCAGCAGGACCCCAATCCTACCAAAGCTTCCAATGCATGGCAATAATATTATGGTTGCTCATCCCAATCAATAGAAAATTAGTAATCAACAGTATGAAATCAGTAATCAATATCAATACATCAATAAAAATTAATATAATTAATAGGACAAGAGCATCTCAAGAAATATAGGAATCTATCAACATATAAAAAAATTAATAAAAGCATATAAAGAAATGTCAGGTGTCGTACCATAAAACACAAGTCAATTATCTATTAATTATGTTCATGACAATGATTCTTTCATATATTTTCAATTAATGGAATGTCACATGTATTTATCTACCAGTATGTCATATCAATATACATATCAATATGTTTAAATGTTTATAAGTATATATGTCATATGCTATGTCAAATTGTATCAGTTTTAATACTAGTTCTATTAGCTCTATATTATGTATATCTATCAATCAATTCATATACTATCATATAAATATAATCATGAAAGCGATTATAAATAACAAGACAAAACATCCAACTTTAATGTGATATTTTTATTCCTTCATTTGCCATTTATGAGTCTTATTAATTACTCATTATATCATTAAATCATTATCACCATGTCATCACTGCATGTGACTTTTAATAATTTATAAAGAGTTGTCACTCTTTGCCCATCAGTGTAATCTTTAAATCAGTTAATCGGGATTACACCATAAATCATTTTTAAGAAAATGCTCGTCGTCCCATTCTCTTATACAGGGTATTATTTTTAAGAGCCAACCTATATTAATTCTAGTATCGACATTCAACCTTTCTTGCTTATATATGTGTCACATTTATCTTAAATCAATTATATCATTTGCACTATGTAATATAAATCAATATCATGTATGAAATATTCTAATCTATGAAATACAGGAAATTTAAATAGTATTTATTTACTTTAGAAAATCATAATTATTTATTTATCTTGTGAAATTCAATATATTATAATTAAAATACTCATAAAATTCATATCTATTATAAATAAAAACTTACACTGAAAGAAAATATATTTTTATCGATTTGGAGAAGATTAAATTCATCAAACTTAAAATCATTGAAAATAATAATAGAATGTAAGTTACCTACCACGATTAGAAGAAATTTCAGAACAAAATTGATGGGCAAAAATGCTACAAACCCCTTTTCTCTCTCTTATCTCTCTCCTCTTACCTCTTCCTTTCCCTCTCGTTCTTCATCCTTACCTCACAAGCTAAGTGAAATGAGGAGAAGGAATGGCTGACAGAAAATTTTATATTAAAAAATATGATTTAGTGCCTGGAGCCCCAACGCTGAATTATTTCTAAAAAATCTAAAGAGCTAAGCGGTTGTGGCACTTTCCTAACGCTTACTAGCATCGCTGCCTCGTAAGCATAGAGCCACAATGCTCCAGCTCAATTTTTTTTTAATTTTCATATTTTCATTTTAAAATTAATTTCATAAATTTTAGTTTATTACAAAATATTCCAAGTAGGCTTAGTGATTATCCTTAAAATTGCTACTTGTTTATTCACATGAGACTCATTTTGATGATTATATGAAATAATGAAATTATAGGAAACACTTAACAAGCTATTACAGTACATCACATAAGGTTTATTATCATTTTATCAAATAATAAGTTACACTGATGTATACTTAACATTTAACTCGATTAGTGTTATATTCCGAACCTTCAATAACATTGAAAAGTTTAGCTTGAAAAACACAAAAAGATGAGATAGAGGGATCCAGAGAGCCATAATAATAATCCTCTTCCTTTAAAGAGGGGTATCGGCAAGACTGCTAACAAGAGTGTCATTTTTCCTGAAGGAGATTTGATTTCTTCTTTTGAAGTGGACAAAGGGATAACGCCTTCTTTGGAGTAGAGTTTGCAATAACAACTCTGGGCCAAAAAGAGGCCACTCTCAAAATGGTTAGCATCCCTAGCTATTGAATCAACACTAAAAGGCTATGGGAGTGTAGGACTCGATTTAGATGTCACTAATTGATGATGTATTAATCCACTATTATCCCTCATCACTTTACTTTCTATTTTTCTTAAACATTATTTGACTGAATTAGTCCTTGAATTTGATTCTGAATTGAAGAATTTATCTATACTTAATTGAATAAATAACATAATTTTTAGACTTGATCTCATGAATTTATATTAATTACTATATCAATTATCTTCTATTTAACTATTTAATTTACAAATCAAGAAAGGATAAAGATACTCATTGTCATTATATAGTAAAAGGACTTTTAATTATAAGAGAGAATTTCTCAGCCATTATAACTTTGATGTGATTATGATATTTAAAGATATATGCAATAATTAAGTTGAGTTCACTAAATCTCTTTGGATTTTTAATTGAACTGCCCAGATTAATTTTGGATGAATAGGTTTCCTATGGATTCCTTTAGTGAATCATGATCTCTAGGGCTAACCTAAATTCTTTAGATCATCTTGAGAAGCCTATGTTTGACTACTATCCATCTACTAGGCCACCTAGATTCCACTAGATTAGATTAGGTCAACCTAGTCTAGGGTTGTGTAGTTAAGTTATCTAGGTTCTACATATGAGCACTTAGATCATTGCTTAACTAAATGAATGTACTAGCCTATTAGGATTTGACTAACAAAGAAGTGAGCCTAGCTTTATTAGACTAGAGTGAGTTTAAACCTTATTAGACTAGGATAAGTCTAAGCATTACTAAACTAGGATGAGTCTAAGCCTTGTTAGACTAAGATATGTGTTAGAAATTGCCAAAAACTACTATGATTTCCCTTACAAGGAAGAAAGTCAAATACTTCTAGATCACCTCGATTATAGGCTCCTAAGAGTTGGGCAATTCTTTAGCCACTTTGGGTTGATGATCACTGAGATATGTAAAACATATTAAAAATCCTTGTCCTCTAAAAGCGAGAACTCTCCTTAAGCCAAAAGAGAGGTCAAAAGGATTCATCAACCATCTCACATGGAATATCATAATAATCATAATCATTGTTAAAATTCATGAAGGCGGTACTTTTTATTTTAATAAGACTTTTTTTTTTTAAATTTAGGCTTCGTTTGAGACAACTTTTTGATTGCTTCTTAAAATAGAGTTTTAGCACAAACGAAGCCTAAATCATCCCAACTGAAGTTCAATAATCTTAAAAAATAATTTAATTACCGCTAAAATAAATCACAAGAGAACTAAACCAATCCATCCCAAGTTCTAATTATTCAGCAAAGAAACACATCATTCAGCATACAAAAATCATGTAAAATCAAACTATGTACATCAATTAATTCCTACTACATTCTTCTCTCCATAAATATACAAACCAACACAATAGAGTAAAAATGGTGGAAATAACTCCGCCAAAATCCCACCACCATTACCAAACAAACATCATAATAATAAACAAATTATAAAGAGTGAAAATGATCAGTAATGTGAGCAGAGAAGCATTATTATGCATCTTCTGATAATATAAAGCCGAGCTCTCTGCTCTTTAATGGCTCCACCAAGCCCTCTTCCCTTCCTCTCCACCTCTTTCTTCCATCTTCTTCCTCCCTTCAAAGCTTCTTCCTCGCTTCCCATCTTCACCATCTTAGTTCAAATCTGACTTACAGTTGTACTTTAGTGGAGTGAGGTGTAGGAACTAGAGGATACTTCAGCACATTTTATACACAAGAAAGGTAGAAAAGAACACCTTTTCATGAGAATTTTATATTAGGATTAGGTGAATGGGTGGTACTGTAATATATCAATAGAAACATATCTGATAATAAAGTTAAAACAGAATAAAAATCATAAAATATGCGTCCTGATCTTACACTAAAAAAAACCGTTTTCTCCAACATTAGATTGTAGATCCTTTCATATATTAAGAAAATTGAAGGCATTTTTTTTCTATTTTATTTTTTGAATAAATATCCTTCTAATTTTTATTTTACAAAAATTTGTTTAAGTATCTTCTCATGCAAAAAAAAAAACGTTTAGAATGAGCCACAAATAATAATATTTTTAAAATAGTAGAAAATAAAATATAATTTTGTCATTTATATTTATTTTAATGTAATTAAAATGTTATAGAAAAATAGAAAAATATAAATAGTAATTAAAAAATGCATGTAAATCACCTTATTTTTAATTAATATATAAATAAAATTAATTAATACCGACATCATTTATAATCTTAATAAATAATTTTTTATATATAAAAAATAAAAATATATTTCCATAGAGTATTGGGTGATGGAGCATGCCTTGTTTCCCCAAGGCAAACCGTACAGAATATGAAAAGAAAAAAGGAAGATGGACCTCACGTGCACCTCCACAGCACGCTGGTCGAAGAGTAGACCGACCTCCGGAATTCAAATAACAACATGAAACTGCGAGAATTCTCTGTCTTCTTCCCCTCGTTTCTCTCGGCCAAGCTTGGATTATTAGCTGTCATTTGTCCATAAAACTTAGCTGTTGTTGCTGGGTCTCTCTGTTTGTGAACAACAAAAGGCAACTTGGAAGGGAAGAAGGGAACCCTTAACTAATATAAAAATAAAAATGAAGGGAACCTTAATTTATTTTATTATTATTTTGTTTTACGTAGTTCATTTTGATCTGTTAGTTGAGAACTTTGACTACTAATCACGATATTTTTTAAGTTCGAACATTGCATATGTGATATGTATGAATTTGTCTTAATGACTCAAATGTCCAAAAAAATAAATATACTTTAACGGAGGCGAAGGGTTAACATAGAAAAGGTCCTACCTATTATGAGGCTTTTCCAAAACCCCAAATTAGTGGAGTAACCAAAAATAAGAAATTTTGATATGATACTACCCATGGAGCCTCTTTAAGGGCTTAATGGGTACTCTTGCTTTTACTTTATGTATGGCATGTGATAAGGCATCATTCACCATAGGCAAAGTCATAAGTGCTTTGGACATTGCAATGATTAAGGATTATCATTTTTAAAATCATTGTTATGTACTGTGATATGGATGAGAGTATGTGGGCAAGAGGAGGGTTTCAATTTAATAGAAGTTTAAGGCCCATGAAGTGGATGGCAAAGTATATAGAGCAAGTGTATATAGAATGTATATAGTGGTGGAGATAAAATTTTTTCTTAGCAATGGCACATAAACCATTGAATAAAACTAGATTTTTAAGAAATAGTTAAAAAAAAAGGAAAAAATATCACAAGCCTTTCTCAATAGAAAAATCTACTACATAGCTGAAAAATCCACTATCCACATCAAATCGAGCAGAGAATAACATTCACCTTCCACAAAGAGAAAAATCCTGTCATACATCGAGTCAAATATATCAAAATTTAATTATCGAACTATTATCGAGTCAACTATGATCGACTTAGGTCATATTCATGATCGGCTCATTAACTAAACGAGCTTATAAAATCAGCTAAATTCTAACTAATGATTCAGCTGAACATAAACTGTGCATCAAATTGACAGTCATCTTCTAAACTATTTGTTATCAAATGAGTGGTTAAGTTTTCTCCTCGACTTAGGTTTATAGTTTCCTTAATATCCGGATTCTGCTTCCTTTACTTGTTACAGACGCCTTGGAAGAGTCATTATGATGGCTAATCTGCCTCCTTAGTCCTAACTTATATGCTCAATTTGAACTAAGATGCTCTTTGTCCGAGAAATTCCATGCCCCAGTTTAAGCTATAGGGTTCAAGTGGTCCATCAATTACTGTTGTTTTATAGCTAAAATATCTCTGAGCATGATAGTATACTCTTCAAATAATTGCATGATTAAAATGTGATAGTATATATAATTAAATTCATATTGTGGTAGTTAATAGTCTAAGAAGATGGAAATACTAAATTACCTTAAAATATTGTCTTATGTAGATCAAACATTAAAAGAATTTTGATTTGAGGAAATGAGCTTATATTTAATAAATTGTTATGTTTAGGCTAATAATGTTATGTTTAGCCCGATCGATCTGGCTTAAGTTAAATTTAGTTGGTTTAAACAAAAATAATTTAGTTAACTCTGTCTTAAGTCAAAAGATACTTGCTAGTCTATAAGAGAACTTCGGCTTAAGTTAAATTTTGCATACTGACTTCATCATATCATTCTAGAGATGTTGAGATATTTTATTAATATTTTTTCATAATTTTTAAATCCTATAATTTAAAGATATAAAATAATTATATGATCTTTACATTTAAAACTAAATAATTTACATAATTATATTTATAACCTCAAATTATTTTATTATTATAAAATCCTAATCACTACATAGTATCTTAAATTATCATTTTCCGTCTTAATTTGTTTTAAGAAGATAGATTAAAAAGAGGAATTTTGAGAAAAAAAAGAGAAGAGAGAGAGGAAAGCGAGAAGCTAGAGTTTGAAGGTCTTAGTGCCATTTTTGTCGGTCGGTCCAGTTGAAAAATTTGCTCACCTCAACGTAAGTTATCATTACCCTACCCTGTAATTTTATTTATTTTGCATATTTTGTATTTTATGAATTTTAATTTTATCAAATTTTATAAAAGTTGTGATATCTTAATTTTTAGCAAACTTCCACCGTATATTTTTTGTATATTATAATTTTAATCATTCTACACATATTGACAAGAATATATTAAATTTTCACCGAGTATTTTTGTATTTTGAGGAAAATTCTATCACATATTTCATAACATTTTTATATATTGACAATAATATATATATATATATATATATATATATATATATATATATATATATATATATATATATATATGTGGATGATAAATAGAAATTTATTTTGAGATTCATTAGTCTTCTTCTTTATTTATATTTAATAGTGGCTCTATGGTGTATTTAAATTAGAAATTTTTGCTTTAATACTTCTCCAACTGGATCTTAGAGTTTAAGTTTTATCACAATCAGACACAATATGACCTGCATGGTATCAAATCATATCGGATTGAATTGTAACAAGGGGTTTCTAGGATCTCTCTATGGGAAATAAAAGAGATTGGGAGAAAACCAAACATTTCTCAGATGACTTCCTTAAACAAAACATCTTCTTTCAATTCTTAAATCTTATTCTCAAGGCCGAGGCCGATCATGTGAATGTGATTGGAGGGTATTATGATAAAACCATCCTTGAACACCTTCATTGAGAAAAGGTGAGAAAAAAGTAAATCGAACAGGGTATTTTCTTTTTTCTCATGTAGCACACCAAGCTGTTTGACATGATCTGGGCAGGTGTAACTCCATAGAAATTCATTATATTTAAAAGCTCTCGGGACAATGGAAAGTAAAAGCCTAACTCAAAACTATCCTTGATAACATCACAACTTATCTTTTATTATTGAGTTTGGGTAATGGCTCGACTCTGTGGAACAAACTTGGAAAGACATAGCAAGTAAAAAAGTTGTCTCAAACAAAGCCTAAGAACTTATTTTAAAGCTAATCATTGGATTAAAAAAAAAACTTATGACTACTGTTTGATTAATTTCATCCTTCAAATCTACGCCTCTAAAGATCATATGCTTTATAATGTTAATAACACCTTAGTTAAATAACTCTTAAAACAAATTGAAGAAGATTTTATAAGAAATTCCTCTGAGTTGATCCAGAAGAGAAGCGAGAGGACAGACCTTGAGCCATGCTTTCAGAATCAAGATTAACCTTCCGACGCCCAGCTGTCAAATCCTTCTCACGATCCCATGGCTTCCATGGATGCATACCTTCCCATTCTTCTTTCTCTGTCTCTTTCAATTTCTTTTTGGGCTTTTGGCTTTCTTCTTGGAATTTCTGCACCAAGGATTTTGAACGTTTTTTGGAGTTGTATCTATCGACTAAGTCGGCATCTGAGCTTTTAGATTTCTTTTGGTGGTCTGTGTCAGCAAGTTCTTTGGTTTTGTTATAAGCTTCTAAATAGCTGCAACAACAACAATAACATTGTCGTGATTCTCAGCCTACTTGCAATGCGATATATATACAACAAGGAGAGCATATAAAGGTTCAACTCTGGAAATTAGCAGTGCAACTGACATAACAACGAACAAAATTAGAAGGAAGAGTAGTTCGGGTTAAACATGCATAGGTTGTTAATTGTAGAATCTATTTTTTATCAAATACAGAAAACTCATTACATAAATTTAATTGCAAGTCGACCTCCACGTAAAGTCTCCATATGGGTTAGGAGGATGGGGAGCCCCCTCCTCCCTCCAAGGGTCCGAGGGTGAGCAGAGTCCCCAAGAAGTATTTAATATTTGTGATCATTAGGCTAAAGGTTTTTTGAAGTTTTATTATCTTGTTTGGCTGCCCTGCCCTAGAGAGACAACACCCTATATTGCAATAGAAGACTTTGGGTTGTGATCTCCATAAAAAAAATCATAATGAAATATGCATGGGCGATAACATGACGCAGCCATTAATTTAATAAACCTTATAAAATTCCTGTGCATTATTTAGTGTTGACCTTCTTTTCTATTTTATGTCCTCTTTGCTCTCGATGTTTAAAGCAAATTTTGCCTGTTACCCAACATGTCATCTAGTTTGTCGTTAATATCTAGTCCATTTTGGGGCTGTTTGGAATTCTATTTTATGCAGAATTTAAGTAAGATTTAGCTTAAATTTTGCCAAACAGGATTTTCTGGACTTCAAATCCTACTAATTTGCTAAATACCCTTTCAGCCCCATGATTAGTTAAATCTCATCACTTACAAGATTTAAAGAAATTAAATATTTTTACAAATCATAAATCCTGAAATAAATAGTCAAACAACTTATCAAGGTTAAACAAGATTTAGTAATTGTGATGCCAAATAATTTCACGTTTTAACCTCTCAAGTTTTACTAAATCTGTTTTTAAAGGATTTGCTAAATCCTGCTTATAGCAAAATAGCCCCTACGGTGTCCTATTTTAGGTAGGATTTCAGAAAATCTTGAGATTTTAATCCTGCTGTTTTAATAACACTCTAGTTTCATTCCCTTTATTGGTTAAACCCAATATTTGTTAAATCCCACCATTCATAGGATTTAACGGATTCAAAGATTTCTCTTCACAAATCTTCAATTCTGAAATAAATAGTCAAACAATTCATCAAGATTTAACAATTATGATGCCAACCAATTTTCAAGTTTTAATCCTCTCAGGATTTACTAAATCTAAATTTAATAATTCCTACATGTAGCCAAAAAGCCCCTGAAACCAATTTTTTGACATGCAAAGATAAATTAACTTACTTCTGCTTTGCCTGCCTTGATTTATCAAGGGGAGTGTCAGTCCACATGCTGGTATCACCTCGCCCTTCCTTGCCACTCTTGCTAAATGATGTAGATTGTACCGGCATCCCTGGCTGCGGCGGAGATGAAAAAAATGAAGGAAGATGAACACAAGAAAGATATATATGGAATTATATTCTGAATGTATATGGAAATAAAAATCCCAACCATAGATCAGGTATTACCTTTCTTTCTGGAGGTAATTCAGTCATCCATTCATCCCTTTTGGCTTTGTGTTCTTCTATTGGAAATGCAAGAAGTTCTTCATCCCCTTCAAGGGATATACCTGCACATTCATGCAGCTGGGTCAAAATAAAATTAGTGGAGAGAATAAATCAGATTTTATTATTTTCAAATGATGAAATTTTGTAAGTGAAGCTTATATTGGAAACAAACACTATATTTCAAAAAGAACATAACCCAATGCAATATCTAAGAAAGAGTTGCTGCCTTTTATCAGCAAATTCAAGAGAGATTGCGCACATGACTTGAACCCATGACGTCCATATTACAGTGGAGACAATCTAACTAGTGCTCTAAGCCTGCCCTTTGGACCATCAAAAGTAAATATTTCTAAGCACGAATATTTTATTGATAGCCAAAAAAGTAAATATTGGAAGGTGATATTTTTTCAGTAAGAAAGCACTAGAAAGAAATTGAGTTGTAACCTCTCTAAATCAACATAGTAAAAATCAATGAAGTATCATCAAACAATCGGCCTCATCATTAGCTCTCTCAAAACATGCGACATTTAATTTATGAGTTATGAGCTCAGTGTATTCTTCTTCCTCAGTCATTTTAGTAAGTGCCTCGTTTAGTGTTAAATAGCTTCTCCAAGTCTTCAAAACAGCATGTTCATCGGGTCAATATTCTTGAGCGTCCAAATAGAGGATAATGGTCATAATCATCATTAACCTTATCCTAAATATCTGGAATTGGCTCTCTTGAAATTGCCCTCATCATTTCTTTTTGAAGAGTGATGTGGAATCAACTCTAGCTCAACCTTTCTTTTTAGAACCTCAAATTTGCTTGCTTTTTGGAACCCTTTTTCCCTTCTCATGCATTTCACATTGCATCTTCTTCCATATGATATGCGATTCCGAACAACCAAAACCTCATAACACAATTGTTAGTCAATCCATATTAATTTTATCACACATTCACCTTAACACTGCCTTATCTATCACATTTAAGATACTAATTTCATTAAAAATACTAATCAATTTTCATTAAAAAAAAATATTAAACAACAACAGGGAGGGGTAACGAAGAAAGGATATTCCTTATCTTTAGTATAAAGCAATAAGTACCTAACCTTGCAAACGTCGCCACTGTGCAGCTTCACGCAGCACTTTCAGCTCAGCCTACAGTGATATAAAATATGCTATAAGGAAACGAAAAAATCTACAACAATAATCATTTATGATATAAAATCAGCTGAAGGAAAAAGTGTGCTTTATCAGCATAGTACAACTTATATTTTGATGATAAATGAAACTCGAAGAACATTCAAATGGATGAATTGAAAATAAGAGACAATCAAGTTCTCCATCAATCAGAAACTGCTTGTAATGCAGTAAATAAGAATAAAAGCACTTATACACAGCAGTATTTACCTGGAACGCCTCCTGCTCTTCCTTAAGCTTTATTTTCTCATCAACAGCTTTCCTCTATAAAATTACATAACAGCATTGTGTCATTCACTAATAAAAGTTTAGAAGAGGGAGTCATGTAAAGTTGGGTTAACACGCATGCAACATCATTGTTTGCATAAAAGAGCAGAGTAAAGGAGCGCTGAGAAATTCGTTCTATAGGTTTTGCTTTCCATTGCAGAGAAAAGCAAGAAAGAAGGTGCATTTAAGTTCACATACAGATCTAGAAATTTTGCAAAATTACCACATTAGATAATGATCAAGGATATGGGTAGAAACAATATAAATCGCAAGATTTAGGATAAAAAGGAATATATTATTTAGCATTCCATTCCTTTTTTGATGGTGATAAATTTTCAACCTAAAGCTATCAAAAATAATACTAAAGTTTCAAATATTATCTATATTGAAAGAATAGCATATCAAATATTGTCTATTATATTGAAAGAATAGCATATTATTTATATTTTAGAGAGAGAAACTGGAGAGAGAGAAAAAGAGGAAGAAAGAGAAAGAGATAGAGGAAGAACAAGAGAGATAGAGAGAGAAAGAGAGAGAGAGAGGAAGAAAGAAAGAGAAACAAATAGAGAGAAAGATAGATAGAGAGATAAAAAAAGAAAGACAGAGAAAGAGGAAGAGAGATCGAAGAAAGAAGAGAGACGAGAGATAAAGTGAGTGAAAAAAGGAGCTAGAAAGAGAGACAAAAAGAGGGAGAGCAAGAGAGAGAAATAGAGGGAGAGGAGGTGCAGTGACAATGGCCGGTCATGGAAGCGATGATGACTGTGGCTGGTCAGATATGTGACAACAACGACAGTTAAGATAGGGTGAGAAGGAGCCCAGGGTAGGATGCCAAGAAGCGAAGCATAGAGGTGCATGAAAGAAGCACAAATGGCTAAGATGCACAAGTCCAATGTTGGGATCAATACGAGCAATAGGGACACAAGGGAAAGAGAGATTGAGAACAAGAGCAACAGAGAATGCAAGAGGGAGTTGGGAGAGAGTGTGAGGCGTGCGAAGGTGTGGAATGGGGAGTTCTATGCTGATTTGAAAGGAGAAGAACGAGAGGGTATTGGTGATGTGAGAGAGGGATTGGAGAGTCATTGGCTGAGGTAGATTTTTTATTATTATTATTTTTTTTAAATTAGGTCAACATATTTGATAAGTTGTTTATATTAAATTTGGAACTAATACATTTAAAATAGGATTTTAGTCTTAGCCTTTGTAATTATCCTCAGGGAGAAACATTTAAAAGCAACAAATAACACACCTTGAGTTATATTTTCCAAATTACTTGTAGTTATATTTTCCAAGTGTCATTTAAAATAGATTCACATAGCTTACTTAAATAACTCCATGAAGATATAAATAACACACCTTTTCTGGATCTTGTAGATCTTTAAACGCTTGATTCAGTATCACAAATGCTTGATGAGCCTGTGGATGAGAGCATTTATCTGGATGCACCATCAGAGATAATTTCCAATACCTAATCAATCAAGTTCAGAGCAAAAAGAACTGCATAAGCCTTGCGAGTGGTGTACATGTAAAGAAGCAATTGGGTATAGTAATAGAAACAATAGTCGTAATATTTTCATGCTTCTAACTTGAATAAAAAAATATACATGAAATGATCCACCTCTTAAAATCTTGGAAACTTCATTTAATACAACTCTTTACTTATAGGAAAGTTTGTTTTGCTACGGAACTTCATAAAAAGCATAGTAGCCACAATTTGTGAAAGCACGACTAAAATAAGAGTTAAGACCGCTTAAAAGTTTTTCTTTACATTGCAGGGTTTGCTATGTCAACAATTATAGGAGTTTTCGTGCATATGAGAATGTTCTGAAAACCACCATCAGAAATGCCCGAACTGAGTTCTCAATTTCACTTTCAGCAAGAAAGTGTGTATAGGGTAGTAATCTCCTTACTCCCAACTAGCTCTTAGTTCACTGGAAAGAAATTCAAATGAAAAAATATATATATATATTTCAATAACTTGGATAAGTTCAGACAACTATGCATCAAAATTGGTAGAAAAGTTCTAATGCTCTAATGCCGAGTATGATCCAAAATTCAACCATTGTTTGTGGGCTCCGAAAATTCGGTCCCGGCCTCCGCTTACTTTGCTTTCTTTTCGGGGGAGTTTTAACAAAATTAGGTTCCGGAGTAAATTTTGGAAGGCATATGGGTTTGTAGATAAGACACTACCAAGAGATTTCGCCCTCATTTTGCGAGGACTTTATGATCTGAGTTCTGGTTTCCTATAGGTGCAAGCCCCTATAGTTAATTACCCCTCCCAGTAATGAGAGAGAACTTTCGATTAAGGCTAGTCGACAATCAGATACGTAGAAATATGCGAATCTGGCATATAGTAGTAGCAATGGGTATTTGAAGTTTGGAGAATTTGGAAGATTGAAATATTTGGAGATTTAATATTTAAAATTGAAAATTGCACCATCTTGCACTTAAAGCAGATGGTGGGGGAATGGATGATGGACCCGATCAAGATCCATGGTTCCGTCGTCCCGGGCCATCGTGGTCCCTGGCCTACTTAGTCAGAGGAGGTAGTCGACCCAACCTGACAGAAGGATCCTTGTCGGCAGCCATGGGTTGCTTCGTCCAAGGGTACCTTATAGACTTGGGAGGAGTGTTTGTCTAAGGGGACAAATTTGAATCCACCTTAGCTAACAGAGGGCTTTGTGCCCTATCGATCATATCCTATTGATTCATATCTCAAGGATTTGATGCCATTGGGGAGTATGCGGGCTCTGGCCATAACCATAAGATAATGGTGCCATTTGGCGGCGACCACCTGGTTCAGAGGGCCCCGAATCATAACCGTTTATCTTGCAGTGTCATTTGGCGGCGAAATTGTCGGTTAGAGGACTCGTACCACGTCCTTGCTGGCAGGAGATTATTTGAGAATGGATCCTAGTGATATTTTCGACTAGGCATTAGCTCTATGTGAGCTGAAGTAGTTTTCATATTTATCCACCTCGGCAAACTGTTGCGGAGGGTGGATGGATTTGCTTTATGTGATTGATGATTGAATTTCATTTTTTTTTAAATATATTTGGGATTTTTAAATTTTTGGAGTTTTGGAGTATGTGGGTGGTATTTGAGATAATCTGTGTGGACCTCTCCGGTTGAGGTTTGCATTCAACACGGCAATCATCGGGGTAACTTTAGGGTCCTTTGTATTTACGGGTTGAACCTCGTCGACCCTATCGGGCTGTCGATAGAGGATCGGGTTTCATAGACTTTGGACATTTGTTAGTGAATTCTCTTGATTATAGGCCTTGAAGGCCTAATATGAACTATAAAATAAATATCCCGGTCGATCTCATGACCGCATATTTATTTAATGGTTCGAGCCGTGTCGACTCCTATCTACCCGTATAGGAGGATCGGACTCGAACTGGAATTCACTTATTGACCCGCACAGCATCCCTAGACGTCACGTGTGTACCAATAATACGCTCGTTGGGGCCCATGCGGGTTATGATTGTACTCACCCCTTTTGTGTTCCTATGTGTATACAAATTAGGGTGCACATGTGCGGGGATACTTTTTAGAATGTTTGTAAACGCCTTCTGTCTGCTTGCACGGATGTTGCAGATCCGGTGGCGTGGCGCTGGGATTTCATTTGGGGATTTATACGCCTTCTGTCTGCTCGCATGGGTGTTGCAGATCCGGTGGCGTATTGTAGCAGCTTGGGGATTGAACTGTTTGCTGCATTGTACAGGTAGACTGTCGTGCACTAGTTGCTTACTGCAGGGGGATCGTAGTGCACTAACGAATCTCCTGCTTCGGATCGTAGGCATTCACATTGGATGTAGTCACTTTGCACTTGTAGACAAGACATCAGGTACACAATGGATCTTTTGTAGCATCTTGTAAGGGCTCGTATCTGTTGCAGCTCTCTTCTGTATTTTCCCATATACTTCCGCTTGTGGTTGACGCACTGGGGGTACAACAGATCTTCTATGATAGCTCGTAGACAATATCTAGTATGTGCAGTGGACCTGCCCTACAGCAACTCAGGGGTATTTATATTTACTGCATATTGTTTTCCCTTGGTTGCAATGGATCGACGAATTCGCTGGCCATTAAATGATGGTTGATCATAGGGGTGTTGCAACATCTATTGCATACTACCGATTAACACTTGTAGGCTTGTTGTGATTGTGGCGATTCTCATGTCACTGCCAACAGAAGTTTGTATCTACAATAGTTCTCCTTGCATCTTCTTGTAGGCAACATATTTGATATATAATGGGTGTCCTACGGCAGCTCGTAGGCACTGTATATTTATATTTGTTGTATTCTTCATGCATTTGGCTATGATCTTGGATCTTCTTGCCATACATCTGCTATTGTTATATGTGGTTGTAGTGTGTACATTTGTATTGGTAAAGAAACTGTATATTGTAAACCCTATATCCTTGCAAATGACACTCTACATGAGTATCCATATATACTGGAAATTCATCATATTTGCAGCACGTCTTCTGTTTGTCATTTGTATGTGAGTTGATGCACTCGTCGGTGACTTATCATTGATTATTGATTGAGCAATATTCATTGTCATCACCTTCTTGTATATCAGCTAGTAAATCATCACCTTTATCGGCAGATTATCATGCTTGTTGTATTTTGACATTTAATGTTTGTAGGCAACTACTATATTCGTCTACGAGATGGTTTCCATTAATTGGAAGGGAGCCCTGGTATTCACTGCAAGTTATGGTTGCTTGCAGATGCATCTATCACATATCTTTCCATTGTTGATTGGCGAACTCCTACCTTCGTCAATAGCTTTTCTGTGTGTATTGATTGGTGACTTTCTACACCGCTTGTACATGTTCCAATGCTCGTAGAGACAACTGCAGATGCTGATATGTAGACTAATGTCGATTTTTCTGGACACTGGAATACTCATCATCTGTTGATGGTCCTCACTTACAAATATGTTAGTATCTGTGATGGATCCCTGGCTTCATTGTACACATTTGTTGACGAATTAGTATGTCCATTGTGTATCAGTCTTTAATGCCTGTAGGAGACTGAGATACTTGCTGGTAGTTTGATCTATTAGTTGTAGAAGTATCCTGACCCCTAGTAGATTGTAGGATATCCCAATACTTATTGGATGAGTATGAGTGTTGTTTACTAGTCACATCATTCAAGGATGACTTGTAATGCCCATTGAGGTTACTCAGCATGAGTTCTATATTTGTTTGCTAAAAATTATCTCTTAATTTCAGTACTTTTGTTTCGATCTCATATTTGTCAATTCTAAAGTTCAGTTCCTTGTAGTGCAAGTTCAGTTGCATATTCAAGTTGTTCAAATAAACTCAAAGTCCTTTGAGTTCAATCCGAGTTTGCTTGAGTCTAGGTCTTGTTCACTTGGTGTTATAGTCAAGTCAAAGCCCTATGTTCTGTTGTTCAAACTGAAATCCAAATCAGAGTCCCCTGTGGTTTCTACAAGTTCAAGTTCTGACTTTACAAGTCCGTGATGGTTCAAGTTCAATTCAAGTAATGTTCAAATTAGATCAAGTCCTCTGTAGCCTTGCAAGTTCAAATCAAGTTTGACTTGAGTTTACATGTTCGAGTTCAAGCACCAAATCTTGTCCATTATTTAATTGACTTTGATTTAGATTAGATTTTATGTTCATTTGAGTTTAGTTCATAAGGTCCTTTTGAGTTCAAATCAAGTTCAAATTTTGCTCAAGTCAGGTCCAAGTGGTCTTCTATTCACCCGAAATTTCGGCAGCCTCCCGGCATCTCCCCCGTTTAGGGGAAACTACGGAAAACTGGGCCTTTCCCACCACGCTAAGGAAAGCGTGTATGGTAGGTGCCCTCTTTCGAGGACACCGCGGCCGTATAAAGTCTTTGTCCCCACCACGCTAAGAAAAGAGTGTATGGGTCTTCTACAGGTACCTGCATTAAGAGAGCACAGTTTGCTTTCCCCGCAGGTACAGAGCCGCGTACGGGTACTTAAGAGTTATTCCGGCCACGCTAAAAAAAGCGTACACCAGGCTTACCCACCTCGTCGTAGGCGTCGCACCGGGTTCCCTTCCCACCACGCTAAGAAAAGCGTGTATGAGCGGTTTGCCGGCCCGACACGAACGTCGAGGATAGGATTTTGGGTGATTACCCGCTCGTTGTAGGCACCGCACCGGGGTCCCATCCCACCACGCTAAGAAAAGCGTGTATAGGCGGTTTTCCGGTCCGCTGCAAACAACGAAGTAGGCTCTCGGAGTTTTAAGTTCAGAAATTTATACCTGACGACCGGCGAGGTGATGTTTGCACGAAAATCGAGGCAAGATGAGAGCCTCTTTTGTTGTTTTAATTAGTTATAACTAATTTTAAATAATAATAATTAGTTATAAATAATAATAATTAATTACTATTAAAATACTAATTATAAATAATTATATTTAATTATAATTACTTTATAATTAATTAATAATTAATTACAAATTAAAAATAAATAATCATAATTAAATTCAATTAATCATGATTAATTTATAATTAATTAGTAACTAATTTTAATTAAAAATAATGAATCATAACTAAATTTAATTAATTATAATTAAATTATAATAATAATTAATTAAAATTAAAATAACTAATTATAATTAAATTTAATTAATTATAATTAATTGAAATAGAAATTCAACATAATTTTATACAGGATTTGAACTGGATTAACATGGGATTTGAGCAGAATTTACACTAACAGGATTTAGGAGATGGCTAAATCTCACAACAGTTAAATCCCTAATCTTCCTCTACTCGGCTTAGTGATTTAGGAGATTTAGCCGAAGTAGCTCGTGGAAGGGGAGAAGGATCGTCACCTTCGCAGCAAACAAGCTCCCGTTTTGGCTTCCGATCAAAATGACGTAACTTCCGATCTGTCAGGTAGGGAACGTCGTAGATGGAGCGAAGTCGGTCGGCCACGTAGGGCTTCGGCTGGGCTTGATTGGAGGAAGATGGATGCAGCTACTTCGGGAGTTCGTGGATTGAAGAGAAGGAGGTCGGGATACAGGCGCTTCGGCACAGGTAGGGCTCCGATCGACTCAGGATCTTGTTCGGTTATGGCTTGGAGGAGAGCAGACGGGTCGGAAGCTTCAGTCGGCTGAGAGTCATATGAGGTTCGGCACTGGGGGTCTCGACGGGAGTGGGTTCGGGTCTGGCGGAGTCGAGCAGGAGGTGGAGTCGTGGAGCAGAGGAGATCGGGTCGGGGTCGTAGGCTAAGGGAAGGAGGCGGAGGTTTGCTGGGAGATTCGCGAGTGGGGAGAAGAAGATCGCGAAAGGAAGAAGTTGCGGAGGAGGAAGTGTCGTGGGAGCAAGGTCCTCCATTCGCTCCTGTTTTTAAAGCCGTGAGAGGAAGCTTTATCGAGGCAAATCGCGCGTGGGATGACTGCAAATGGCACCGAATCGCAGGGTATGGGTCACTGTAGCAGTCTGCGGTTGATTCGGCTGTAACAGGATATGCGGGATGAGCAGTTGGCAGGTATGACTTTAAAAATTTTTTTTTTTTGATGTGGAGGTCAACACTGTTGTCTAACATTACTAGCGGTCGATCATAGGGTATAGGAATCCAGATCTCTGAAGATAGTTTCCCTACCTAATCCAACTCCAAATCAAGGAAACTTGATATTCCACAATTCTTGAATTCAGGTAAATGCTGATGGGTTGATGGTCAAGATCTGTATGTGGAGTAACCCTTCATAACACTAACCTTAATTGTGGTTTCTGTGGCTTAGAGTTTAATGAAGACAAAGGCTGTACCTAGAAGATTTAATTGGTGGATGATGATCACAACATTAATGTCTAGGGTTAGGGTTTCCCAAATAATACCCAACATGCAATATCATTAAAAAGGAATCTACAACTAGAACAGGATATATCAATCTAGAATGATCTTACTTAGAAGAGGATGAACTCTAACCAGTGTTTAAAATTGCGCAATCAAAGGCGTGCCTTTGCGCAATTTCACCCCCAGGCGCCTTAATGCTTAAGCAATTCTGGGATCAGGAGAGGCGTACGCCTCATAGAGCCTGAGGCATGCCTCAGAGGTACAATTACGCAATAACAGGGGAGGCGTACGCCTCAAGAAAATGGGTCCCACTCACTTAAGTGCCTAATCAAATACCCCATTCATTCCTCCCTAGCGTCCCTCGGCCGACCCGAACAACACGAAGCCGCAAAGCCCAACACGACCCCGCCCAAGCGTCCCTCAGCCGACCTTCCCGCCACCTCTCCCACCGGTGCCGCCTCACGCCGGTGAGCAGCACGTGTCAGGCCGCCCTCGACAACACCTCTACTACTGGTTTTAGGTTTTTTTTTTTAAATTCAAAGTTTGATTTTTCAACTTATAGAAAATCTAAGTTTCATTTTTCAACTTATAGAAAATCTAGGGTTTAAAATTGTTTGAGATTTTTGGTTTGATTTTGCATTTGTGCATTAGGAAACATGATTAGGGGCAAAGAAAAGTCAAATACGTCATTACGGAGGGACCCTTCTTGGAAGTACAGTATACAGGTTGACATAGGCAGTATGGCTTATGAGAGAGAGAGAGAGATAGGCACTACGGCTTATGAGAGAGAGAGAGGTGAAAAAAAGGAGGAGAATATGGAACAAGAGAGAAGTCCAGTGTTGACCCCTACAATAAATACGTGCGAAAAGAGAGAAAATGGCAATTTAAGTGGCACGTGCGTCGGTGCGGGGCTTGGGGGGTCACTTGAAGGGTCAAACGACCTCCGATCGTCAAACGGGCTGCACTGTTACGATCAGAGCATCGAATTTGCCCAAGAGGAGGCCCCTCACAATCAAATCGAATGAACAGTCGAAGTTGGTGACCAACACCATAAGGTACTCTTGGACAAATCAACTCATGGCTGCCAACAAGGATCATTCTGTCAGGTTGTGCCGACTACCTCCTTTGACTAAGTAGACCAGGGACCATGATGACTCGAGATGACGAAACCATGAGATCTTGATCGGGTCCATCATCACTCCCCCCACCATCCATTTTAAGTGCAAGGTGGTAAATTTCTAATTTTAAATATTAAACATTCAAATACCAAACCATGTTGTTACTATACGTCAGATACCATATATCTGTTTGACGACTAGCCTTAATCGAAAGTTCTCTCTCATTATCGAGAGATGTAATTAATTATAGGGGCTTGCGCCTATATGAAACCTGAACTCAAATCATAAAGTCCTCGCAAAATGAGGGCGAAATCTTTGGGTAATGTCTTATTCAAAACCTAATTATGGGCTCCGAAATTTCAGCCCGGCCTCCCCGTTGCTTTTTAGGGGAGTTTTAGTGGAATTAAGTTTTGGGATAAATTTTGGAAAACAGATGAGTTTGTAGATAAGACACTACTTAGAGATTTCGCCCTCATTTTGCGAGGACTATATGATCTGAGTTATGGTTTCCTATAGGCGCAAGCCCCTATAGTTAATTACCCCTCCTGATAACGAGAGAGAACTTTCGATTAAGGCTAGTCGTCAATCATATACGTAGAAATACGTGTTATCTGACATATAGTAGCAGCATGGGCATTCAGAATTTGGGGATTTGATGTTTAAAATAGAAATTTCACCATCTTGCACTTAAAGTGGATGGTGGGGGAATGGATGATAGACCCGATCAAGATCCCATGGTTCCGTCGTCCCGGGCCATCATGGTCCCTGGTTTACTTAGTCAGAGGAGATAGTCGACCCAACCTGACAGAAGGATCCTTGTCGACAGCCATGGGTTGCTTCGTCCAAGGGTACCTTGTAGACCTGAGGGGTGTTTGTCTAAGAGGACAAATTTGAATCCACCTTAACTAACAGAGGGCTTTGTACCCTATCGATTATATCCTATTGATTCATATCTCAAGTATCTGATGTCATTGGGGAGCATACGGGCTCTGCACATAACCGTAATATAGTGTTGTGTTGACCCGTATACCTAATACAAAAAAATTCATGCATACCTGTCCAAAGCCATCCCTCGCACGTCACTCACATGCTGACATCGTTTCTCCCCACGTCGCTCGCATGACCTCGCGTCATTAAATAGCGAAAGGGATGAGGCCTTTGGCCTTTTTCGCTCTCCGATCTCTTTCTCCCGCTCTTTCCCTCTTCCTCTCGCGCGCTGCTTCGTTGTTGTTCGGCTTCATTGCTTCACAAGAGGGGTAGAGATTGCAAGCGTCGCTACTTTGGCTCCTTAGTGGCTGTTTGACTACGCTCCCTCTACGACTTTCCCTTCCGGTCGGATCGGAAGCAGGCGGGAGCTCGCCGACTGTGAAGGCAACTTTCCCCCGTCCGTACGCTTCTCCGGCTCCCAGTTGTTGTTCGACTGCACCCTTCGACGACTTCCCACCCTGGTCAAATCGGGAGTTACGACATTTTTGATCAGAAGCCACAACGTGAGCTCACTGCTATGAGGGTAACTTTCTTCCTTCGGCGTGCGTCTTTGCCCCTCTGACGACGTCTGTTCCTGTCGAATTGGGAGTTACGACATTCGGACCAAAAGCAACTGCAGGAGCTTTCTCGCAGTGGAGATTACTTTCTCCCCTTTGTGCGCTTCTTCGGCCCGTCCCTGTTGCCCGACTTCGCTCACTCGACGACATTCCCTCCTTGTTCGACGGAAGCAACAAAGGGGACTCGCTTGCTGTGAAGGTAATTTTTCCCTTCCGCGAGCTTCTTCGGCCAAATCCAGTAAATCTATCAAACCGGAGAGGAGAGGTAGAATTTTTTTAATTATAATTATTATTAATTATACTCAATTATTATTTAATTATAATTATAACTAATTAATTAATTATAATTAATTATTAATTAATTATTAATTATTAATTATACTTATTTGATTAACTATAATTAATTTTGATTAATTATAGTTAATCATTACAATAATAACAACATCAAGCCTTTGTCCCACTACGTGGGGTCGGCAACATGAATCCTTTTTCTCCATTGTGTCCGGTTCAAAGTCAAATTCTCGTTTAAATCTAATAAAGAAAGATCATTTCTAATATTTTCTAACCAAGTCTTTTTAGGTCTACCTCTACCTTTCTTAACATAAGTCAAATCTAATACCTCTACTTTCCTAACTGGGTCATCGGAAGGCCGCCGTTTTATGTGACCAAACCATCTAAGGCGACTCTCTCTAATCTTATCCTCCACTAGAGCTACTACAACCTTTTCACGTATATGCTCATTTCGTATCCTGTCTCTAAGAGTAAATCCACTTATCCACCTGAGCATCCTCATCTCCGCAACACATAAGTATTGTGCTTCTCTTTTAATGGCCAACATTCTGCACCATAAAGCATTGCAGGTCTCACCACCATCTTATAGAATTTTCCCTTAAGTTTGAGGGGGACTTTTCTATCACACAACAAGCCCGATGCATTCCTCCACTTCAACCATCCAACTTGAATTCTACTGATAACATCCCCATCTATTTCACCATCACTCTGAACAATAGATCCAAGATATCTAAAACGTGTACTCTTATTAATGACTTGATCGCCCAAAGTCACAATCCCCTCATTAGGTATATTACTGCTAAAATTACACTCCTTGCATGTGTAGGCTGCACAAGCACTTAGCCTAGGCTCTCCTAGATCTAAGGACATAGTTTGGTGTGTTTATACTTGCCGCATTTACCCTCTATGTTGTGCCTAAGGGTTAGTTACTTCATTTCATTCCTATATAACGTAGTGACACCTTAAGGACAACAATTAAGGATCGTCTAGTGAACTTAGAAAAATTCCAGGAATTAGGGTAGAGCCCCAAATAACTTGAAATCTGAAACACTTAAACATAGTGACATCTGGAACCCTCTAGAATTTTCTAGGAATTTTCTGGACTCTTTAAAACACTTAATTAGCAAACCCTAATTTACCCGTTAATTAAGCCTTAAAAACTTCAGAAAAATCTAATAAATCCATTTTAAATCAGAAAAATACCCATAATACCTCAAACTCTCCATAATTCAGTCCCCAACCTTAGATAATTAGGGCCCCCCTTAATTGGACCTTAATCTGGACTTTAATTCAACCTTAATCAAAAATCACCTTTTTGTCTTAATTAAATCATTAAAAATTATTAAAAATCCAAAATTTTCCCCAAACACTCGGGAACACCTTCTTAGGTCATTTCTGACCTTTGGGGGTGATTCCAATCAGTTTGGAGCTGATTTGGGCCAAAACCCCCAAAGTATCCCTAATTAGATAATTTCGATAATTCATTTAATTGCCCAAACTTCTAAAAATCATAACTAATTACAGAAAATTCCAAAATGGGCTAACTAAAAGGTATTCAACTCACATTAAGGTCTAGTATTTGTTAAAAACATTAGGTGTCCAGAAATCAACTTAAATTAAAAATTCAACTTGCCGGTCAACCGTAGCCTATAGTCTAGGGCCCGAAACTCCTAAAATTCATAACTTTGCGTAGGAAACTCCAAATCCAGCAAACTCAAAGGCATTCAACTCACATTAGGATCTAGTATTTATTAAAAATATTAAGATTCCAGAAATCAACTAAAATCAAAAAGTCAACAATCCGGTCAAATTTAGTTCAAAACAAGACCAAAACTTCAGAAATTCATAACTTTGGATAGAAGAATCCAAATCGGGCATACTAACTGTCTAACTGATCAGGTTAAGGCCTAGTATTTTATAGAAATATTAGCTGGTCATAAATACCCTTTAATCAAAAAGTCAATTTTGGACCCCCTTTTGCTTAGTGTATAGGTGGACCCCAAACCCCCTAAAACTCACTAATGCAATTTAAACTTTAAATATTATTACCCTAAGCATTAAAAATGACCTACATACCAAATTAAATAAAATGGATCTTAATTCGCTAATATTTATACTTTAATTAAAATTTCCTTTTAGACCTACAACCAACCTGGACAGTAGGCAATTGTAACTAACTACCCAGCTTAGGATCTACCTCAGCTATACAGCTTTTCACACACATCTAGATGGTTTGTTAGGGCACCACTTCTGGACCTAGGCTAGGCCGGTGTTTACCTTTCTGTTGTGTGCCGAGATTTCTGAGATTTCATTGTATGTTGTGATTGAGATGATGCTGGTGTGTTTGTTTACTTTTACTGCACTCTGGGAATTGATGTGATTGCACGATAGACTACCTATAGGTTAGGATCGATTTTGATACTAATGATGTTTTCTGCAGGTGGCCATGCTCATGCAGCGCTAAATAAATGAGGGCTAAAATAATAAATCATTATAAATTGCTACAGGTGTTCCAGAGCTTGCTCAGCCCTCAAAATAATTAAGAGCATGGCCAAGTGTGGCTGTGATGAGCATTTCATTTTCTTATAACTGCTTGTGATATATTAAACTGCTTGGGATGACTTTTATTAGGATAACCTTGCAGGGGAGTCTAGATTTACTGCTTTTCATTAATGTAAATCACTTGTAATTTGGTATAGAGTTGTGAAAGTTTATTTTGAGTGGGGATACAAGAATCCAAAGGTTGGATGCCCAAAGAGAAAAGGACACCCAATATGAGGATAGTCCTTTTCTATTTGGGAATCCAAATTTGGATCATTTTACTACCCGAGGAGTCCAAGGAGGCTGAGATCCAAGGGGCCCAAAGAAGCTGAGGTCCAAGGAGTCCAACAAAGCTAAGACTCGAGGAGTCCAAGGAGGAGAAGATCAAGGAGATGAAGACCAAGTGTATCCCACTCAAAATAACTTGCGTCTGTTCTAGGATTAGAAATCCGGGTTGTTGGCAGTGGTGCCGGGCCACTTTAATTTTCTGCAGACCCTGGGTTGTAATTAAGGGCAGTTGGCCTATGGACATTTATTAATTTGTTTGGATAATTTTGATGTGTTTTATGATTGTGTGCCTCTAGGATTGTTTGCTTTTCATAGTTTATTGGCGATCTGCATGCCGCTTTTGTTTTAGCCTGGATTTCGTTAGGCTCTCTAAGGACTAAAACCTTTTCTACTCGCAACTAATATTTAAAATTGTAAGTTTTAAGCAATTTAGAAACTTAACGACCTAGGGAATTGCCGGAATCGTCCGGGGTCGCATGCATATTAATGCATTTCTCTTTCCTTCTATAAGACACTTCCCCGCCTGCGGGTAGAGTCCGGATAATCTGACCTATGAGGATGAGGTGCCGGACCTGGGGAAGCCCAGTCTAATTCTAAAAATTATTTTTATAAGCCTTTTTAAAGTTCTATGCATACCTGATTTGAATACTTTAACCAGCATGCATTGCATTAGAAATCAACTAAATCAAAATTTTAATTGCATTAGTCATAGGAGCATTCACCCGACATCAGTCCGGGGCCAATTAGGAAATCCTCTAGATGTCGGCCCTATTTCCGAGAACTATAACCCACCTACCCATCTTTCATAAATGACTGGACAGCATGGTTTTAAAGTGATTAGGTGGTTAGCTGGCTCCCCCTTCCAGGCCGGGTAAGTCCAGGTTTTGCATTGCATTAGTTAGGACACGGGTGTTAGTGTTGCGTAGAACACTAAACCCATTAGATTTAGGATTCAAGGCTACTATTGTTTCGTAGTACGCCTCATCAGTAGGTAGGTCTTCTGTCTTCCAGAGACCCTAAACCCTACATATCCGCGTCACACGGATGACGCCACCTCCATCCTTCCCTCCTGCATGTTTCGAGTGCATGATTTATTTATTTTTCTCCAGTTTCTTCTCACTACCTTAGTCCCTCCGGATGCTGATGTGAGCCGTGCATGTTGACTAAGCCTAGTTGAACCTCTCTTTCCCTTCGAGTAGGACTTCCTAGTCTTCCCCCTATGTGCCAATCCCAATTCAGAAAGTATAATATAGAATCCTTAATCGAGAGTATTCTCAGGCTCCGGCTTGAGATGTAATTAACCACGGGGGCTTGCGCCCGTGGGAAACCGAATCCCACTCTCAAATAAACCCCATTCGAACTAATGTATCGGGTGGGGGAAACCTGTTACGATCAGATCATATATATTATTATCCATCGGGGTGTGCTGGTGAGAGCCGCTATCCTCAATGGTTAATCATATGTGTGATCGAATCTGCCCTTCCATTGGCCAGATACTGTCTCCCCTCGCGGGGCGATGGTGTTTGTGTCCTTTCGGAGGTCCACACCCGGACTATTTCGGCGTCGTTTACAAAGATAGGACTGTAGATGTGGCGTGTTCGGTGGATTTTGCGCATGAATTTTGGGTATGTGTGGTTATATTTTTTTTTATTTAATTTTCTTTTAGATCTCCTGTGGAGGTCAACACCAATCTGCCCTCTGAAAATTAGCCTTAGAACATACTCGTTAAAACTCTCCTCGACGACCCAAAGAAAAAAGAAAAAGGGTCCGCAGAGATGCCGGGGCGTGCATTTTTGGAGCCCACAGCCAGTCAGTCAGATGCTTATTTTGAGGGAGGAAACTTTAAATTGTATTATTACTCATGGAGGAAATAAACATCCAAAATGGATAAACTAAAATTTAAAAAAATATGACAACTACAAGAGATTTCACCATCCAAAATGACAAGGAGAGAAAGAGGAAAGGATAATAATCTTATCATCTCTTTGCTCCTTGGCCAGCAACCATAGCTAAGATTGAATTTTCATAACCTCATGTGATGAGATGGTAAATGGTGGTCCCCTTCTTAATAGTGTATGTAATTGCCTAGTTGGCTTGATGCTGATTTATGTGAGTCCATCAATCACATTTAGCTCACCTAAATAGATTAGATAGCTTAAAATGCAATGACATATCCCATGATTTACATAGTTGCCTAGTCTAGTGTTTGCTTGGATCAATATGTGAAAAACCTCCTGAATCGTAAGTCAAGTTTCCTTCATTTCATAGAATATTAGGGCAAGGCAACGACTTCAGAATGAAATAAAAAGAAAATCTAGAAAAGAAGGGGATAAACACAATGCAATTTTTAAGACAAAATCATGGCATTATTACACTCTTTTCAGAAATATTCAACTATGAGAAAAATATCAAATTGGTTCCCTAATTTTTTCTAAAGGATCAAAATAGTCTCCGACTATATATAAATATCAATATGGTCTATTGACACTTTAAATAGGGACCGAATTAGTTCTTCCGTGAGATCATTTGGATCCCTACTTAGAATGTCTAGAGACTAAAATGAAATTTTTAAATAATTGGGGACCATTTTAGTCCTTTTCCCATTCAAATATTAACCAAAATCAAACAAGATTAGCTGTGCTCGACAATGCAAGGTTTGGCACACCATCCCATCTATCCTAATGGTGGAGCAGTCTCGCACTTGCATCTATTCTGTACAACAGTAAATTCCCTTTTAGCTCCACTTCTTGATTATATGCAAGATATGGAGCAAATGAACAAAGACCTATATGAACTTCTGCCTCTGCACTTGAGTATCCTTTTCACAACAAGCAAAATATTGTGATTGAAAAATATCAGAGCAGATGTCCACTCATGTTACAACAAGAGGCTTAATTGTTCTTTTAATGATCCATAAAGATTGTAAATGAGATGCTAATGAATGGTTTCTCAACTATACACGTTATTTTTTTAATTCTTAAACCCTTTTGTGCATGTCTGCATGAATCTATATTTGTTGGTTAGGTGGTGGTTGCGGAGGGCTCCTTAGGGAACATCTGTCAGAACAAAGATTAGAATAAACAATGTCTCCTACAGTTTAATTAGGATTCTTCAAGAAATAAATGCAAAGTAGTAAATAGTGTTGATTTATTTACACTTATCATAAATAAGAATGTGAAAGTGGAATGACTAAAGCAATGAATAAAGACTTTTCTTACTTTTTCTTAATGTTATCAAATGAAGCCTTCCAGTTAACCCCAAGTACATCATATGGTTCGGCCGCCTCAGCAAATACAATTCGTGTGACCTGATAGCATCAAATGGAAAGGCCAAAAAAGCGTAAGTATAGCCCACAATAAATGAACTAGAGCTTTTTCACAAATAAATCAATAAAAAACAATATTAAACAACCCTGAAAGGCAATAATAAACCGAAATAAAGCGTCCATTATAACTCCATTTTCAAGAGATTCACTTGGCAAAATAATTATGCTAATAACATTAAAAAAGGGTCTAAAGAAAATTTCAAGCTTCACGCAAACAATATCAATTAAAAAACCATTTGCCAAAAAGTTTGACCTAAATTCTGTAATATGACAATTCACAATATTTTACTGCATCCTCTTTTCTTGCATTTAATAAAATAGTGCAAAGTTAAAATGTTAGACAAATCTTCTTGAACATTTTGGTTCTGAATGCAATCTAGATATCTAATGTCCTAATGTGTTAATTTAGAGAGAGATATTATTTGTAGAATAGAGTTTGAATATCGAACATCAAGACTTGAGGACTCATATGAGGCTTTCTACCAAATTCTGTGAGCGATTGGGCCCAGGTTATACATTGTTGGGGATTCTCAGATGATCAGCAATTAATCAATAATGGGGTTGACAAGCTCATTATGGGTTGTTGGGTTAATTCTGTGGGTATTTTGCCATTTGGAGAAGCCAAGTGATTGATAATTTATCCTAGAGTTAATAAACTTATTCCAGGCTTTTGATGATGACATTGATCCTGAGATTACCATCTAATGACTAAAGTGAATTATTGATCAATTACTTTGACAATCAACGTACCAAGATAAGCTCTATGGAGTAAAGACATCTATCAGTCATTTTGAAACAGTAGGAAAGTCCACTTTCAATCTACAGTATGTTAGTGTGTTACATTCAAGCTTTAGTGAAATGTAAGAAAATTAAAAATTAAAATTGTTGTATTAAATATTAATAATTTTGTTACTTAGTGCTTTGCCAATGAAACTTGAGTGCAGTATCATTTTGCTTCACATAGACAATTCCGACATGAATTTCTACTTTTTTTGGAGCCACCCTCTTACTTTTGCAAGTCTGGCTTGAGTTTTAACTACTCATTCCAATGTAAATGATTTAAGATTAGACAAAAGCCAATAAATGGGAGATAGCCGCCCATAATTCAAGCCTACCCAGATCAGGTGAGAAGCTGAGTTACCAAATTTCCCTTTTACTGATCAACTTGTACATTTAGAGCAATGTGGTCATTATCTGAGTTCTAGTGTTTACCCTTAAGTGGCCTGCATTGCAATGAAGACTTTGTGATCATCTCTGAATTCGCATATATATTATAAGCATACTATTTCATCATATTAGAATCTATCTCTGTATTCTAGAAAGTCGTGCCTGGCATGCTTAACTAATAATATAAGAAGCCTGATAAAGGCTTACAATATGAAAGTGTGTATCATTTTAACTCATTGTTATGCCTTTTTAATGTTCATTTATCATCCTTCTACTCTTTCTTCTCAACTATCTTCTCCTATTCATTGGTTGAAGTGGCAATGTCCTCCCTTCCCTACTTTCTTATTATTCTTCTTCACCTCCAACTTCTTCATATTCTTCAAAATCCCCATGTATTTCTCATCTCTACTAGTCCACTCCACATTTTTCTTTTCAACAGCTAACTTCCATAGAAGACCAACGTTGACAAATGCAACTGAAGACTATTCTCATAAATGTCATCTGTGGCTAATATTTTTTACACCTCAAACGGTACTCAAAAATAACAAATAAAAAATGAGGACAAGTTAGTAAAGACAAATCAGGTGATCCTTCACCAAGTTCGTCGCTCAAAGCACAAGTCAGAAGGAACCTAAGTGTCGGGACTCAAATCAACACTGTGAAAGAAGTACACTGAACAACGCCTACAAGTGTCTCTAAAGACTGAGGGCATTACAAAAATTTATTTGGGTCGACATCACGCCGCGTGCCGAGATCTCCAAATAAATATTTAAAATTTCTTGCCAAAATACAGCTAAAAGAGGGAAGAATGAAAGATCCTCCGTAAACTAAATGTGCTATCAGCATAAAGTATAATTTGAGCAAAATACAATCCATATTGAAGGCATCAAAGTCACACCAGTTAATGAATCTGTAAAGTTCGAACAAATTCTGAACAATGTCTACAATTATACAGCAGAAATATCACATCTATGCATGATTGCGACAAAGAAATATGTTGACCCATTATGAATGGGCTAGAAGCTAAAGTGATGGTGGTAGAATGGAACAAGAGATGCTGAAATCTACTAACGTCGACCTATAAAAAAATCCATGAAGATAGAAAACTAGCGTGATATCCAAACAAGCTCTTGGAGATCCGCTAAATGAAAGCCTCGGCATGACATTCATACAAGCTCTTGGAGTTACGCTTGATGAAAGCCCTTGTGTGACATCTAGAACAAATATCTGGAGATCCACAAAGTCAATCAGTATGCAACAAACATGATTCGCCCTAGATGCGTACCACATTCTAGAGGGCATTTGTTGACCTGTATGCTCCATGCAAAAAGAAAAGAAATTTCTCAAAGCTCGTACTTGTTCGACGCACGAACTCCGGATGTCTAGCCACGAGCATATCCCGTCAACAATAAGCTCCACAATGATTTTGCATGTCCTCCGCATCCCATCTAGATCATGTTAACATGAGGAGATATCTAGAGATCCACAGAGTCAATCAGCATGCAACAAATGTAGGGGTGTCAAAAATTGACACGACCCGAAACCCGACCCGAACCCGAACCCGACCCAGAAAAGTTCGGTTTTGGGTCAACCCGTTTGTTAAACGGGTCAGGTCCGGGTTCAGATTTTCGACCTGTTTAAAAAATGGGTCGGGTTCGTGTTGACCCGAAAACTCGCGGGTCGACCCGAAATGACCCGGGTGTCGAACTCAATCAGGTGACTGGGCGAGCCGTCCGCCCGCCCGTGTTACGCGTGTAGTCTCGTCGCCATCGCGTCACCCGTCACTCTGTCAGGCCACAGTCGGTCGCCATCGCGTCAAGCCGTCAACCCGTCGTCGGTCGCCATCGCGTCACACCGTCACCCATCTGCCGGATGCCCGCCCCTCTCGCAAACCGCAGTCTGACCGCCGACGTAACTCACGGAAGTCTCGCCGAGAGCTCACCTGCCTCACCAGTCTCCACATGCAGCCCCTCTTACTGTCCCGACTCCCGCAGATCGCAATCCCTCCGGCCTCATCACTCGCCTGCCATGCCAATCTCACCGGAGCAGCTGGTTGACCTTGCCAGTCTCCCGGAGATCGCAAGCAGCAAGTCCGCACTCGCGAGTCACACCAGATGGACGACAAAACTTAATCGGGTTCGCGGGTCGGGTCAACCTGTAACCCATGCGGGTCAGGTCGGGTTGAAAATCTCGACCCATTTATAAAATCGAGGCGGGTTCGGGACAACCCGTTACGCCTGGGTCAACTCGGGTTTGACCCGAACCCGACCCGTTGACCCGAACTGACACCCCTAAATAAATGTGGTTCACTCTAGATGCATACCACATTTGTTGGAGAGCATTTATTGACATGTATGCTCCACACAAACAAAACAAAGAAAAAAATTTTCTCAAAGCTCGTACCTATTCGACGCACGAACTCCCGATGTCTGGCCACGAGCATCTCCCATCAACGATAAGCTCCGCAATGCTTTCGCACATCCTCCGCATCCAGTCAAAATCACGTTAACATGAGGAAATAAGGGTGGGACCTTATTCCCCTCTTCTTCCCCCCTCTCATGCGAGTCTCCCATTCTGGCTCTGCCGAACTCCCAAATCTAACTATTCCCACTGCCATGTTCACAAGCTATCTGACTTCTAATCTCCAGCCTACCACAAGCCCTTCTCCTATGCCGACGCCGACCTCCAGACCCTGCAAGACTTGGTCGAACTCACCTTGATCCAACCGAACCACACGCCAGCCCCGACCTCACGCCTCCTTCGTCGTTCTTCTGTTGAATCAAAAATCGATGACGAGAGCTTGCTGGATGCGAAGGTAGCCATCTTTCCTTCCTTGTGTGCGCTTCTTCTGTTGGATCCCTAGGGCAAAAAAAAGGGAAGGAGGGGGGGGGCAGAGGATTTAACTGGTCCGTAAATCCTGTTTAGCTAAATCCCGCTCAATCATGTTCAAATCCCGCTTAAATCCTATCGTCAAACAACCATTGCAAAAGAGAGAAACAGAGGATGTAAATTGTTGTGAGATTAACAGTTCCCTAAATCCTGTTTAACGGGATTTAGCATAAATCCTGATGCAAATCCTGCTCAAATTCTGCATAAATTTCTTTTTAAATTTAGGTTAATTATAATTAATAATAATTAAGTATAATTAATATTTTAATCATAATTAATTGTAGCTAATTATGATTAACCATAATTAATCATAATTAACTATAATTATTATTTATTTTAATTAATTATAATTAATTACTATTGATTATATTAAATTATAATTAATTAATAAAAGAAAGAGAAAGAAGTAAATGCTCCTCTCGCCTCGATTTGTGTGCCGACATTGTCGTCGTCACCCAAACACAGTCGACGACATTGCCGATGACCCCTGTGCAGGTATAAAAGTCCAAACCCTGTCATCAGAGCTTGCAATGCAATGAGCAACCACCCATGCGCACTTTTCTTTGCACGGTGGAAGGAAGCTTGTTGCAGTGCTTGCAACGAGACAGGTAATCCTCGTGAGCGCTTTTCTTAGTATGACGGAGCAAAAAATTTAAGTACCCATACGTGCCTCAGTGCCAGCGGGGAAACAACTGTGTATTTTAAAACAAATACCCCTGAAGACCCATGCATGCCTTTCTTGGCGTGGTGGGATTGAAGACTACGGCCGTGATGTCGTCAGACACCAACCGTACACGTCTTTTTTGACGTGACAGGAAGGCTATGACTCCCTAAATTTCTCCCAAATAGGGGATATGTCAGGATGCTGTCGAAATTCAGATTGAAATGCACAGAATATGAACAATAAGAAAATCTAACTTGAGCAGCAATACAGAGGACATGTACTTGAACAGAAATGCACACAACTTGGACAAATGCGCAGGAGACTTCTACGAACGATAGGAAACCAAGTTCGAACTGAACAAGCATGGGATTTGAATTGAACGCAGGGAACTGGACCCTAACATTAAAATGCACAATTAACTTAAAAATGCAAATCCTGAAATGCAATTTAAGTCATTCAAACAAACATGCATTAATAAATAGCAGGGGACTCGTGATGAGCAAGGCCTCGATGAATAATAATCAATTTACAGTATCTAAACGATAACAAAAGAATATCAATCATCAATGCCTAAATATATGGCACACAATAAATGATGCTGATTAATGCATGATACATGCAACAGACTCCTACAACAGTCCCCATGCAGTTGAATGCACTGCACTGGCAAGCAACAACAGCCAGATGCAGAATGTATGGGTGTTTTCTACGTGCATTAATGAATGCCTTAATACGAGCAACAGTATACCTGTAGATTAAAACGGAGGCACCTGAAATTAATAATGAAAATATATCATGCATACAACAAATCACATCAAGACAACAGGTACAGAGTGCAGCGATGCTTTGAAGTCAACGTCAATAACTCGCATGCAACTAATGCTACTGCCAACAAGTACACAAACACCACTGTGAATGATGAGGGTGGATATGATGCAAATGCAATATACATGTGACTAGTATTGCCTAATTACAAAGAGCACGTGATAATCAATTCACAAGCAATTGCAAAGGATAGTAGGTAAAGAATGTGACAATGCACTGCATGCAATTAAAGTCATGGAATGTGAGCATTATAAGCCATTTGTGGATAATAATAGTGGGTATAACGCAAGTACAGTGAATCCCCTGTGGACAAAAGTACATACAACACCTACGAGAAACTATAGGAGATATGTTGTACACAATAGTCCATGTACAGATGACGACAAACAATGTGTCACAGATATTAGATCCTTCTTGCAGTCAACAGCCGTCCAACAGCCAGGCATCTGCACCGATCCTTTGCAGTGGGTGTCAGCATGCAGATGAATATACAAACATGCCTACAAAGGACACCTATAGTAGTGATTATCGAGATGCCGTGAGTATGTTGAGTATAAAGACAATTCGATGTATGGAGGAAGTCCATTAATACATCACCAAAGGAAGATTCTCATCATGATGCAAAGTTAAATGATTTCATGAATGACTCTGTAGAGTCAAAGAATGATCAGTTGAAAAGATGTTTAATCTTATCACCTCTACAAAAATGCCGAGGACTTCCAGTAACCGCAAGTATCTGCAAACTGCTACAAGAAACTCGTTGATCCGCTACTAGCGCGAGGCCTCAATTACGGCATTAACGACACGAAGTTGAATGATTTCTTGAATAATTCTGTAGAGTCAAAGAATGAACAGTTGAAGGAAAAAAAGAGAGGATGTCTCCTATTATCCTTTCAGAAATGTTGGGCCCCCCAAAAATATGTCGCGCCATTCGAGTGAAAACCCAGAGATCAAGCCTCTCAACAAAATATCCTATCCACATGACGAGTCAGAGACAAAGAAATATAACGATGTACTAACCGAGCCTTTGGTCTCATTGGCTCGAGGATACCTCATCCACACAAAAGGACATCATCTCGTTTAAATGTCTTTACCCATTCTAAGGATCGGTTGATTCGTGAATCTGATCTCTCGTGAATGAGAAAAGGGAGCCTACATCAGAACAATGAAGTACCTTGTGGTAGTCGGGTGACAACACTATGATTCACCTATAAGTGAAAGCAGGGAATCAATAGTAAAGACCACGGGCCAATGAAGCACGACGCCACGCACAAGCGGACAGAAGGCGTCAGCAAAGCTCAAAATAAAACCCCGCGCATTTGACAATAATAGTTACCTATGCAGCCAGCTACGTTTAAAAAATGCAAAACACCATTTTGCACTGCATCCAAATATCTTAAAATGCCCATCATACACGCATTGCACTTGCATGATAATATGTTGCATGCATGTGTCATAACTTACAGAATGCATTACAAGAGCATGTCATATGGCATCGCAATTGCATTTCAAAATGAACTCTCGCATGCATTGGTAGGGTGCAAAGGGTTTCACTCGAGTATGTCATCTGACACTATAATTACATTTCAAAAGTCATGCCGTATACACATGTGAACGCATTTGCATGAAATGTATCCAATGACATATAGCCGCGTGGGTCCCGATGAGCGTGCTGAAAGTACATACGCGACGTCTAAGGATGTCGCGTAGGTCAAGAAATAAGTCTAAATTTGAACCCGATCCTCTGTCGGCGAGTAGATAGAGTCGACAATGTTCAATCAACAAAATAAAATATTTATAAATATTCCCCGATGATGGTTGTGTTGAATGTAAATCTCAACCGGAGGAGATCATATATTTTCAAATGCCATCAAACTTTAACAAAATACAAATATTTTACAATGATCCCATACACTCTAATGATGGCCGTGTTAATAGAAAATCTCAACCGGAGGTGACCTCAACCATTTAAGATGCCACCCCCAATGCCCATAAATCTAAAACTCCAAAAATACTAAAATTCAAGATATTTAAAAATGAAACTAACCATCAAACACTTAAAATACAAATATCCATCCACCCTCCGCAACAGTTTGCCGAGGTGGACAAATCCTCTAACCGGTGGTTTTACCGCACAAAAGCTAATGTCTCGTCGAGAATATCATTAGGATTCATTCTCAATTTGTCTCCTGCAGTAAGGATGTGGCACATATCCTCTAACCGGTGGTTTTACCGCCAAATGGCACCACACTTATAGTTTCGTCGCTAAATGGCACCGTAGTTAAACGGTTATGACCGGGACCCTCTGAACAAGGGGGTTCGCCGTGAAATGACATCATTATATTACGATCATGATCAACGCCTGGATGTTCCCTAATGGCACAAAGCCCTCTGTTAGCTAAGGTGGATTCAAATTTGTCCCCTTAGACAAAAATCTACCCCAGGTTATAAGGTACCCTTGTACGACACAACCCATGACTACTGATAAGGATTCTTCTGTCAGGTTGGATTGGCTACCTCATCTAACTAAGTAGACCAGGGACCATGGTGGCCCGGGACAACGGAACTATGGGATCTTGATCGGACTCATCATCACTCCCCCCCACCATCCGCTTTAAGTGCAAGATAGTGAAATTTCAAATTTTAAATATCAAAACTTTCAAATACCCCAACCAATATGCTACTATACGCCAGATATCGCATATTTACGGATACAATGTATTTGTTTGATGACTAGCCTTAATCGAAAGTTCTCTCTTGTTATCGGGAGGGGTAATTAACTATAGGGGCTAGCACATATAGGAAACCAGAACTCAGATCATAAAGTCCCGCAAAATGACGGCGAAATCTCTAAGTAGTGCCTTATTTCAAACCCAATTAGCCTTCTGAAAATTCACCCCGGAACATAATCCGTTAGAACTCTCCCGAGCGAAAGCAGCGCAGGGATGCCGGGGCGCAAATTTTTAGAGCCACACAAACATGCTAAACTTGCAAATGGCAATATACGAGAATGTACGCAGGGTTAAAAGCTCGTTAATTTAAAATCATACTTTCAAACTAAACACTCACATGTGCTCCGACCGTCATATATAATTCCTAATCCAAAGTTCTTAGAATGTTGTGTGAGTTAAATTTCAAGTCCGATCATCCTCCTTAAAAGGATTAGAGTTAACACGACGTAGATTAACAAGAGAATGCCTAATCACAAATGTACTAGGATATTTAATTTTAAAGTTTACATTATGCCTTCAAAGGCTCTTTAAATGAAGCTCATCATAAAAATATAAGCTCTCGATTATCATTGTTCATAAGATAACTTATAAGATCAATCGTCGAACCCAATCCTTTGTTAGTAAGCGAACAAGGTCAACAAGGTTCAGATAACCAAAGATATTAAACACTTCACCTCGATGATGGTCATGTTGAAAGCTAATCTCAATCGGAGGGGACTCTACTTTCTAAATATCTCCAAACATCAATAAAATACATATATTTTAAAATGACTTTAACGTCACCCCAATGATGGCCAAGTTAAAAGCTAATATCAACCGGAGAGGATAATTTTAAAATTCTACCTAATTCTAAAGTCCAATATATATAAAAATTAATTACTTATAACTTAAAGCAAAAATTTTCCCGAAACAAAATACGTTAAAACTCTCCCCGAATATATGTGTAGAGGCTGAGGCCCTAAAGCTTAAATTTTTGGAGCCTACAATAACATCCTAGACGACTTCATGATAATGATAAGCACATTTACAAAGCAGATTATCCACTTCTATTAGAGTCGTGGAAACTTTATTTGGGCAAAAGTAAAAAAGTACAACATCACCATAGCATTAACAAGTAACAATGATTTTGGTTGTAGTTGTGATTGCTTCCATCTTCAAATTTAATTTCTCCCTAGATCGATTGCATGCATTAAAAAGGTGTTCAATGCATACGCCTTGAGGCGCCCTTCAATTTAAGGCGGACTCATGGCGCGTCAAGGCATAAGCCTCTCCCATTCAGGTGAGGTGTGCGATTTTTTTTAAATGGGGCATACGCTTGAGGCGGAACACCTCGAGGCTATTCGAGGCACCGCCTCATTCAATTTTTTTCCTTTTTTACAATTGCACACGTATATTAAGTTTTAGGGTGTATCTTTCAACATCAGCTGCAAGTATGAATTATGGCTTTAAAAGAGAAGCTCTCCACCTTCGCTTCCTTCGGCAACGACTGTCGAATCGACAAGGTGCTAAAAACAAACATAATGACCCTTCCTTGTTTCGAGCACTTCTTTGGCATTGCTTGATTCATATGAAATAGAGTTTTGAATGAGTTGATCTCCCGTCACAACGAAGGTGACGAAATTTCTTCCGCTTTGAGCTCTGTTTCGGCTTCATTTGCTTCATGTGAAATAGAGCTCTGAACCAGTTGATCTCAGCAGCGAAGAACAAAGCAGACGAACTTCTTTTCTTTCGAGCATTGTTTCACTTGCTTCGGCAAAAGTAGAGTTTTATTATTCAAACGACCGAAGATAGTGATACGTTAACTTTGAATTTAAATCCTAATTTCATTATTTTTTTCCTTCTCAAATCCTAATTTCTTATTGGAGTCTCCTTAGTTTTATTGCAATTGATAATTGGCATCAGATTTTGTTTGTTTCATTGTTCATATTTTCATTATTTTCTTTTTTAAACTATTAAATCAAATGTATGGCCTTTCAATTTAAATCAAATTTCAAGGCCCATTTTAATTGGCATAAGAATTGTTGCATTATATTTAGTTTAAGGATCTACAGTGAATTTGACTTAATCAGCACAAATAAGACTGATTAAATGGCAAACTATAACTTTTACAAGATCTCTCTCATAGAAATGCATTTACATTTTATATGTTATAAAGGATGGTTATTGATTTGTTATTGCATTTATAAGTTTTTAATGCTGAAGAATCAGTATTGTGCTTATGTTTGATCCGTGGATTGCATGAGTATAATAAGTTTTATTTAACATGTTTGTTTTGATTGTTAACTAGCAGGAAACACTTGAAAAAAAGTCGTCACCTTACTATTGAAGAATGGAGGGTAAATCCCTAAGTTGTTAATTAATAGTTTGTGGGCTCCGAAAATTCGGCCCCGGCCTCCGCCTGCTTTTTGCTTTCTTCGGGGGGGAGTTTTAACAAACTAAATTTCGGGGTAAATTTTGGAAGGCAGATGAGTATTGTAGATTAGACACTACCCAGAGATTTCGCCCTCATTTTGAGAGGACTTTATGATCTGAGTTCTGGTTTCCTATAGGCGCAAGCTCCTATAGTTAATTACCCCTCCCGATAACGAGAGAGAACTTTCGATTAAGGCTAGTCGTCAATCAGATACGTAAGGATACGTGTATCTAGCATATATTAGCAGCATGAGTTGGGAATTTGAGGATTTCAGAATTTAGAAGATTGGAAGATTTGGAGATTTGAAGATTTGATATTTAAAATAGAAATTTTTACCACCTTGCACTTAAAGCGGATGGTGGGGGAATGGATGATAGACCCGATCAAGATCCCATGGTTCCGTCATCCCGGGCCATCGTGGTCCCTGGTCTACTTAGTCAGAGGAGGTAGTCGACCCAACCTGACAGAAGGATCCTTGTCGGCAGCCATGGGTTGCTTCGTCCAAGGGTACCTTGTAGACCTAGGGTGAACATTTGCCTAAGGGGACAAATTTGAATCCACCTTAGCTAACAGAGGGCTTTATGCCCTATCAATCATATCCTATTGATTCATGTCTCAAGGATTTGATGCCATTGGGGAGCATACGGGCTCTGGCCATAACCATAATATAATGGTGCCATTTGGCGGCGACCACCTGGTTCAGAGGGCCCCGAGTCATAACCGTTTATCCTGCAGTGCCATTTGGCGGCGAAACTGCCGGTTAGAGAACTCGTACCACGTCCTTGCTGGCAGGAGATTGTTTGAGAATGGATCCTAGTGATATTCTCGACCAGGCATTAGCTCTTTGCGAGCTGAAGTAAATTTTAATTTATCCGCCTCGGCAAACTGTTGCGGAGGATGGATGGATTTTGCTTTAAGCGGTTTGATAGTTGGATTTCAATTTTTAAATATTTTGGAGTTTGGGACTTTGGGATTGTTTGGAGTTTGGAGTTTTGGATTTTGGGTATTTGGATGGTATTTGCAATGATCTGTGTGGACCCCTCCGGTTGAGATTTTGCATTCAACACGGCCATCATCGGGGTGCATGAGCTCATTTATATTTTATTGATTGAACCCTGTCGACTCTATCTACTAGTCGATAGAGGATCGGGTTTCGTAGGCTTTGGACATTTATTAGTGAATTCTCTTGATTATAGGCCTTGAAAGCCTAATATGAACTATAAAATAAATATCCCGGTCGATCTCGCTACCGCATATTTATTTAATGGTTCGAGCCGTATCGACTCCTATCTACCCGTATAGGAGGATCGGGCTCGAACTGGAATTCACTTATTGACCCGCGCAGCATCCCTAGACGTCACGTGTGTACCAATAACACGCTCGCCGGGGCCCATGCGGGTTTATGATACATCCCCTTATGTGTACCTGAGTGTATATAAATTATGGTGCACGTGAGGGGATACATTTTTGGGATATTTGACGCTGATCAGCAATGTGGGAAACCACCATTTAAATGTAGCATTTGCTTGGAAGCTTGTAGACGCCTTCTGTCTGCTTGTATGAGTGTTGCAGATCCAGTGGCGTAGTGCAGTAGCTCGTGGACTGAGTCGTTTGCTACTTTGTACAGGCAGACCGTCGTGCACCATTTGTAGTGCACTAACGAATCTCCTGTTTAGGCACGTAGGAGCTTTTCACTTGTTGAGGCTTTTCTGTACTTGCTCGAGGATAGCACTCTATTGGCATGATAGATCTCCTACGGTAGTTCATAGGAACTTGTATTTGTCATAGTCCTTTGGCATCTTGCTTGTGAACATCACTTTAGGTATGCAACGAGTCTTCTATAGTAACTTGTAGGAGCTCATATCTGTCGCAGCATTTCAATATTTGGTCGTAGGAGATATGCTGGATGCACGGCTATTATTCATCAAGAAACTTGCATGCCTCAATAATCTCATCCAACTCATTGTTCAGGACTCGGTTGAACTAAGATTCATTCACTCCATAATGATTTAATCTGGCTCTCCTCTTTCAGAGCCCGTGTAGGAATCAATAAGTGACTTTTTATTCATGTTGTTATCCTCATTCTCAGTTATTGGCTTAAATAAAAGATCAATCATTTCAACCGTAGGTGACTGTGTATTTTCTGATGCCTTATACTTTGAAGTTAGTGGCCACTGCCCCGAATTAACGATTGCAATAATTGAGGGCACAAAATAATTATTGCACGTACTTTCTTCAGATGTGTCACATCATTATGTCCACTGTATGTCAAATCTTTCTGGCTATGAATGACATGTTTGTTATAGTATGAGTCTCTTACAATGTCATTGGACCCTTGCACAAAATCCTGTACGATTAGGAGATTCTTTGCATCGGTCTCGTATCTCTTCACACAAACAAACTGTCGTACTCATACAGGCATCATGCTCTTTAAGGGCTCACATTGTTTCAAGTGTATTTGCTTTTATTTTGACGTCAGACATACATTGCAATATTGTTTTCATGCTTATGGGAGAATGATACATCATAAACCCTTGCTCGCCGTTTGCATGCAATCTTTCTCTTTGATGCCTCTTCTTGGAGTTGGATGATTATTGGTGGTAGGGATGTAGGAGCTTTCCCTAACCCACCAGGATTCGTTTATTAAGCATCTAGATCTTGATTCCTTATTCATCAAACCAAAATTTGATTCAACTCAGATGCCCCATTAAAGTTTGAGTTCTTTTGTGGTTCTTTTGAGTTCATATCCAAACATGGCTCGTTCTGTCACATTCAAGTTCAAGCTCCTAATTATTTGAATTCAGTTTTGAGTCCATTTGTGAGTTCACTTGAGTCCAATTCAGATTCTTTGTATTGTTCAAGTTCAAGCCAAAACTCCTTGCACCAAGCTCCTATGAGTTCAAGCGCTTTATGTTTATTTGAATCCTTGCTTGCAAATATGTACACAAGTCCTTGTAAATTCAAGTTCAAAGTACGAGTCTTGTGGTCCGAATTTTGTTCCAAATTGAGTTCAATCTGAGTTTGCTTGATTTGAGTTTGGGTTCAGATTGTCGTCATTTGCTTCAGGCTTGTTTTGAGTTTGATTTTAGATTAGAGACATGGTCCATTGAAGTTCAAGCTCTCATCTTAATTGGATTCAAATTTCAATTAGTTACTTGAGTTCTAAAGTATGTCCAAGTACGGTCTCAAGTTCAAGTGCATATCCACAGTGTAAGTTCAAGCTCTTCGTACTCATTTGAATTTTGAATCCACAAGTCTTCTATTGCGAGTTCAATCTTAGTTCATTTAAATTTGAGTTTGATTCAAGTTTAAAGCACAAGTCTTGGTCCTCCTCCCTTGGGTTCAAACAAGTCCAAGTACAGTCATATGATCACCCGAAATTTCGGCAGCCTCCCGGCGTCTCCCCCGTTTAGGGGAAACTACGGAAAACTGGGCCTTTCCCACCACGCTAGAGAAAAGCGTGCATGGTAGATGCCCTCTTTCGAGGACACCGCGGCCGTGTAAAGTCTTTAACCCCACCACGCCAGAGAAAGGCGTGCATGGGTCTTCAAATGTACCTGTTTTAGAATAGCACATTTTGCTTTCCCCGCAGGTACAGAGTCGCATACGGGTACTTATATCTTTGCCCCGTCGTGCTAAGAAAAGCACGCACAAGGATCGCCTGCCTCGCTGTAAGCGCCGCACCGAGTTCCCTCCCACCACGCTAGAGAAAAGCGTGCATAGGGGGTCCCTCGGCGCGTCGCAAACACCGAAAACAGGACTTTAAGAGATTGCCCGCCTCGTCACAAGCATCGCGTCGAATTTCCTCCCACCACGCTAGAGAAAAGCGTGCATGGGTGGTCTTTCGCCACGCTACGAGCGTCGAGAGCGAGTTTTCTCAAGTTTAGGAGGTTATACCTGCGCGAGGGTAGACCGGCGGGGTTGGCACGAAGATCGAGGGAAGAGGAGAGAATCATTTCTTTATCATTTTTTTATTAATTACAATTAAACATAATTAGTAGAAATTAATTGTAATTAAGAAGAATTAATTATAATAATAAAGAAATTAATTATGATTAATATTAATTAATCATAATCAATTAATTATTATTATTATTAATTTAATTAAAATTAATATTAACTAATTATGATAAATTATAATTAGTGATAATGATCTCTAATTAAACAGGAATTATGCAAGAATTTGAGCAGGATTAATGCTAAATCCCATTAATCTATAATTAAACCTTATAGCAGAATAAATCCTCTGTTTTTCCTCTTGTTGCCCCAAATCTCGGAGTTAGGCAAATTTACGGGATATGGCCGAAGAAGCTCGTATAAGGGAGAAAGTTACCTACACAACAAGCAAGCTCCCACTGTCGCTTCCGATCAGAATGTCGTAACTTCCTTTCCGACAGAAAGGGAAAGTCGTCGAGTAGGCGAAGTCGAGCAGCCACAAAAGGGGTCGGAGAAGCGTCGAACGGGAGAAAGTTACCTTCACGGCCGGCGAGCTCCCAAACGTAGCTTCCGATCAAAGTGTCGTGAGTTCCGATCCAACAGGAAGGGACGTCGCTGGAGGGAGCGGGGTCGGTCGACCACGAAGGAGGGGAGATCGGCTAGGGTTCTGCTGTGTGGTGGAGGTAGGGCTCTATCTCTCTCTCTCTTTCTCTGGACCGAAGAAATGAGGAGGTTAGGTTGAATTCGACTAGGGTGGAATCGGGCAGAGGCAACGTCGGCTAGGGAGATTGACGGGAATGTGAGGGATAGGGGCGGCCTGGATCGTGGGTAGAGCTCCGATCGGAACTTGATCGGAGATGGAAGGGAGGCCTTGAAGTCTTGCAACTTCTCTGGATTGGGAGTGGGGGAGAATAGTTGTGGAGATTTCGGCTTGAGTGAGGAGGAAGGGTTGCGAGTGGTTTCAGTGGGGTATTCGCGAGTGGGGAGAGAGAAGGTCGTGGGAATTCGGATGGAGCGTCTGTGTGGAGTTGGGAAGAAGGAATTCGGATGGAGCTCTCGAAGGCTTCGTCTGGTTCGGTATTTAACGACGCGAAGCAGAGCGAGATACGAGGCTTGCGCGTGTTCTGTCCGAAGCGGCGCCATTCGCAGAGGTATGGGGAGGCACTGTAGAAGCGGCTGATACGATGGGATTGAGCAGGGATTTGGGATGACCTGGCAGAGGTATGATTATTATTATTTTTTTTTTTTTGGTTTTGCCTGCTTGTGGTCAACATAGTTTTGCATTGTTCTAAGAATAACAATCTTTTTTATTTTCAAAAGTTTCATGTACCACCAAATAGAGAAAATTAAACTATCTTATAATTAGTTAATTACATCAGAAACTTTTATGAGATTAGTAGGCTGCCACTCATTTAAGAAATTAAACTTTGATAGTGAAAAGGCTTCTGCTTATATTTATTTTTACACTCATTTAAATCAAATTTCTTTTGATGAGAATAAAATTTTTTTAAAAATAAGAAGCTTTTAAAGGAACAAGCTAATTGTTCTCACTTCTTACTCCAACATTATATATATATGTATTATTTTATTCTCTTCACAACTAGTCCAAAGACCTCGATTTCTTTTATCTTGCTTTGGTCATTCACCATCTTAGACCTTCTCTGAGCTCTGCAAAAAAAATGACAAATAAAAAGTGTTTCTCATAAAATTTTAAATACTAATATATATTACCTTTACCATTGTCTAGTGTTAGTCAGTGAAAAAAAAATTATTTACATATTCACATTGTATTTTTATTTATTGTTGATTGTTTATTTTTTAATTATTAGAATGATTGATGACATAAGAAGGAAAGATCTTGCATAGAAAAATGGCACTAAAGTTGAAGTGTCAGGTGAAGGTGCAAAAAAGAGATATATTTATATAAAATGCAATTTTTGTGATAAGCGAATTACTAGAGGTGTTAAAAGTCTTACGAATCATCTAGCTTTCACGCATGTCAATGTTGGACCATACACAAATATACTTGATAGAGTGAAAAAGAAATGTGCAAAATATTAAAAGAAGCTTGCAACCTCCAAAGAAGTAACACATGAATATGATGAAGATGATTGAAAATAGTTCTTATTATGGTTCATAGCATAAAGGATCCAATAGTGGAAATCAGTTAATTTCATCTAATAGAGGCACTCGGGGGCCAATGGATAGATTTATGGTTAATGTTGATGACGAGGAGGACAACATGAACAATCAAAATATTCCTCCTATTGCTACGAAGGAATTCAGGAACAAAGTTTGTTTAGATATTGTCAGGTGTTTCTATAAAAATAGCGTACCATTCAATATTGCCAGGAGTCCATCATGGATAAACATGCTTCGATTTGTTGGGAGCTATGGTTAAGGACTAGAACTTCCAAGTATGTATGAGTTAAGGACCTGGATGATATCTGAGGAGGTCAGGACAAAATCAAAAATGATGGATAAAGTTTAAAAGACTTTGGTTTGAGATAGGAGTGACCATAATGTCAAATGGTTAGTAAGATGCTTGATAGAGAAGTATTATTAACTTCTTGGTTAAAAATTAATATGAAACTCTCTTTTTGAAATTAGTTGATGCTTCAAATTTTGTAAAATATATGCAACTATTATTTGAAATGTTGGATGATGTTGTAGAGGAAGTAGGAGAGGCATTAATGGTTCAAGTTGTTACTACTAATGCACGTACATACAAAGCTACATAAAGATTATTAATGGAGAAGAGGAAGCACCTTTACTAGACTTCATATGTTATGCACTGCATTAATTTAATGCTTGAGAGGTTGAAATAGTTGCATCAGCATAAATCAACCCTATTGAAGGTAAAAATTGTTAGTAAGTTTATTTGCAATGACTCTTGGATACTCAGTCTAATGAGAAAATTTACTGAAAAAGAAAGTATTCGACTTGTTACTAGATTTGTAATTGTATATTTAACATTGTAAAGATTAAAGGAGTTAAGACAGCTCTTAGAAGTTATGTTTTCTTCTGAATAATGGGATAGAAGTTCATGGGCCAAAAAGCAAGAGGGAAAACAAGTGAAAAAGATTGTAATGAAAAATTATTCATTTTGGCGTAATATAAATTATGCTTTGAAAACAACAGGACCTTTAATTAAGATGCTAAGAATGTTGATGGTGAGAATGCCCCAGCTATGAGATTTATTTATTAAGTAATGAATAAGGTTAAAGAAGATATAGCAAGAGATTTGGGCAATCAAGAAGGTATCTACAAAGAAAAACAAGAAATTATAGATGGAAAATGGGATCGTGAGTTACACCAACACTTACATACCACTGCATATTGTTTAAACACTCAATTTCATTATGATAAGGACTTTCGTGAATTTATATGCATGCATGGATAGGCTTGTTTCTGAAGGTGACTACCCCAGAATAAATGATCAATTTGAAGACTTTCATTTGAAGAAGGGAATATTTGGATTTAGAGCAGTGCAAGCATGTTACAAAACACCATCTCCCAGTATGTTTATACATTTATAATTTTAAATTTTAATGTTTATGTTCAAGCTTCCTATTTGAATATATATTCATAATATATATTCATAATATACTTTTTATTTTAATGTAGAATATTAGTAGGCTCAATTTGCAGATAATGTCTCTAAATTAAAAGTATTTACAGTTAAAGCTCTTAGCCTAAAAATTTCGACTTCTACATGTGATGGTAATTGGAGCACCTTTAATCAAATTCATATAAAAAGAGAATGAATTGATTGGCTGCAGGATGAATGAGCAAACTTGTATATATTATGTTTAACAAAAAATATTGAAGGATAGATATCTCAAATTACAGAAGCAAGGAAATGGTGTAATGACCATTTACTTGTTGATGATTTAAAATCTAATGATGAATGGGTTACTCCAAAGGGTGTTATTTTTTGAAGTTGAAGCTAAAGGAGAAACTCATGAGTCATATCAATGAGAACAATGAAGCAATCGTTGTAGCTATTGAAATGTCTACTGAATTGGGGTCATCTTTAACTTCCCAAGTATATAAAAGAAAGAAACAAATTGGGATTGGAGCTTCAAAAAAATTTAAACATAATCTTAAATATAATGAATTATTTTTTATTTTATTAATTTATTGTTTCATTTTAGAATACAACTAATGAAACGTTAAATGACATAGGAGATAAGAAAAAAAATATTATAGATGAAAAAAATTTTGAAGATGACTTTGACATAAATTATGATAATTCTTCTGAAGACAATCAAAGTGATGATTAGACTGCTTTGGGACTTGATCCTAATGGCGTGTTTAAATTTTAAGTGAGTATCTATTTTGAATATTGTATTCTAATAATATTTATCTTCAAACAAATCAATATGTTCATAATTTACTAAACATTTTGATATTTTTTGAATTATTTATAATTTCAAGTACTTTATTTTTTTCGTTATAAGGCTTACGCCTTGATCCACCTCGAGGCATACGCCTTTCCTTGCTTAGGCAAAACACCTCGATTTCTAATTTCGCCTTCTAAAACATTGATCGATTATAATCATGATGATTTGAAGATTTATCACATAAAAACTAAAGATTATAATGCCAAGATGATCAAAACTTTTGAAGTAATTTGAAAACTTGGTGCCTAATTTATCTGTAATAGAAGAAAACAAAAATACAATGTTTTTTGCCACATAATCATGTACCCGAATGACATGCAGTCAATTAGCAATAAACTGGCAGCTGCACAATCACTCGCAAGAATTCATTGCTTAATATAATTACTCTAATGCTTCAAATTACCCTAGCATATCCGTTATGAAATAAAGAACTAAGTCAAGATTATGATTGCACTATATCCTTGAAATGGACCAGCAGCATCATGCTAGTTTCCAAACATGGAACCTTTTTCCTCCACAAAGAAAATGTACAAGCTACATTTGTGATAATTAATTCATAGGAATTCCTCTTTTTTTTGGGAGGAAATCACACAATCATACAGCGAAAACGCATCATGCCTGGGTGTGTAGCATATAGAATAGAAGCATCTTAAACATCGCAGGCAGTCACAATACTAAAGAATTTTTTGGGCACTAAGCAAGAGTTAAATGCTATGTAGGCAAAGATTCAAGAGAACCCTTAGCTACAAAAAGAAAACAAAATAAAAAAATTTAGGTCTCCACAACACTTTGGAGACCTAAAAAAGAAAGAAAATTCAACCTCTTAATAAAAACATACAGCCATATAACAAGACTTTTGATAACAACACTTAAACTTTATATAAAAGACATAACATAACTTTAGATAACTTGAAACTTGAAATGACACACCTAAACCAGCGTTTCTTGATCTAGAAGAAAAATACAGGTGGCGTCGAACTTGCGGAGAGGAGAAGGAGATTAGAAGTCCAGACGAAGAAGGACAAGCTCGCAAGCTTTCCTAGAAGAAGAGAAGACGATGAGGCATTGCTCGCAAGCAATCCTCAAAAGAAACCCGTAGGTTCTTGTTCCAAATATTAACACATTATCACACACATAACTCTCACAAAACATCTAATATATATAGGAGAAAGGAGGGCAGCCAAATAACCATATCAAGCTAATAAAAACAGGGAAATGAAAGGCCAAAAGACACCACAACAGCCCCCTAAATTCTGCACAGAAAACAGGGAGAAAAAGCCACGGGAAACCCAGCCAAAAAGCCACGGGAAAGCAACCAGAGAGGGACCCGAAAAGCCAACACAAGAAACCCAGCCAGGGAGCTACGAGAAAGCATCCAGAGAGGAACCCGAAGAGCCAACACAGGAAACCCAGCCAGGGAACTACGGGAAAGCAGCCAGGGAGGAAAACCGAAAAAGCAAAACAACCCACCCATTTAAATCCCAAGAAACCAAAGAAACAAGAATGGGAAGAGACAAGTTCCACTCCACATACCTTTTTAAATTTATGAGCTTGGTAGTGCAATTAATCATCCAATTAATGAGCTAAACTTCAGCTCAAGCATTAATGAGCTAGCACCAAGTAGAACCCAACTTTTTAGCTCAAAACCAAGCAGCCAAAGCCCAAACCGAGAACAGCCAAGGCCCAAACCAAGAGTAGCCAAGGCCCGCTTGCATCAAATGCGTAGCTTTTGAGATCAATCTCATGGTAATTTTAATTTCAAGGATAAAAGAAAAAATAATAATTGGATTATTAAACAGAAAACAGGATGCACACTTCCAATTGAAGAACAAGCGGAGAATAAAAAATCTAAGAAAAAAATAGTTTAAAATTCATTTATCTGGAAAACAGAAGTAGAACAAATGAGCGTTACAAATAGAGTTGACAAGGGAAATGGCTCAGATTAAAGACTCTGTCTAGTGAACTGTCAGATCTTTTCATTACCTCTTCAAACCTCTCAGCTTCATTTGTTGACTCCACTTCAGCCACCAAGGCAGGTGGTGGAGGGCCAATAAACAAATCATTGTCAACTTCCAAACTTGCATCTCTGTAAAAATGTAATTTCTTAACCTCAAAATAAAAATAAAAAAGGTGCTACTTGATAATCAAAACATCCAAAGAAACATGTAGTCAAGACCCATAGAGAATCATATAAAGTTCAGGAAGAGAGAATATATCATACAAGCTATTAACAGACTTCAACAGAAACATTCCAATGAATAAGAATAGATAGATAAACTAAATACCTAAGTTCGGCCTCTGCTCTTGTTAATTCAGCTGCCGCAGCCAGTAACTCATGAGAAGGCATTTCAGGTCCAATAATCCTGCAATCATTCGATCTATTCAAGAACAACATAGAATGTAAAAAAAGCAAAGCATACTGTTTGAAGATTTTTACAAAAAGAAAACTGCCAAATGAGGCCTGCAAAGTATATATAAAATTAATCCCTTTCCATACAAGAAGTGAATTATGAAGCACTAAAGTGAGAATTATGAAGCACTAAAGTGAGAATTATGAAGCACTAAAGTGAGGTAGGCATTTACTTGTTATAAGATGAATCTTATCAGATAGTTAAATCACATAAAGCCCCAACAAACGCCAAGAAGAAAGACATTATTTATCAGAAGCATCAACCTAAAATTTTACAGTTGACATTGAAATATTGAATCCCTTCTATGACATATTATTAAGAGGGTCCTTTTGTAATTAATTTTCATTAATGGAATTGTTTTCTTTTCCTTCTTTTATTAAGGGTAATTTGATAATTAAGAGTGTATGGATGTTAAGAAAAGAGGCTAGTCTATTTATATCCATCCATCTAGAGAGAAGAAAAGTTTTGGAGTTTAGTTTGAATTACCAATTCTTGAAGAGGCGAGGAGAGAGATCATAGTGGTGTCTATTATAACCAAGGAGTAAAGGGTGCTGTTTGGGAGGGAAATTATGATAGGAGGGGTGCTGATTTTGGAGAAAGGAGGGAAGAAAGTGAAGAGGGTTTTGAAGATGAACATGTAAGGGAAGATCAGGAAGCGTGGGGAGAGCAAAGCACTTGGGAGAGGGGAAAGTATGGATGAATACGAGGAAATGGGTGAGAGCCAAAGGTGAGGAAGCTGAAGATGCCAATTTTTGAAGGGGAGGACGCTTGTGGATGGATCTACAAGGTGGAGAGGTACTTCGCCGTCAATGGGTTGATGGATGAAGAGAAACTAACAACAGCAGGCCTATGTTTGGAAGGGAAGGCATTGTCATAGTTCCAGTGGAGGGACCAAAGGAGACCTATATGGAGCTGGAGAGCATTCAATGACTGTTTATTAAAATGTTTCCAAACCAACGGGGGAGAAAACTTCTATGAGCAGTTTTTTGCACTGGTGCAGGACGGATCAATTGAAGACTATCGGGAGCGGTTCGAGCACCTAGCTAGTCAGGTGGAATTATCAGAAACTGCATTGGAGGAAAACTTCATGAAGGGGCTCAATGCAGAGATCAGAGTGGCGGTGAAAGTTATGATGCCTCGTGACTTGGGAGAGGCCATGAAGTTAGCACAGCTTGTGGAGAATCAGAAGAATCTAGAGAAGGGAGCCAGGAGCAGCAGCTCAGGAGGCACTTACAAGATGACAACCACCCACTTAGCATCCAAGGATCCTGCAACAGGAGGATTTCATGAGACCACCAAGGAGAAGACAGTAGGAGGAGGGAGCGGGGGAAATTTCAATAGGCTGACGGAGAAGAAGATATAGGAAAAGAGGGCAAGGGGGGTGTGTTTCAGGTGTGATGAGAAGTATACCCCATGGCATAGGTGTAGGGACCGAACTCTTTAGGTTCTCACCGTCTGTGATAGCAAGGAAACTAAGGAGGGAGGCGAGGGAGAAGTAGAGGAGGAGATAGAGGAGAAAATGCATCTGGATCTGGCAGAGGTCTCCCTGAACTCGGTAGTAGGATTCACCATGAATCATACCATGAAGGTGAAAGGAGAGATAGGGGTCAAGGAGGTGGTGATTCTGATTGACAGTGGGGCTACCCACAATTTCATTCCTACTCAGGTCGTCGATCAACTGGGAGTGAAATTGGTGGACACTGGTTGTTATGGGGTGATGATGGGTACAGGAAAGGTGGAGAAAGGTCAGGGGATCTGTAGAGGAGTGTTGTTGACCATCTAGGGAATTCAGGTGAGGGAGGAATTTCTCCCACTGGAGTTAGGAAGTACAAATGTCATCCTGGGGATGAAGTGGCTGTAGATCTTGGGGGACCCCAAGGTCAATTGGGGAGCACTCGCGATGGAGCTGAGGGTGGATGGAAGAAAGGTGGTGACTAGGGGAGATGCATGGCTATCCAAAGCCAAGGTGTCACTTAAAACCATGGTGAGGAATATCCAAGAGGTGGGGGAAGGCTATTTGGTGGAGCTGCATAAATTGGAGGGAGTTAGATTGGAGGAGGGAGGGGGCATACCTCTCTCTATACAGTCGTTGATCCAGCAATTCTAGGAGGTGTTTCAGCTGCGTCAGGGATTGCCTCCACCCAGGGAGCAGGAGCACGCTATCACCTTGAGGGAAGGTGTATCACCAATTAGCGTCAGACCTTACCGCTATCCATAATTTCAGAAGGATGAGTTGAGAAGGTGATTAGAGAAATGCTAGACGCGGGGATTATCAGGTCCAGTGTTAGTCTTTTTTTCAGTCCAGTATTACTAGTTAAGAAAAAGGATGGCAGCTAGAGGTTTTCTGTGAACTACAGGGCGGTAAATAAGGAGACTATGCCAGACAAGCTTCTTATACCAGTGATTGATGAGCTCTTGGAAATTAGGATATTATTAGTATTACTAGTTAAGAAAAAGGATGGCAGTTAGAGATTTTCTGTGAGTGGGGCAGTGAACTTCACCAAGATAGATCTGAAGTTAGGATATTATCAGATCAGAATGAAGGAGGATGTGCCCAAGATTGCTTTCAGAATTCATGAGGGGCATTATGAGTTCCTGGTGATGCCCTTTGGCCTCACTAACACCCCTGCCACATTCAAATCTCTCATGAACAAGATCTTCAGACCTTACCTCAGGCGATTTATCTTGGTGTTCTTTGACGATATCCTAGTGTACAACAAGACAGAGGAGGAACATTGAGAGCACTTGAGGAGGGTGCTAGAGGTGTTGCAGGAGCATCAGCTAAGGGCCAACATGAGAAAATGTTGTTTTACCCAGACTAATGTGGAATATTTAAGCCATATTGTGTCCAAAGAGAGGGTGGTAGCAGATCAGTCAAAAATTGAGGCTATGTTGAGATGGCCATTACCTAAGAATCTGAAGGAGCTGAGAGGATTCTGAAGACTGACAGGATACTACAAGAGGTTCGTGAAAGGGTACAGAACCATAACATGGCCACTGACAAAACAATTGAAGAAGGATAGATTCTTATGAGAGAGGTAACCATAGCAGCTTTTGAGAGTCTAAAGAAGGCTATGATGACTATACCAGTCTTAGCACTACCGTACTTTACTCAGGTGTTCGTAGTAGAGACAGATGCTTCAAGATATGGGTTGGGGGCAGTGCTCATGCAAAATCATCAACTCATTGCCTATTTCAGCCAGATGTTGACGACTAGGGCCAGGATGAAATCAATTTATGAGCGGGAGTTGATGGTCATTGTACTAGCTATCCATAAATGGCAGGCCTACTTATTAGGTAGGCATTTCGTTGTCAGGACAAACCATCGGAGCTTGAAGTACTTGTTGGAGCAGTGAATGGTGACAGAGGAGCTTCAAAGGTGGCTATTCAAGCTATTCGGTTATGATTTTGAGATCCAATACAGGCCAGGAGTGGAGAACAAGGCGGCAGATGCCTTGTCCAAATGTATGGGGGAGTTGCAAGCGACAGTAGTGTCAATTCCATTGATGTTCGATTGGGAAGCCATCAGGGAGGAGAGTGCCCAAGATGAGGAGTTGGGGAAGATCAATGGTGATGTACTGAGGAAAGAGAGTAGCCATCCAGGGTATTCTTTGGTGGGGGAGAGACTTTTGTACCAGGGGAGGTTTGTGATGCCTCGGACATCAGTCCACATTCCACACTTGCTCCAGAAGTTTCATGGGAGCGTTGTTGAGGGACATTCAAGGGTGCAAAAGACCTACAGGAGACTAGGTTCAGAGCTGTACTGGAAGGGGATGCATAAGGTTGTGGAGGAGATGGTCGCCAGGTGTGAGGTATGTCACAGGAACAAGTACGTGATGATGTCTCCAGGAGGATTATTACAACCACTTGCTTTACCAGGTCAAGTATGGGAGGAGGTGTCTATGGATTTCATAGATAGGCTACCCAGATCATAAGGCTTCATAGTGATCCTGGTGGTGGTGGACCGCTTGAGCAAATATGCTCATTTCATCCCCCTACGACATCCATACACTACAGTGACAATGGCATCAGCCTTCATCAGAGAGGTGGTTAGATTGCATGGAGTACCAGAGGTTATAGTATCTAATAGGGATAAGATGTTCCTCAGCCATTTTTAGAGGGAATTGTTCAGACTACAGGAGACAGTATTGAAGAGGAGCACCGCCTACCACCCACCACCCACAGACAGATGGCCAAACAGAAGTGGCCAACAAAAGTTTGGAAACTTACTTAAGATGCTTTGTGTCAGAGATACCCAAGTTATGGGCCAAATGGCTAGCATGGGCTAAGTATTGATACAACACCTTTTTTCATTATGCTTCTAATATGACCTCATTTAAGGTGTTGTACAGAAGAGATCCACCTCACTTAGTGCACTATGGGCATAGCAACACTCCAGTTTCTTTAGTAGAGGAGTACTTGGAGGAGAGAGATAGGATATTGGAAGAGCTGAAAAGGTACTGCTGAGAGCTCAACAGATTATGAAGAAGCAGGCAGATGGGCATAAGAAGGACATCCAATTTGAGGTAGGAAAAAGGGTGTTCTTAAAGCTTCGACCTTACAGGCAAAGATCAGTAGCCAACAGGAGAAATGAGAAGCTTGCCCCAAGATACTTTGGGCGATATGAGATATTGGAGAGGATTGGATTATCGGCAGAAACTACCTCCAACGGCAACGATACACCCGGTGTTTCATGTATCTCAGTTGAGAAGGGTAATTAGAGATTCTACAGCAAGCTTTGAGTTACCAGAGACACTAACTGAGGATTTAGAGGTGATGTTGGAACCCTTGGAGCTAATGGGGATTCGCCAGAGAGAAGATTGTGCTAAGAAAGTGTTGATCAAGTGAAAGAACCTCCCGGACTACGACGTCACATAGGAGCCATATGAGAGGGTGAAACATCAGTTTCCTTATTTTCACCTTGAGGACAAGGTGATTCTTTGGGAGGGCAGTAGTGTTAGACCGGCCCCTAGTGGACCGGTCCAACCGGCCCCTTCTAAGTGGTCGGTTCATGTTTACAGCAGGATGGGCGGTGGAAAGAGGGAGAGAGAGAGATGGGGTGTGGTCCGCTTGATTTAAAATTCAAATTTGGAGCCAAAGGAGGAGGCAACAATCGCCTTTAGGTCTTTTTGTCTTATTGTTTTGGTATGCCTTAAGTATGGGAGGGAGATTAGGGTTAGGGATGTGTTTGATTATTGTGTTCTTGTGAGGGTTTTTCTTGGTGTCTTGGGCTCTAGACGCATATAGAGATTGGAAGAGACAATCCCCTCGAATTGAGGATCAATTGTATCTTTGTTTTCGTTGTTTCTGTTACTTCTCTCTTTTGCAATCCAATTACAATTTGGAGAGTTTTCCACCCGATTGTGTGTGATTCTATTATTATTTTTCCCTATTCTTGTAACGGTTTACTTGAAATATTCAAGTATTTCCTATCAGATTGTAAAGAGTAATGTAAGTTGTTGATTGACTCATATAGAAAATCATGGCTAAAAATAGGTTGCACACTCATGGCTGATGGTTGGACAAATAATAAAAATAGGTCCTTGATTAATTTTCTTGTGTATTATCCAGGGTTATAGCTTTTTTAAATCTGTGGATGCTTCTGATATTACAAAGGATGTCACGACTTTGTGTTCATTGTTTTATGAGGTTGTAGAGTGGGTAGGACCACAGAATAATGTGCAGTCGGTAACTGATAATGCAGCAAACTACAAGAAGGCAGGGAAACTACTACATGAAAGATTTGACAATATATATTGGTCTCCATATTCTGCTCATTGCTTAAATTTTATTCTTAAAGATATTAAAAACATGCCACATATTCAAGAACTTGCAAAACGAGCATCAAAAGTTAAAATTTTTGTTTTGAATCATGTTTTCATTTTGGCTTGGTTAAGAAAAAGGGTTGATTTGAAGAAAATTATTAGGCATGGAGTTATTAGATTCGCTACAATATTTATCACTTTGAAATATATATATATATATATATATATATATATATATATATATATAATCATAAGCTCGACATACAGGCTTTCATATAAACAAGCAAAGTTTATTATGATTCAAAGATATCCAAAACAATGAAAGGAAAGGAAGTATCATCCACCATTTTAGATACAAAATTTTGGAATAACTATTTGTTGACTTCCAAATTATCTGGGTCATTAATTCGGTTATCAAGAATTATTGTATCTAATGAAAAGCCATCTCTAGGGTTTCTTTATGATGATGATATGTACAGAGCAAGAAGAGCTATTAAGTCCATGTTCAAAAATATAAAAAGAATGTACAAACCTTACACAAGTATTATAAAAAGAAGATGAGATAGCCAGCTAAAACAAGGCATATATTGTGCAGCCTATTGTCTTAATTCTCATTTTCAATATAATAAAGAAAAACTCTATAACAAATCTAAAGTGAAGCAAGGTTTAATTGAGCTGATTGGAAATAAAGAAATGTCTTAAACCATCATCAGCAATGAATGAAGTTTGGCTTTTTCATGACAATTTAGAAAGCTTTGACAAACCAATCACATTAACCATGGCCAAAGAAATGCAGCCTGATAAATTAAGCAATAATGTTTATATGCATTTGTTCTTTCATGCATATCAATTACCTATTAACTAACTAACATGTGATTGTTTGTAGATGAATGGTGAAATATGTTTGGATCAAGTGCATCAAATTTGGATAAATTTGCTATTAGAATTCTTAGTCAAACATCTTCATCTTCTGGATGTGAAAAAAATTGGAGTGTATTTGAGCAAATTCACACCAAGAGACAAAATCATCTATAACATCAAAGACTAAATGATCTTGTATTTGTTTGGTACAACCTCAATTTGAGGCATAGGTATGACTTTTAATGATATTTGAATATTTCTTTATACAAAGATGCATAATATTTTTATAATGATTCATATTAATTTTATAAGTTTTAAAAAAAAAAGAAGAAACTATGATCCTTTGAATTACACAAGCATAGAAATGGTGGATTTTTTGGTGCTTGATGAAGAACCAATTTGGAGCTTGTTTTGGAAGATTTAAAGATAGAAAATTATGCAAAGGATGCTACTCCTATTGTTGAAGAACTAAATATTAGTTGTACTAGAGAACCTCAAAGTAAGTTATCAATTAGATTAAGTTATATCATTTAAAATAGATATTTAATATAGATATAATATTTTATATTTCTATTATGCGGATAATGATGTCTTAGATAATGTTGGAAATGACCATGAAATACTTGGAAGTGACGATATCGATGCATTTGGAGGGAATGTTTTGATGAAGGAGGATTTAGGGATTCAACTTTTGATGCTTCAAATCTAGGAGATAACTTCTAGATTTATTTGGATACTTACGTTTTTTTTTATGTTTGAATTTTGAATTGATATGAAATTATGAACAGTTAATTGAGAACTATTGTAAATGTTATCTCTATTTCATGAATGTGTATCCTCATTGTCTTTAAGAATTTTCTAGTGTATGAGCATCTACATAATTTTTTTTATTTTCATTTTAAATCTTTTAATATATTCTCACAAATTTACTTTAACTTATGTTATTTTACTTATTTGTGTTTCATGTTATTTACTTGATATTAATTATAAATTCTTAATCTCATTTTCAAAATGCCAATCAGTAGAGGTAGGTACTTCAACAATTGATGAAAAAGTTATATTTAATATCATAAAGAAGATGCCAGTTACTCAAACACTTTATATCTCTTTTATTTTAAAGAGTTCTTTTAATTAATTGTGTATATTTTCATAATTTTGTGTTCTAATTAATTTTTTATCACATAATTCGGAATGATAGCACCATTATTATGGTAATTTTATTATTTCTAAATAAAATTAGTATTTATACGTCATCCAGTTCAACCGGTCGAACCGTGAACCTCTCCTTCCGGTTCGTTGTCCTATCCGATTTTCACAAACTTCGTTTTTAAGTCTCACTCGCAACTTTGTGCAATGGTATGGCACGATAGCATGGTCACTGACGAAGCAGCTAAAAAAAAAAGTCTTTACCAGCGTATCATTATTAAAACTTCCTCACTTCAGTAGATGATTTGTGGTGGAGACAGATGCATTATGATATGAATTTGGGGTAGTACTCATGCAGAATCATTGGCCCATTGCCTATTTTAGCCAGGTGCTCATGACCAAGGCAAGGCTAAAGTTCATTTACAAGCAAGAGTTGATGGCAATTGTCTTAACCATCCAAAAGTGGTGACCCTATTTATTGGGGCGACACTTTATCATTAGGAAAGACCAGAGGAGTCTGAAATTTTAGCTGAAGTAAAGGATGGTGATTGAGGAGCATCCGAGGTGGTTATCCAAGTTACTTTGATATGATTTTGAGATCCAGTATCATCCAGGATTGGAGAACAAGGCCGCAAATGCATTATCGAGAAAGACGGACGAAGCCACATGGGAGCCATACAAGATGATCAAGAGATAAATCCCTTCCTTCCACCTTGAGGACAATGTGCGTCTTTAGGAGGGAGTTTTGATACGCCCTTGTGGGGCACAGGGGATCTATTATTCATTATGTAAGGAGGAGGAATTAAGGGGGAACTAATTAGGAAAGGTTTATTTAAAGAAAGTGGGTTGATTTGATTGGGAGAGAATCATGAAATATTTATTTAGGGAAGGAGGGCTAATTTGATTGAGAGGGAATTAAAAAGATTTATTTAGATAAAGATGACTGATTTGATTAAGAGAGAATTAGGAAAGGTTTATTTAGGGAAAGATAGCTGATTTGAATTTAGATTTATGAGGGAAGTAAGAAGGTTTATATTAGGGTTAATTGGGTGGTTTTATTTTCATCATGTGACGGTGTTTGTTGTAGTTTTTCTTTGGAGTTGTTCCTAACTGAGCCTAAGATTTGTGGGAGAGCCGATCTATCTCTCGAATAGTAGATTAAATGTATCTTTCATTATTTGTTGAATAGATAATCAAAAATCTATCCTAATATTTGATTCATACGTTTTTCTTCTTATCTACTTCTTTTTACTTCAAAGATGCATCAAATTCCGATGGATTTTTTCACCGGATATGATAAAATTTTATGTAGTGAATGCGACCTAGAGTTGGATCTTCTTTATATTGTCATTCCCACTCTCAAGTTCATAATGCTTTGTAACATGAAATTAACGGTGCCAAGCAGTCCTGATTCGTGAGTGTAGCTCATTTATATACAGGTTTTGTTTATGTTTATATTTATGCTTTTAGACATGGAATTCATTTACTAAATTGTCCAACGGATTTCAGTCTTTTTATATCAATGTGTAGATCATAGCCAGCAACACTTCCTATAAGAACCTGATATTACATATGCGCATATGGGTTTGGAATGCTATAAATCAACCTCAATTCATACGTCAAAATATAAAAGCATAATATAAAAAGAAAAAAATAAAGTAATCAAAATAAATAAATAAATAAATCCATCAAAAATTCAACATAGAAATAGTAAAAAAATGTAACAGAAGACAGATATCATCAACTTTACATTGAAAGCGCCACGTAGATATCGATGGACAAATGCATAGGTGTAAAATAAATATAATATCAAGCAATAAGTCTACCACTGTCATGAAAAAGTGCAATTAACAATCCATATAATACAGAAATAATATCTGATCTACTATAGTTAAAAGATCACCTTTTACGAGGAACCAAATAATCTTCTTTCTCTTCTTGTTCTATCAAGTCTGGATCATTGATTTCTCGATTCTCAGTTGATTTTTGACAGGGAGAAGTTTGAGAAGTTTGTTGCCCCTTCAGTGATCCAGCAACTGCAGAATGATCTTCTCTGGATTTAATATGTGACCATAACGGAGATCCAATGAGCTTTAATGTAGGCACTGCCATTGAGGGGAGCGAGAAAACCCCTTTTCCATTTTCTTTGAGATTCATGGACAAGAAAAGTTTTTTTAAGAGTCTGACGAATGACTTGTCTGAAATTCCATTTATATCAACACCTTGTCCGCTGTCAACAAGTTGCAAAAGCTGAAAGGAAAAACAGCATATCAAGAGAAAAATGTATATCACAATCGCATACCTTTACCTATCTTATAATTCATTAATAAAGTAGAAAAACAGCAATTGAAAATTGCACATGGCGTAAAACCATTATTTTTCATATGCTTCCTGAGTAGTCCGTTATCAAAATCTACAAAAACCAAAGAACAAAACTCACCAGCACAGACAACTAGAGAAATACATAAAATAACACAGAAAGAAATACCTGTTCAAGATCATGGGCAACATCAGGAAAATTCTCCAAGATAAGACAAAGAACAGCCCCCGGCTCCATAGCCTTACGCTCAGACAAGTCATGACCAGAGGAAAAGGAGACATCTCCGCTGACGCTGCTCGGCGACTTTTGACGCTGCCTCCGCTTCCTTTTTCGTGAGCTTCTTCTGGCGCCCTCTTCCTTCGTTCGATGCCTGCTCTTTTCTCGGTGCCGGCTCGACTTATGACTTCGCCGCGGCCTCCGCCTCTTTTCATCCGCGCTTTCGCTGTCAGAGCAAGAAGAGGGCGAGGAGGAGGAGCTATTGGTTTCTAAGCTTCTTCGTCTGCTGCGTTTGCGGTCCCGATCCTTGCCCATCGTCTTTTGATCCGAACAAGGTGAAGGGGCCGTTTGAATTCAGAATAGGATTTGAGCAGGATTTAGGTGCTGTTTGGATGCAAAAGATTTAGGGGCTGTTTGGCAACAGGATTGGTAGGATTAAATCATTAATAAATTATTAATTTAGTTATTTCAAAATAATTAGTAGGATTAAATATAATTTTAAATAGAATAATTACTATATATTATTATAAATAATAATTAAATGATTAATTAGTATTAAAATATTTAAATGATTAATGAGATAATTAAAATTATAATGAATAATTAAAAATAATTAAATAATACTTTAAATTTAATTAAATTATTAATAGGAGTATTAGTTATCTAAATAGTCATTAGATTAGTTTAATTGAATAATTAGTAGTATAATTATCATTAATAATTTACATAATTGATCATACAACATAATTTACATATTAATAATTAATTAGATTAATTAAATAATTAGTAGTATAATTAAATAATCTAATTTAATTTAATTGAATAATTAATAGTGTAATTGTCATTAGATTAGTTTAATCTTTAACTAATTAATTAAATCATTAGTATGAGTATTAGTGAAATAATTTATATTTTAAAAAATAATTAATTAATCAATATTCATATGTCATGTGCTCTTTATTGATTTTTCAGTTATATGATATGAATTCAAGTTGTGTTTTTATGTTGTATGCAATTATTTTAAATTTATAATTATCTTCTTCACATTTAAATCACTAATTGTCATAAATCCTGAAATTTATTACCAAACAGTTTTTCAAGATTCAACATGATTTAACATTTGTCATACCAAACAATTTTCAGGATTTAACACCCTCAGGATTTACTAAATCCAGATTTACAGGATTTACTAAATCCCATTAAAGTTAAATCCCACTTGTTGCCAAACAACCCCTTAGGCTAGATTTGGGGCGGATTTGAGCTAAATCCAGCCAAGCGACCAAAAATACAAAACCAAATCTCACGGTAAAGCTGTAGTTGACGGAAAATTCCCTCATCTCGTGGTAAATCCTAGATTTACGAAATCCTTCGGTTAGATAGATTTTAAGGCATTATTGTGGCGCGAGGGAAAATGAATCCGGACCGAAGAAGAGCGCGTAAGGGGAGAAACATCGTTACCTTCGCGGTGAACTCCCGGTGCGACTTCCAATCCAACAGGAACAACGACAGAGGAGGAGGCAAAGAAGCTTGGACCCGTTCAAAACTCTACCTCACAAGAAACAGAACAACAACGAATAAATGCAGAAGATGAAAAGCAAACCCTAGGCAGGCAATGGCAATATTAAATAAATACTTAATTAAGTGATTAATACTTAATAGTATAAATATTAAATAAATAATTAGATAGTAATAGTATATTTAATTGATTTATTAGATAATTAGAAGTATAATTAGTAATTAAACATTTAATAAAATAATATATAAAATTAATGAAATAAATAGTAAAATAGTCATTAATGATTAATTATTTTAAATTACAATTAGATAATTAATTAGATAGTTATCATTATAATTAGCATTAAAATACTTATTAAAATAATAATTAACTAAGTCATTAGTAAAATACTTATTAAAATCACATCCTAATTATAATTTATTGGTTTTAATTAAAATTAAAATTAATAAGTAACTCATATTTAAAACACAAATGTTATATGAGTTAATCGTCTTAAATCTTGAATAGCATTGCCAAACAGTCTCATTAGATTTGTCAAGATTTAACCTATTTTTTACCAAACATTTTTTAGAATTTCAACCTCTCAAGATTTAATAAATTCGGATTTAGAGGATTTATGAAATCCTACTTAAATTAAATCCTACATGCATCCAAGCAGGCCCTTAGCATGCGAAAGCGAGAAAAACCTTCACAACGAGCGAGCTCCCATCGTTACATCCCATTAAAATGTCATCGAAGCAACCGAAGAAGTGACTTCCGATCCAATAGGAAGGGGTTGTCGAACGAACATAAGAAGTGGCTTGTTGCAGCGAAGGCTACGTTTGGGAGGACTTTTCCAGCGATACTTTATGAAATGTAACTAAAGGGTTGTTTGCAACCTAATAAATAGCCTCGCACGTTCTTCTAATTCTTGCTCTTCGGGCTTCCAAAAAATTCTAAATCGCCTCAGTTATCGCTCGCTGCAAAAAAGTTCGTAATCTTCGGTTACTGGGACATACAAAACTAGACAAATAGTGAGAGGGAGATTTATTTCCGGCTTCCTACATGCGACCAGACTGAGAGAGGGAGCTTGGAATCTTCGGCTAAGGGCTTTTATTCGCGTGCCTGGGACAGAGATTGAGCGAAGAGGGGAAAATGAGAGCTTCTCTCGTGTGTGCATGAGTGGGAGCCGAATCGAGTGCAAGAAAAGGAGCTGGGACTCTTCTTGCGTGCGGCTAGGGGGTCCAATCGAGCTTTTGTCTGGGTCAATTAAGCTGAGGACGGACATCGGGGTTCTCGCATGAGCCAGGCTCGTGTGCGACTAAGCAAGGATTTTGAGGATTGTCATTGTTTCGAATCATTGGGTTTAAGTTTGATACATCACTAAAAATAGTCTTGATCCAAAATAAATCTCGAGGCATATTCAAGCTGGAAACTTTCATAATTAAATTAGGGACCATCCAAATTCCAATTTCAGTAAACTTATATTCAAAATGAACTTCTCAAAAAGACGAACATATGACATCAAATTCAACCCAATATGAGCCTATATTGGTTCAAATCAAGATCCTGAGGCATATTTAAAAGGTTCAAAGCATAAATTGGATGACCAAATAATATCCAAATATGACATGCTTATAGTCGAATCGAGCGGCTCGACGAGATGAATCCAACGAGCCCAAGATCATCAAATTCTGACATCATTAAGGCATTAAATGTTTGATCAATGGCCAACGATCAACGGAATCAACATGAGCCATCCATTCTAACACTCACATCCTGACCTTGATCCTCCTCATATTTATAAGCCATGCCACTCCAAAAAAAACTATAAATAGCCCACCATTCTTCACACGAAGGGGAGGAGAAAAGGAGGAAGAGAAGGAAAGAATTTAAGAGCTCACTTGTCGTCGACTGCTGCCGGAGTTCTTCCCTTCCTAACCACCTCCGGACTTCCGCCCATTCGTCAACCACTACTGGAGTTCTTCCCGACCATCATTGGACTTCTGCCCGATCATCTACCACCACCTGGGTTCTTCCCGACCACCGCCTGATTCTCCAAACTATTGTAATTCCTCTACCTATAGCCCATCAGAATGCAAAATCTTCAACCTGATCTAGATACTCCTCGTGATGCCACATGAGATGAATTATGACATCTTTTCTAAGAAGAATTCTCAATAATGGATATGAATCATTTTAATCCCTAGTAAAGTTTTCAAGAATCTTCTCCACTAACATATGAAATTCTTCTACACCATATTCCAACAGGGTTCAAGCTACTAACCGTTGATCCTTATGATGGATCATCTGATTCCTATGAACACATTGATCATTATAGAATAATTATGCATATACAATGAGCTTATAATACACTTCTTTATCAAAATTTCCCTGCCACCCTCAAGGGTCAAGCTCGCACTTGGTTCTATGCTCTCCCTAAAAATATAATCCATAGTTTTGCTTATCTTGCAAGATTTTTTGTCGAATAGTTCATTAAAAATTAAAAAAATATTAAAGATTCATCACATCTCTCTAGAATCCTTAAAATAAGGGAGAATCTTTGAAAGATTATTTTCAAAGATTTTCTTCTAAAGCTCGACAAATCTCGGGAGTGGATCATGAGCTATTGCGATATATATTTTTTGAAGGACTATGCCCCGGACTATTTTACTCTTCATTGATGTGAGAGACTATTTATTCTTATGTTGACCTAATTCACAAAGTGGAGGCTCAAATTACTGTCGATGAGGCTATCACTACTCATCAAAAAAAATTTGAACAGCCTTCTGACAAAAGAATGAATGGACACGAAGTCGGAGCTGAAGCCCAAAAATTTTAGAAGATGAATCAATATCTTCCACCTCGACCCCCTCAGCAAAATTAGGATTATAAACCAAAGAAGGAATACACTCTGTTAAATATAACTCATATTAATATTCTCATAGCTATACAGAATGAGCAGAATATTAAATGACTCAATTCACTGAAGCCAAATTATAGAAATCACGATTATTATTGTCACTTTTATCGAAGCTGTGGACATAAGACTGAAACTTGCAGACAATTGAAAGAAGAAATTGAAAGGCTGATTCAATAGAGATATCTCCTGTCAATTCACTCAAAGCCTACCTACTCAAAATGAGGCTAATCCTACTTAGGAGCAGAATTAACATCAAAAGAGGCAACATCATGCTAATCACCAAATAGTTGGAAAAATTTAAACTATTGCGGGAGGACCCATAATATCCTCTCATGTTTTACTCACTACCTTGGAGGAACTGACTTTAAAGAAGGCATGATCAAATCACTCCATCGTATTTAATGATTCTGACTTAGAAGAGATTTATTCTCCACACTAAGACCCACTCCTCATTAATGCTGGTATTAGAGATCCATGTTATAAGGTCAAAAGAATCTTAATTAACAATGAGAGCTTTATAGATGTCATATTCTACTTAACTTTTCTTAGCACGGGATTGACTAGAGAGAAACTTCAGTCTGCCGTTGGACCATTGTATGAATTCGACAATAGTCCAGTAAGGGTGGAGGAAACAATTACTCTCCCTGTCACACTTGGAGAATTTTCTCGACAAGCTACTCATTCAGTCCAATTTATTGTAGTTAAGTTAGAATTGACATATAATACTATCTTTGGGAAATATTACTTCAGTGCCTCATTTGAAGATGAAATTCCCAACTCCAGTTAGAATTGGCAAGGTGCGAGGAAATCAATAGAAGGCTCTGTCTTGCTATCTCAAGCAAGCTCAATGTCACTCATCTATTACCTTTAGCATTGAAATTTTAGATCTCCAAAATGAAGACATCCTTTAGAGAGCTTCCCTGTTAGAGGATTTGACTTGTGTCTCCATATAAAAAGAAGATCCTCTAAGAACAGTATAGATTAGGTATTTACTTTCTAACAAGAGAAGATGCAATATATATATTTTCTTATGAATAAACCAAGATATTTTTGAATGTAGTTCAACTGGTGTGCTTGGAGTTAACCCTGAGACTGTTGTGCATTCTCTCAAGATAAACCCTATATATAAACCAATTATCTTGAAGAAGAAAAATTTTGCACGAGATCGTTAGCAAGCCATAGAACGGAAAGTAGATAAACTTTTGAAAGTTAAGTTCATAAGAGAAGTATATCATCCAACTTGGCTTGCGAAAGTTTCCCACTTCTTTATATTGATCAATTATTTGATGCGACATCTGGACATCAAATTTTAAGTTTCATGGATCCATATTCTAGCTATAATCAAATAAGAATAGATCCTACAGATGAATAAGCAGCTGCTTTTCAAACTAATAAGAGGTTATATTGTTACTGGGTCATGCCTTTTAGATTAAGAATATTAGAGCTACATATGAACACCTTATGAATAAAGTTTTTAAGAACCTCATAGGACACTCAATAAAGGTATATAGACGATATGCTTAAAAGAGCACAATATATTTTTGATCTGGAGCAATACTTTGACCTCCTTCAATGATACAACATACGACTCAACCCTTCTAATACGCTTTTGGAGTCAAATCTGAAAAAATTTTATGATTTATAGTTACTCATAAAGGGATTGAAGCTAATCTTAAAAAGATCAAGGCTTTGAGAAATATGGCGCCCCAAAAGAATATAAAAGAAGTTTAACATCTTAATGGGAGAATTGCAGTCCTATCTTGCTTCTTGGTCATATTTTTAGCCAGAAAATTAAGACCATATTTTTAAACTCATATGATTGGGGTTTACACAAATTTCCTATTGTGGGGCATCATTCAAAATCTTGAGCTTTAGGAAGACTAATCAAATTGTCAATAGAGTTGGGAGAGTTCATCATTATTTTTTCCCAGATCAGATATCAAATCACAAGTCTTGGCAAATTTTATGGTTTAAAGTACTATTTTTATTTCCAATGAACCATCAACTCATCCTTCATTTTCTTCTTGTTGGATGTTACGTGTTAAGGGAGCTTCTAGGAGTTCTGGTGTTAGGGCCAGAATTTTATTAATATCTCCTCATCATACTACTATTGAATATAGACTTCGGCTAAAATTTCTTGTAACTGATAATGTCGTTGAGTATGAAGCTCTCATTATCGGGTTGAGGCTAGCTATAAATTGTGAAGTGTAAATTTTGATAATTCATATTGACTTGTAACTTGTGGCTTCTCAAGTAGGTAGAGAGTTTGATGCTCATGATCTATAATTAGCACAATATTGTGATGTTGTAAAGTCACTTCTCATCCAAATAGAGAAATATGAAATCATTCATATACTTTGGGAGCAAAATACTCATGCAGATACTCTTTCAAAACTTGTTACATCGTAATATGGTGATCTTTTAAATATATATATATATATATATATATATATATATATATATATATATCGAAGAAATACACTTTCCTAGCATTAAAGGACCCTGTGTTATACAATCAATCAATGAGTCAAAAGAGTCTTCTTGGATTGATCTTATCTTATCTTTCTTATAAGAAGGAGTGCTAACCGAAGATCTAACAACTATAATACGACTTTGAAGGTAGGCAGCTACATTCGCTATCATTAATGGAGAATTATATAAATGAGCTTTCACTGGATCATACCTTAAATGCCTTCCACCTTCAGAAGTTGATTATGCAGTGCGAGAAGTTCATTCGGGCATATACTGAGAACATTTAGGAGGAAGAGCATTGACCCACAAAATTATAAGAGAAGGATTCTGCTGGCTCACTATGAAACAAAGCGCATTAGAATTCACACAGAAGTGTAATAACTATCAATTATACTCCAATCTTAGTCATTTACCTGTCACTGAACTTTCTTCATGGCCTTTCACTCAATAGGGGATTGATATATTGGGACCTTTTTTGATAGCTACTGGGCAACAAAAACTTATCATCTTGACAGTGGATTACTTCACCAAGTGGGTGGAGGCTGAAGCCCTCAAAAAAATTACAAAAGCAAATGCAAAATAGTTCATATGGAAAAATATTATTTGTCATTTTAACATTCCTGCAAAAATCATCACTAACAATAGAACCTAATTCACTGGAAAGATCTTCACGATATTTTGCAAAGACCTCCATATACAACTGGTGTACACAACTATGGCTCATCCTCAATCAAATGGACAAATAGATATTACAAACCGATTATACTTAGAGGATTGAAAACACATATTGGAATGGCTGGGAGGTAGTGGGCTGCTGAGCTCCCAAATATCTTTGGGCTTACCTCACTACAACTAGAACTCCGACAGGAGAAACTTCATACAACCTCTACTTTGGCACAAAAAACAATCATCTCGGTTAATATTAGAGTCCTCGGCTTTAGAGTTTAGACTTTTGACTTCAACAATAATGAGGAAAAACTTTGAAGCACTTTTAGATTTTCTTCTTGAGATCAGAGACATGGAGTCACTTAAAATTACTGTGTATTATCAAAGAATAGCTCGCCACTACAATCGAAAGGTGAAACCTGATGCATCTCAATCAGAGATCTAGTTTTGCATAGTCTTGAAGCAGTTGGAAAGGGTTTCCAAAGTAATAAACTCTCACCATTATCGGAAGGCCCTTATATGGTGGCAACCATGACATTCAAGCTAAAATATGTTAATGGAAAGATGCTACATCGGACCTGAAATATTGAGAATCTTCACACATATTATCAATAATTATTATTAAAACTATTTTCTAATTCAACTATTATGTAGCACTCCTATTTTTATGAAACATCATGAAATTATGTACTATCTTCTAATATAATAAAACCTTATTTGATCATTATCATTATTATCATCTTTTCTAAACATGATCATAGTAATGTTCCTAAACAAAATACAAAACATAATATTAATTCAAGAAATACAAAATATTCATTATATCTCAATCAATAGATGATCAATCCCTGGAAGATTCGATCCAACCTCATCCACACAAGTTAATATCATCTAACAATACTTTGACAACACAACTTTGGTTAGGTTTGACATCCTAAGAGGATGTCTTTCATTTCTTTTAAATTTTGATGATTAATCTTAGGGGGATTCGATCCAATCTTTTCAACATAAGGATATAATTATTTAATGAGATTTAATTTTGCTATCTACATGACATGACAACACGCACATTCATATATTAATTGATAATACACACTGATTTGATAAGATAACTTTACATCTCATAGACTATGACTATTCCTTAGAGCTTTACACCTCATAGAGTCACAATAATTTTTAAGTTCAAGTCACATTAAATTTACAATCCTCTATAATATAACTGTTAAATCATTCATCATCAACAGTTCAAAGCATATCAAACTTACAATCCTTTTTAGTACAGCTGTAACATATTTGCTTATCAACAGTTGTATAAATTTAATTATTGCTGTTTTCAATTTTTTTTTAAATTAATTCACATTCGTTTGACGGACTGACTTAAAATATTCCTATCGAATGGGCGACTTCTGCCGAGGATTTTAAGTCGGGCGATTTTTGGGGTTTCTAAATTTTTTTTTCCGTTGGTCTAGGTACTAATTAATTTATTAATGATGTTTAGTTAAAAAATTTCCCTACGTAGCTTTAACCTGAGAGTACAGCACCTAACTCCGCCGCTCACTTGTGAGCCATTGACGCACAAATTCAGGGAGAGAGTTGTCTCCACGCAACTCATTCTGTGGCCGGGAAGACCAATCCCGGCCGCTTTTCTGTGCCTGGACGAAAGCTACTTATATTCGAGGTGACAAATCTTATCCGGCGATATTGGCCGGCTTCGTAGCAGTTCCTCGGAACCTAACTTACCCTCCATGGCCGCCGCCACCGCTCTTTCCCTTTCATCCTCCTCCAATTCTCCTAATTTTCTCCAACTCCGAAGGTTTCCACGACCGGAAAAAGGTTCGAGACTACCGCGTGCTGCTTTAGTCGAGGCAAAGCCCTTACCGGCCTTACGAGGCGGATCCTCCGGCGGAGGCAGCGTCAATGGAGAATACACGGTACAGGTAGTGGATGCGGCAGCAGAGCTTTCCATTCGATCTCGGATGGATCGAGCCGGAGATATCCAGGCGGAGGCGAGGGCAATGACCCGCGCCGTTAATGCCTCCGTCTACAGTCCCGAGCTAGTTGCCGCCCGATACGGCTCTCGCCCGATTAGGGTTCACTCTGCTCTCTCTCTCTCTCTCTTCTCTGCTCTGCTCTCTCTCTCTTCTCTGCTCTCTGCTCTCTCTCTCTCTCTCCCTCCTTCTCCCCTCCTTTTCTCACTATATATGTTTCTATGCTACCAGGTGTTGCAGCGCACTGTCGAGATATTGACAGCTGTTGGAAGTTTCGCCTTCAAGTTGTTCCTTGACAAGAGGCAGGGATTGCTTGACCAAAGGAAGCGGATGAGGGCTGCGGAGCTGCGGAGGATTTTCACGAGACTGGGTCCAACCTTTGTCAAGATAGGGCAGGGCCTCTCTACACGGCCTGATATCTGCCCTCCTGAGTTCCTGGAAGAGCTGTCAGAGTTGCAGGTACACTGGAAATTTTTACGTCACTCTACTTGTTGATTAGAAGATGGAGTTCTCAATTTTCATAATGGAAGTTCACATGCTAGAACCTCCAAATTATCTGCAAATGTGGTGATGTGAAGTGAGATAAAATCACTTTCTTAAAGAAATTGCTCGCCAAAAATTGTTTACGCTGTATTTACTTGCCTAGGCCTTTTTGGTCATGTATTCTTACCCGTGTTTTTGTTACGTGCTGCAAGCAATTCTGATGTTGGTTCCTGTTAGTGTTACATGAATGAAGAACAATGACTTTGATGATAGATATTGAAACCGGATGTAGTAGGAAGTACATATGGTGATAGATTTGTTATTAGGCATGAGCAATAATGTCTTTGAGGCATGGTCTGCGATTGTTGACGATGGATTGAGAAGGAGTGTTAACATTATATGTGGTAGGTAGGTGCAGACGACATCTCTTCTTCGCATCCTAAGCATGAAGAACTATATCTTTGAATGTTGTGCTTGACAGCGGTTGATGTTAGTTTAATGATAGACATCGACACTAGTTGCAATGGGAAGGTGCAAACGATGATGGTTCTGCAAGTGGTGATAGTGGAGAACTTGATAATGATAATAATGGCATACCTAAGGGTGGTGTTTGCGACAAGATTGTAGGTGGCACCAACGATAGACTTGAAGGCTGAAGATATGATAATTTAAGAGTAAAAGCTCAAAGTAGTCCCTCGACTATCAATAAATGTCCAATTTAGCCCTAGAGTATTATATTGCCCCATTTTAATCCCTCGATTATTGAAAATTGAGCCTATTTGGTCCCTCACCATTTAAATTAATAGAGAGAGCAGGATAGGTTTGTTTCTTGGGAGCATTTAAGTAAAACACATACGCCCTGCTTCCTGCTGTACGTAGTGCACGCACTCTGCTAGACTCGACGCCTAGAGACCTTTCTGCACGAGAGAAGTGAAATACCCATATAATGCGAGCGAGGCAGCCGACGTGAACGAGGCAGCCGACGTGAACGAGGCAGCAACGCATGCGAGGCAGCGATGCGAGTGAGCAAGCGACAGGTCGGGTGAAACGCGCTGCGACATGCTTCGACGCGAGCGAGACAGACCATAGACGGAGCTAGGTTTGCTATTTCTCTTGGCCTCAATTTTCTGCATCTAGTTTGTGCTTCTAGTTTCTTTAGGGTGCTGCTGCGATTTTAAAGCTAATGATTGAAATTTTTTTGTACTTCTCATGAATTAACCCGAGCCTTTCTTGGTGCTCTGTAAGCATAATATAATGGCATACACTCTATTTTAGAGGTAGTCTATTCTTGTGGAGCAAAGATTTGGAGGCATTAGGGGCTTGTAATATTGGCATTTAGGCCACTCTAAGGATGAGTATCTCGATGGTTAATTGGGTTGGAATAAAAGATCTATTTTAATTGAGATTTGATGTCAATAAGATCCTTGTTTGAGCAAATATATAGAATTTTTAGTATTTTTGTGAATTATGATCTTAAACATTTTTATATAAGTGTTATAATATATAAAGCTTGATGTTGTTGGTGTTGTTCTTGTTAAAAATTTAAGAGGAAAGAATTTAAAATTGTTCATGGTTACTACATGGTTCATCTCCAATAAGTGACCTTATTGAAGTATTCATTTTAGTAGAGAATACAAAAATAATAGCTGAACCATCAGTTTCCGTTGATAATGCTGTGAGAGCCTCTGATATTTATTCTATTTTCTCTTTTTTTTTGGATAGTGGAGGTTATTTATTTTTTTGAATAACTCTATTTGGTGTAATTTAGTTGGAATTATTGAGGGTGATAAGAGACGTGTCATCGACAACAAATGCGAATATTTTTGGAGAGTGAGTTCTTCTATTGGTTTTGCCCATTAATAAGCATGAAGATTAAATTGAAGTTAAGTTTAATTATGATTGTATTTTTCACAATGTGCATATATGTAGCAGTGAAACATGAAAAGATGAACTACATGCATTAGTTTCTGAGTGGATGGATGAATCCAATTTCTTACAACTTTGTAGTGCTTTGTCCCAACCAACCACTATTGATTTGTCATGTGCTAATGTTGAGGATGTAGATGCACCTGAGAGAAGTAGTTATCATAATAATGACATGGACAAAGATGATGACGAGGGTGAGGATTTCAACTTAACAGATGATAGTGAGTAGTTTGCAGACAGTGATTACGAGATGCATGAGGATAATGAGTTATTTGAAAGTAATGTGGATCCTTATGTTGAATTTGTGGGCACCAAATAAGGGAAAGGAAAAAATTGGGGTTTCAAAGATCGAGTTTGAGGATAAATTAGAAAGAAATAACTTTGAAGTTGATTGTATGGATTCCAATGATGATGCTAGCATTCATAGTGGCGAGGACTTTGATCACACAGGATAGCTAGTTTTCAATCCCATGTATGACTATGCCTAGCAAAAGTTTGAAGAGGGAATAATGTTCAACAGCAAGGAAGAATTTAAAGAGACTGTTTAGAGTTGGTCTATTGCAAATGGAAAAACAATAAAATTCTCCAAAAATGACAAGAAGATGCCGAGTTATTTGCAGGAAGCCTAGCTGTCCTTTTCTTCTCTACATCTCAAAGCATAATATTTATTCTATTCATCTCTTAGTCTTGTTTATCATCCTTAACAACAATACTGAATTTCAATTTCATACCTTTTTGGCGAAAGTAAAATTCATCCTATCAAAACACTTGGACTCCTATGTATTAGCAAAATACGTAAAATATTTTTGTTTATGGCGTTTACTTTTAACTAAAATCTGTTGCTGGGTAGGTCTATTATGGAAGCTATACATTTATTGAGAGGTTTGAAGGGGAAGTAAAGAGAGAATAAAGAGGATCTACATATGATATTTATTGATTTAGAAAAAGTATATGATAAAGTTTCATGAGAAGTGCTCTAGAGAGTTTTAGAAAAGAAAAGAGTTAATAATGCCTATGTTCAAGTCATTAAAGATATGTATGCAGGAGCTGTTACTTGTGTTCAAACATAAGGTGGTTTGACTAAATATTTTTCTATTTCAGTTGGATTACATCAAGGATCAGCTTTAAGCCCACATTTTTTTGCTTTAGTAATGAATGTTCTTACCATACATTTATAAGAGGATGTTTCTTGGTGTATGCTTTTTGCTGATGATATTCTTCTTGTTGATAAGACTAGAGAGGGAATTGGAAGAAAACTTGAATTATGGAGGTTAACCTTAGAGTCTAAAGGTTTTCATTTGAGTAGATCTAAAGCCGAATGCATGGAGTGTAATTTTAGTAGTAATAGATCTAGTACGGGGGATTGTGACTTTGGGAGATTAATTCATTAATAAGAGTACACATTTTAGATATCTTGGATCTATTGTTCGAAGTGATTGTGAAATAGATGGATATATTATTAGTAGAATTTAAGTTGGATGGTTGAAGTGGAGGAATGCATCAAGCCTATATTGTGTAATAGAAAAGTACCCCTCAAATTTAAAGAAAAATTCTATAAGATGGTGGTGAGACTTGCAATGCTTTATGGCGTAGAATGTTGGCCATTAAAAGAGAAGCATAAAATTAAGTGTTATGACGATGAGAATGCTCAGCTGGATGATTGACTTCACTCTTAGAGATAGAATACGAAAGGAATGTTCGTGAAAGGGTTGGTGTAGCTCCAGTGGCAGATAAGATCAGAGAGAGTCATCTTGGATGGTTTGGACACATAAAACGTCGTTCTTTTGATGACCCGTTTAGGAGAGTAGATGCATTGAATTTGGCCTATGTTAAGAAAGGTAGAGGTAGACCTAAAAAGACTTGACTAGAAAATATTAGAAATGACTTTTTTTTATTAAATTTAAATAAGATTTCGACTCTTAACAAGACACAATGAAGAAAAATAATTCATGTAGCTGACCCCACATAGTGGAATAAAGGCTGGATGTTGTTGTACTATATACAAGATACTTGACTCTCAATAGGATACAATGGAGAAAAATGATTCATGTAGCCGACCCAATGTAGTGATATAAAGTGATGCAGAACATATAATGATGCACAATGATTTAAAAGAGTTTGCACGCGTCTTTGTTGAAAACAATATTAAATATTACTTTAAGTAATTAAAACGAGGAAATGAAACAAGATAGGGGTGATTTCAGTTTAGACCAAGCTACACGTTAAGTTTAGATCTCAAATAATCAATAGTTCAAAACATAGCATACGGAGAGGTTTCAACAAGATATCCCTAGATTGACAATGAGTTTAGGCGCTATGGGAATCCACTCACTCATCTCTCCAATTCACAAAGTTTTAGCGGAGAAAAGATTAATATATCCTTCATGAATCCAGATATTACCACAATCGAGAAATAAACTAGGAAAGTAGAAGAATGGATGAAGAGCTTTACCCAAGGGAAAGGTAATACAGGGCTACAATGTGACTGTTTGGATGCTCCAAAGTTGGTGGACAACAGTACTCAAAGCCTAGCTGCTTGTGGACAACAGTTTGATAACTTTGAGTGGGGAATAACCATCAAGCTTGATCAGGAATCCTTGGACAGAAATCTGGAGACTCCGGCCAGCAACTTTCCAGCAATAAATCTTCAAAACAGCAGGGAGAATGCATCCAGCATTCTGGACAGCAGCTTAGCTTGGCGAAATTCAGGTTATGTTGAGCCGTTGGGAGGGGAAGAGAATGATATTATGTGATTAAGAGCTTCCCTAAGTGCTTTTCTCATTTGGGCATTAATTCTGGGAGCTGGAGAGAGGGTAGGCGGGTAGGGAGAAAGGAGGAGGGAGTTGAATACTTGCTTAATCAAGAGTTTCCAATTAAGAATGAATAGAATAAATCTAACCCAATTTGAATTTGAATTGGACTTGATTTGGGGAGTCAATTAGGGATCATTAATGACTAAATTTACTAATAAAGAGGGAGGGGGTGGGCTGGCCTAGAGAGAGGAGGAAATTGTGTCCACATTCAATGAATGTGGACCAATGCATTAATTAGTAATTGGGAAATAAATCTGAGATTATTCTCAGATTTTAGGTGATTGAAAACTACTTCCAAAAAGGGATGAAGCTAAATAAGAAAGTTTTTGAAATTCAAACTAGTTGGGTTTGAATTCAAATTCTTTCCTAAAATATTGAAAGCCAAATTTAGAAAGTAGAAAATGAGAATTTGATTTGGGGATCCAAGGGGATGGAGGGATGGCCGGCGGTTGGGTCTTGGATTGGTTAGGGCTGGCGGCTTCAATGTGGGGAGGTAGGCCGACGGGTAGGGAGGGGCGAATGGCTTAGGCCGGCGGCTAGGTGGTGGTGGTGGGGGAGGGTTGGCTGTGGAGTTGAAGAGGGGATGGGGAGGGGTTTTGCTGGCGGTGGAGGGAAAAGGGGAAAGAGGAGTAAGAGGGGTAGATGGATAAAAACCAAGAGCTCACCGGAGGTGGCTGTTGGGTATTGCGCTTGGCCTCTCCTAGGCTTCCTCTCCCTAGCTTTCTCTCAAGCTCTCTCAAGAACAATACACAGGAATCTCAATAGTAATTCTTCATTAACCTCCAAAAAGATACAAGTGGCTTATATATAGCCTTACATAATGAATGAAAATAAAAGACCTATTTGCCTCTAGGGCACACATACGACTAAATCCTTTAAGCAAGGGTATAAACGGAAGAAAATAACAAAACTCATAAAACATAAAGCTAATACAATAATACAAATGAAAAACTCAAAAGTAAAGCGGCACAATCGTGGCCGTAGATCGACGACCACGTCTCTGATAGACCTTCCAAGGTCGGATGTCCTCATCATAAAGGCTTGTTGTTGTTGTTACTGTTTACAAGCTACCAAGATTTTTACACTTAAAAACATATTTTTGATTAGAAAGCAAAACATATGATCTTGAAATGTCCCATTTTGGAAGATAAACTTCTCATAAAGGGAAGATTGATTTCTTCTTTCTAAAAGGATCCTGATTATCTGTATGTAACTCCTATAGAGGGATATAATTTCTTTTAACTTCTTGCAAGTGCTTAGCAAATTGTTACATCTTTGGAGCAGGATGCCCTACCCACTTTTCCAGACGCTGAGGCATTTGCATGCATTGAGAGAGAGTTGGGTTTACCTCTTGATTCCATCTATTCAACATTATCTCCATCTCCAATAGCTGCTGCTAGTTTAGGCCAAGTTTACAAAGCCCAATTGAGGCTGTCTGGAGAGCTTGTTGCCGTGAAGGTACAACGACCTGGTATTGAAGAAGCCATTGGCCTGGATTTTTACCTTTTAAGAGGTTTGGGCTTTCTCATTAATAAGTATGTGGACTTCATCACAAGCGATGTTGTGGCTCTAGTTGATGAGTTTGCTCGAAGAGTATACCAGGAGCTCAACTATGTGCAGGTACTAGAATCACTTACGTCTGAAATATTTCCAATTTATAATGTTTGTTCGTCTGTTTTTAATTTCTGAAATCTTTCACTATTTGGTTTAGTGAAACATCACTTCTTTAATTTTTTCAGGCTTTTATTTATAAGTTCCTGTGCAGGAAGGAAAAAATGCACGGAGATTTAAAAAGCTATATGCCGACAAGGCAGATGTATTAGTACCGGATATCTTTTGGGATTACACGAGTGCGAAGGTTTTGACAATGGAATGGGTGGATGGTGTTAAACTGAACCAACAGGAAGCCATTGAGAAACAGGGTTTGAAGCTATTGGAGTTGGTGAATATAGGTATTCAATGTAGCCTAAGACAACTGCTTGAATATGGCTACTTCCATGCGGATCCCCATCCCGGCAATCTTCTAGCAACTCCTGAGGGAAAACTTGCTTTCCTTGATTTTGGGATGATGAGTGAAACACCAGAACAAGCAAGATTTGCTATCATTGGTCATGTTGTTCATTTGGTTAATCGAGACTATGAAGCCATGGCTCGAGATTACTATGATTTGGATTTTCTATCTCCTGACGTCGATGTTTCTCCCATTGTGCCAGCTCTTCGTAACTTTTTTGATGATGTTCTTAATGCTACCGTTAGTGAACTCAACTTCAAAACCATCGTGGATGGTTTGGGTGCTGTTTTGTATGATTATCCATTTAATGGTAAGTTTCTTTCCAATGCATTTTACATTAGATCCATAATTGTTATTCTTGTCTTTCTGAGTCGTTGCTAGTAAAATCTGATACATATAACTTGTAATTCATTCTTTGATCATATATTCTCTTAAATAATGACCTATGATTATGTTTGTCTTCCTCCTGCAGTTCCAGCATACTATGCATTGATACTTAGATCACTTACGGTGCTTGAAGGTCTTGCTCTTTATGCTGATCCTAATTTTAAGGTCCTTGCTGCTTCATATCCGTATTTTGCTAAACGGCTTCTCACCGATCCAAATCCTTATCTCAGAGATGCCCTAATTGAGTTGTTGTTCAAAGATGGAAGATTCAGGCAAGTACTAAAACAGTAAAACTATCAAGTTATTGTGCAAAATATATAATAAACATCTAGTCGGTGCATATAGAGTCCCTCCAGCTGTAGCTCCTGATAAGAGTTTGATTTGTGCAAAAACTATTAACCTTCATATATCTTAAGGAAGGTTTTTTCTGAGCCATCTCCTTAGGAGCAATATCTGGCAATCATTAAATGTACGAAAAAACAATTACTTCAGTTTAATTTTAGTCAGTCTTTCTTGTTTCCTTTTGGAAGTACCAAAAATTATATGATCGTCAGTGGTTCTTAACAAGTGACATTTTGGGAATCATTAGGGGTGTACATTAATCAGACAAAACCTAAAAATTATGATTGTGTTAGGCGTAAGCCGGCCCAAGAGGGGCCGGCTGGACCGGTCCAGCAGGGACCGGTCCGGTTCTACACCCGCCGGCCCAGGAGCGGGAACCCAGCGGGCGGAACCAGCCGGGCGGACGCCTGGGAGGGGAGCGGAGGTTCCGTGGACATTTTGGGAGGGATATTTTGAATGGGAAGGGTTGTTTAGACATTTTGTAATACTCCTTTATGGTTAATTAGGAGGATGGGGGGGAAAGGGAGAGGTATCTTGAATTTGAATGCATTTTTGAGATCTAGGGTTTCTTGCTTGGGCTCTTGGCGTTGCCGTAGATTAGGAGAGTTGTTCTTCCTCTCGAATTGAAGAACATTGTATCTTGTTTGTTGCTTTTGCTTGATTAGTGAAATCTTTGTGTTTCTCTCAGATTTTATTGTGTTTTGGTGAGATTTTCCGCTGTTTTCTTAGATCCTTAGGAAACATTTGAGATCTTCAAGTATTTCCTATCAAATTGGTATCAGAGCAACGACTTGGGACCATCGGCGGCTGAAATCCAGAAATTTCAGCGGGATTTTTGGCATTCGGAGAAGTTTTTCTTGTGTTTCGTGGAAGAAAGGATGGCCGGAAAGAAGGTGGAAGTCTTAGAGGGCGAATTCGGTCAATTGAAATCAGATCTGGAGGGGAAGTTCCTTGAAATCTCCACCAACAATGAAAGATTGGAAGGGAGGTTTTCTGCTATGGAGGAAATGATGAAGAAATTACTTGAAATGAAGACCAATCCGGCGACATCGGAAGTAAGGGAGACCACCGACGGCCATAGCATAGGAGGAAATCTGAACCCACCCCGGGGAAGGAGGATGCCAGAGGTGGAGATCCTTGAGGGGGAGAACGACATGCCTCCTCTAGAACCACTTTCTAGAGAGGAGATGAGCATGGGATATGACAGAAGGAGTGTTGATCTTGGCGGGAGAAGGGAGGAATTCCATCGCCGAGGCACTGGGTTTGAAGGTAGAAGGGAGGAATACGATGAGGGGTTCGGCTATAATCGCCGGAGGGATGATCGGGACACTTGGGGAGCACCTCCTCCTCGAGGATTCGGAGGATACGGGGGATACCGAGGATATGGAGAAGATCCGAAGGTGAGAAAACTGAAGATGCCCATCTTTGAGGGAGAGGATGGCCATGGATGGATTTACAAGGTGGAACGGTACTTTGCCATCAACGGGTTGACGGAGGAGGAAAAGTTGACGGCGGCGGGTCTGTGTTTGGAGGGGAAGGCGCTGGCATGGTATCAATGGCGGGACAGGAGGGAGCCTATCCGGAACTGGAGGGAGTTCAAAGAATGCTTACTAGAGCGTTTCCGAGCCGATGGGGGAGGAGACTTCTATGAGCAATTCTTTGCCTTGACCCAGGAGGGGACCGTGGCGGATTACCGCGACAGGTTCGAGTTTTTGGCCAGCCGGTTGGATCATATCTCGGAGTCAGCTTTGGAAGGGAACTTTATGAAAGGGCTGAAACCAGAGATACGATCAGCAGTTAGAGTGTTGGAGCCGAGGAATTTAGGGAAGGCTATGGAACTGGCACAGCTGGTGGAAGATTAGAAGAAGTCCGAAAGGGGAGCTCGGGGAAATTACTTGGGGGGATCGTACAGAATGACGACCACCCTCTTACCTTCCAAGGGGCCAAACCCCGGGAGTTTGAAGGAAGTGCAGAAGGAGAAGATGGGAGGCGGAGGAAATGGAGGGCAGTTCAAGAAACTGACGGAAAAGGAGCTCCAGGAGAAGAGAGCAAAGGGGGTGTGCTTCCGATGTGATGAGAAGTACATGCCGGGTCATAGGTGCAAGGACCGGACTCTTCAGGTTCTCCTCGTTTGTGAAGATGAGGAAGACGAAGAGGGGGGTGGGTGCCGGTCAGAAGAGGAGGAGAAGTTACACCTGGATGTGGCAGAAGTCTCTCTGAACTCCGTGGTGGGATTCACATCGAGTCACACCATGAAAGTGAAAGGGGTGATATCTGGCCATGAAGTGGTGGTATTGATAGATAGTGGGGCAACCCACAACTTCATTTCCACCCAAATTGTTGAGCTGCTTGGAATGGAGTTAGTGGATACAGGAGGCTATGGGGTAATGATGGGCACTGGGAAGGTAGAGATGGGTAGAGGAGTTTGTAGGGGAGTGGTGCTGTCTATTCAGGGAATACAGGTGAGGGAGGATTTTCTTCCCTTAGAATTGGGGAGTACGGATGTGATTTTAGGGATGAAGTGGCTGCAAACTTTGGGGGAGACCAAGGTGAATTGGGGGGAAATGCGGATGGAACTGGTAGTGGGAGGGCGGAGAATGGTGATACAGGGAGATGTCGGCCTGTCTAGGACAGGGGTGTCTCTCAAGTCCATGATCCGAACCATCCAGGAGGTTGGGGGTGGATATTTGGTGGAGCTGCAACGATTGGAGAGAGTCAGTGTGGGGGAAGAGGGAGACATTCCTTGTGAAGTGCAACCAGTCATACAGCAGTTCAGGGAGGTTTTTCAGTCCCCACAGGGTTTGCCACCTCAGAGGGAGCTGGAGCACGCCATTACTTTGAAGGAAGGGGAGGTACCGATCAGCGTTCGCCCTTACCGCTACCCTCAGATCCAAAAAGATGAGATAGAGAGGCTGATCCGGGAGATGTTGGAGGCGGGGATCATAAGACCAAGTGTAAGTCCTTTCTCTAGTCCAGTCCTCTTGGTCAAGAAGAAGGATGGGAGTTGGAGATTCTGTGTGGACTACATGGCTTTGAATAAAGGCACTGTACCAGACAAGTTCCCAATTCCAGTGATCGATGAACTATTGGATGAACTATTTGGGGCTGTGGTATTTTCCAAACTAGACTTAAAGTCGGGATACCATCAGATCAGAATGAAGGAGGCAGACATTCCCAAGACCGCTTTCAGAACACATGAAGGGCATTATGAGTTTCTGGTAATGCCCTTTGGTTTGACTAACGCTCCTGCTACTTTTCAGTCTTTGATGAACAGGGTCTTCAAACCATACCTCAGGAAGTTCGTACTGGTGTTCTTTGATGACATTTTGGTGTACAGCAAGACTGAGGGGGAACACTTAGAGCACTTAAAGGTGGTTTTGGGAGTGTTACAGGAACATCAGTTACAAGCCAACCTGAAGAAGTGCAGCTTTGCCCAGGCGAGCGTAGAGTACTTGGGACATGTGGTATCCCAAGAAGGAGTGGCGGCAGACCAGAATAAAATAGAGGCAATGCAGAAGTGGCCACTGCCTAGGAACCTCAAGGAGTTAAGGGGGTTCTTGGGACTGACTGGATACTACAGGAGATTTGTGAAGGGATACAGTGCTATTGCATGGCCGTTGATTGAGCAACTGAAGAAGGATGGGTTTTCATGGGGAGAGGCAGCAACCCGGGCGTTTGAGAAACTAAAGGAAGCCATGACTACAGTTCCAGTATTAGCACTTCCAGATTTTAGCCAGGTCTTTGTAATGGAAACTGATGCGTCGGGATATGGGCTGGGGGCAGTATTGATACAGAATCACAGGCCAATAGCATACTTCAGTCAAGTGCTGTCAGCCAGGGCTAGATTGAAGTTAGTTTATGAGAGGGAGCTAATGGCCATTGTCTTGGCTATTCAGAAGTGGCGGCCTTATCTTTTGGGGAGACACTTCATTGTGAGGACTGATCAGAGAAGTTTGAAATATCTGTTAGAGCAAAGGATGGTGACCGAGGAGCATCAGAGGTGGTTATCCAAATTGCTAGGCTATGACTTTGAGATCCAATACAAGCCTGGTTTGGAGAACAAAGCAGCCGACGCCTTATCCAGATGTGTTTGGGAACTGCAGGAGTTAGCAATGTCAGTTCCAATGATGCTAGATTGGGGGGCCATCAAGGAAGAGAGTATGCAGAATGAAGAGCTGAGAAAGATCAGGGAGGATCTGGGGAGGGACAAGAGTAGTCACCCGGGCTACTGCATGGAAGGGGAGAGACTATTGTATCAGGGGAGGTTTGTGATGCCACGAACCTCCATACATATTCCCCACTTGTTGCAGGAGTTTCATTGCAGCGCAGTGGGAGGTCATTCAGGAGTTCAGAAGACCTACAGGAGGCTAGCATCTGAGCTCTACTGGAAGGGGATGCATAAAGACGTTGAAGAGATGGTGGCAAGGTGTGAAGTGTGCCAGAGAAATAAATACATGGCCATGGCTCCGGGGGGACTGCTACAACCATTGATACTCCCAAACAGAGTTTGGGAGGAAGTGTCCATGGATTTCATTGATGGCCTACCGAAATCAGAGGGGTTCACAGTCATCTTGGTGGTGGTTGACAGACTTAGCAAGTACGCACACTTCATCCTCTTGAGGCATCCTTACACCGCAGTGTCAGTAGCAGCAGCTTTCATTAGGGAGGTTGTAAGGCTGCATGGGGTTCCTGAGTCAATTGTGTCTGATCGAGACAAAGTGTTCCTCAGCCAGTTCTGGAGGGAGCTGTTCAGGATGCAGGGCACTGTTCTAAAGAGAAGCACCGCCTATCACCCACAGACAGACGGACAAACGGAGGTGGTGAATCGAAGTCTGGAGACTTATTTGAGGTGTTTTGCTTCTGAAACACCGCGGTTGTGGGCAAGGTGGCTGCCTTGGGCTGAGTATTGGTACAACACCTCATACCACTCCGCTTCACAGATGACCCCTTTCAAAGTGCTATATGGAAGGGATCCTCCACACCTCGTGCACTATGGGAGAGGTAGTACACCAGTATCATCAGTTGAGCAGTACTTAGAGGAAAGGGACAAGGTGCTGGAGGAACTGAAGAAACATCTGATGAGGGCACAACAGATCATGAAGAAGCAGGCAGACTCACACCGAAGAGACATGCAGTTTGAAGTAGGGGAGAAGGTGTTCCTGAAACTACGACCCTACAGACAAAGGACAGTGGCTAGAAGGAGGAATGAGAAATTGACACCAAGGTACTTTGGCCCCTATGAAGTTTTGGGCAGGATTGGAGCAGTGGCATACAGATTGAAGTTACCCTCCTCAGCCACTATACACCCAATATTCCATGTGTCTCAGCTAAGGAGAGCCATAGGGGATCATGCAGCGAGTGCAGAACTACCAGCCACTATGACAGAAGATTTGGAAGTGGTTTTAGAACCACTAGAGTTTGCAGGTGTCCGGTCAGATGAAAGGGGCAACATAGAAGTGTTAATCAAATGGAGAGGCCTTCCTGATTTCGACGCTACTTGGGAGCCGTTTGAAAGAGTGAAAGAGCAATTCCCCTCTTTTCACCTTGAGGACAAGGTGAGTTTTTGGGAGGGGAGTAATGTTAGGCGTAAGCCGGCCCAAGAGGGGCCGGCTGGACCGGTCCAGCAGGGACCGGTCCGGTTCTACACCCGCCGGCCCAGGAGCGGGAACCCAGCGGGCGGAACCAGCCGGGCGGATGCCTGGGAGGGGAGCGGAGGTTCCGTGGACATTTTGGGAGGGAAATTTTGAATGGGAAGGGTTGTTTAGACATTTTGTAATACTCCTTTATGGTTAATTAGGAGGATGGGGGGGAAAGGGAGAGGTATCTTGAATTTGAATGCATTTTTGAGATCTAGGGTTTCTTGCTTGGGCTCTTGGCGTTGCCGGAGATTAGGAGAGTTGTTCTTCCTCTCGAATTGAAGAACATTGTATCTTGTTTGTTGCTTTTGCTTGATTAGTGAAATCCTTGTGTTTCTCTCAGATTTTATTGTGTTTTGGTGAGATTTTCCGCTGTTTTCTTAGATCCTTAGGAAACACTTGAGATCTTCAAGTATTTCCTATCAGATTGCTTTGGTTCAGTTTTGAAAAAAATCGATTTGACAATGTTTGGCCTTTCTTGGTTTACAACTTGGGATTGGTTTATGCTTCTACAGAATTGAACAGACCTGAACAATTGTCCAAAGTTTGTAAAATCGGACCCAAGTTTTGATTCTTTCACGAGAAATTGGAATTTGGGTTGGTTTAGTTTGGAACTCAACTCCACTCCCAAATTGAGATTTATAAAGTTCAGCGTTGGTAAAAATGAATCAAACAAAGTAAAATCTGGTGATTTTTACTTGATTTTGGACTGGTTCTCAATTTTTCGATTTCCAGACTGGCTAAATTGAAAGTGATAAATTTGATTAACGTGAACCGAGCCAATTGAATTCACAGCACTAGAACCCTTATTAATAACCTATTTAAAATATTCAGTTGTGTTTTATTCAACACTATCTCTTAGTTTGTCTTTAATGTATTAATGTCTTACATATATAGGTGGAATAGGCTTGAAAATCTTGTTGTTCAAGGGCGCAAAGATAAGGATTTCACTGCTAAAGATGCTTTACAGCCAGTTCTAAAGCTTCTATTAGATCCTGAAGGGGAAGAATTGAGACTTTTGGTTGTCAAAGAGTCAGTTTATGTTGCAGAAGCTGTTGTGTTTGGGTCGATGATAGATGCTTTCAATTCAATTCCACAGCCTATGAGGAGTCTAATTTCCAATGGCAATGAAAATGGGCCTCTGAATCTAAACAATGGTGAACGTGAAAGAATCCTTGAACTTCGTGATAGGGTTTTCAGAATATGGAGCCTCTTGAGATCCTCAGATAATTTTGATCCAACCCTTTTTGAACCAATTCTACAGGTATTTTGTTATACTATACGGTTCTTCTGTAGTATCCTCAAATGCCTTCAAGTATTTCTACCAGTGTATATTCTCAACTTGTTTGATATTATAATTTCTTGGATATTTTGAAATTGTTCTTACTATTTAACTAATAGTTTTTCTTCTGTACATTACATATATTTATTACCTATTAAGCGGAATCCATTATTCTTGGGCTATCAAGGAGGTTGGGATAGCTAGTTGCCCATGAGCCCAACCCTCTGATAAAAGGTTTAATGGGTTGTTTCTAATGGGTATGAACTTAAATAGGCTAATCCTAACAGACTCGTAGACATAAATATGTATGCTACAAATTGACATTGGAACAAAACACAGGACATGCCAACTAAAAATTCAGCAAGAAAAGGGGAGGGGAAATCCACAAATGCCCACACACACAAGTTGAAGACTTTTGGATGAGAGGTGTTGCTATAATTTTATTGAAGACTTTTTGCTTGCTTTTATTGGCAATTGTTGGTTCCCATCCTTTTCTTCTTCTACTGGTTGTAAGACTTTTGGATGAGAGGTGTTGCTATAATATTCTTGAAATTAAGGGATTTGAATTTCTTGTATGTGTTAATTAGTCTATTGGCTTGACTAACTGCCTGTAAGTTTTTTCGTGGTTTTACTATAAATTGATTGATGATGAACTTTCTTTCATCTTTTACAAATTTGTATTTTTGCTGGCTTTAATTTTATATTATGCAACGTATTTGTGGCTTTACTTTATACAACATACTTTTCACATAGATAAATAATTTTAAAAAATTATGTGTTACAATTCTAATGAAGAACCTCACATGTCACCTCATTTATGAATTTATTAGTTGCGAAAGATTTACTAATTTATTGTTTTGTTATCACATATTCATTGGCCTTTTTGAAGCTTCCTAGGAATAAGGTTTTGGATGTGTTATATTAGGTTACCTTAAATTTTCAACTTGAATTTAAGATAAAGAAATATTCTCTTCTTGAATTCATTGTATTACTGAATTGTTTTCTTGAATATTTAGCCAAAGGATTTTCATATTCCATCTCTTTGGTATGGTGAGGACACATTAGGAATATAGTAGGATCAATCTGTCAGGGGATCTTAGAGTATTGAGGTGGGAACATGTAGCCGGATAAAAATTTTAATTTTACCATACTTTCTAAAGAAAAATAACAATTTACCGGATAAAAATTTTAATTTTACCATACTTTCTAAAGAAAAATAACAATTTAAAACAAACTGATTCATTTATATATGAGATTTCCAACATCACAAAGAGCCACAAAATAAAAAATTTTCATTTAATATGAAGATATTCATAGACATCCTGAAACAGTATATATGACATATTACAAACATCTAAAGCAAAAATATCTAAACTATACTATATGTCTATCATAACTACACATCTACTAACAGGTGCTTCTCACCTAATATAAGCAAAATTTCTTCTATCATCCATTTATTCCGTCAGAATTTTTCTTGAAAACGATATTCATTAACTGATGTGGGTGAGTTATATATATATATATATAATAATAATATCAAATTATAGAGACTAAAAAAAAGTGTGACAGTCATCATATTTAACATATAAAGAAACCACAAAACTTGACTTTTTTTATCAATGACATTTATGATCACAATCATTGCATTATAATCAAATTTATGAACCATAATTTTATTATAGCATTCAACTTGACTTTTATAACATAACATGAGTAGAAGTTTATCATATAATAGCTTATTATTTAGTATATATACTTAATACTGCCATCATAGGAGAAACTCCTAAACATAAACCTAACTCAGCATTGGCTGTTACATCCCCCATTAGCGCAGTGGAGTGTAACTCGTGAATGAACTATTATTTATGGTGGAAAGAAACTTAACTCAAAACTGTCCACCATTGACACATCAAGGCTTGAGTCATGCATCTACTATTGCATGTGGTGGAAATGTTGAAGCTGTCAATGCGTGACTGGGTGAGTACGCTTGCATATACATACATATATATATATATACATATACATATATATATATATATATATATATATATATATATATATATATCATTTCTTTAGTATTTGCTTCGACATACATTATCTATTTATAAGGAAAATTGCAGAGAACAATATGAAGTTTACATGAGCAATTATGACTACTTGAAATCTACACTCAAATTGTCATTTAAATTTAATAAAAAAAAAAGGTAATCTAACCAAGTCTTTTAAGGTTACCTCATCCTTTCTTAAGATAGGTTGGATCTAATACATCTCTCCTAATTTGGTTATTAGAAGGCTAATGTTTTATGTATCAAACCATCTAATGCGACTCTCTCTAATTTTATCCGCCACTAGAGCTACTAAAACTTTTTCACATATATACTCGTTTTACATTCTGTCTCTAAGTGTAAAGCTACTCATCCGCCTGAGCATTCTCATCTTTATAGAACTTAAATTTTATGCTTTTCTTTTAATGGCTAACATTCTACGTCATAAACTATTGTAGGTCTCACCACCATCTTATAAAATTTTCCCTTAAGTATGAGGGGTTCTTTTCTATCACACAACAGACCCGATGTTCTCCACCACTTCAACCATCCAACTCGAATTCTATTAATAATATCTCTATTTATTTCACCATCATTTTGAACAATAGACCCGAGATATCTAAAATGTGGACCTGTTTAATGACTTGATTACCCAATGTCATAATCCCACCGCTAGATCTATTACTGCTAAAATTACACGCCGTGCATTTGATTTTAGTTTTACTCAATGAAAACCTTTAGACTTCAATGTTGACCTCCATAATTCAAATTTTTCATCAACTCCCTCTCTAATCTTGTCAACCAAAAGAATATCACCAACAAAAGCATACAACAAGGTACATCCTCTTGCAAATGTCTAGTAAGAACATCCATAACTAAAACAAAAAGATACGGGCTTAAAGCTAATCCTTGATGTAATTTAAAGGGAAGTAGATGGCTCTTTGTCAAATGGCATGAGTTACTTAAAAGAGAGGCAGCAAAAATACATTAAGTAGGTTATGTTTTTGTTAGAAAAGAGAATGGAAGAGGTTGGATGTCCAAAACAATGATGCCATGTTGCAACTAGACTGTTTGGAAAATAGAGCAGAAGTTGTGAACTGAAATTGAAGCTTTGAAGGCTGGGGAAAATGATGCAGACCTTGATGATAAGGTCCTTCAAGAAGTGTTTGACGGGTCTTTAGATCCTTTACTTTTTAACAAGTGGCATCGGATGGATAACACAGGAATTATCAATTGTCAGTTTGTTAACTGGGAGAAGGTTGTATGTCGTTTTGGGACATGTCATAATGGGAAAGCATCACTTACGATTGGAGTTGGAAGAAGACCCTTTTCTATTTTGGAGGTGTGAAGAGCCTGTCTATTGCCAATAACAATTCGCTAGTTACCTTGTAGAGTTACGGGCATAATTCTGGTCAGAGTCGAGATGTGTTGTTTCTTCTGAGTCAGGGTACCATTTAGTGGCATGAGATGACAATCCAACAAAAGTGAGCTTGAGGACTGGAACTTTAATTGTTATAATTGGGATCCATTCGATGCTATCACTGTGTTCAGGCGACTAGTTTTGCTGCATGTCATGTAATATATAGTTTACCTCTTGGGAACAACATTGAAGTGCTGACCATGTTTTTGATTGGTGGGAATGCTGCGGCATCTGCTTGAGAAGTGATTAAATGAATGAGCTCTACTTTTGCCTTGCATCATTGTTAGAGCCCTATGAGAATACAAAGCTTGAGTATTGTCACATGGGCAGCGTCATTTGGCATATTTATTTTTTCACCACGGAGAAGAAAATATAAGTCATCGAGCCTAATTGGCTGAAGATTTGTAAGAATCATTGTAAGAATGAACTAGGTTCAGGTTGATGAATCATTGGAAGAATGATAAGAGACTGCCATGAGGCAATAATGCTCTAATAACATGAAAACATAACTCAAGCTACAACAGATGAAAAAAATTTTCGGGTGCTTTGCACCCGAACCCATGCAGGGATAAACCTCCCCGTATACACGACAAACTTTGAGGTCCGAGACAATAAAACAACCAGATTGATCAACACAATCATATTCCAAACATAACATGAATGGGATTGCTTGGCTTAGTTGTTTTTGTGTATTAACGTAATCATATTTGCCCGGATTGAGTAGTGGCTGGTTTTATGCACTGTTGTAATCATATTTATATTGATGCTTTGATCACTTTAGGACTCATTGCTTGTAGATGGTAAAAGTAAACATACTTTTAAAAATGATGATTTCATTTTCATCTATTTGTGTATAAGAGGGAAATCATCCCTTTTGAGGGATTTTAAAGGTGTTTGTAGAGTTTAAAATACATAGTGATTTCTAAATACATCTAATTAAATAGTAGAACCTACAAAATTCACCATTTTTCAAAATATGTTTTCTAACATTAAGCAACCAACTGAGCCCGTAGTTTATATGCATTTCATTGGATTGATATAAAAGGTTTTGCTTGAGAAAAATTGTCTGAAGATGTAAAATTGGCAAATGAAATGTAATTTAACACCAACGTGATGTTGCAGTAGGAGCTCAACGAGTAAGAATTGGACCAATCACAATAGCCCAGAATAAGAAGGAAATTACTTCCATTTTAGGATCCATGATAAGGAGCAAGATGAAGACATTTAATTAGAATTTAAATTTTATGTGTTTTATGATTGTTGCGTGAGACTATGTGGTGTAATTTTCAATTATTGGGATTTTTAAAATTTTGAATATTTGAATGAGTTTTTTAAATTCAAATTTTGAATTTTTTAAAATTTAAAATTTTGAAGTTTGAATTTTTAAATATAGAGGAAATATATTTAATTTCAATTGAAAGATGATATTTTATTTAAAACAAATCAAATAATGATTTCTATTCTTCAAATGGTCAGCCACCACTTATTTGTAGGGTTAGCTACTCATTCGGTAACCATATGTGGGCTCCAAAAAGTCAGTTCCGGCCTCCCTCGTTGCTTTTTTAGGGGAGTTTTAATTGATTAAGTTTCGAGGTAAATTTTGGGAAGATAGATTGGGTTTGTAGATAAGACACTACCCAGAGATTTCACCCTCATTTTGCGAGGACTTTATGATCTGAGTTCTGGTTTCCTATAGGCGCAAGCCCCTATAGTTAATTATCTCTCCCGATAACGAGTGAGAACTTTCGATTAAGGCTAGTCGTTAATCAGATACGTAGAAATATGTGCATATGGCATATAGTAGCAGCATGGGTTTGAGGGTTTGAGAATTTGGTATTTAAAATTAGAAATTTCACCATCTTGCACTTAAAGCGGATGGTGGGGGAATGGATGATGGACCCGATCAAGATCCCATGGTTCCGTCATCCCGGGCCATCGTGGTCCCTGGTCTACTTAGTTAGAGGAGGTAGTTGATCTAACTTGACAGAAGGATCCTTGTTGGCAGCCATGGGTTGCGTCGTCCAAGGATTTGATGCCATTGTGGAGCATACGGGCTCTGGCCATAACCGTAATTTAGTGGTGCCATTTGGCGCGAACCACCCGGTTTAGAGGGGCCCGGTCATAACCGTTTACCTGCGGTGCCATTTGGCGGTAAAACCATCGGTTAGATGACACGTGCCACGTCCTTACTAGCAGGAGATAAATTGAGAATGAATCCTAGTGATATTCTCGACTAGACATTAGCTCTATATGAGCTGAAGTAAATTTCAATTTGTCCACCTGACAAACTGTTGCGGAGAGTGGCGGATATTGCTTTAAGTGTTTGCATAATTGAGTTTCAATTTTTAAATATTTTGGGATTTTTTGGATTTTGGACTTTTATGGCTGTTTGGGTGATTTGAAATATTTGAAATTGACTCATCCGGTTGAGATCTACATTCAACACTGCCATCATCGGGGTGTATAGGGCCATTCATATTTTTGTATTTTGTAAGAATTTAAGAGCGTTTGGAAAGGTAGGATCCCCTCCGGTTGAGATAAACATTCAACACGGCCATCATCGGGGTATATGTTGTCATTTGAAAATTTTTGCATTTTTGTTGGATTGAACCTTATTGACTCAGTCAACATGTTGACAGAGGATCGGGTTCGTTGTCTTCATGACTATGGTTTCTTTAGGTGTGTTGGTAGGATAACTACCCTATTCGCGACACACCCAACATTATCACTTCTTGATAAACTGGTAGAATTAATGTGTTCTTTTGAAGTTGAAGCATTGTTGATTACAATTAGGAGACACTAGTCATATGCAGATCGTATCAACCATCTTTCTTTATGGATGTTGCATTGCAGGCATTGCACATTCTTCATGCTTTGCAGAGATGTTTAGATCTCCAAACCTTACTCATGATCGTATCACTGCACTGCTCATGGATAGATCATTGTGTACATTGGAGCTCCTCTATTGCTTGATGTATTTGCTTGCAATGGTCATATGAATGTCACATATTGATCACCATCACTTGTGTATGGTTTGCAACAGTTGTTGGGATGTTCTTGTACGTTTATTTGCAATAAGTTCACCTTCCATCTTTGATTATTGCCGATCGTTGTAAACAAGTCATGTTATGCATTGAGAGCATCACATCATGTCATAAAATTTGATTGTGTTGTTTACAATTTCACTACCACTTTGCTAATAAATAGTGTTTGCTAGTCTCTCATACACGCTTGTAGGAGAATGGTCACATTAGCTGCATACTCCTTGTGGTCGATGCAATTGCAATCGGATCACATATCCCTCTTGCTTCTTGTTGACAATTGTTTGCAATCAAATGATGACTGAATTCTCGTGCATCATAAGTTATATGTTCGTTCATTCGTATTGATTTTCAACATGCATAAGAAACCGGTACGTATCCTATCTCTAAGGGTAAAGCCACTCATCCACCTGAGCATCCTCATCTCTGCAACACTTAACTTAGAATTATGCTTCTCTTTTAATGGCCAACATTCAGCACCATAAAGAGAGAGTCGCCTTAGATGGTTTGGTCACGTAAAACGGCGGCCTCCCGATGACCCGGTTAGGAAAGTAGAGGTCTTAGATTTGACTTATGTTAAGAAAGGTAGAGGTAGACCTAAAAAGACTTGGTTAGAAAATATTAGAAATGATCTTTCTTTATTAGATTTAAACGAGAATTTGACTTTTAATAGGACACAATGGAGAAAAAGGATTCATGTAGCCGACCCCACGTAGTGGGATAAAGGCTTGATGTTGTTGTTGTTGTTGTATAAGAAACCGGTACGTTCACTTGCATGCTACTTATATTTGAAGAATTTCCACCACGAATTTTTTGCTTGCATTAAATGTTGGTGTTCATTTGAAAGTTTTGAATCATAACTTAGGATTTTCACACCATGAGTCTTCGTTTGCTTGCATGAGATTCGAATGATTCAAATATTCTTAACTAGAATTTGCATTCAAATTGAAGTGAAAACTCTTTATTATTCCATTAGAAGTTTGATGCCATTTTCCAAATTAAGTCCTTTATTGATTATCCATTTTACTTATGTCCAAATTCAAGTTAAGTTCCATATCATATTCAGGTCCTCTATGGTCCAAGTCAAGTTTTTTGCTTGAGTCCAAATTGTTCAAGCCATGGTCACTTAAGTCATTTTTTTTGTTCAAGTTCAAGCTCATTTGAGTTCAAGCTATCTTGCTTTTTTTTGTTTGAGTTCGAATCAAATTCAAGTTCATTTCATCGTTCATTTGTTCAAATTCATTCAGTCCCCTGTGGTCCTATTTGTACTCAAGTTCCCTGCACTTAGTTCAAATCAAGTCCTTGGTTCACTGAAAATTTCTGCAGCCTCCCAGCATCTCCTTCGTTTAAGGGAAACTACATGAGTCTTAGCCTGCTCGCCACGTCAAGAAAGACGTGTATGATCGGTGTCGGGGGACACCGCAGCCATAGTCTTTGTCCCTACCACATCAATAAAGGCGTGCATGGGTCTTCAAAAGCACATGTTTGAAAGCACAGTTTTTTCCCGCGTACGGGTACTTATATTTTTGCCTCGCCGTGCTAAGATAAGCACGAATAAGGATCGCCCGTCTCGCCGTAAGCGCCGCACCAAGTTCCCTCCCACCACGCTAAGAAAAGCGTGCATAGGGGGTCCTTGGCGCGCCACAAACGTCCAAAATAGGACTTTAGGGAGATTACTCGCCTCGTCGCGAGCACCGCGATGAGCTTCCTCCCACCGTGCTAAGAAAAGCGCATGGGTGGTTGCTCGCCGTGCTGCAAGCGTCGAAAATGGGCTCTCAAAGTAGGGAGATTATACCTACGATGCCGACGTCAACGTGAGTATCGAGGCAGGGGATATTTAATTTATAATTAATTCTAAATTAATTATAATTAATTATACTTAATCTATAATTAATTATATTTAATTTATAAATGAATTATACTTAATTTATAATTAATTATAAATTAATTGTACTTAATTTATAATTAATTATAAATTAATTATATTCAAATCATAATTAATAATATTTAATTTAAAAGATAATTATAAATTAATTTTCCCCTTTTTGAATTAATTATAATTATCTTTAATTAATTACTTATAGTTAGATATAATTAATTAAAATAATTAATTACAGTTTTTTAAAATTAATAAAAATAATAAGTTATAAGTAACTTTTAATTAATTATAACTAATTAATATTAATTAATTTTAATAAATTATAATTAATTAATAATAATTAAATTTTATAAAGTATAATTAATTAAAATTAATTAGATTAATTATAATTACTTAATTAAAATTAACTGTAATTAATTATAATAATTATAATTAATTAAAAAAATAATTATATATATATATATATATATATATATATATATATATATATATATATATATATATATATATATATCTCCCTTTACCCTTTGGTTCAGCGGATTTACGGTATTAGGCCGAAGAAGCGCTAGAAATGGAGAAAGTTACCGTCACTGCACGCGAGCTCCCATCACTGCTTCCAATCAAAACGTCGTAGCTTCCGATTCGGCAGGAGGGAACGCTGTTGAAGGAGCGAAGTCAGCCAGCAAGGAAGGAGGTAGGTCGACTTGAGTTTCGGTTAGGGCAGAGGTGGAGTTGGCTGAGAGGGAGGCTTCGGCTAAGGTAAGGGAAGAGGCAAGGTCGAGAGGTTGAGGGAGTTCAGAGGTCTTGCGAGAGGAAGGAAGCGAGGAACCGCGACGTCCAAGGCTTCGACCTCATATTAATGCGAGCAAGAGCCGAGTCGAGACAAAACATGCAGAGAAAAGACGTATTTGGCGCCGTTTCACAGAGATTAGAGCGAGACTCGAGCGGGATTCACGCCGGATATGCGGGATGGGCAGCCGACTGTTTCCACAGGATTTGGGGCTTTGGGCAGGGTTTGCGGCAGAGCTTCAGCACAGGTAATATATTTGTTTTCTTTCTTTTGGCTATAACAGAGAGGTCAACATCATCTTCTCTAGGACTACACATTTCAACTTTAACTCCCTATTACTCTCTTCTAATTAATTTGAAATTAGTGTAAACTTGTTTAAATACTTATTTGTTAGAATGAAGAAGGGATTGATGTCCAAAGAGAGATGGCTTGGTGGTTGGCTTCAACCTAAAATCCTTGGAAAATTGTTAGAATGAAGAAGGGATTGATGTCCAAAGAGAGGAGGCTTGGTGGTTGGCCTCAACATTGAAGGACTTTGGCGATTCCTTCAAGCCTTGCCACTTTAGGGTAAGTTCATAAAATTTCTATAGAGCTTCTTTGGAAACACAACGCCGGGGCGCTCGGGTACATAACACTGGGGTTTTGTATGGAAAAGTTTTTTTTCAAACCCCCTGCGCTTCACAGTTTTAACGACAAGCTTTGAGGTCCAAGACAATAGAACAACCCGATTGATCAACACAATCAGAATCCACACATAACATGAATGGGATTGCTTGGCTTAGTTGTTTTTGTGTATTACCGTAATCATATTTGTCCGGATTTAGTAGTGGCTGCTTTTATACACTGTTGTAATCATATTTATATTGATGCTTTTATCACTTTAGGACTCATTGTTTATAGATAGTAAAAGTAAACATACTTTTAAAAATGATGATTTCATTTTCATCTATTTGTGTATAAGAAGGAAATCATCCCTTTTGAGGGATTATAAAGGTGTTTGTAGAGTTTAAAATACATCTTGATTTCTAAATACATCTAATTAAATAGTAGAACCTACAAAATTCACCATTTTTCAAAATATGTTTTCTAACAGTAAGCAACCAACTGAGCCCGTAGTTTAAGTATGCATTTCATTGGATTGATATAAAAGGTTTTGCTTGAGAAAAATTGTCTGAAGGTGTAAAATTGGCAAATGAAATGTAATTTAACACCAACGTGATGTTGCACTAGGAGCTTAACGAGGAAGAATTGGACCAACCACAATAGCCCAGAATAAGAAGGAAAATTACTTCCATGTTAGGATCCATGATAAGGATCAAGATAAAGGCATTTAATTAGAATTTAAATTTTATGTGTTTTATGATTGTTGCGTAAAACTATGTGGTGTAATTTTCAATTATTGGGTTTTTTAATATTTTGAATATTTGAATTTCAAAATTCTAATTTTGAATTTTTAAAAATTTAAAATTTTGAAATTTAAAATTTTGAATTTTGATGTTTGAATTTTTAAATATAGAGGAAATTTATTTAATTTCAATTGAAAGATGATATTTTAATTAAAACAAATCAAATAATGATTTCCCTTCTTCAAATAGCCAGCCACCACTTATTTGTAGGGTTATCTACTTATTCGGTAACCATCTTCTCTATCACCACACATTTCAACTTTAACTCCCTATCACTCTCTTCTAATTAATTTGAAATTAGTGTAAACTTGTTTAAATACTTATATGTTAGAATGAAGAAGGGATTGATGTCCACAGAGAGGAGGCTTGGTGGTTGGCCTCAACATTGAAGGACTTTGGTGATTCCTTCAAACCTTGCCACTTTAGAGTAAGTTCATAAAATTTCTATAGAGCTTCTTTGTTTCTTGCTGAAGTTTCGTTCTTTGATCCTTCCACCACAATATTATACTAATTCTCCAACACATTCGACCCTAAAACCCCACTAAAACTCCTTAGGTAGCTCTTGAACCTTTCTTGAACACGACCTAGTCTTCTTCTAATCCCCATTTGGTCAACCGAAAATACTTGGAAAATTGTGAAACGCTCCAAAATGATAATAGATACATTTCTCTAAATATTTCAGGAGTTTTTAAGGAATGGACCCAAGCTATCAGGTAAAACCCCTCCATATCCCTTGGCTGACCAACATTGTTTTGACATTTCATCACCACTTCCCCTCTAACATACATAAGACTTCTACGTCATTCCTAACATTTTTTAGAAACCTGACAAGTCTAATTGAACCTCCATTCAAAGGCATAATTTAAGGCTACACAAGCAAGAACACGACTAGACCCACAGACTGGCTATCCATTGCCTCAAGTTATTCAAGTCTTAGTAATGCACTGGATAGATATTTTAGTTTCCTTTTCTGGCTACTTTTTCTCCTTAGCAATGACCAGTATTAGCTTTAAACATAGGCTTTGTTTGGATTGGAGAAAAGTGGAGGAAATGAAATGAAGTCCCAGTAATTTATGGGTTAATTATCAGTCCGAAATCATTGATTTAAGCTTTTCAACTCCATTTCCTTTCACTCAAGTTCCTAGCATCCAAAAGCAGCCTTAGTGGTTGCTTCAATGGAAAGACTAATAATTTCCAACGGCCTTAAGGGAGGAAACCTAAGAGATGCACTGTTACTAGGATTCGATTGTGTTTTTGCCATGACTAAGAGAACATCAACTGGAGGAAAAGCAGTTTCTGTATTTGCTGAATTTTCTTTGTGATTTGAAGCTCAAATTTACTCCTCCTCACCCGATGTCTTGAATTTCCAATTCAAATATATTTCATGTGTGTTTTTTTTAAATCTTATATTTCGAGATTAATGGTGTAAATCATCAAGAATGTCATCCCTAATGCATACTTTTTCTAGTTTTCCTGAAAAAAAAAAAAGTTCCTCCAGTCAATCACAGAAGAGTCGCAGTGGGTAGATGCAACTTTCTTCATGATCAAACCTTTGGTTGTTTCTCATTGGAATCCTTTTCATCTAACACACATGCATGGTTTGATCAGGTCCTTCAAGACCCTGAAGCTCGAATTCTTGGTGGTCGTGTTGTTGGTGGAATCACTCAGCGATTTGCTGCTCGCCTGCTCCAACAGGTTCTCCGCTCTCCTGTCGCAGTTTCAACACAGTAATGATAATTCATTGTGAATAGCTCATGCCTATACTTTTTGATATTTTATGTGATAAATAATTCCTCATTAATGAAATTATTTGATTTGATTTTCACATTCCAACCTGGCCAATATTAAGAACACCGCATAATCTATCAAGGAGACATTTGCCAAACAGAATATTTCATGCCAATGCATGCAAATGTTATAGCTTTTTCAAGTTAATTACAATTGAACTAAGATTAAGGCTTCGTTTGGGACGACTTTCTTGTTGCTTTTTAAAGCAGCTTTCTAGTATAAAAATTTTAAGTTTTTAACTAAAAGCTGCTTTAAGAAGCAACAAAAAAGCCGTCCCAAACGAAGCCTAATTTAACTCTCAAGGTTGTGTTCAAATCTTTTTTTAGACTTCATTTAGGATAGTTTTCTTACTGCTTATTAAATCAGCTTTTTAGTATAAAATTTATTCAAAAAAATAGCAAGAAAGTGTTCCCAAATGAAGCCTTATGCTTTATTTGAGATGGCTTTTTTACTGCTTCTCAAAATAGCTTTGTAGTATAAAAATTAAAATTTTTTAACTAAAAAGTAACTTTAAGAAATAATAAGAAAGTTGTCTTAAATGAAACCTTAATTTTTATTTGTGTTGAATGTGAGCTTCAATTGGGATTGCTGCGTGTAGAGGAATGGCTAGAGGAGGCTAACGTCAGCTTTTTCCAGAACTTGACTATGATAAGTAATCATCATGAGGTATTCTTGATAGACACATAATTCTCATATATTATAAAAATTAAAAGCATTAGGTGATCCTATGAGTCCAGACTAGAAATTAAATTAAAATTTTAACCTTCTAGCCTAACTAATTGCTCAGTTGGCCCAGATGGACGGGATGGGTTGATAAATTTTATAATTAGTTTAATAAGTATGAATTCACCCATAATGATAAATATCCATTAAAAATATGATCAGAGCATTTCAAACTTCATGACATCCATATAAAATTATCCACCAAAATGTAAATGAAATTTAGGTTTTATTTGGGATAATTTTGTTTCTTTTTTTTAAAGCAGTTTTTTAGTATAATTTTTTTTATAAATTAAAAAAATTTAGATTAAAAAGTTATTTTAGAAAATAGTAAGAAAATTATTTTAGGCTTTATTTGGGATAACATTTTTATTGATTTTTAAAGTAGTTTTTTAGTACTAAAAAGTTTAGAAAATAGTAAGAAAATTATTTCAAATGAAGCCTTAATTATTATAATACTCATCTAAGAGATATATAGCTATTAATTAATTTCATTCACCTTCACTGGATGCCTTAAAAACGTACATCTAAACTCCTTTAGGATGTACACTTAATAATACGAAAAGAATAAAAATCAAAATTTTTGGTGAAATTTGGCCAAGTTATAAATTGCAAGGCAATTATAAATAATATACCATGTCAGTGTATCTTAAGAGGAAATAATATTAGATATTGAAACAATTCAATATTGCTTATTCTGAGTAGACTTTATAAAACTCGTATGCAAAATAACATCTGCTTGCATGCATGCAAAAATGCTTAGATAGTAGATTATTCTTATAAATAAGTTAATTATTTGTGATATCCTCAATGAGAAGATTTTAACCCACCTAGTGGAGTCTAATGACCTCAAGAGAGTCTATCACTTTATGTAACCATTGGCCTGTCTGAGTAATTGTATTAACAAGAGGCTACCACAAACATTTATATCCATCATGCAAGCAACATACATTATATTATAAATAGTATATCATGAGCAAGTGTTGACCACAAGGAGGCAAAACCAAAAATAATAATAATAAAAAAATAATTAATCATACCTCTGCCAGGTCATCCCAAATCCCGACTCAATCCCGTCGTATCAGCCGCTTCTACAGTGCCTCCCCATACCTCTGCAAACGGCGTCGCTTCGGACAGAAAACGCGCAAGCCTCGTATCTCGCTCTGCCTTCTCGTCGTTAAATACCGAAGGGAGGAGGCCCAGGCTCCCATTCGCTCTTCCACGACACTTCCCGTTCTCCAACCCACGACTTCTTCCTCGCTTCTCTCACGCGAAACTCCCGCTGCCTCTCCACCTCCCGTCGCCATCTCTGCAACCGACCGAAATTTTCACACAGAAAGAGAGAGAAGGGGAAAGAGAAAGAGAGAGAGAGAGGGGGAGGACTCCCTACCTAGCCGAAGCCCTGTTCGCCTTCTCCGAAGGCATTCCTTCCAGTCGGATCGGAAGTAGCGACGGAAGCTCGCTCCTTGCGAGTTTGCACGAGTCGCTTCTCCGGCTCCCTGTGGTTGTTCGACTCCGCTCCTTCCATGACTTCCCTCCCTCCTGGATCGGAAGTTCCAACATTTTGATCGCAAGCAACAATCGGAGCTCGCCCCTGTGAAGGAAACTCCCCTACACGCGCTTCTTCGGCTCCTGCGTGCCGTTCGACTTCGCTCCTTCGATCGACGTTCCCTCCTTGTCCGATCGGAAGCCACGATAGGAGCTTGCTCGGGAGGTAGCCATCCTTCTTCCTTCCGCGAGCCTCTTCCGCCAAATCCTATCGGCAAGCAGGCCATTAGGGCCCTTTTTTATTTTTTTTATATTTTTTTATTATAATTAATTAGTTTTAATTAATGATAATTAATTAAAAGTTAACTATAATTAATTATAATTAGTATTAATTAGTCATAATTAATTAAGATTAATTATGTTTAATTAGTGCTAGTTATAATCATTATTTAATTAATTATAGATTAATTTTGATTAATTAAATGTTTTTAATTAATTATTAATTGTTAATTGTTAATTAATCATAATTAAGTAAATTTAATTATGTTTAATTATTTTAATACAATTAATTATTAATTAATCATATATTGATTATAATTAATTAAATCTAATTATAATTAATTATCTTTAATTAGAATTAATTTTTATTAACTATCAATTAACCATAATTAGTTAAGTTTAATTATGTTTAATTATTTTTAATAAAGTTAATTTTTAATTAATCGATAGTTTATTATAATTAATTAATCTAATCATAATTTTTCTTTTATTATTATTATAATTAATTATTATTAACTATAATTTAATCATAATTAACATAGTTTAATTATGATTAATTATCTTTAATTTTAATTAATTATTAATTAATTATGCATTAATTATAATTAATTAAGCCTAATTATAATTAATTAATTAATAATAATGATTAATTCAAAAAAAAAAAAAATGCAAGAGACCCTTCTCACTTGCCTCGGTCCACGAGCCAACACCTCTACCTTGACGCTTGCAAAGGTATAATCCTCCAACCCTAAAACTCCGAGAGCCCGTTCTCATCGTTGGCGGCGCACCGAAAAATTGCATATACACGCTTTCTTAAGCGTGGTGGGATGGGACCCCGGTGCGGCACCTACAACGAGGTGGGTGATCACCTAAAATCCTGTTCTTGGCGTTCGTGTCGAGCCGGCAAACCGCATATACATGCTTTCTTAAGCGTGATGGGAAGGGAACCCGGTGCGACACCTACGACGAGGCGGGTAAGCCCTATGCATGCTTTTCTTAGCGTGATGGGGACAATCTTAAGTACCCGTACGCGGCTCCGTACCTGCGGGGAAACAACTGCTCTTCTTTTCAGGTATATTTGAAGACCCATGCACGCTTTCTTAAGCGTGGTGGGGATTGAAGACTTTACACGGCCGCGGTGTCCTCGAAAGAGGGCACCTACCATACACGCTTTCTTAAGCGTGGTGGGAAAGGCCCAGTTTTCTGTAATTTCCCCTAAACGGGGGAGATGCCGGAATGCTGCCGAAATTTCGGGTGAACAGAAGACCATTTGGACCTGACATGATTAAATTTGGACAAACAAAGGACTTGATTTGGAGAATGAACTAAACATAAAATTGAGCCTAAATCAAACTTAATTGAACTCAAATACAAGAGAAATCGAACCTGAATTTGGACTTATAGCAAATGACAACGAATTGGATTCAAACTGAACTCAAATTGGAACAAATGTGGACAACAAGGACTTGTGCTTTGAACTTAAATGAACAAATTGAGAATCAAACCCTGGATCGATGAATGAGAAATTAATATCAAAGCAAGTCCTAATCATTCAAGTGAACATAAGCAAGCACAAAGCTTGTGTTGATCAAGGAACTATAAGGCAGAAACTTATCACAATGCTATCCACCATCCTCCTAACATATGCAAGAGAGTTGTGAGGAATGCAATGGAAAAAGTAGATACAAGAGATATGCGACAAATGTGATAGCTTCTCCACCACATCAATGTATAAACACAACAAAGAAATGTTGGAAGAAGTGTATACCAAGTTCAAGTTGAAGTATGACCCTCTCACTATCAACAAAAGTCAACATACAAGCTGTTGTATTGACACCTTGCAAGTGAGGAAGACTAGTGTACAATAAATCTAATGATTTGATGCATTCATTGAGTTATAAAGAATGCACAATTGATGCAACAATTCCCTGCAGTCGAGATCAACATACAAGCGAAGGAAGGAAAATGATGACTTATTTTCAACCAATAAGCTAAAATGTCCTATGAATGTTGGAGAATTATCATGCTGATTAGAAATATCAGCACTAACAAGCACTAATCATCCTATGAGTACGACCATTTAATAAGTTTGATGAATGCGGAACACTATGACACCTCTTCCAATGTCAAATGTAGGCCATAGCTCACTATAATATCATAAAAGTTAATGTGCAAGGGATATACTAACTCACTAACCAGTGTGCATGAGAAGGTTAGTGATGAACATACGACAACCTTGCCAACGAGTAACGATGACTGATATGTGTTAATGGCTTGCTTATGATCAACAACTATCAAATGAGAACCATCTATGCTTGAACTTAAAAGGACAGCAGGGGACTTGAATAAAATAACCTAGAACCTGAACTCAATTGAACTACAAGAGGCTTGAATTTCCAAAGATTTCAAAAGACTTTGAACTAGAACATGAACTTACACATCAAGCTGGACTTGAACCCCAGTGTACATAAAGAAGCTAATAATAAATGGAGCTACTCATTAATCAACCAACGGAGCAGAATCAGCGATGAACGTCTTTCATCTATCGAACAATACTAATCCACAAATGAACAAACAACTTCCTTTGCAAGTTATATGGTGATCAATTGGTAATAGACAAAAGCTCCTACGAACTGTTGTAGGAGATCAGTTATACATCAAATAATTGCCTACAAGCAAAATTCAAAAGATCTGCAATACATACAGTCTCTCTACGAATATGGATGTATGCTCAATATGCCATCTATGGGTATATACATAAAGACTCCAGTAAATGCAGTATCCTGAGGTCAATCCAAATATATGAATGAAAACATCTGCCTGTCTGCAAGCAACAGTAGTGGAGGTCATATAACGCAACGCCACCGGATCTGCAACATCTATGCAAGCAGACGGAAGGCGTACGAGTCCTCAAATGAAGCTCCATTACGACGCCACTGGATCCACAACATTTATGCAAGCGGACATAAGGCGTTTACAAATATTCTAAAAGTACCCCCGCACATGTGCACCTTAATTTGTATACACATAAGAACACAAAAGGGGTAGATAAAATCATAACCCGCATGGGCCCCGGCGAGCGTGTTATTGGTACACACGTGACGTCTAGGGATGCTACATGGGTCAATAAGTGAATTCCAGTTCAAGCCCGATCCTCCTATATGGGTAGATAAGAGTCGATACGGCCCGGACCATTAAATAAATATACGATCGCGAGATCGACCAGGATATTTATTTTATAGTTCATATTAGGCCTTCAAGGCCTATAATCAAGAGAATTCACTAACGAAGATCCAAAGCCTACGAAACCCGATCCTCTATCGACCAGTAGATAGAGTCGATAGGGTCCAATCAATAAAATATAAATGATCTCATGCACCCCGATGATGGCACCCTGATGATGGCCGTGTTGAATGAAAATATCAACCGGAGGGGTCCATTCCAAATATTTTAAAATACCACCCAAACTCTCATAAAATCCCAAACTCCAAACAATCCCAAAAACTCCAAAAATATTTAAAAATTGAAACTTATCCATCAAATCACTTAAAGCAAAACTCATCCACCCTCAGTAACAGTTTGCCGAGGTGGACAAATCTGAAAACTACTTCAGCTCATAAAGAGCTAATGCCTGGTCGAAAATATCACTAGGATCCATTCTCAAATAATCTCCTGTGAGTAAGGACGTGGTACGTGTCCTTTAACCGGCAGTTTTGCCGCCAAATGGCACTGCAGGATAAACGGTTATGACCCGGGGTCCTCTGAACTGAGTGGGTTTGCCGCCAAATGGCACCACTTGATACCGGTTATAGCCAGAGCCAATATGTTCCTTATTGACATCAAATCCTTGAGATATGAATCAATAGGATATGATCAATAGGGCACAAAGCCCTCTGTTAGCTAAGGTGGATTCAAATTTGTCCCCTTAGACAAATACCCACCCCAGGTCTATAAGGTACCCTTAGACGAAGCAACCCATGGTTGCCGACAAGGATCATTATGTCAGGTTGGGTCGACTACCTCCTCTGACTAAGTAGACCAGGGACCACGATGGCCTGGGACGACGGAACCATAGGATCTTGATTGGGTCTATCATCCATTCCCCCACCATCCGCTTTAAGTGCAAGATGGTGCAATTTCCAATTTTAAATATTAAATCTCCAAATCTTTCAATCTTCCAAATTCCCAAATCCTCCAGATTTCAACATCCCAAACTCATGCTGCTACTGTATGCCAGACTCACGTATCTCTACGTATCTGATCGACGAATAGCCTTAATCGAAAGTTCTCTCTCGTTACCGGTAGGGGTAATTAACTATAGGGGCTTGCGCCTATAGGAAACCAGAACTCAGATCATAAAGTCCTCGCAAAATGAGGGCGAAATCTCTAGGTAGTGTCTTATCTACAAACCCATCTGCCTTCCAAAATTTACCTCAGAACTAAATCCGTTATAACTCCCCCTTCGAAAAGCACAAAGCGGGCGGAGGCCGGGGCCGAATTTTCGGAGCCCACAGCAAGGTATTATAATAAAGATTCTAAAATTTGTTTGATCAAAGTTTGTTGTAGAGTCCATGGTTTATATGAGCAAAATAAATATATCATAAATTTTGTAAGTTTTGACTAAATTAAAATTCATAAAATAAAAAATACATAAAATTATTGAAATCAAATGTAGGGTAATAGTAGCCTACCTTAAGACGAGCAAATTTTCCAACTAGACCAACCGGTAAAAATGGCTCCAAGACCTCTAAACCTTAACTTCTCTCTTCCTTTCTCTTTTCGTTTCTTCTCAAATCTCGATTTATGCTCTTTGTTAAACGAAATAAGATGTGAAATAGCTTTTGAATAAGTTATATAAGTGGATTTAGATTTTTTTAATAAAATAATATAAGGACGTATTGAAAATTATGCCAATTGTTCAGCTTTTAAGTATAAAATTCTTATAAATCATTTTATATCTTCAAATGCAAGGATTCAAAAATTATAGAAAATATTCATAAAATAACCCAGCATGTTTAGAAGACTTTAGTGAAATTGTTTGCAATACTGACACCTAACGGTCCCAGAAAATTCACTTGTACCGACATATGTTATTTTTTTTAAAGAAACTATAATTAATTAAAAAGCTTCTTGTTTTCATATTTACATTGCTCATAAAATTAGAAAAAAATTATTATAATAAGAGAACAATAATATCTATGTTATGGTGAATACGATTTGTAAATTGGACTTGTAATGACTCTTAAAACATTATTTGACTAGGTTAAAATATCGACTGTTATATTGCAGACCGACTACACGATTTCTTAGGAGAGCACCAACATATAGAAGAAGCACTCAACTACTCACTGGAAGGAGGGGTGTAGAGGGGGTGAATTGGTTCGAGTTGTGCTAAGCATAATTTGTGTAATGAAAAAAAGAGAAATTTGGTGGCAGGAACTACCAAGAGGGCCCTTAACCATAAAACATCAGTGAAAGAAGAGGTTGTAGCAGATCATATAGAGGTTAACACCATCATCTTGAGAGATCTAGCATGAGATATCAAGAAGACCAACATCATCCACTAGCCCAACTAGGGGCACCTAGTTGGTAGGGTCAGTTTATGTTGAAGTGGTGGAAATAGGGTAATTTTTTAAAATAAACACAGTTAATAACTTAATTAGTAATTAACCAAATGGAAAAAAAATTTAGAACTAACCAAAGTTGCTCGTCTGACGAGAAACTTACATCTTTGATATCATGGATGATGTTTAGGGTGATGTTGGTCTTCTTGATATCACTTAGCTGTAGAGGTTAACTTACAGTTTGACGGATGACTTACATCATCGATATAAGTTGCCAGTTTGACAGACGACTTATATAAGTCGCCCACCTAACGGACGACTTACATATTTTTGATTTTTTAAGAAAGAATGAAAGCAACAATAAATCAAATTTATACAGCTGTTGATGAAGAATGGTTTTACAGCTGTACAATACATAATTGTAACTTTAGTATGTCTTAAGCTATGATGTTGCAGTAAGTTGTCATACTCTATGAGGTGTAAAGTTGTAAGGAGTGGTTATATTCTATGAGCTATAAAGTTGTCTTATCAAATTAGTGTGCATTATCAATTAATATATAAAGGAATGTATTTTTATGTCATGTAGGCAACAATAATAAATCTCATTAAATGAATTTGTTTTTACAGTTCACATCACTTAGCTGTTATTTTCATTCTATATAAGTTATAGATATAGTGCTATTTTGGATGAGTAAGATCTGTTCCTTGAAACCTTAAGTTTTTTTGCAAGAGTTGTGCCACCTCTTATACATTACTCATCAATGTATTCCTTTGTATTAGATAAGATTCGAAGTATCCTCATGAAGTAGATGATTTAAGAGAAAAGTACTCAGTTGAAAGAAAGTTTGGAGCTTCCTACTAATGAGAGCCTTGAAGCGAAGGCAAGTTGTAATAAAAATTTTCAGTGTTTTATGCATTTTTGGAGCTAAGATGAAGATTGCTTATTATGGCATATGCATGATGAAGTTATGAAAATAAAGATGTATAGGGCCGGTGATGATATTAGAGACATGAGGTGGAGATACATACAGTAGAGGTTCATGAAACATGATGATCATTTGATTTTGCTAGACTTTTTGAAGGCCCGAATTCATAAAATCGGGTGTGACAAAGAAGATTCAGTTGAGGTGGTCGTTGAAAGGTCAATGATCAATGTAGATTATTATATTCTGTACCATAAATGATATCATGGATTTGATGAGTTCCTGTTAGAATCGTATAAGAAGCTGATGGGAGATATTGTGCAAAGAAATGAGTTTTTGAATGGATAGATTGATAGTTTATTTAGCAAGAGTTTGAGTACAATTTCAAATGTTGTCCAACTCAAACACAGCTCCAAGCTTGTCTACGCATGCTAGTTATGAATATGCAACGTTATACTAATGTGCTGGTATTATCTAAATTTATTAGGTTTCTTTTATGTTGTACTATCACGCGTGTTTTATGTTAGTTTTTTTATGTGTTTAGAAGTTTATTGAATGAACGATGATTTACCGTGATTTGGAAAGTATTGGTAAGTAGTTAAAATTATTATTTTTACTTTATTTTTGAATTAGGCATCTGCAAAATAACATTATAGCATAACAACCAGGAGTATGAAATGGAACAAAATGCAGTATGTCATCCATAACAGAGGAGTACAATGCCATCATCATAAAAATAAGTAAAACACCCAAAAGGTACATAATACACATCACTAATGCCTTCTCATATACCGATGTGGTATCAGATCAGTACCGAGAGTAAAATGCTGAGGTGCACGCAACGACCTAGTATATAGGTGGTGTTGCTCCACCGTAGCATTGGCCTGACTGGTGGAATCATCGCCCAAGGATGAGGGAACAAAATCTGGCGTGAACCCTGAGGGAATGCCTGGCAGTGTAGGAAATGTAAGGTATCCCTGAGAGGGACCCTCATTAGCATACGAAGATGGACCAACACCATATGGATCTACAATAGCATGTGGCGGGCGGAATGCAGTATATTGAGACTCAATCTCCTTGAAGTATCGATCATCATCAATGTACATCTGCTGCCGCAAACTATGACATAGCTCCACTATGAAGTTAACATCTCGTTGCATAGGAGTATCTTCATTCCCTTCAAAATAACACTGTAATCTCCTCTCTGTCTGAAGAAAAAATCTAGTTGCAAGTGAATGTGGAATCTGTTAGTTTACATAAGAATAGTAAGTTTATGTTAATGTGCAAAGTTGCACATACCATATTACACTCTGTGAGTGCTCAAGATAGTACATAGTGGGCAGTTCAACAGGTGCCTTCAACATGTAAAGTGTAGCCCAATATCTAAACCAGGTTAAGTACTACTTCACCATGAAGTCATAGTCACGACCACTAACAAGTCCAACAACAATGTGTGCTCTCCTACTCTCCCATAAGGCTATACGTGTCTGATGGTACAAAACCAAGTCTGTGTCACCTTCCCACGCCTGTCAACTCTAGCGAATGAAGGTTCCATGGGCATAATGTCAGCCGTGGGGGAGTATCTAAAATGTCGGAGAACTCTGTCTGGAAGATGCCACTGAACTCTCTTCCAGCTTATAATGGGGACTTTGGCTAGCCATATCTCCTTAGATGAAAGCCAAATCGGAGCTACCTGTGCGTGAATCTCCGCTGTGTATGGCTCCCATGTAACCTGCAAGCAAATTCAAAATTAGTTAACATCACGAGTCTACTTAAACAACCTAAACAAATTAAGAATACTTGTATGAGTTCACTTGCTTTACCTGGCTCTCCACAAGCCAGTTAAGTTCATCTATGTAAGTGACAATGTTACCAACAAGTAGCTGCCTCAACCATTCCTCATTCCACCTGTCTAGATATGAATCGTATCTCATTAATGACATGTGAATTTCTAAATTGCGTATACCAAAATGAATAGTTAATTAACAATTATACTTGAATCCAACACTCAAGCCGTTGAGTTGTACAAGGTATGGTACGTGAAGTAAGGGTCTGCCTATATGAATATGCTCACATGCCCATATCTGCAACAAATGAATGTAGCCTGCTATATTCACCCTCTTGGGCCTGGCAGCCTCAGTAAGCTCTCTGTAAAGGTGTGACAGAATTGCATCACCGAGTGAGAAAATCCTAAATATTGTGATGTCCTCTATCAAAGGTAGTCATTGCAGGTGAATCTTAGATTTAGAAGTATCTGGAATATGTGGAATCCAATAATGAATAAAATGTATACTCTGACATGCCGCCAAAACTCAATGTCTATGAGATCAAGGTAGGAGTCCCGCTAGAATGCCCATTGTAACCATCTGAGTGGAATACATGTCTGTTCATGAGCCTGTCTCATCCTAAACTTTGAGCTGATGTGATGGTCGAATGGGTCATGGTACAGTACATCTACCTCTAGATGAGTGCCCAATAGATCATCACAACAGTCTGGCCAGCAACGCCATCGTCTTCCTAGACCAACTATATTGTGTCCCATAAATGCTAACCCATCCACTTGTACAACCTAATATTATGAGATGTCTTGTAAAGTTATTGTTATCTCCCCCACTACAAAGTGAAAACTGTTTGTTTGCGGTGACCACCTCTCCAATAAAGCGGTTAGTAAATGGTGGTCCATCCTGATGCATCTCATCCGACTCACACAGTCAAATCCAACAAATCTCAAAGCATCCATGAACTTGGGATAGTTCACTAGCCACTCATGCACCATCAACAAGTGTGATGCAACATCCAATGTAGTGCTCTGAAAGATAAGTTCCAAATATGTTATAGGGGTACTTCTAATTTGAGTGAAAATAAATTTTCAATTTAAAATTTAACACACTAACCTCTTCAAGATGAGCTGCTTGGTGACTTCCACAAAGTGATGCAATAGCAGGATGAATGGTATGTACATCAGTTTGTGTGGGTTCCTCTGAGATTAGCACCCGGCTCGACGCCATTTTGGCATGTTAGGATCGGTTTCCATGAAACTTAAAAAAATAAGATAGGTAAGATTGTAATAACATAATATAAAAAAATTTAAATAGGAATAATTGCAAGTTGTAATTACGAATAAAATTAAAATCACATAATTAAATGCAAAACTTCAATAGAAAGAATAAATTATACATACAAAACATAAATTATAAAAGAGAGATACTTGGTAGGACACGTGGTCCGGTTGTGACCTACTAGGTGGCATGTACTACAAACCCTGCTGCTTCTTTGTCTTGGTTTATCCATTGTGTTTCTGAAACGATTTGTGCATGGCCTTCCTGATCTATGCCTAAAAGTGGGTGGGAGAAGAGGGTGGAGTCCAAGTGTTGGGTTATAGGTTGGCCACCCTGCCTTATTAGGTATGTTATGAAACTCCCTATCATAAGTTAGTCGATAGTTATTTAGTGTATAATACTCTGATATATATATATATATATATATATATATATATATATATATATATATATATATATATAATGTGATTTTGTCTGAACATAGATATGCAACTAATTGAGTGTGCACATGGCAAATGGTATATGATTGTTCATTTGCAACTACATACACACTTTTCATCATCCAACAAGTCAACCCTATATGATCGGGAGGACATATCAACAACTTGGAACTAATGCCTGTTAATTCTGATAGGTTGTGGTAACCTCCTTGATTCTTATTCTAGTTTCCTAAGCATTGAATGAATGCATGGTGCGAAGGGACTATCTACTTGAAGTTGATCAGTGTCTAGCATCTCTACCCTTCTCAAATGTATGGCCACCCATTATAGTATATGGAAGTTACTAACGCCTGAATTGGCAAGCCTCTACTCTTTTTAAGGCACCGTTGAAGGACTAAGATGTGTTTGTCATCATAACTCTATAACGATATGCACCATCATGGGTTAGAGCCCAACGGTTAACAACCCGTTCCACAAGCCATTGGTGAATCTCAGCCTTCACCTTTATCATATTCACCATGCACCCATCAAATATCACAGGGTCATTAGTGTTACCTGTTGCATACATCTTATGACATAGAAATTCTTCATTAGTTACACCCATTTGTCGCACTACATTCTTGAAATTTTCTCTCAAATGAAGTAAATAGTGGCAATGTGCAACATCAGGAAATATTCCCCGGCAACCATGAACTAAACTAGTGTGTCGGTCAGATATTATGCATAAATTGAATTTTGTTGTAACAACATGAAATAGTTCATGCATCTGTCTCAAAAACCAAATGCAGGACTCCGTACATTTTGACTCCACAGTGGCAAATGCTAGATGATAAATACCATTTTGCATCTATGCCCACAACAATCAATAAAGTGCCCCAATATTTACCTAAAAGGAAGGCTTCGTCGAGGTCGACAATATTTTTACCCACTTATAGAAGGGATGAAAGACCAAAATATTCTTTCAAATCTATGATTCTCTGTGCACTGTATCCTATATTGCTGTACCAGGCATTGTAGAAACTATAGTCTCCATGAATAATTTAACACTCCTGTATGATTCCTCCCAACTACCAAACACTAACTTAACAGCTTTCCGTCTAGCATCCCAAGCTTTTATGTACAAAACCTTTATATTAAACTTTGCTTCAATTCGACCAATGATCTCCCTTAGCTTAAGATCCATTTATTTTCTAATAGGAGGAAGTATGAAGTAGCTTATAAATTGAGAATTATATTGACAATGACCTATAGTAAGAATAGGGCTTGCACAAGTGTGCTAGTGCTTCATGGATGAAAATTTCCAAATTCCACCTAGACGTTTGCTAAAACCAGCATGCAAACGCTACAAACAGTGGGTTCCAAAGCTCTCATGTTCAACACACACAACTGTAAACTTCTACCAGTTAGATGCAACAACCACAAACTGAATATTGTTCATTATCGACCATCCTTATAAAGCAAATAACTTGTTTGATTTACTTTTGAAGCACATCCTTTCCATCAAGTCTCCTAGTATTGAAAATTCCTCTTCAACTTGCTGCCCTATATTCAAATCATCAAAGGTATTCTCCTTATCCCATTGCCGGGTGGTAAGACATGTTTTAGCAAATTCATTAGTAGCAAACATGGCTCCTTCGTTTCATCATCCTCAACATGCATATCAATAAACTCATTCTCCACCCACATAAGACATAGTAATGTGACGGTATACTTTGAGGTGTCATACTTCAATACCTTTAAAACCCTTATCTTAAGTTGCTCTAAGTTCAAGCTTGTTGGAACTTGCAGTGGATGAATCTAACGTTCAATATAGGTCAGTGCAAAATTCTCATCCAACGATAATGCACCATCATACATCAGCATGAGGGAAGCTCCAACACCACTCATTACTGAAATTCTCCGTTTCACTGGCAAACCGTCACTACAACCGCCAAAAAATTAAGTCATTCTGAGGTGACGAAGGAACAACAGCATAATCTCATTTTTCATGTACTAACTACCACAAAATATTTGGATATCTATATAAAAACCCTTTAACACTACATGCATCACAACTCAAATGATTGGACAAAAAGTTTAGAGCACAAGTACAAATGTTACTCTTAACATATGCATATGAATATAATATGTAAATCACCACAATAATGTGCAAGTAAGATCTAATTAATTAGATAAATTATTAGGAGAATGAAAATGATACAATGCTAAGTGTGGTTATGACAATATGGAGATCAATGCAAAGGTAATTTCACAACATTAATCTGTGGTCGAATAATAATTCAATCCTCTTAAATATGTCAATTGCTTTAAGAAAAATATAAAGTCATCTTTCTTCACAAGAGGAGCACAAGCAACTTGTTTATGAACAAGTGCACCATGCTAATCCTACACTTAGCAATAAAAGAAATACCTGTTTTCAAAATCTTTCAAGACTTTAATGTTGATTAAGGCAATCATCAGCAATTCTAAGAACAATATAATGTGATATTCAATATTTCCTCAAATCATTGGAGATTAAATCTAGGGCAGTAAGATGTGCTAAATTTTTTTTTTCTAAACTCCACAAACAGTCCAACAATATTTCTCAACTAAAAACTTAAAAGTTTAAAAAAAAAAAACTAACCTTTTAATGTAAATCGCACTGGAGCTTGATGGGCGAAGACGAACTACCGAATGAATGAACGAAGGAAGGGAGAAGATGCGGGGTTGGCTTTGACTCTCTTTAATCTAGTCTCGTCAAATTATAGACAGTCGACCATTAAACGAGAGATTTTGGGGACTTCTAATTTTTTTTCCGTTGGTTTAGTTACTCATTAAATTATTAATAAGGTTTAGTTTAAAAAATGCCCGTGGAAATATTCTTCAAAACCCTAGGTGCAAGAGACGTTGACAACCATTGACTATGTTCATCAATGCTATATATGATTATTTAGAAGTGGAGGTTATTCAGGCTAGATCCAATCTCAACAAGATTTGAAAAGCTGAACTAATAAAGATTTGGGGTTTTGTTTGGGATGGCTTTTTTATTATTTTTTAAAGTAATTTTTTAGTACAAAAATTTCTTGAACTAGAAATTTTATACTAAAAAGCTGCTTTAAAAAGCCACCCCAAACAAAACCTTGAAGTAAATCTAGTCAAAAGCGCTCACGTTATTCCGAGTCCCTTCTCTTTTAAGATCCCTTGGGCTTAAATATGTCTAACAAAGGAGAAAGACATATTGCACATATGATGGTTACAATTTTGTTCAGGAATAATAATTTTTTCAAAATAACCATTGCGTGACTTTTAAGACAGAATAATTGATTACTAAATACTCATAACACGACAAAGAAAATAGAAGGATTCTAAATATTTTGGTGGGAGCATCTTGTACCATCCGTTGAAATCTCAGCTTCTACCGAACTCAAGACGTTATGTAATTAACATATTTTTTTAGCTGTCAGGTACAACATAAGCTGCAAGCAGTTCTTAGTGATATATTTAGATTTTATTTAGGATAATTTTTTAATTATTTTTTATAACAGTTTTTTAATATAAAAATTAAAATTGTTATATTATAAAGCTGTTTTAAGAAGCAGTAAGAAAGTCATCACAAACGAAATCTTAAATTTGAAATAATATAATTAGAGTTTCTGAACAATTCTGAAATGTTTGTTAGTCATCAAAACATCCAAAGGTTAACAAACTCCTCCTTATGGTGTTAAAGCATATTGAGAGAGAGAAAGATTGGGATAGAGAACCTTCCTCTCCAAAGCACTTGGGCAATTTGACTTTATATAGCTTGTAATAGTTGCAATTGGAGGATCGAGTATATCTATTTGTTTTCTTGAAAAATATATCTGAAAGTTTATTTCAAATAAAAATACTCCTATTTCTGATCATGAACAATTTGTTTAAAGTTTCACTCGAACGACATAAGTCTGAACAAGATTTAAAACTTATTCGAGCAACCTGATCATGTTCAAATATGGCTCGAATCATATTGAGCAAGTTTGGGCAATGTTCGAACATGAATCAAACAAGGGTCCAACCATCGCTAGATTAAATTTAACAAAAGTATATAAATTTATTGATTATATTTACAAATATATCTCATTCTGTTACTAAATTTGTAAAAATATATAGAGAAATTACCAATTTTTCAAAATTACAGAGAACATATTCCACTCAATTTTGATTTTAATGGCAATCCCAATTGATGGGTTCCTAAAAATCAATACAATGTTTTCATCTTCAAAATAATTTATATATATTTTTATACTTTCTTAAGATAACTGTAATATAAAAATTGATTAATTTTTCATATATTATATTTATCTCAAAATAAATTCAGAAAAAGTATAAATTCATCATAATTAAATTTTAATTAAAATATTATAATCTAATCTTCAAAATAATTTCTACATATTGTGTGCTAGAATATTTGAGTCGATAGAGATTGAATTTCACATCTTAGCAACGCACAAAAATCTAGCACGAATAAAGAAAAATGATAGGATCAAAGAATTTTTTACGTGGAAAACCCGGAAAGGGGAAAACCACAGGGTCTAGCTTAGTTGCAAAATTCACTATGTAACAAGTGATACAAAATTTCTCTTTTCTTGATTGTTGAAGAGGAGGAAAATACAAAGATTAACAATAATTGGATACAATCTTGGCAATATTCTAGTCAATGATTTTTGATGTCGATCATCGATGATGATGTTGGTTGCTAGTGGTCGTCGACAACGATGATGGCTGAAAAATATAGAAGAGATTTCTGATTCTTCTCCTCTTATCCTCTCCCTTTTTTCTTTTTTCTCCGGTGAAGAATAAGAGATATATTTATAATTTTTTGGGAGTGACATGACTAGTAAATAGGGAGAAGATCAATGACATGTTGAGAGTGTTTCAATGGACGGCCAATATTAACTCCCTCGATTATAAACTGTTTATCGAGCATTTGAGTGCCTTAATAATGTCAAAATTTGGTGATCTTGGCTCGTTGGATTCGTCTCGTCAAGCCGCTCGATTCGATTATAAGCATATCATATTTGAATATCATTTGGTCATCTAATTAATGTTATGAAGCTTCTAAATAGGCTTTGATTTTTTGATTTAGACCTATTTGGGCTCAAGTTGGATCAAATTTGGTGTCGTTGGGTTCGTCTCCTTGAGATATTCAATTTGAATATAAGCATGCTGAAATCGGAGCTCGAATAGTCCTGATTTTAGTTTTTTAAGCCTCTAACTAATATTTGCATCAAGAGTCGTGCCTGATCAAAATAATTTTTTTTATATATATATCACTTCATAACAAAATACTCTAATCCAATTGATTTCGATAGTTTTCATCTTTAATACTTGAAAAGGAAAATTATAGTTAGATATGAATATCTTGAATTAAAATTTGATTGTGATAATTTATTTTTAAATTTATATATTTTAAAATGAATCTAATATAAAAATTGATCGATTATTCATATAATATATCTATTTAAAATAAATTTAAAATTTTAAAAAATTATTATGATTAAATATGATCCGAATATTCTAATATGATTTTTGTACATAATAATATATTCTAATCCAAAATTTCTATATAATTAAATATTCGAATCACATATTCGATTTCTGGGTTGAGTTTTGGATATTAACTAAAAGATCTTAAATTTAAATCTTGCATATATAATGTGTATGAATTTGATTTAGGCTTCGTTTGAGACAGCTTTCCTGCAGCTTTCTAAAACAACTTTTCAGTACAAAAATGTTTTAAATTAAAAAATTTTGTACTAAAAAGCTATTTTCGAAAGCAATAAAAAAACTGTCCTAAACGAAATCTTAATTGATCTAAATGTCCCAAAACAAATTCTAATCCAATTTCTCTACATAATAAAATATAAGCAGGCATGTTCCTTTTGCCTGAACCAACCAGCTGGGCAGACTAAAAAACATAGCGAAAGCCGCTACATAACAAAGAAGTAAAGACCATATAAATCTTGAATTAAATGCAGCAATAGTATCGAACAAAGACATTATAATTAAAAAATAAGGTATTCAAAACTGGAAAGAATTCTATTTTGGCAGTTTGTAGCCTTCAAAACTCAGTGGCGCAATAGTTACAGCACATGCAGCCGTTCGTCGGCTGTTTCCCATATGAAAACAATAAAAGGAACCACATACCTCCAAAGCACAGTGATCTTTCCTTCTTTTGCTTCCTATTTAGCCTCATTTAATGTGAGAGGCTTTAATGGGTTAGATAGGGTCCTCATTTATGAAGATATGATCTATTCCCTAAAGTTTGACAATTATTTTTCTTTTTGGCTTCTTAGAAGCAAAAAATTAGTGGTTATCAAATGTCTGATATGTGGTTTTGTAATATGCACAAGCTATTTTATAATGAAGGTGGTTTTGATCATTTTGGCTCATCTCAATTTGGTCGCAATTGTTTTAAGTGGAATGTCGATACTATTTTATTTTTGCTTTCCTATTTTGACAGCCAGATTGTCTATGTTCAGGTCTTATGTTCTTTTTTTCTTTGGAAAACTAATAAAGATCTTGAAGCAAATATTAATTAGTCTTCAGCCATTTTGGGGGGCTTTGATTGTTGTAGGGAGAATAGTGAAAAATTAGGAGGAAATCCTCTTCCTAATAGCAAGCTCTAGGATTTCAACAATATGATATTTGCATTGCTACTGGAGGTCTTACTTATGCTTGTTATAATAATAGATTGGATAACTCGATTCATATCAAGCTTGTTAAGGTTCTTGTGAATGATGCTTAGTCCATTTTTCCTATTACAGAGTTGAAGCTCCTAGATGCTCTGATTACTCTCCCTTAATTTTTCATACTACTTATCTCTTTATGAATAATCCCATATTTCTCTTAAAAAACTATTGGACTAACATTCCTCAATTTTGGGATATCATACAATTGTTTTCTCTCAAAATAGTAAAGGGGAACCCCTTTCTGCTCTCTACTCCAAGCTTTATCCGCTCAAATTCATGATTAAAGGGAAGACATGGGTCATTACTAATTATATTTTATCCAATATCAAAAAGTTGGGGAGTCAAAAAGCTGCTTATGCTTCTATGCTTAATCAAGGCCCTCTAAATGCTACCATCAATGCCAAAACAAAAGTTATTGTGGAATCTCTTTTCATATCTTAAGCTTTCTGGTCTTCATGGATTGTGCAAAGGGCTAAAACTAAGTAGCTCTCTAAGGGGGAGGATGATCTCAAATTCTTTTATGGAAACATTAAGAGCAGAAAAAATAATAACCATATTAGAGAAATTTCTATCGCTCATGCTCATGGTACCTTCTCTACATCCTTAGGAAATTGTTGAAGCTATCATTACTCACTTCAAAAATATTTTGGATGCACCTAAGCCTATTTTGGAAGCCACCACACCCGTTCTTTAATGTACTGAAGTTTCTCCTCATCTTATGTCTTTACAGACTACACCTTTCTCTAATGAAGAAATATAAAATATAGTTTTCTTCACCTCCAATAATGTTTTTTTTTGGACTTTTTGGGTTTTCTTTTAAGTTTTATTCTAGCTCTTGGGAGCTAATTGGGCCTTAGGTTCACATTGATATCAAGCACTTCTTTATTAAAAGCTATCTCCAAAAAAAAAAAAAAAGTTAAAGATACAAGCATTGCCCTAATCCTTAAAAATCACCAGGCTTGTAGCATCATTGATTACAAGCCTATATACCTTTTTAATACTTTTTATAAAATCGTTGCTAAAATTATTACTACAAGGCTCAAACCCATTTATTTATATTACTAACCTTAGCAAGGTAGGATTTATTCAAAATAGAATCTCCAATTGATAATGTAATATTGGCTAATGAAATTTTATTTGAATTTCAAAAGGCGTAGGGACTTTCTCCTTCAAAGGTTACATCAAAAATGTTTCTTCTATAATTTTATTAGCTAGATAAAAGCTTGTATTGAAAATATCTATTATTATATCTACACTATCAATTCTCTTGAGTTTTTTTTTCATTCTTCCTTAAGCTTAAGTAAGGGTTGTTTTTTATTTCCTTATCTATTCTATATTGTGATTAATGGACTTCTGAAAAATTTTAAAAATGCTATCAAGGGAAAAACCTACATTGCTATTAGTAAGGGTGGTCTTTATTTTTCTCACTTGCTCTATAAGAATGACTTGTTGGCTTTTGGGAAGGTTTATCAACAAACCATGCAATCACTTGCAGATATTCTAAAACACTTCAATGAATTTTCTAATACGAGTACTAACTACTCCAAAAGTATTATTATTACTCTAAATATACTCTCTAACTAAATGAGATGTGTGAGAAGTTGAATTTAATTAGAGTTATTGCTTCACTTACCAATCTAAGTATTCTATAAAATCTGGCATGACCTAAAAAACTTTGGACCCCCTTAACAGAAGTAGGAGGTGAAAAATTCTCAATCACTTGGATCTTCATCTTATTGAGCTCCATACCCCTCACAAAGATTTTATGTTCGAGGACATTGCCTTCCTTAACCATAAACTGGTATTTCTCCCAATTTATATCATGGTTAGTTTTCTAGCATTTCTTGAAGATCAATTCTAAATGATCTAGACACACGTCAAAGGTTATTCCAAAAACCAAAAAAATCATCCATAAAAATTTCACCACTTTATTAAATCCAAAAATATAGACATCATATATCATTGAAATATTTTAGGGGCATTATACAGACCAAAATGCATTCTTCTAAATGCAAAAGTTTTATACGGACAGGTAAATGTAGTCTTATCTTGGAATTTTGGGGCAATCATAATATGAAGGTATACAAAATAGCTATCTAAGAAATAATAAAAAGGACGCTTGCTAATATATCCAACATCTGATCAATAATGGGAAACAAAATGATCCTTCATAGTGGTTTTATTAGCTTCCTATAATCTATGCAAATCCTCCTCCCCATCATAGTTCTAATAGGAATAAGTTCATTCTCTCATTAGTGATGACACAACCTTCTTTTCTTTGGCACATAGTGAATTGGGCTAATCCATTCATTGTCAAAATAGTATAAAAGATACCCACATCCAACCATTTTAGGATCTCTTTCCTCACAACTTCCTTCATAGTAGGATTTAGCCTTCTTTGCGGGTCAACTTTAAATTGACAAGCTTCTTTTAATAGGATCTTATGCATACATATGGACATACTAATTCCTTAAATATCAACAATAGACCATTTAAAAATCTTTCTTATGCATGCTAAGAACTTTAATCAACTTACCTTCTTGATCCTCTTCAAGCTCACCAAAAATAATGATAGGTAAAGTTGAATCTTTTCTTAATAAGGTTTACTTTAAATGGGAAGGCAAAGCTTTTAATTCAAGAATTGATGCCTCTATGACCAATAGTTTCAAGAGCTTCCCTAGAGATAATGTATCTAACACTTCAAATCTTTCTTAAAACATTTTAGATGCTTCACTAGTCACATTAACAAAATCTCCATCTACTTCTCCTAAATCATCCTCACATAATGACAACTCCAAATGATTATCACTCAATAACTCTTTCATAACATCACAAGCATCAATTAAATCAACTCTATAGAAATCTCCACTTTGATCCTTAGGAAACTTCATAGATTTCAGGACATCGAACGTGGCTTCTTGGTCCTGAACTCTCATAATCAATTCTTCCTTCTACACATTAATCATGGTCCTACCCATGGCTAAGAAAGGTCTACCCAAAATGATAGGTATTTCTTTATGTTCATCCATATCTAGTATAATAAAGTCTCTAGGAAAAAAAAACTTATCTACCTTTACTAATACATCCTATATTACCCCATTTGGATAAATAAATGAATGGTCAGTTAATTGAAGGATAACTGTGGTAGGATGAACTTCTCCTAGGTCTGGTCTGCTAATGGATAAGGGCATAAGATTAATGATATCACGTAAGTCATATAGCACTCTCTCGTCAAACTTATCTCCTATAGCCACAAAGATGATAAAACTACCTGGATCCTTAAGCTTCTAAGGGATTTTCTTTTTGATGATGGAACCACACTCCTCAATAAGGGATACTATTTCAAATTCTCCTAATTTTCTCTTTTTGCTTAGTTACGTGGGAATGTACAATCAATTATAATTTTATTTTTTGGGAAAATTTAACGTAAACTTTTGAATTTTAATTTCATAATCGAACGTGGCATTATTAATGGTATATTATCCTGAGAGATAAAAATATCGCTCTCTAAAGGGTTCAAATTACTAACTTGTAAATTGTACCCTGGCCATCATAGTCAAATTTAAGGAGGAATTACATATGACTCTGACGAATCAAAATGACGTTTAATCATATATTTGGCTATAGTAGTAGGAATATTTCATCATCAATTAATATAATCCGATCATCATATTGAACTACATGTGGCGCCGAGGGTTCAAAATGATATTCAATTACATATCTAACTACAATAACTTGGATATATTATCATCAATTTCATATCCAAATGTCTTAATAAGAAATGATATATCTTTCTTAGGAATGAAAATATTATTTTTTATTGAGTACTTGAATATGATGATAATGATCGTATTGGATTTCTTTAATTTTTTCCCAAAAAAAATAATTTTTGCCCATTCTATTTAGGAGTTAAAGAGACTGGAGTTTATTTTATCTCAAGTCTTAAATCCCTTACAAAGGCAAGCCTTTGTAGTTAATTACATCGTAGGATGGTTAGGCTTCCTATGAATACTTTCGATTAGAATAACGGTAGATATTTTATTTGAATGTTTTGAAGAGTGATATGAAAGGCAAGATTATTTTGGAATTTCAATTAGGATCAGATCAAATTTGGAACACTTATTTATTTGGAGGCCAAGTAATGAAAGGTCGGGAGCACTTTGGAATTCTGAAAACCATTTAAAAGCACCCCGACCTATCCTATGTTGAACTTTAAATTTTGGAGGAGAGAAAATTTAGTTTGAGTTGATATTTTAAGAAAAAATTGGTGTTAAATTCTTGATAGTGATGGCTTAAGATTTGTGGTCCGCCTCAAAGCCTAAATCTAAGTTAGGCCCTACAGATAGTAGTTTGAACCTATCTAAAGCACTTTGGACTTACATTGTCCTAGATTAAAATGCCTGCTAAACCACCTAAGTGCTTTAAAATCATGATTTTTATCTCATAAAAGATGGGCAGGCTATCATTTAAGTTTTTGAGAATTTGGGATTGACATGTAGAGAATTTCCTATGTGGCCTCTTTTCTTATGAGTGGTAGGATTATGCTTGATGAAATTAAATTTTAATTAATTTTAATTTATTTCTAGTGCGTATTGATCTCATTTTTGTATGAGGTCATCAGGATCTATCCAAATCTCTATGTGTTCATATGATGGTTTTAGCCGGTTGTTAGTTTCCAGCCACATTAATTCAATCTTCAATCAACTTTCAATCTAGACCCTCAATCTAACTTAAAAAAATATCCAATCAATCTCAATCATTCATTTGAATGTGATGGATATGGATAATTCAAAATCAATCATTCAAACCCAAAATCTAGTCCAAATCTAGAATTCCAGATCAAAATTCAGGATTAAGGTCCCATATCCCGAAACCCTTTCTCAGTGATTGGTGATTTTTTGATCACCTCAAAATCCAATCAAATGACCTTTGATTCATGGTCTATCAATTGCATATTGACTAGGCGTGTCCCTAGGGTTAACCCTCCAAATTTGGGCTCAATCTAACACTCTTAGCCCCAAAAACCAAATTAATTTCCAAAGGCTCTAAAACCTTCAAATATTTACAGCCTATGCCACTAGACTTGCCACTTTGTGAAATTTGACATCGGGACCCTCCCAAAGATCCTTGACCATTCCCATAGCCTTTTTTATGACACATTGACCATTAAACTATATTTTGCTGGACCCAGTTTGACCTAGAGTTTACTAGGGGCCAAAATAACCAAAATGTCCTTTAAGGGCAAATTTGGACTTTCCCCCAAAACTCAATATGGAATAGTCAATTCAATCCTTGAAACCTCCTCCAATGAATCATAGTCATCATTAGGAATGCATTGGACCCAAACCCAAGCTTTGGTTTGACCTAGTTGACTAAGTCAACTGTGGTTGACTGAAGCACCCTTTAAACTTTTAAACATGCATTTCAATCCAATTGAACTCCTTACCACTTGGGATCACTTTCATTGGATTCAAATCATCAATCCAAACTTAATGGACCTATCCCTTGACCCTTGGTTAACATAGTTGACTAAGTTAACTATGTTTGATCAAATTACACATACACTTTTATACATTTCAAACCCTTTGACCAAGCCATTCTCAAGCAAATTCAAACTCATAGATTGACCCATTAGGTCCTTATGAGACTCCCTTTGAAGGCCCAAGCCTTGGGCCCACTTGGGTTATCCACATGGCTTGACCCAAGTTTCCAAAGAGGATTCTCCATGAGCCAAATCTCAACCCAAGCCAAATTAATTCAAACTAAGGGTTGCATTAGCTCGCTCATGGTCCAATATACCCACCCTAGTTGACCCAGCCCTTGGGTTAATGTAGGTTGGGAATTGGGCTAGCCCAAAGTGGTCAAAATCACTAAGGGTTGAGCCATCTCTTAACCTAGGCTTCACCAGCCCAAACCAACACTTACATTGGGTGGCTCTAGGTCCAATGCACCCTCCCTAGTCAACTCAATCCTTGGGTTGACTTGGGTTAAGACCCCTTGTTCAAAGTGGTCAAAACCACTTTAACTTGAGCTAACTCCCACTACAGATCAAACCAAGTCCAATTTCCTATTGCATTTGATAAGCCTTGACCCAATGCACCTCCCACATCAAATCTAGCCCCTGACTTGACCTAGGTGCATCTAAGCTGACCCAAACCATACAGGTTTGGGTCAACCCGAGCCATCTCCATGCCCAATTGAGCTCATATCCAAGTTCAGCAGACCTCCAGCAGCCTTTCCACCTAGGCCTGACCCAACTAATGGCCGGAGCAAGTGGATTGGAGCTCTGGTGGTCCCCTTCTCCTCAAGCCTTGTCCAGGGCCTTTCCAAGGTCTGAGCTCACTACTTTGAGTTCACTAGGCTCATAGAGGCTAACCCTTCTAGTTGGAAGCCATCTGGCCATCCACCAGTGCGATCCTAGCCATCCGTCACGATGGCCAAAGCTTAAATAGGGCACTTCTCTCCAGAGCACCTCATTCCCTCTGCTTAAACTCATACTTCCAGTGCTTCTCTAGTTGGGACAAACTGAAGGACAAGTGTTCGTTGTCATCCCCTCAAGATTTCTGATAGAGAAACTCATTTGTTGAGGCTTTCTCTAAGGTATACTCCCTAGATAGGTGGTCCGGTCAAGTGTGAAGAAAACTTCCAATCCAATGGATTTCCACTGTTGGATTTAAAGCTGTTGTTATCTTGATCCTTCCTGCAATGTTTGGTAGAGTTTCATCGGCGATATCTTTTGGATCACATTGGAAAATCCCTACGACTATGGTATACTATGGGAGGTTGAAGAAATAATCATAACTGTTGAATTTAATCGATGACTTTGATTAAGTCCTACAATTATGGAGTGATTTCAATCCCTACCATCTAATCTTCCATTAGACAGTAACGGTTAATCCCACTTTTACACAGTCAGGATCAGATGGCACCCACGTGTAAAGTGCCGACTAACTATGTAAATCCTAATTTAACATTCTAGGAAATTCAGGGAACTTCAAAATTTAATATCTCCTCATCCACTTAACCAAATTAGGTGATCTTAGGCTCATTGGAAAGGTCTTGAGGAGACCTATCAAAGCCCTATAGTTTCAAGCCATGATTATGCATGCAATTTAGTTAATTATAGTAATAGCTTTAAAGGTATTTTTGCAATTATGGTTTAAGGACATTTCACCATGGCATGAAATCTTGGGAGATCAATCTTGGGCATGTCTCTGACATTTCCAAACTTTCTCTCCCCTATTTGATTTGATTAAGGGCATGGTTAAGTTTAAGGGTCATGGTTTGACCCTTAAATTTTACCCAACCTAATTACCTTTTTAATGGGAATTAGGAATTGTGCTTTGGTGTGTTAATTTTGCTTAGTGTAAGGGTTAGATGGCCTTCAATTGTACCACAATCCTTAGTCTAGGTAGCCCATGTTAAATTTTTTAAGGTAACTTAGAGGTTACCTTGGTGGTTTGGTTAACCACCTTAGAGGGTCCACCATGGACCCAAATTCAGTGGAATTGGGCCTTCAGAACAAGTGAACTCATAGCCCATGTTTCACTAAAATTGAAGTCCATTTGGTCCACCATTTAAGCAACCCAACTTTAACCCTTGAAATTGACCTAAAAACTTAATTAATTCACAATCAATTTAAATTAAATCTTAAAAATTCAAATAATACATTAAAATGCTCATAATTAAATTTACAACTTAGGTAAATTAAATGTTTTTTAATTAATAATTAAATTAAAATTAGGAAAATTAAATGCCCTATTAATTGACTTTAATTTTAGGCTTAATTTAATTTTTAGTGTAAATTAATAAATAAATAATTTAATTAATCAAAAATAATTAAAAATTTCAAAAAATCATCAAACACTTGAGAACACTCCCTTGGGTCATTCCTGACCTTTAGGAGTGATTTTAAGAAGTTTGGAATCAGTTTGGATTAAAATCATTAAAATCCTCTTAATTTAATAATTTAAAAATTCATTTAATTACTTAAACTTTAAAAATTTATAACTAAATCTAGAAAATTCCAAATTGACCAAACTTCAGGCCATTTAACTCCATTTAAGGTCTAGTATTTAATAAAATATTGAACCATCACAATCAAGTCAAAGTCAAAAAGTCAACAATTTAGTCAATTATAGTTCAAAAATATGTTAAAACTTCAAAAATTCATAACTTAATGTAGAAAAATCTAAATCGAGCAAACTTAGTATCTAATTACTCACCTTAGTAGCTAGTATTTAAGAAAAATATTAAAACTCCAAAATTCATTTTAATTTAAAAAGTGAAATTTTGACCCCTTAATTAATACATTAAAATAAATAAAAAATTCTAATAAATTATAATCAACTCAAATTCTAGGGAATTTTAACTCAACCATTAAAACCACTAATCCATCAACCTAATTAAAAATTTTCAACCCCTTAACCTTCAACCAATTAAAACACTTAATTAATACCAGATACTATTGGGTAACTTGGGCCTACGAGATTATTAACTTAGCCCCAAGGAAGGTGAAATAAACTTCACGGTCTTAGTGTAAACAAAGGTAGTAATCATTTGACACTTAAAATACACTTTAAAATCAGCTTTAAAACACTAATACTTAAACTTAAATTAAAACTTCCCTTTGACCTTCAACAAATTAAACACTTAAAAATTTTAACAATTACCTAGTGTAGGACATATCCAAGCTATACAGTCTTCTACACACACTTTAAATGATTTGCTAGGACAACTGACTCTAGATCTAGGCTAGGCTAGTGTTTACTTTTCTACTATTATGTGCTGAGTTTTTTGTGATTTTTACTACATGCTGATTGTAATGATTTTATTGATGTGAATGTTTATTTACTTATACATCTATAAATTAATATGATGGGCATTAGATTACCCCTAGGATAGGAGCAATCTAGATGCTCACAAAGTTTTTTGCAGGCGGCCATGCTCATGGTGGGATAAATTAAGGGGGTAAAAATAAAGCTTAAAACTGATATATGTAAAATGTTAAGTCCCCCTCAAAATTAAAAGAGCATGGCCAAGCATGGCTGTGATTTAATTTAATGTGTGTGTGTATATATATATATATATATATATATATATATATATAAAACTGCCTGGGATGGTTTATGATTTTGATTATAATTTCTTAGGATAACCATGCAGGGTGTCTAGTAATATAATTTAATCAAGTAGAGTTGTGAAAGTTAACTTTGAAATGGGATATCATATCCAACTTAGAATCCAAAGAGGAGGGAACATCCCTTAGGGGAGAGTTCCCTTCTATTTGGAGATCCAAGTTAGGATGACTTTAAAATCTAAAGAAAAAAAATACCCCTTTGGTGAGGAGTTTCTTTTCATTTAGATATCCAGACCTGATGAATTCAAGGAACTTATAGAAGGATGAAGAAGTGAGGATAGAGAGATATCTCACTTAAAGTCACTTGCATCATTTTAGGATTAGAATCTGGGTTATTGTCAATGGCACCCAGGCACTTTTTACAGACCCTGGGTTATAAATTAAGTGGCACTTGCCACATAGATATTATATTTATTTAATTGATTGATTTAATTTATTTATATTATTTATGCAGTAGAGAGGTATTTACTTTTTTAGCTTTCTTTCTTGCATGTCATATTTTATTTTAGCTAATAATCAATCAGAGGCTCGTAAAGGTATGATTAAAAATCTTTTCTACTTAAATTAAATAAAATTTTAAAGCTCACGTAGAAACTATAACTCTTTTAAGAAGTAAGCTCAGGATCATCAAGAGTTCTCTTATATTCATATTAAATACTTTCTCTTCCTTATTAGGCACCTCCTTGCCTATGGATTTTGGTAGACCACCTAGCCTATTAGGGTGCAATTCTGTCAAGGAGATATTGTGCAATCTCTAGAATTAAATCTATTTTTAAGCCTTTTAAAATTACTTCATATTAATTTATGCATTTGAGTCAATCAGCATGTATTACATTAGAAATAAATTAAAAGAGTCAAAATTTTAATTACATTTTTTGACACAATAATCACCCTACATAAGTCAAGGGCCCAATTAGGATTGCTCTAGATGTCAGGTCCAATTCCTCAAAATTTAACTAATAATGTCCCTACTAATCTTTCATAAAGAGACTGGACACATGGATTATAAGTGCCTAGGTGATTAGCTGACTCTCCAATCTAGACTAGGGTAAGTTCATATTTGTAGGGCATTAGCTAGGTTCAAGCTACTATTGTTCAGTGCCCAATCTAGATTTAGGATCTTGGGCAGACTCAAAATCTTAATCCCCCACCCTCGGGAATATAATTCCAACTTTTTAATAAATTGATAACTTGAATCAAAATTTCTCTCAAAACTAAAATTTAAAGCCCAGCACATACGATAAATTGAGGCATTTTTGAATAGTTCTAGAATCTCAAAATGCCTCCTATTTTTATCCTTTGACCTCTAGAAATAAGTGTTCAAACTTGATCCAATCCCAGTTGAAATTCAAACCTCACTTCTTTGATATAACTCCTCAAAAATTCCAAATAAAATTTCTTCCATTATTTTGATCTAAAGTTTTTATAGGAAACTCTGGTTTCCTAGGATATAATTAACTATGAGGGCTTGCGTTCGTAGGAGATTTAAAAATCTCAGATCAATTTTCAAAAATCAATTAATCTTCTTTGGAAAAATTAAAGTCATCGATCATTATCATCATATTTAAATGATTGATAGTAAATGATATATTTTTTCTCCAGAAAGATATATCATTTTATTATCAAGACATTGATTATAAAATTAATGATCCTTTATAAAGATTATTATAATCAAATGTTCGATTGAATGTCATTTTGACCCTTCGGGGTCATATGTAATTCTTTCCTGAATTTAATTGTGATAATCAAGATTAACTTATAGTTTTATTATCTGAACCCATTAGGGAATGATATCTTCACCTCCTGAGATGATTTATCATTCATAATGAAGTGTTTGATTTTAAAACTAAAATTTTAGAAAATCAACTTTTCCTGAAGAAAATTAAGTTTCAAATTTGCTTTGCCCCCTTTTCAAAGCAAAGCATGCATTTTCAAACACAACAAAAAATGGTGACTCTGCTAGGGAATGTTTCTCTTTTCATCTTTAATAATAATAAAAATTTTGTTGCATTGGTAGTTTTGACTACCTTCCTTTCGTCGATCCCTCTACCCATTTCTTCCTTGGGTGAGTGTGGCCAACATCAAAAGATTTGATTTATAAAAAAATTGAGAGGTGAGTGAGGAAATCTCCTCTAGATCTAGGCTTTAATATTTCACCCCTAAGTTAATTGGTGGGACGAAAGAGTCAAGCCAATCCTTCCTGTTGAATAAAACTCAACATGTTGAGTTTCACAATTTGAAGAAAATCCCTCAATTTCAAAATTTCAATTCTATTTCAAAATCATCCAAGTCAATTTTGATCTTCATCATTTTATGTTATGCTGCAATATCCTATTGCAATATAACATATATATGGAAACTTCAAACCTTATTAATTCATGGGTGACCTTCGCATTTTATCATCATATGTTGGGCTATAACTTCCTATATCCCAACATATGTGATAAGATACAGGGTCCCTTATGAACTTTCAATTTTCACTTCAAAATTCTAATTCAAACTCTCTTTTCTAATTTCAAGAAATTGACTATATTGAAATGGCCGACAAGTTAATTTTCTCCCTTAATCAAGACATGTATGTGGAAGAACTGATCTGTAACAACACCATCCAATTCGACATGGGTTTTAAGACTTTGAAGTTATCTGTTAATGGGGGTGTGATTGTTAACTTAGGTTCTGGAGGGGAAAAGGACACTCCGATGGTATAGATCACTATTGGGGTGGGGACTGACTCCCCTAATACTAAAAAAGGGTTTACTTTGCCTTCGTACCAACAACATCCTCTACTAGGAAGGAAGAAAAGTTGAAATCCCCTGTCAAGGGTTCTAAAGTCAAGTCAGTTTTTGAGGAGGGGTCGAGGTCTAGAACCCCTTTTACAAGTAAGAATCAATGAAAGAATTTTCTTAGGAGGATTAGAAAGAAGATAACTAAGTTAAAAATATTACTGAACTGAAAGCCCTGGGTCAGGTAGAGCTAGAGGCTGTTGAGGAGCTCCCTATTCAAGTTCCTCTTTGCTCCTTAAGGGGAGCCGCTTCTACCCCCTGCTACTGCTGTAGGGGAGGAGAGGAGACCTAGGATAACTAGCTCTCCAGCATGTCTGATGGACTACTATATGAAGAAAAATCCTAAAGAGAAATAAATTTAAAGGACTAGAATGCTAAAGAATATAATCCATACCTGCACTGCCCAGTCAGGTGAATTAAAAGGGTAAACATGTGAAGGGGGTGATCTCACATCACTTTGAGAAAGAAATTCTTAAGGAGAAGTGAACTGAAGTGAAGAATTTGACTCCTCAACATGTGAGGAAGAATAATAAGTTTGTTAAACATCCTGTTACCTTAATATTAGTGGATAGATACCACTGGGTGCCTTGCCTCCCGTTTATCAAGATGGAGGATTTTGCAAATCTAGGCCAAAGTATTATAATTTTGATAATAATAATATTATAATTTTTTACTACTATTGTTATTGCATATCTATTTTGTTTTCCCTACTTACTAACCTTTCAGGTCCATAAGTTCACTTGCAATGCCAATCAACTCAAGATCGAGTCGACTAGGGTTGAGTCTATCTATAATTTCAATTTCAATATACTTTTTACCTTTTTTGAGTCATGTCATGTATTTGGTAGACCCTAAGCTAGGTAACCTTGCACATACACACTCAAGGGGGTAAGTTAGTGAGTTAGAAAAATTTTTCTATTTTTGAACTAATCATACAGTATGATTAAAATTGTACTAGATGATTAGTTATACAAAAAACCCTAATTAGGATAGCCATTATTAAATGTGATTAATTAACTAATCGTACTGGATGATGATTTGGATCATCTAAGACAATCAGTTATAGATATGAAAAATAGCTGCCAATAATAATTTAGGCAATATTTTATTCTTTGATTTTTGTTCTAATTGTACAGGATGATCTACATCATTCTGGATGATTTATGACAATCATGCCTAAATTGATCCTATAATTAGGGAACTAATTATAATTAGATTGATCGATCAGATCATACAGAATGATATATGATGATTGTCCTGGATGATCTTTGATATTTCATGGGACGATCCCCCCAGATGAAAATCATAATTTTCTTCCAATCGTACAGGCTATCATATTAGACGTCACGAATGATTTACGGGATGATATTTTAATCACTGGTCATCATCCTATATCATACTGGACGATCAATACAATATCTTAAACTAATCTTCTTGGATGATCACAGAATCATACTGGATGATTTGTACAATTACTTGAATTGATCGTACATAGCAATGCTGATCGTACTGGCTAAAAGGGCTATTTTATACTGATCGTTCAGCATGATCTATCGATCGTACTGAATGATCTTTAAAGGTAAGTTGAAAATTTAGGATTTTTTGAAGCCCACTATTTAAACAATTATATTTATCATTGGATAAATCTTTTGCTGTTGTATTAATCTAAGAGAGAGCATAGAGAAGGAAGAGAGAGAGCTTGGGAGAGAGAGATTCTTTTGAGGGGGAGTTATGAGGGATTCACAAAGGTTGCTCCAAGCAAGGTTTTCACCATCTTCTTCAAGTTTTTTATCTGGTTCCTTGGTGGATCTAGGAGAGACTTTCATTAGCATCAGATTCAGGTTCTCTGCCTACTGTAGGAGGGAGTAAAAGAATTTTTAGGTTCTCTGCCAACTCCAAGAGGGAGTAAAAGGATTTCCAGGTTGTTTGCCTACTCTAAGAGAGAGTAAAAGGATTCAAGGTACTTTACCTAACTAGGTCGATGGAAAGATTTTGTAAGGGCTTCTGCGCCTTGCTATAGGGGAAAAAGGAGAGACACTACTTTTAGTGCAATACCTAGAAAGGAGGTTTCTAGGGAGTAGATGTAGGTTAAGTTGACCAAACTACTACAAATCTGGTGTGTTCTTTCTGTTTACTTTTTCATATTTAATTTCTGCATTTTTTATGTGTTGATATGTGCTTGAAATCTCTGAAATTTTTATTATTATGAAACTGATATGCTTTCACATCAAGGGTTTTTAATTTTTTAGTTTGTTAAATTTTTTTTAAAATAACCAATTCACCCCCCTTCTTGGTTAGCCTCGAAACTAGTTTTTTAGGGTTTAAAAACCCTTATGAACTTTCAAGTGGTATCAGAGCTTAATTTATAAATTAAGTTTTGGAAAACTTTTGAAAAAAGATCTATGACTAATTTTGGTAATTGTAATACTATAGAAGGATATTCAATTACACAACAACTATTATTTGATAATATTTCTTTTGATTTTTAAAAAATTTGTATGTCCACCTTTTTACAATCAATTAATTATCGCATGTGGATGTTAGTCCAAGAAGGATTTTCTACACCCTTTAGATTAGTAAATGGCATTAAAACTTAAATACCTTTTTCTGAATGGACTACTGATGATAGTGATTTAGCCAAACTGAATGTTAAATATTTGAACTATTTTTTTGTGCTTTAAAATTTAAAGATTATATGCATGTTTCTACTTATTCAACTGGTAAAGAGATTTGGGATAAACTCTATATTACTTATGAAGGAACAAAGGAAGTGAAACAATCTAGGTTAAATATTCATAAATTTTTTTGCATGAAACCTAGTGAATCTAAAGTTTCTTCTGATATTATATATTTTGAATACAGGAACCCAGGGCACCTGAAGTCCGATTACTTAACTCTTAAAGCTCATCCAAGCAAGGAGAAGGGTGAAGAAAAACCTAAATTTAAGAAGGGAAAATAAAGGATTCAGAAGGCCTTCTAGGCATACTCTAGATTAGACTCTTCTAAAACTAAAGCAGAAGAGGAGGTAACCAACCTATACTTAATGGCAGATGATTATCTTAACATTCTAATCAAGAGGAGGTATGTGAGCTTACATATGAATAACTATTTAAAGTTTCTAAAAAAATTCATTCTTTATATAGGAAGCTTAAAAAAGTTACATGCAAGCCTCAAATCTAATTTTTAATTCTGTAGAAAGAGCATGGATGCTTAAGAAAAGATCACTCCACTTTGGATAGCAATCACATGGCTTTGTTTGATGAATTTGATATCTTAGACAAGAAGCATTCTGATTTAACTGACGAGCATGATTACTTAAAAGCATCCCATATTGATTTAGAAAATTTATTTAAGAAAACAAAGGCATATTTAGATGAAGCTAATAATAGGAAGCCTGTATTAAAAATTGAAAATTTAATTCTTAAAAGTGTAAATCGGTTTTTACAAACCAAATTAAATGCTTTTAAAGAAAATAAAACATCACCTATACTTGCACATTTATATAATCCATTACCACAGCATGCATCATGCAAATATAGGAAGAGGCACCATCACCCACATAGATTAATTAACCCTTTTCTTGGTGTTAGATATTTTTCTTGTGGTATGCTAGGACATATCTCTCACACTTGCACCATTCACCATAGAATACATTTGGTGTGGAGACATAAATTTCAAAATTCAGAACATAGCATGCATGCATTTCATTCTTCTTTCCATAAGATGGGACCCAAACTTATTTGGATTCCCAAACTTGACATCTGATGATTTTATATGAGTGCTCTCATAAAAGACCTCATTAGAGCATGACTGGAGATGCAAATCAATTCATTTCTTTGGAGGCCAGGGCAGGAGGTAATGTGACACTTAGAGATAACACCACCAGGAGAGTGGTGGGCTCAGGTATAATTGGTAATTCAAAAAAATTCATTATTAAAAATATTTCACTTGTAGATGGCTTGAAATATAATCTGCTTAGCATCAGCCAGCTCTGTGATAGATACTTCAGCATAAAATTTCTATCAACTAGCTACATAATAAGCTTAAATGACAAAACTATTTTACATGGAAGGAGAATCAATAATGTCTACATGCTTAATCTTAATTACATTAAATCTAATACTACTTTTTACTTAAAAAATAATTGCCGATGAATCTTGGTGATGGCCTAAAAGATTGTGTCATTTAAGTATGAAAAGCCTTAGAAAAATCACCCAAAAAGAGTCAGTGAGAGGAATTCCCAAACTAGAGTTCACTAAAGACCACCTATGTGATGCTTGTCAATTAGGGAAATAAGTCAAATCCTCCTTCCCCTTAATCAAGGATATTACCACTAGCAAACCCTTAGAAGTCCTTCACATGGATCTCTTTGGACCTATCAGTACTGCAAGCCTAGGAAGGAAAGTCTTTGGGTATGTGATTATTGATGATTATTCAAGATTTACTTGGGTTAGATTCCTATCTCATAAAAGTAAATCATTCGAGGAGTTTAGATCATTTTTTACTTGGATTCAGAGGAAACTAGGTTGTGAAATCTTAACTATTCATAGTGACCACGATGGAGAATTTGAGAAAAAAAATTTGAATCTAATTGTAAGGAGCAAGGGATAGATCAAAACTTTTTAGCTCTCAGGACCCCTCAGTAGAACGAGGTAGAAAGAATAGGACCCTGGTAGAAGCCGCTAGAGCCATATTAGCTGAATACTCACTTCCTAAATACTTCTGGGTAGAAGCAGTGAATACAACCTATTATATTTTGAATAGGGTTAATGTTAGATCCATGCTGAATAAGACACCCTATAAAGTATTTAAGGGTAAGACACCCAACCTCTCTCACCTTTATGTCTTTGGTTGTGAAGTGTTCATTCTGAATAAAGGGAAGTCTCAACTAGGAAAGTTTTACCCAAAATCTGATAAAGGAGTGTTCCTAGGTTGCTCAAATGTTGGAAAATACTATAAAGTCTTCAATAAAAGGACACCGATAGTAGAGGAGACCACTCATATTGTATTTGATAAATCTGATAATTTTGGAGTGTCTAGGGTGGAAGAAGAAGAAGCAGTAGAAATTATCCAAGGAGTAGATTCTACAAATCTGGAGGAAAGGGTAGAACCTAAAGATACATTACCTGGATAATGGAGATATTCTTTAAGTCATCCTAAAGAACTGATCTTAGGAGACCCATCTGAAGGTGTTAGAACTAGGCATGAACTTAAAAAAGAAGTAAACCACTTTACATTCATCTCAATGACTAAACCCACCAATATAAATTAAGCCCTATATGATGAATTCTAGATCCTAGTCATACAAGAAGAGTTAAATCAATTTGTAAGGAATGATATTTGAGAGCTAGTTGAAAGACCTAAGGACCAGAGTGTGGTTGGAACTAAATGGATTTTCAAAAACAAAATGAATGATTCTAGAGTAGTGGTGAGAAATAAAGTAAGATTAGTGGCTAAGGGGTATTACTAGATAGAAGGAATTGAATTTGGAGACCTTTGCTCATGTAGCTATATTAAAAACCATTAGGGTGCTACTAGCCTTTGTTTTCTTTAAGGGATTCAAACTGTACCGAATGGATATCAAAAGTACCTTTCTGAATGAGGTAATAAAAGAAGATGTGTATGTTGAACAACCGCCAGGCTTTAAAAATTCATAACTTTCTAATCATGTGTTCAAATTAAAAAAGGCATTATATGGACTAAAACAAGCACCCAAGGCATAGTATGAAAGACTAATCATATTTCTACTAGAAAGAACCTTTGTTATACTGGTCTTGATGCTTACGAATAAGATTTAGCCCGCTTTGATGCTTACGTAGCCTAACCGTAGCAGCAGCATGACTAGGATATAGCTGGTTTGGGGAGTAGTTTGATTCCATTCACCGTTACTTCCAGCCACCACCACCACCACCTCCACCTCCACATGATCAGGATCCTTCTTTTTTTCTAGTTTGCTCAGTGCTTTTGTTTATATAGTTGTACTGATCTTGTCTTTTGTACTTTGTAATGTAATTACTTTATTCTCTTTTGTATTTTTTCTTTTTCCTCCTTTTTGTGATGTCAAAAGGGGGAGTAGTGTGTTTGTTGCTTCTTATATTTTATCAAAATGAGTTTATTTTCTGTTTACTTATTTTCCATTTTTTTATGTCTAGCATTTTTCTTAAATTAAAAAAATATTTAAAAAATATAAAAATAATTTTTTAACTTCCCTTACTTTCAAAATTTTATCTTCTAAGGGGGAGTTTCAAAGAATGTTAAAGGGCTTTGAAAAATTTTAACAATAATGTTTTCCATCATAATAAAGGAGGAGATTGTTGCCAATTTGGGCCCAGGTACTATGATTTTGATGATAATAAATATTATTATTTCTTTAATACTACTATTATTGTATATCTTTTTTATTTGCCTTGCTTACTAACCTTTCAGGTCCATAAGTTCACTTACAATGCCAATCAGCTCAAGATTAAGTAGACTAGGGTTGAGTCTGTCTATAATTTAAATTTTAATATACTTTTTACCTTTCTTGAGTCAAGTCATGTATCTGGTGGACCCCAAGCTAGGTAACCTTACACACACACACACACTCAAGGGGGTGAGTTAATGAGTTAGAAATTTTTTTCTATTTTTGAACTAATCATACAATACGACTTAAATCGTATTGGATGATCAGTTATGCAGAAAACCCTAATTAGGGCACCCATTATTAAATGAGATTAATTAACTAATCATATTAGATGGTTCAGATCATCCAGGATGATCTATTATAGACATGAAAAATAGTCTCCAATCATAATTTTGGTAATATTTTATTTTTCAATTTTTGTTTTAATTGTACAAGATGATCTACATCATTCTGGATGATTTATGACAATCATGCCTAAATTGATCCTATAATTAAGGCACTAACTATGGTTAGATTGATCGATCAGATCGTACAGGATGATATATGAAGATCATCCTGGATGATCTTTGATATTTCATTGGACAATTCCCCATTATCTAATACAAAAAATGTAATTTTCTTCTAATTGTATAGGCAATCATACTGGACGTCCCGAATAATTTACGAGATGATATTTTAATCGATGGTCATCATTCCATATTATACTGGGCGATCAATATAGTATCTTAAACTAATTATCCCTAACAATCACAGAATCGTATTGGACGATCTGTACAAATACTTGAACTGATTATACAGAGCAATGCTAATCGTACTGGCTAAAAGGGTTATTTTGTACTGATCATACATGTTTATCTATCGATTATACTGGATGATCTTTGACAGCAAGTTAAAAATTTAGGATTTTTTGAAGCCCACTATTAAGCAATTGTATTTATCCTTGGGCAAATCTTTTGCTACTGCATTGATCTGAGAGAGAGCATAGAGAAGGAAGAGAGAGAGCTTGGGAGAGAGAGATTCTTATGAGGGGGAGTTATGAGGGATTCACAAAGGTTACTGCAAGTAAGGTTTTCACTATCTTCTTCAAGCTGCTTGTCTGGTTCCTTGGTGGCTATGGGGGAGACTTTCATCAGCATCAGATCTAGGTTCTCTGCCTACTCTAGGAGGGAGTAAAAGGATTGCAAGGTTCTCTGCCTACTCCAGGAGGGAGTAAAAGGATTTCCAAGTTCTTTGCGTACTCTAGGAGGGAGTAAAAGGATTTCCAGGTTCTCTGCCTACTCCAGGAGGGAGTAAAAGGATTCAAGGTACTTTGTCTCACCAGGTAAGTGGAAAGATTATATAAGGGCTTCTCCGCCTTGTTATGGGGGCAAAAGGAGAGACACTACTTTTAGTGCAATACCTAAAAAGGAGATTTTTGGGGAGTGGACATAGGTCAAGTTGATCGAACCACTATAATTCTGGTGTATTCTTTCTATTTACATTTTTGCATTTTATTTTCATATTTTTTTATGAATTGATCTGTGTTTGAAATCTCTAAAATTTTTGTTATTGTGAAACTGATCTGCTTACACATCAACAGGTTTTTAATTTTTTGGTTTGTTAAAGAATTTTTAAAATAATTAATTCACCCCCTCTCGGTTAGCCTCAGGACTAGTTCTTTAGAGTTTAACAACCCTTATAAACTTTCAGAGGAGATTATATTGATTGGATCCAGTTGAGGCTACCATCCTTCAAGCAGGCCACCGATCCCACCTCCAAAACTTCCAAAATTGGCCCAGTAGCAGTCAAGACTCGAGAGGAAGATAAGAACAAGCAGATTATTCAAGATAATGACCAGAGGCCTAAGTCTGCTAGAAAGCAGTACATTCCTAAGAAAGTCAGCAAGGTTAAAGACCCCCAGATACCAGTCGATGTCCCCAAGCTCCCTACTCAGGGATGTGAGGGATCTTCCTCACCTGATATAGGAGTTGAGACTCCTTAGGCTCCTCCATGACCCTTAAGAAGGATGCCCCTCAGCTTGTCTAGGATGCCACTCTTTCGACTACTAATTCCAGGACAATCAAAAGGGAGGGGATAGTTCCTAATGCAGATGAAGAAATGATTGAATAAATAGTAGCATAACCTCTCACTATATATTACCTTAAGATTAAAAATGTTATCTCTAAGTTAGAAGAGAGGGAACTCAAAGATATGATAGATTACATTGGCTACCTACCCATTAACCTTGAATAAATAAGGGTAGACCAGTTGATGAGGTGGTACAAGAGATTAGGGATATTCTCAAAAAGAAAGAAGCTATGGAAACTTTTGATCCGGATTAAGATGACTTATTAATGGAAGAAGATGAAGCTGTAGTCGGTAGCATTAATATGGTTAAAATAAGGGCATCGAATAAGGAAGATGAACTTAGTAGACACCATTTTAGTAGGGAGGAAAGTTCAGTAGCTGTTGATTTAAATTTCGATGAGTCAGTCAGACCTAAAATAAAGATGAATATATTAGGGATCTAGAAAGACAAGTCATAGAAATGCTACTAAGAGTTAAAATCATGTAGAGTTAGTTGGCTAAAATCCAGTAGCCCCAGCCCAAGCATTCATAGCCCACAGTACATGCATTTGGTGTTCAAAATAGAAACTAAAATCTAATTTAAAAATTCATGAGTAAGCGCCAACATCTCCTCTAGTTCAACCAGCAGTTTCTTCAGTTCCACTACTACTAGATCAGAAGGACATCAAAAAGATGATTAAGGACTAGGTAAGGGAGGCCTTGGCCCATTTCCAAGGGACCACATATATTTCGAAGGGTAGACCATACCCTGAAGAATATGATTTAGTTTCTTATTCGAAGGGCTTTGTACCACCATCCTTTAAATTTTTTACTGGTGTCGAGAACCCAAGATAACATCTGGCCCATTTTTGAGCGAGCTGCTGCAATGTAGCAGGGTTGGACACTCTACTATTTTGCCAGTTTGTCAGTAGTCTTTCTAGCATTGCTTTTGAATGATATGCTGATCTTCATAACAGTTTAGTGAGAACCTTTAACAAGCTAGAGAATCTATTCTTAAAGAGATTCTCTAGAGCTCAGTAACGTATAACAATGGGCGATTTGGTTGTTGAAAGCAAAAGCAAAAACGTCATTGGTTGAGTACATATTGAGGTGGCAAAACATCTCATTAAAGTGTGAACCTTAGTTGTAAGAGCAACATGCAGTGGATATTCTTTTAAAGAACATCTACAGGCCTATTTCTTTTCTTCTAAAGGGTTAACCATTAAAACATTTGAAAAGCTTCTTAATAAGGCAAGTAACCTACAGGAAGAGACTCCTTAGATGCCATTCTTAAGGGATCTATCTGATGAGAAGAAAGTTGCCAAGCCTGTGAAGTCCTTTAAGAATAAATCATCAATAATCTCAGTAGTGGATAAGGGAAAATAGTTTATGGCAAGTCAACCCAGTGCTCCCCCACCATAGCCAATTAAAAGACAGCCATTCTAGGTGGCCCCTCGACCCACTAGGGACTCTCACTTGATCCCTTTTAAAGATATATTGGTGAAGCCTTGTCCTTTTAAAAGGGATTCAATAAGAAAGATTTTTAAGAGTCTTTTAAAGAAATAAGATTTCAGATTGCCGGAGATAAGGAGGCTGGAAGAGGCAAATAAGAGAGATGATCCCAACTTTTACCCATATCACCACATGCTAGGCCACACGATCGAGGACTATGTTATTTTCAAGGACTGACTTGAGAGGAACTTCAAGCAAGGTATTATTGTTATTTCTAAAGAATACTTGGTAAATTCAGAATAAGGGTCAATCAAAGCAATTTTTGGTAACACTTCTAAGTCTTCTCTGTCCATTGAAGATGGCTGGGATATTGCTTTATCTTGGGCATTTAAAAAGTTGATTAACAAGTCTTTTTATCTTTCTCAGTAACTACTGACGAGAGCCCGGGGCCTGATCTTGGAGGTTGACCTGGAGGCTTCACAGGAGGATGTTGAGTTGCTTTTCTCTCTAGTAGTTGTAGGAACTACTGTATTAAATAAAAAAGATAAGAGTGATATTTTTGTAGAGAGGAAATATACTGATGAGAGATATATTCAAGCGGTGGATGGTGGCATAAAAACCCTATTCCTACTCCTATTATCTGACTTTTACTTTGCCCCATCAAAGGCAAATGGTTAAAAAATTAATAAAAAAGATCCTTCTGCATATATTTTAATGATTAACCATGATTTGCAAAGTGACACTTCTTCAAAAGATAATCAAAATCTAGTTGAGATCGTTCAAGATAACCAAAAACTTGACCTTCCAAACTCAAAATCCAAAAAGGAAGAAGAACTTGAGATCTTATCAGATAGTGACCTCCTCAAAATTAATTTTCATGGGAGTCCCATTGTGATAGAATTTTCAGATTCATATTTCTCTCTAGAAAATGTCAATGTGCTACCTACGGCGAGTGTTGGCTCTCCCATAATTTTCCCTCTCGAGGTATCATGGAGGTACAACTTTACGGTGGTAAGGTCTTACCCTTTAGGCTTCCTCTTCAAGAAAAAGCCAAGCAAGTTATCTCCAATGATTCGATTCTAAATCCTTCTCAACAAATAAATTTTCCTTCGAATCCTCCGGGTCCTGATCTCGGTATTCCTAAGGTTGATTACAATATTTTAGCGCACCTTAGGAAGTTGTCGAGTAAGTTGAGCATCTATGATGCCCTCATCCTCTTGATGGAGATGAGAGAATCTTTAATTGAAAAACTTCTCGATCTTGAGATTTTTCTAGCTCAGCTAGCTTCGACTTCACAGGGTGAAGCTGTCTACTTCAAGGAAATCCTAGGAGTAACCTTTTTTTGACGATTATTTACTTAAAGGGACTACAGATCATAATTGCCCACTTTACATCACTGTAAATGTGGGAAACTTCAACTTATCAAGAGTCCTGGCATATTTGTGTACATTAGTCAATGTGATGAACATAAAGACCCTCACATACATTAAAGTGGATACGCGTAAGCTCACCACTGAAAAGTTGGTGTTATGCGGGTTCAATAAAAAAGATGAGAAGACCTTAGGTTTGATTACCCTTCTTTTATAGATTGAGGATTTGAAAATAAAAGCAAAACTTCATATAACTGATTCGGTGATGTCCTTCAACACACTCTTAGGTAGGCCCTGGATTCACGAATATATAATGGTTCCATCTACCCTACACCAATGTGTCAAGTACTAATGAGATGGCACTGAGTATGTGATTAAGGGTGATCTGCAACTATTTTCTATTAAAAAGATCGAGATCTATGAGGATGCTGCAAATTATGCACTTAAAGGGTCCTCTGCCAGTCCTAAAAGTTGAGATCAAAATCAAAGACTTTAGTACCATTAGTTCATTTAACGATGATGAATATTATCTTGTGATAACTTATCATCTCGAATCTAAGAATGTCCCTATGAAAGTCATCGATTCCCTTAACAGACTTTATTTGGAGACTTCAGATGACTCCGTTTAGCTTCAAGTTTGGGATGCACCCCCTGAATTTGTAAAAGAGATTAAATTGATAGTTGACAAACTAAGATAAATTAACCTTGGAATAGAGGATGACCCTCGCCCCACCTTTATAAGTTCATTATTGAGTGAGCATGAGTCTTGGGATCTAATTTTACTTGTTTTTAAGTTTAAGGACTGCTTTGCCTGAATATATTATAAAATGTCAGGCTTGGCCGCTGACGTAGCAGTCCATAAACTTGTAATTCAATATGATGCCATTCCTATCAAATAAGCTCTTCAACGCATGCGTTTAGAGATATAGAAGCAAGTGATTTTTGAAATCAAGAAATTGGTTGAGGCTTGCTTTATTCGAGAGGAACAATATCCCTCTTGGGTAGCTAGTGTCGTGTTAGTTTAAAAAAAGAATGATCAAATCCAAATCTGTGTCAAATATAGGGATCTGAATAACGCGTGTCCCAAGGATGAATTTTCTTTGCCCATACATGAACTTATGGTGGACATTGCCTCTTCCCATGTCATTTTCTCATTTATATATGACTCATATGGTTACAATTAAATTAAGATGGTCCCAGAAGATGAGAGAAATATTGCATTCAGAACTTCTATAGGAATCTTGTTATAAGGTGATGCCATTCACCCTTAAAAATACTGGTGCAACCTACCAGCGATCCATGACATGAATCTTCGATGACTTAATCCACAATCAAGTTGAATGATACATTGATGATTTGGTCATCAAGAGAAAAGTCAAAGAGGCTCATCTGTATGACTTAAAAGTCATTTTTGAGGGGTTACGTCATTACAACCATAAAATAAACCCCTTGAAGTGTGCTTTCGGTGTCACTTCAGGAAAATATTTAGGCTTCGTAGTGAGGCACTATGGAATTGAAATTGATCCTGCTAAAATTGAAGCCATCTTAAATATGTTGCCTCATAAGATCCTTACTCAGTGCCTTCCAGGTGAAATAGGCTCCCTTGGCAAAGAAGTGGTGTTAGTAGTCACCATAAAAAATTTCCCCCGGCTATAACCCTCTTTATAGCTAGGGTTTTTGGATTAGATAGCCTCTCTAAAATAGAAGTCCTCCTATAAGGAGTATCCCCAAAAGTGGTTCACGATGCTGGCATATGCATGTGAGGTATGGTGGTTCTAGCAGAATGAGACCTCCTAGCGGTCCCTTTAGAATCCATGCTATACACTTGAATAGTGGTAGCCCTTATAGTAGCTGCAGAGAATTTTAGCCCACAAAACTGAATGGTGGCTCCAGTATTTTCGATGTTGATGACAGTATTTTCTAGCTGAATGCTAGCTCCTCATCCCAACTAAACAATAAAAGTAGTGTTCTGTAGATCTATCTGTAAGGGCTTCTGCGCCTTGCTATGGGGGAAAAAGGAGAGACACTACTTTTAGTGCAATACCTAGAAAAGAGGTTTCTAGGGAGTAGATGTCGGTTAAGTTGACCAAACTACTACAAATCTGGTGTGTTCTTTCTGTTTACTTTTTCATATTTAATTTCTGCATTTTTTATGTGTTGATCTGTGCTTGAAATCTCTGAAATTTTTATTATTATGAAACTGATATGCTTTCGCATCAAGAGTTTTTAATTTTTTAGTTTGTTAAAAAATTTTTAAAATAACCAATTCACCCCCTTCTTGGTTAGCCTCGAAACTAGTTTTTTAGGGTTTAACAACCCTTATGAACTTTCAAGTGGTATCAGAGCTTAATTTATAAATTAAGTTTTGGAAAACTTTTGAAAAAAGATCTATGACTAATTTTGATAATTGTAATACTATAGAAGGATATTCAATTACACAACCACCATTATTTGATAATATTTCTTTTGATTTTTAAAAAATTTGTATGTCCACCTTTTTACAATCAATTAATTATCGCGTGTGGATGTTAGTCCAAGAAGGATTTTCTACACCTTTTAGATTAGTAAATGGCATTAAAACTTAAATACCTTTTTCTGAATGGACTACTGATGATAGTGATTTAGCCAAACTGAATGTTAAATATTTGAACTATTTTTTTGTGCTTTAAAATTTAAAGATTATATGCATGTTTCTACTTATTCAACTGGTAAAGAGATTTGGGATAAACTCTATATTACTTATGAAGGAACAAAGGAAGTGAAACAATCTAGGTTAAATATTCATAAATGTTTTTGCATGAAACCTAGTGAATCTAAAGTTTCTTCTGACATTATATATTTTGAATACAGGAACCCAGGGCACCTGAAGTCCGATTACTTAACTCTTAAAGCTCATCCAAGCAAGGAGAAGGGTGAAGAAAAACCTAAATTTAAGAAGGGAAAATAAAGGATTCAGAAGGCCTTCTAGGCATACTCTAGATTAGACTCTTCTAAAACTAAAGCAGAAGAGGAGGTAACCAACCTATACTTAATGGCAGATGATTATCTTAATCATTCTAATCAAGAGGAGGTATGTGAGCTTACATATGAATAACTATTTAAAGTTTCTAAAAAAATTCATTCTTTATATAGGAAGCTTAAAAAAGTTACATGCAAGCCTCAAATCTAATTTTTTAATTCTATAGAAAGAGCATGGATGCTTAAGAAAAGATCACTCCACTTTGGATAGCAATCACATGGCTTTGTTTGATGAATTTAATATCTTAGACAAGAAGCATTCTGATTTAACTGACGAGCATGATTACTTAAAAGCATCCCATATTGATTTAGAAAATTTATTTAAGAAAACAAAGGCATATTTAGATGAAGCTAATAATAGGAAGCCTGTATTAAAAATTGAAAATTTAATTCTTAAAAGTGTAAATCGGTTTTTACAAACCAAATTAAATGCTTTTAAAGAAAATAAAACATCACCTATACTTGCACATTTATATAATCCATTACCACAGCATGCATCATGCAAATATAGGAAGAGGCACCATCACCCACATAGATTAATTAACCCTTTTCTTGGTGTTAGATATTTTTCTTGTGGTATGCTAGGACATATCTCTCACACTTACACCATTCACCATAGAATACATTTGGTGTGGAGACATAAATTTCAAAATTCAGAACATAGCATGCATGCATTTCATTCTTCTTTCCATAAGATGGGACCCAAACTTATTTGGATTCCCAAACTTGACATCTGATGATTTTATATGAGTGCTCTCATAAAAGGCCTCGTTAGAGCATGACTGGAGATGCAAATCAATTCATTTCTTTGGAGGCCAGGGCAGGAGGTAATGTGACACTTAGAGATAACACCACCAGGAGAGTGGTGGGCTCAGGTATAATTGGTAATTCAAAAAAATTCATTATTAAAAATATTTCACTTGTAGATGGCTTGAAATATAATCTGCTTAGCATCAGCCAGCTCTGTGATAGATACTTCAGCATAAAATTTCTATCAACTAGCTACATAATAAGCTTAAATGACAAAACTATTTTACATGGAAGGAGAATCAACAATGTCTACATGCTTAATCTTAGAGGATGACCCTCGCCCCACCTTTATAAGTTCATTATTGAGTGAGGATGAGTCTTGGGATCTAATTTTACTTGTTTTTAAGTTTAAGGACTGCTTTGCCTGAATATATTATAAAATGTCAGGCTTGGCCGCTGACGTAGCAGTCCATAAACTTGGAATTAAATATGATGCCATTCCTATCAAATAAGCTCTTCAACGCATGCGTTTAGAGATATAGAAGCAAGTGATTTTTGAAATCAAGAAATTGGTTGAGGCTTGCTTTATATGAGAGGAACAATATCCCTCTTGGGTAGCTAGTGTCGTGCTAGTTTAAAAAAAGAATGATCAAATCCAAATCTGTGTCAAATATAGGGATCTGAATAAGGCGTGTCCCAAGGATAAATTTCCTTTGCCCATACATGAACTTATGGTGGACATTGCCTCTTCCCATGTCATTTTCTCATTTTTATATGACTCATATGGTTACAATTAAATTAAGATGGCCCTAGAAGATGAGAGAAATATTGCATTTAAAACTTCTATAGGAATCTTGTTATAAGGTGATGCCATTCACCCTTAAAAATACTAGTGCAACCTACCAGCGATCCATGACCTGAATCTTCGATGACTTAATCCACAATCAAGTTGAATGATACATTGATGATTTGGTCATCAAGAGAAAAGTCAAAGAGGCTCATCTGTATGACTTAAAAGTCATTTTTGAGGGGTTACGTCATTACAACCATAAAATAAACCCCTTGAAGTGTGCTTTCGGTGTCACTTCAGGAAAATATTTAGGCTTCGTAGTGAGGCACTATGGAATTGAAATTGATCCTGCTAAAATTGAAGCCATCTTAAATATGTTGCCTCATAAGATCCTTACTCAGTGCCTTCCAGGTGAAATAGGCTCCCTTGGCAAAGAAGTGGTGTTAGTAGTCACCATAAAAAATTTCCCCCGGCTATAACCCTCTTTATAGCTAGGGTTTTTGGATTAGATAGCCTCTCTAAAATAGAAGTCCTCCTATAAGGAGTATCTCTAAAAGTGGTTCACGATGCTGGCATATGCATGTGAGGTATGGTGGTTCTAGCAGAATGAGAACTCCTAGCGGTCCCTTTAGAATCCATGCTATACACTTGAATAGTGGTAGCCCTTATAGTAGCTGCAGAGAATTTTAGCCCACAAAACTGAATGGTGGCTCCAGTATTTTTGATGTTGATGACAGTATTTTCTAGCTGAATGCTAGCTCCTCATCCCAACTAAATAATAACAGTAGTGTTCTGTAGATCTATCTGTATAAATGAAAGGCAAGAGTTAGTAATCTGTATTTGATTCATCACCCCACACTTTTAAACGCAGAGACTACACAGAATAGAAAAATGAAAGAAAGTAATTAAAAATAACTTTAAATCCTGCTTAATAAAATTTTAAAGTTTACTAAATAATCATTTTAGAATATTAAAATTTTTGATTTATTAAATGATCATTTTAAAAATTTTAGAATTTTAGCTCATATTGATTCGCTGCTACTATAGTATACAGATGACTAATCAAAGATGAAAAGTGAATCCATCCCTAGTAGAGTCACCAAAAATTTGTGGGCTTTAAAAATTTGTGCCTTGGTCTCTCCAAGGCCCCTTTCTTCTTTTTCTTTTGGGTCATCGATGAAAGTTTTAACAAGTAGGTTCAGAGGTAAATTTTTAGAAGGCGAATTGGGTTTTGAATAAAACATTACCCAGAGAATTTGCCCTCATTTTGCGAGGACTTTATGGTCTGAGTTCAGGTTTCTTATAGGCGTAAGCCCTTATAGTTAATTACCCCTCCCGATAGCGGGAGAGAACTTTTGATTAAGGCTAGTCATCAAATAGATATATAGTATCAATAAATATATAGTATCTAGCATATAGTAGTAGCATATTTTAGTATTTAAAATTTGATATTTAAAATTAGAAATTTACCACCTTAAAGTTAAAGTGGATGGTGGGGGATGATGATGAAATCGATCAAGATCCCATGATTTTATCATCCCGAGTCATCATGGTCCCTAGTCTACTTAGTCAAAGGAGGTTGTCAACCCAACCTGATAGAAGGATCCTTATTAGTATTCATGGGTTGCTTCGTCTAAGGGTATCTTATACACATGGGGTGAATATTTATCTAAGGGGACAAATTTGAGTCAACCTTAGTTAATAGAAGGCTTTGTGCCCTATCTCATATCATATTAATTCATTTCTCAATGATTTAAAGCCATTATGAAACATACAGGCTCTAACCATGACCTTAATTTAATGGTGTCATTTGGCAACAAAACCACTCAGTCTGAGGTTCCCAATAATAATCGTTTACTTGTGGTGCCATTTGACGGTGAAAACACTAGTAAGAGGACACGTGCCATGTCCTTACTAGAATGAGATGGATTGAGAATGAATTATAGTGATATTTGTTGCAACTTAGTTTTTAAAACTATGTTTTTATATTAAGTGAGTTTTTATGATACTAAAATATTATTATGTTGATTACTATTTCTCCTATCATATATTGGATATATTTTGTTTGTGTTGTTTGTATGTACTAACATTTTAGGAAAATCATACTCCAGACTGTCGAAGACTTCAAGATAGATTAGATTAGGATTTCTTATAATTGAAGTCTATTTTTTTTATTTTTCTTGAGTCTGAGAGAGTATGATTTTAATTGGGTAATCATGCACACACATACTAGGGGAGTGATTAAAATCTTAAAATTTTAAAACTAATCATACTGTACAATTTTAAATTATTCCGAACGCTTTGTAATGGTATTGCCTCCCAAAATGAAGTTAAGCAAACCATATCTAGAATTTTTTTTACTATTTGTATTGTACGATATGTAGTTCATACGAATGACTCACAGAGTACGAAATGGGATTATCCACTTTTGTACCAATAAAACATGATTTATTTTAATAGTTTGTGCTGTATGATGTGGGGCTCATACAAAAGATGAACAAAGTACGAAATGAGGTTCATACATAATCGTTCAGATGAATGGGTTCAATTTTGAACTATTCATGCTGTATGATGTGAGTTCCTACAGATGATTAACAGAGTATAAAATTTGGTTCGCACCAATTTATACAAATGAATTTGAACTATTTATATGTACGAAGTATGATCGTACTATACGATCCAAGTCCGTTCAACTTGAAATTTTTAGTTTTCTGGATAATTTTTCTTGTCCTTTCTATATAAGGGTCCAAAAAAACTTACACTAGTTGGTCTTGCTGTGAATTTCTCTTGAGTGTGCTTTAGGAGTGTGTTTGGGAGAGTGTCTTGAGATTAAAGAGTGAGAGATCTTGTAAGAGGGATTTATGAGGGGATTCACAAAGTTCCCCAACGGTGAGGATCTCTTATTTGTTCTTCATAGTTCTTCCCTACTTCCTTGAAGACTCTTGGGAGAGAATTTTCAAAGGAGATCGGGTTCTCTGCCTTCAATAGGAGGGTGAAAAAGGATGTTGGGTTCTCTGCCTTCACTAGGAGGGTGAAAAAGGACGTTGGGTTCTCTGCCTTGACCAGGAGGGTGAAAAAAGATGGCGGTTCTCTACAGCACCGGGTTGGTGGAAGAGAGATTTTTGTAAGGGATTCTCCGTCTTGCTGTCGGGGCAAAAGGAGAGTCACTAGTGTTTAGTGAAATACCTAGAGAAGGAGTCTCTAGGGAGTGAACGTAGGTCTTGTTGGACCTAACCACTATAAAATTTGGTGTCTTCTATTCTTTACTTTTTACTACTTTTTATTTTCTACACTTTTAATTATTATGGTTAAAAATATTTTTTGTGAAAATTTATCATAGTGTGAAATATCTTAAATCAAATTTTCTAAAATCCAAGAGAAATTTTAAATTACTAATTCACCCCCCTATTATTTAGCCTTGGGAAAAATCTATCAGGTCTAACAACCTATCCGAACTTTCAAGTAGTATCAGAGCCTATTTCAAAAATTAAGATTTAGACAACTTTTTGAAAATCAATATGGCTACTTTTAGAAACTGTAACACACTTGAAGGATATTCTAACAATAGACCAACACTATTTGATAATATTCCTTTTGACTTTTAGAAAACTTGCATGTATACTTTTCCACAATCACTTGACTATTGCATGTGGATGTTAAGTACATGATGGCTATACTGCTCCTACTATACTTTTTGATAGCATTAGGATTGAAACACCATTTGTTAATTGGATATTAGAGGAAAAAGACTTAGCTCAATTAAATGCAAAATATTTAAATAACTTTTTCTGTGCTCTTAAATCTGAAGACTACATGCATGTTTCAACCTGTAAAACTAGAAAAGAAATTTGGGATAGACTTTGCATTACATATGAAGGAACTAATGAGGTGAAATAATCTAGATTGAATATTTTATTACACGACTACAAACATTTTTGCATGAAATCGAATGAATCAATCAGTGACATGTATACTCATTTTATATAGATAGTTACCTGATTGCATGCTTTAGGTAGGAAACTAATAAATTTGAAAAAAATAAATAAAATCCTACGTTATTTACCTACTGCGTATAATACAAAGATAATTGTCATTATAGAGTCAAAAGACTAACATGTATATTCTATTAACAATCTGCTTGGATCACTGATTGCTTACGAGCAAGGAGTGGCTCAAAGATAGATTGATGCATGTGATAAGTGGAACGAAAAGAACATTATGTTGAAAGAGAATGATTTAAAAAGTGATAAATCTCAGCCTAAGGATGAAGAAGATATTGCACTCATGACAAGGAAATTGAAAAGTTTCCTAAGAAGGAAGCAACGAAGATGACAGTATTGGAATAAAGGTAAATTTAATAGGAATGCAAAAGTTTCAAATGATGTTATTTGTTATGAATGCAGGAAGCCTGGACATATTAAGACAGATTGCCAAATCTTAAAGCTAATCATAGCAAGAAGAAAGTAGAGGAAAAAACCAATGTTAGGATGGGCAAGAAAAGACTACAAAGAGGTTTCTAGGCTGACTTAGCTTCTGACTCCTCAGAAACAGAAGCAGAAGAAGAAGTCACAAACTTGTGCTTAATGGTGGACAATCTTAATCTTTCGGATCAAGAAGAGGTATGTGACTTATCTTATGACAAATTATTTGATTTTTCTGAGAAAATACATAATGCATATAGGAAACTCAAAAAACTGCATGCTAAACTTAATATTGATTATTTGAATTTATAAAAGAGCATGAAATCCTTAGGAACGATCACACAAACATTGATAGCAACCACATGAGCTTATTGGATGAATTTGATGATTTGAACAAAAATTATGAACTATTGAAATCATCACATACATAACTTGAAAATGATTGTAAAGTTTTTATAGAAGAAGCTGAACATAGGGAAATTAATTTAAAAATAGATATTTCAATATTAGAAAATGCAAAATCATATCTCAAAATAGAATTGAAAGCTATTATGGAAAATAAATCAATTCCCACAGTTGAATAATTTTATAAATCTAAGCAAAGGCATACAAGTTCAAAATCTAGGAAGAGATATTATAACTCATATAGATTAAGAAATCCTTTTTCTGGTGTGAAATATTTCTCATATGGCATGGCAGGACCTATTTCCCAGACTTGCACTATTCATAATAGAAGATATTTGGTGTGGAGACCTAAGATGCATCAAACACAACATATCACGCATATATCTGGTTTATTATTGCCAAGTGGTGAACCTAAATTTGTTTGGGTTCCCAAGTCTAACGTTTGATTTTTTTATAAAAACGCTCTCATATAAAACCTCGTGAGAGCATTTGGTACCTGAACAGTGGATGTTCAAAGCATATGACTGGAGATGTAAATCAATTTATAACACTGGAAGCCAGGAATAGAGGCAAGGTAACACTTAGAGATAATACCACTAGGAGAGTGGTAGGTACATGTATAATTAGCAATAAGAATAATTTCTTTATAGAGAATGTTTTATTAGTTGATGGATTGAAACACAACTTATTAAGTATCAGTCAGCTGTGTGATAAGGGCTTTAACATTAAATTTTTACCAACAAGCTGTATTATAAGCCTAAATGGAATTAATATGTTGTATGAAAATATGGTAAATAATGTGTACATGCTTGATTTAAATTTTGTAATATATTATAATACTTTTTGTCTCAAAATAATTACTGATGAATCATGGTTATGGCATAGAAGACTTTATCATGCAAGCATGAAAAATCTTAGGAAGATTACCCAGAAAGAGTTGGTTAGAGGTATACCTAAACTAGACTTTACTAAGGATCACCTGCATGATGCATATCAATTAGGAAAATAGGGGAAGTCCTCCTTTCATTTAATTAAAGATCTTAGAACCTGTGTGATGCATATCAATTAGGAAAATAGGGGAAGTCCTCCTTTTATTCAATTAAAGAACTTAGAACTAGCAAACCTCTAGAAATCATTCATATGGATCTTTTTGGATCGGTTAGCACTGTAAGTCTAGGAGGTAAAAATTTTGGGTTTATAATCGTTGATAATTTTTCAAGATTCACTTGGGGCAAGTTCTTATCTCATAAGAGTAAATCATTTGATGAATTTAGAAATTTCTATATTTGGATTCAGAGAAAGCTAGGGTGTGAAATTTTACCAATTCAAAGTGATTATGGAAGAGAATTTAAAAATAAAAAAAATTGAAGATTTTTGTAAAGAACAAGAAATTGATCACAAGTTTTCAGCACCTAGGACCCCTCAACAGAATGGAGCTGTTGAAAGAAAGAATAGAACTTTGATAGAAGCCCCTAGAGCCATGTTGGCAGAATATTTACTTTCAAAATATTTTTGGGTTGAAGCAATTAGTATGGCATATTATGTTGGGAATAGGGTGAATAATAGATTCAAATTGAACAAGACATCCTATAAACTTCTTAAGGTAGAACACCTAATCTCTCACATTTGTATGTTTTTGGATGCAAGGTATTTATTCATAATAATGGTAAAACTCCTTTAGAAAAATTTGATCCTAAATCTAATGAAGAAATTTTCTAGGATATTCTAATGTTGGCAAATCCTATAGGGTTTTTAACAAAAGAACTTTGGTAGTTGAGGAGACCACACATGTAGTTTTTGATGAATCTAGCATTTTGGAAGAGCCAAGGTTAGAAGAAGATCATATTGAGGATTTCTCCGAAGGAATTGAAAAGATAAATTTGGTAGAAAGTGTTGGAACAGAAAATACTTTGCTTAGAGAATGGAAATTTTCTAAGAGTCACCCTAAAGAATTAATTTTAGATGAACCAAGTGAAGGTGTTAGAACTAGACATGCACTTAACAAAGAAGTGAACCATTCAGCCTTTATATCAATGATTGAACCCACTAATATAAATCAAGAGCTTTTAAATAAATTTTGGATATTGGCCATGCAAGAAGAATTGAATCAATTTGTTAGAAATGATGTTTAGGAATTGATTGAAAGGCCTAAGGATCAAAGTACTGTTGGAACTAAGTGGGTATTCAAAAATAAAATGAATGATTCAGGTGTTGTGATTAGAAATAAGATAAGATTGGTGGCCAAGGGGTTTAATCAAATAGAAAGAATTGATTTTGAAGAAACTTTTGCCCGGCCTGTAGCTAGACTTGAAGTGATATGGGTATTACTAGCCTTTGCCTATTTTAAAGGTTTTAAATTCTTTCAAATGGATATTAAAAGTGCCTTTCTTAATGGGGTGATACAAGAGGATGTTTATGTTGTGTAACCTCTAGGTTTTGAAAATTCAAAATTCCCTAATCACGTGTTTAAATTGAAAAAGGCATTGTATGGACTAAAATAGGCACCAAGGGCTTGGTATGAGAGATTAAGCACTTTCCTATTAGAAAGATCATTTGTTAAAGGAAGTGTAGGCACCACTCTCTTCTTAAAAAGGGTAGGCGATGACATACTCGTTATTCAAATATATGCTGATGATATCTTGTTTGGATCCATTAATAAAAATCTTTGTGATGAATTTTTAAAGATAATGAGTAGTGAATTTGAAATTAGTTTGATGGGAGGCTTAAGTTACTTTTTTAGTTTTAGCATAAAATTAAATGAGAAAGAAATATTTCTTAGTCAGTCAAAGTATATTAAGGACATCCTCAAGAAATATAAAATGGATAATACTAAACTAGTGAATACACCAATGAGTTCTTCAGTGTAGTTAGATAAGGACCCTAAGAGAAATCTATTGATCAAAAGAAATTTAGAGGAATAATTGGGTCATTGTTTTACCTGACTGCTAGCAGACCTGATATCGTGTTTAGTATTTATTTGTGTGCTAGATTTCAAGCTGATATAAAGGAATCACATCTAACTGCTGTTAAGAGAATTCTAAGATATATTTTGGGAACTCAAAACTTAGGGATTTGGTATCCTAAGCACAGCTCTTCTTTTAAAATCATTGGATATTCTGATTCAAATTTTGCAGGATATAAGGTTGATCAGAAAAGTACTTCTGGAACTTATCAATTTATAGGAAACTCTTTAGTTTCTTGGTCTAGCAAAAAATAGAATTTAGTAGCCCTTTCTACTATTGAAGCAGAATATATTGCCTTAGGTAGTTATGTGGCACATGTTCTTTGATTAAAATAACAGCTGATTGACTTAGGATTTTTAATTGGCACTATTTTAATTTTCTGTGATAATCTAAGTGCCATATGCATTTCAAAGAATCCTATTGAACATTCTAGAATCAATCTTATTGATATTAGGCATCACTTTATTAGAGATCATGTGGCTAAAAGAAAAATTAAACTGAGAATCAAGTTGCAGACATTTTCACAAAATCACTAGCTTTTGAAATGTTTAGCACCTTAAGAACCAGATTAGGTGTGATTGATCTCAATGCTTAAAATTAAATTTCTACAAATTGAATTTGTAATGTATTAATGTGTATATTTATTCTTTTTGGTTGTTTGTTACTATTTATTTGTTTGTTAGTGTTTTGTTGTTTAGTTAGTTGTTCTTATTTTTTTTTCTTTCGTTAGTATTATGTTTTTTGTGATAATCTAAGTGCCATATGCATTTCAAAGAATCCTATTGAACATTCTAGAATCAATCTTATTGATATTAGGCATCACTTTATTAGAGATCATGTGGCTAAAAGAAAAATTAAACTGAGAATCAAGTTGCAGACATTTTCACAAAATCACTAGCTTTTGAAATGTTTAGCACCTTAAGAACCAGATTAGGTGTGATTGATCTCAATGCTTAAAATTAAATTTCTACAAATTGAATTTGTAATGTATTAATGTGTATATTTATTCTTTTTGGTTGTTTGTTACTATTTATTTGTTTGTTAGTGTTTTGTTGTTTAGTTAGTTGTTCTTATTTTTTTTTCTTTCGTTAGTATTATGTTTTTTGTTTTAGTTTTCATGGTTGCATGTCATGGATCTTGAGTGGGTTATTTTAAAAAAAAAAGGGGAGAGTCTTATCTATCATGTATTATGTTCATTTCCATTCATACTATACGAACCACTTTTGTATTGTACGAATTTATTAGACTGTACATGATATTTTTCCTAAATTAAATAGGTGAAGCAATATTTTTTCAAGCAGATCATACTGTACGATGACATATTCATACTATAAGATTCATTATTTTTCATCTGTACGATTGGGGCACATTTTTTGAAAGACAGTTATTTTTGAAGATCGTATGTATGAAATCCCATTTCATTTGTATGATCTAGTTGTTAGTTTTTTATGTGGACAAACCTAACTGATATGAAATGATCTTTAATATTCTGATCATCCTAGATGAACACATACTAATTTGTATGATCGTGTGGTCAAAAATTCTGTATGAAATGACTCCTTAGGAGTGGCAGTTTACAAAAAGTTATTTCATTTTTGGTCATTTCCATTCGTATGTACGAATTATCTTTCGTCCCGTATGATTTCAAAATCATACGTACGATCTGAAATTTATATTGTATGATAGGTTGTTTTCTCTTTAAATTGAAAGGTGGTGGATGTTTTTTCTTCACATTTTGTTCCAATCCCAAACCATCTTGTGTTCTTCTGTAGAAATGGCCAGTAGTAACAAACATCCTCGTAGTTTTAGGGGCTCATCCTCTTGCCCTGGTAGAGGCAATGATTTTCTTTCTAAGGAGAATGAGAAGCATTCAATCAGTGTGTTGGAGACAAGATTACCCCCTCTTGACTCCTTATTCAAAGTGACATACACTTCTCTATTATGCCTCTATTCGCCTCAACCCAGTTTTCTTTCATCCTTACCTTGATCTATGCTTATCATATAGAAACTTTCCAAATCTTTCTCACGAATATGAAAGTGAACCGAGATCACTCTAGGATTACCTCTTATGTTTTTAAATAGCGAGTTGAAATTACTAAGGAAGACTTAGGCAACTTCCTTCACCTTAGGACTCAAGGGGTTAGAGCACACATCATGCCTCAAGAGAAGACTTTGATTGGTCAAAAATAAACCAAACTCTCAGAGGTGTTACACAAGTAAACCATCTTTCTTGTGTGTATACCCTTAACCAGAATGCTAGGATCATCCAGCATGTCTTGAGAACTTTGATTATTCCCAAAGCTGGTGATCATATCAATTTGACTCCTCTTTTGTTTACTGTCACATACTTGATCATGAACAATACTCCTATTGATGAAGCCCAACTAATCATGGAATACCTCTATAAACTTTTTGATATTGGACTTCTTCACAGTAGGAGGAAGAAAATTGTGGCCTTAAGACACTTAGTTGCCTACTTTTTAGAAAAGAAGTACAACCTGATTCATCCTGAACGTCCCATTAAACTTCCTGTCTACTTTACCGATGCATCTTTTCATTCACTTTTTGGTCGGGATCAAGGATCTGAGGGAGACGATTCAGAGGGAGAAGGAGCCCCTGCTCCAGCACCTGCACCTAGACCCAATCAGAATTTTTATCAAGAAATGATCTAGCATTTTGGCAGAATGAAAACTCATTTTGATCAACGCTTTGATCAAATTGAGAATCACCTAAATCAGCAGGATGCAAGTATAATGAAGACATGGGGTGGGTCTGAGGGTAATTCGACTCGGTCAACACTAACATAGCTACGATCAGTAGTTACTTTACGATGTTCAACCCTCCACCATCTCCAAACTAAGGCCCCTCTGGGTTTTAGTTGTTACTTCTCTGATGTACTTATCGATGTGATTTTTTACTTTTTGTTGAGATGTTCCTTGTGATTTCATGTGTTAGTTTCTTTATGTCGTGGTTCTTCTTTTTATGAGTTGATGTACTGGTTGAATGGGTTGGCTTTACTATGTTATGGTTCTTTATTTTTCCTTAGTGGAATTATGTATTGATGATATGATGTAAGAGTGTAAGTGTTCTAAGTGTTAATGAAATGATGTTTGGTTTGGATGTTCTTGACTTATGCTGAATTCTCTCTTCTTGAATTATTTATGTTTATGGAGACAAATCATTTCTAGTTGATCTCTAGAATAGAATTTTGAATTACTTTGTTCTACAAATTACCTTCCTTGCAAAATTTAATTTCTCAAAATTTTAATTTACATATTGACTGGATATAGATTAGAAGATCAATTTCATGTTCTTATAGACAAGTTTTACTTAGCTATAGTTACAAAATAGATATCTTTTTTTTATTTTATTTCTTTTTTAATGTGTTTAATTTTCTTAATTATTAGAATTTGTGTTAAGATTTATTGATATTGGAAAGATCAAAAATGTAAAAAGGTACACAAACGTGCCAAACTTAAAAGATGCACAAAATGTGCCACTTGTTAAAAAAAAAAGAGAATGTGCAATGTTTGCCAAAGTGAAAAGAGGCACAAAATTAGCCCAAACTGAAAAGATGCACAAAGTGTGCCACAAACAGTTGAAAAGATACGCAATGTCGATAATTCATATTGTTCTTTCCTTATCATTCTATCTCTCATACAAATCTAATAATTGGCAATAATCTTCACTATTGAATTAGAAAATAATGAATACTTATTTCATCATTTTTGCAATAATTATTTTTATTTGATTTGTCTAGAATGAACAGTGAACATGATTGACTTTTCTTATCTTAGTTATTCTTTAATTTAAAATTTGAGTTTTTATTTTGCGCATTATAAAGTTAATTTTGTATTTGTAATTACTTTAAAATCTTCTTCTTTATCAACTATTTTGATTTATCCATAGAAACCTATCTTTTGAAGAGGTACTTCCTTTTTTGTTGTTGTTAAAAGGGGGAGTTATTAGTTATTTTTTAATGTTTTATTTATTTGATGCCTTGGTTGCATTGATTATTTGATGTGTAGTTTTGTTTAAGTTTAGGGTTTTTGCTTAGTTTATTTTTATGGTTTTCATTTTCATTTTCATTTTCTGCTTAGTTTATTTTTATGGTTAGTTTGTTTTTATGGTTTTCATTTTCATTTTCATTTGAATCCATTGTTTTAAATTGATCACTCATTAAGGGGGAGGTTAGGAGAAAAATTTGCGTAAGTATTAACTCAAATAATAATTGTTTTGCCATCATCAAAAAGAGGGAGATTGTTGCAACTTAGTTTTCAAAACAATATTTTTATAATATGTGAGCTTTTGATGATACCAAAATATTATTGTATTGATTACTATTTCTCCTAACATATATTGGATATATTTTGTTTGTGGTATTTGTGTGTACTAACATTTTAGGGAAATCATACTCCAGACTGCCGAAGACTTCAAGACAGATTAGATTAGGGTTTCTTGTAATTAAAGTCTATTTTTTATTATTTAGATTTTTCTTGAGTATGAGAGAGTGTGATTGTAATTAGGTAATCATGCACACACGCACTGGGGGAGTGATTAAAAACTTAAAATTTTAAAACTAATCATACTGTATGATTTTAAATCATACCAGATGATTTATAATGGTATTGCCTCCCAAAATGAAGTTAAGCAAACCATATCTAGAATTTTTTTATACTATTCATATTATACGATAGGTAGTTCATACAGATGCCTCATAGAGTATGAAATGGATGCGTACTAGATCATCCCTGACGAACTTAGAATTTTTTGAACAGTTCATACTGTACAATACATGAATCGTACGGTATGATATATATTCGTAGAGACTATTAATAGAGTACAAAATGGGATTGCCCACTTTTATACCAATAAATATATGATTTGTTTTAACAGTTCATACTGTACAATGTGGGGTTTGTACATACGAGAACAGAGTATAAAATAAGGTTCGTACATAATCGTACATACAAATGGGTTTAGTTTTGGACTATTCAAATTGTACGATGTGAGTTCGTACAGATGATTAATAGAGTATGAACTGGTTCATGCCAATTTGTATAGATAAATTTGAACTGTTTGTACATATGAAGTACGATCGTACTATACGATCCAAGTCTGTTCAACTTGAAATTTTCAATTTTATGGATATTTTTTTTGGTCTTTTCTATATAAGGGTTCAAAAAAATTGACACTAGTTGATCTTGCTGCAAATTTCTCTTGAGTGTGCCTTAGGAGTGTGTTTGGGAGAGTGTCTTGAGATTGAAAAGTGAGAGATCTTATAAGAGGGATTGTGAGGGAATTTACAAAGTTGCCCAAAAGTGAGGATCTCTTGTTTGTTCTTCATAGTTCTTCCCTACTTCCTTGAAGACTCTTGAGAGAGAATTTTTAAAGGAGATCAGGTTTTCTGCTTTCACCATGAGGGTAAAAAAGGACGACGGTTCTCTACAGCACCGGGTTGGTGGAAGAGAGGTTTTTGTAAGGGCTTCTCCGCCTTGCTGTGGGGGTAAAAGGAGAGTCACTAGTGTTTAGTGCAATACCTAGAGAAGGAGTCTCCAGGGAGTGGACGTAGGTCTTATTGGACCAAACCACTATAAAATTTGGTGTCTTCTGTTCTTTACTTTTTACTGCTTTTTATTTTTTGTACTTTTAATTATTGTGGTTGAAAAATAATTTTTGTGAAAAATTATCATAGTGTTAAATATCTTAAATCAATTTTTCTAAAATTGAAGAAAAATTTTAAATTACCAATTCACCTCCCCCTCTTGGTTAGCCTTGGGAAAAATCTATTAGGTCTAATAACCTATCCGAACTTTTAATATTCTTGACCAGACATTTTCTCTTTATGAGCTAAACTAATTTTCAGATTTGTTCAGCTTGGTAAACTGTTGTAAAGGGTGGATGGGTATTTTTTCTTTAAGTATTTTGGTGTTTTATTTTAACTTTAGATATCTTAGATTTTTTGGTGATTTTTGGAATTTTGAGTTTTACATTTTTGTGGAAATTTGGGAGGCATTTTGAATGTTTAGGGTCCCCTCCGATTAATATTTTTTCTCAACACGGCCATCATCAGGGTATTTATGGGCATTTTTATTCTGTTGGTCAAACCTTGTCGAATCTATCTACTTGCTAACAGAGGACTGAGTTCTTTGATAGTTTTAGGCTTTTATTAGTGAATTTTCTTTATTATAGACCATAAAGGTGTAATATGAACATATAAAATAAATATCTCAGTCGGCGTCGTGACTATATATTTATTTGACAGTTTGAGCCGTGTCGATTCTTATTTATTCTCATAGAAGTATCAGACTTGAATTCACGTTCATTTCTTGACCTGCACAGCATCCTAAGACATCACATGCATATTACACGCTCATCGGGGCCTATACGGGTATATGATTGTAAATACATTTTGCATGATACATTTATATAGTAGCTATTTACATGTAATGTAAAGGGGGCATATTCTCATAGTTTTGTATTCATATATACACTCACGTGACTACATGCATGATGGCATATTCATGTATGCTCTTGTATATTTGAATGTATGTGTGTACATTGACATTTTGTATTTGCACATTATTTAATCGTGTTTACATGATGTATTGATATGCAGTGTGATTGACTACTACATTAACCTAATATATGATGTATTTGCATGATATATATGCATAATGCATCTATGCGCTGCCTGTTTGTATGCATTTTTGATGCATAAGAAGGGTATTTTTTATAATCATGCAAATATGGTCAGCTGCATAAATGACTATTATTGATGAGTGCGCATGATTTCATCTTGACATCTGCAAACATCTTCTTTCCACTTGTACGAGTGTTGTGGATACGGTGGCATGATTTAACACCACGTTGAGCATTATTTATTGTGCATTAGTAGTGTTGTTTAGCCCATTTGATCTTCTATAAGTTATTATTTTCTTCAGTAGTTATCTTGCAAGAGTATACTTTCTATTTACAAATGATCTATACTTCGCATCAGGAGCCTTTCACCTATCATATGTAGGTAAGCTGATTTATCTGATGTGATAGCCTGACATTGTAAATTTACTACCTCATTTTACATGTGGCTTATAGCTTTTACCACTGATTCTCTAATTTTTCTTACAAGTGAGTCGTAGCATTGCGCTGCAGGTCATCTGTTACTTTATATAATTAGACTATTGTGTTTTAATAAATCTTCTGTAGTGGCTCATAAGTATTTACATTTGTTGAAATTATTTTGTATTTGCTTGTAGATGATATGTTGAGTGTATGTATGTGTTCGTAGAGGACTCAGCATATTTGAAGTGCATCTACCAGTGTTGCTTGTAAATAGGATCATTGTATACATTGCAAGGCTTCTGCCATCACCTCTTAACTCATAGGTCAGCTATTGTATACATGCCAAACGTCCTATAATTACTTGTAGGTACATATATTTAATGTGGGTTATTGGTTCTTGCTTGTAGGTAGTGTGTTCATTTGTGTCCATGGGGATCCACCGTACTCACGACATATCCACTATTATTATCCATAAATAGATCATATCAGCTATCATCGCTTATAGGGAATGGTCATATTCTTTACAAGGAAACTGACATTTATTATAGGGATGTCACTATATTCACTGCAGACTCTTCATACTTCACCCATGAATTGTAACTATCACACCTCTTCCACAAGCATGAGAATTATACATCAACCAATCATTATTCATAGGTGATTATTTATCTATTCAGAGTGACATTAGTTATATGCAAGCTGCATTCACTTTAAAGTTTTTAAACACCTCTTAGTTGGCAATTCATTGCATGATTGATTGTCACTTCTTGTTAATATTTGCATTTCAGTTGACATGATAACTCCTTGAAATCTTGTGTTATCGATTGTAGGCATATCATTACATTCCTTACCATCTTCTTATATATGCTTGTAGGATGGCAGCCAACGCTGTCGTTTGCAGATGAGTTAGTGTATTTGCTTGCATATTACCGTTGGCTGTCGATTGAGCTGCATGCACCACTGACTTCTTCATGCATGTCGGTCAGTAAAATACTATATAGCTTGTATGTCTTTCACTGTAATCTGTGAATAATCTGTTGAATATGTATTGAGAGTCCTTTGTGGCCCACAGGTGATTGTTGCTTATGGTTGTATAGTGACATTGATATTTTCATTGATGGTTTAGTGCTCTTACCCCTTTTATGAACTGTAGGGTTTACACTACAAATCTCCCCTTCTTCTTGTAAGTGAGGTGTTGTATGCATGAAAGATCTCTTACAATGATTCATTGGAGATCGTATATATTACAAGTGTATTATCCTCCACTTATAGGTATTGTGCCACATGCATTGCATTTCTCTTAACTATATATGTAAAGAACTTATTATATTCACATTTTATCAATCATCATTTCTTTGGAGGTCCATGGAGGTCAAACTTTGAGCTTAGGTGGAGCAAGTTCTTTGGAGCTTGCTCAAAATCATGGGAGGAAGGCACGAGAGAGTCTGGGAAACTTCAGGAGCTTCATGAAGCTCTGGGGATGATTTTTGAAATGAGAGGAGGGAATAAGTTGCTCTTAGTTAGTTTTCTTTATTCAGACCTATCCAATGGGTTTCAACAGTTGGAATCACTTAGGCAGACCCCCTAGATGGCTATAAGCATGAGGGAATAACTAGAGAATGTTCTCTGAGCCAGATGGTGGAGAGTTTAAGCTGAGAGAGGGCAATCTTTGGCTCATATGAACGGGGACCACTTGGGGTTAATTTCACCTTTTTTGGCCACCTTTGACCTCCATCTGGCTAGAGATTATGTGGAAAGATACCTTAAAGTTCTTGAACCCAATGCGTAGGTTAATTGGGTATGGTGAGACTCCATTGAGCAATGTGGCTAGGGATGGACATTCTTGAGCACTTTAGGCTAGCTCAACTTCTAATCTAGGTTAGTCCAGGGGTTGGGTTGACCATGGTAGATGCATGGGACCTAGGGCTATTCAATGCAAGGGTTAATTTGGCTTGGTAGGGCCTAGGTTCAAAATTAGTTCAACCCAAGGTAATTTTGGACACTTTGGGTTAGCCTAACTCCTAGCCCAAGTGAGTCCATGGGATAGGCCAGCTAGGATAGGTGCAAGGAGTCTTAAGGGACCTAATGCAATCATTGGTTTGAGTTAATTTGATTTGGTTTGAGAAATGGCTCAAAGGAAGCCTCTCCTGACTACTTGGGTTGAGCCATATGGCTAACGCCAGTGGACCTAAGGGTTGGGTCATCTCTGGATGATTTCTAAGGAGCTAATGGGCCATCATAAGTGTTCAAATTGGTTTGGTGATGCCTAGAGCATTTGATTTAGATTAGATTTAAGAGTAGGGTTGATTGGTTAAATTAGGTTAACTTGGTTCACTAGGTTTGACCAAAGGTTGAGGTTAAGCTCATTCAATTCAAAATGATATTTTGGATCCAATGGAGGCTATCCCATGAAATTGTGAAGTCTCCTTATATGGAATGCATGTTTGAGCCTTTAAGGGACTATTTGGTCAATTATGGTTGATTTGGTTAACCACATTTAACCAAGGCTTGGATTTGGGCTCTTTCATTTCCAAATGACATCTCAAACTTGTTGAAAGAAGTCCCATATCGAAAGGAAGTCTTTAAGTTAAAAATGCATGTTTGATGGCTTATGGGTCTCTTTGGTTAATCATGGTTGACTTGCTAAACCGAGGTTGACCAAGACTAAGGTTAAGATTTAATGTATCACAATTGATAATTGGAATGCATTGGGAGGGGTTTCAATGGTTATTTTGAATGAGCCATGTTGAGATTTACAAGAAAATATAGCTTTAGGAGGTTTTGGAGTTTTGGGTTTAAATGACTTGCTGGTCAAATCTGGTCAACTATGGTTCACCAAGAGCTTGGTGCTTGTTCAATACATCTTGAGGATGATAATGAACATGATCAAAGATTTCGGGGAGGATCCCAAGGTTAAATTTTATAAGATGCATGGTCTAGTGGCATAGGTTGTAAATATTTGAATATTTTGTACCCTCTGGATATTAATTGAGTTTTGGGTGTTAGAGAGCTTAGATTGATCTCAAATTTGGAGGGTTAACCTTAGGGGCAAGTTTGATCAATATTTAATTGACAAATCAAGAATTGAAGGCCAGTTAGTATGGTTTTGAGGTGGTTGAAAATGTACTCAAAATAGGTTATGGGACAAGGGGTTTTGGCCTTGATTTTTTTTGCTTGTTTAAAATTTTTGATTTGGTCTTGGTTTTGAATTTGGTTAATTGAGTTTGGTTTACTCATGTTATTGATAACCATTTAGGTGATCATCAATAATTGAGTAGGAGGTATCAAATGATAGCCACAAGGTTACTATTACTTGAGATGATTTGGGTTTGATTTGGACTAAATTTGATTTGGATTTGGACTGAGTTTGATTTGGATTTGAATGGAATTTGAAATTGATTTAGTTAAACTCATTAAAAAATGAGGTCAACAAATTGACCCCCAATATGTATAGTAGAACGAAGTTATATTGCACGTATTGGCGTTGACCAAGAGTTTCTTCTATAGTCTTATCCTCTTTCCTAGCCACTTCCTCTAACTCTCTTCCACTCCTTAATTGTATAGCTTTGTAATGTTCTTACCTTTTTCTTTAGGTTTTACCTCTATATTGTCAGGCATAATTCCGTGGGGTCTATTATTTAAAGAAGCTAATTGCCCTAATTAATTTTTAATATTTCTTATTGTAGTAACTTCACTTTGTAATTGGGTTCCATTGGCAAAATTAGATCTTCTAAAGAAGGTTTCTTTTCTTTAATTTGATTATTTAAATTAAATATATGTGGATAATTAGGCTTTGGATTTCCATAATTCTGAGGTGGTGGGTTCCAATTTTCTACATGGTTAGGTTGGTTAGAATTCCAGTTATTATCCCATTTTGATTATTATCCCAATTAAAGTTAGGGTGATTTTACCAACTTAGGCTATAAGTATTAGAGAAAGCATTATTTTGTTTATTATTAATGGCATTTAATGATTTAACTCTTGATATATTTGGATCACTAGATGACCCATACATACTCTTTTTTATTGGAAAATGTGTGCTTTGGGATGTACTGATGTCAAAGTTATCCAACTTTCAAGATATAATAACTACTTGTGTAGTCAAAATTGATAAAGTATTTGATTCATATAAATTACCTACCATGCTAGGGTTTACTCCCTTAGATGGCCAACATAAATTATTGCTGGCCATTTGTTAAATCAAATCAAATGCTTTGTCAAAGGGTTTAGACATCAAAGAACCTCAACTGAGCTGCATCTATAATGGATCTAAGAGAACCTACATGATCATTATAGATTGTTTGAATGATAAGCTAATCAAGCAATACATAATGGGGACACTTCTTAAGCAATTCTTTAAATCTCTCCCAAAATTCATATATTGATTCTTCATCTAGTTAGGTGAATGAGGTAATTAATGTTGTTCTTTAGTTTTGCAATTTTAGATGGGGTAAACATACTTGGCTAGAGATTTATGAGATAAGTCATTCCATATGGCAATTAAGCTTGGAGGTAAATAATTCATCAATATCTTAGCTTTGCCCTTTAATGAAAATGAAAGTATTCTAAGTCTAACGGCATCATCAGAGACTTTGTTATACTTGAATGAAGCAATATCTCTAAGAAACTAGCTATATGCAAGTTAGGATCTTCTATAGGATTTCCTCCACCCTGAGAAATTTATACCATTTAAATGATAGAAGATTTTAGATCAAAGTTATTAGCTTGAATATTTGGTTTATTAATGCTTTGTTGAGTACCCTCAGTCATAGGATTAACATATTCTTTAAGTGGTTTGGCTTAATTATTCTCCTGAATTAGGTTAACCATTTTTAATTCTTTTTGTTATTTTTTAGTTTTATTAATTTTTGTAAGAGTTCTTTCTATTTCAGAATTAAATAAAAATTCTCCTAGTCTATTCTTATTATGCATGTAATTGTAATACACATAATATCAAATGTATAAAGTACTATACAGTTGAATAACTAACGATACAATAATATCAACTTTTAATAGAAATAAATAATAATGAAAGCACAAAACAAGTTAAATAAATACAAGACAAGATAAAATTAGCAATCCATTAAGAATTATAAAAGTGTAAGAAAGGATAATTAATTATAATTCCACAGTAATGATGCAAAAAACTTTACATGCACACTACTATTCTTTTAATTATGGTTGCTATGTTGTCATGTAATTCCTGTTCTATGTAAGTATAGGTGTCATGTTAAGTAATAAAATGATGAGAAGAGTATCATTCCTATATGGAATTGAGTTACCCTAAAATCACTCTAGTACTACTTATATGAACTACTTAATTTATCTTATTAATTAAATAAAAAAGGGAATGCAGTTGAAAATTAATAACTGCATATTAAAGAAGTAAATTCTATATTTAAAATACTTTATATCTAAGATATTTTAAAACTCATATTTGTAACAGTTAGATTTTTGTTAATGTTTCTATGAATCTGAGCATAAATACTCCTAATCTCTTTCTAGTTTGTTAGAATGTTAGCTAAGATTTCTCTCAATTACAATTCTAATATCTCCTTAAGATCCCATAACCCTAACCATCATATGTGTATGCATGACAAAGTTATGTTTTAAATCCCTAATTTTTCTTCCACTCCTCCATTGAGGCAGTAAATAATACTTGAGTAAAATATACAAGAATTCTCCCTTTATCATAATTGAAGAAGATGGGAGTAGTTGTACTATGTATATAATTTTTATTTTCTTGTAGGGATTATAGAAATTTGATGTCCACAAATAGAAAATTAAAACCCAATAACATGGTTAAATACTGATAGAAGTCTAGCGATAGTGGTAGCGATTACTAATGATGGTCATCAACAGTGATCATCAGAAAACACAGAAGAGCTATTTTATTCTCCCAGCTCTTGAACCTCTCTTGCTTTGTAGTTAATAGAGCCCTATTTATAAACTTTTTGAGATGTGCATTTTTGTAATTTTGACTAGAATCCATACCACTTCATCATATAGTCCATATTGATCCCCTTGCTCTTAGATAGTTTTTCAAACATATGGCTGCCTAATTAATGCCAAATTCTATTGAAATTGGGCTCTTTAGATTCATCTCGTTGATCTGCTCGATTTGGTTAAAAGCATGTTATAATTGGAGGTTGTTTTGTCCATTAGTTAATGTTTAGAAAATTTTAAATATAATTCAAGTGCTTGATTTGAGCTCGTTTGGAGTCAGATATAATCATTTTTCATTTGATAGCTTTGACTCGTTGAGATATTTAGTTCGACTGTAAGTTTTCTGAAATAAGAGTTCAGACAATCTTAAATTCAATTGCGAAAGTTCTCAATTTAAAGATTGCCACGAGATTTGTGTAGGTCATGAATTTTCTAGAATTGTATCACTACTAATATTGAATCGTTTAAAGTAAAATAAAATCTTTGCATCTTTATACTTTGAGTTGATTTAGACACTAAGATGTTATATAAGTCATTGTAAAAATTATTGTTATACATGTAAATACATAAGAATTATGTGGTATTGATGTAAATCCTCCTATTTTTATGCATTCTTTTAATAGAAGCTCTTCATTTACTTCGATGTTTTAGAAATATTATATACTTCAATGTTTTAGAAACATTATATATATATATATATATATATATATATATATATATATATATATATATATATATATAAGAAAATTCACACATACCACATTTGCAAAACAGAAACCAAAATGGTATTTCAAGCTAAATTTAATTAAGAATATGAATTGTTGATTTGACCACCTAACAAGCTAGTAATGCATTAGCAATCCTATCCATAAAGAGTTGAAATATCTTACAAAACTGACTTGTTTAATTGAATGGATATCAGCTAATCTAAAAATTTAGTTAATAAAAATGACCATGATTTGTTGGACTCAGATTTAGATCAAGTTACTCAATTGCATCATTATTTGACTTAATGATTACCAATTGATCTAAAAGGCATTGAATAATCAAGCGCAACCACTCAACATTACAACAACCAAGCCTAATATTCTATTCTACCCAAATTCAACAAACTCAACAACAAAGCCTCTTAAGTTAATCAAACGCCGAGTGAAGTCAAAAATTATTGAGCCAATAGAATTCATGACCTAATATGTTGTTCTTTCTTTTAATCATTGCTGATAATTATGGTCCCTATAATATCTTATTTATATTAGTGATTGTTGAGTAGTTAGATTTCTTTCTGAACTTGTTAACAAAAAAAAAAATCGCAATTCACAAAGGATTAAATTTGTCAACATCATAATTTTCTTTCTCTTTTGATATCACCAAAATAATAAGAAAAAAGATGATAAAATTGATGATAAAGTTCTAATGTATCATTAAAATACCCTAAACATATATAAAAAGAAAGTTAAAAAGCACCAACTTAAAGTCTGATAAACTTGTTACAATAACAACAACAACATCATGCCTTTATCCCACTATGTGGGATCAAAATAATCAACTAATTTACCACAAGAAATTATATGGAAGAGAGAAATCAACACTACGAAGAAATCACTAATATAGACAAGAAACTATTTAGATAACATCATAATGACATTTGGAAGAGAGACAACACTAAGCATTATGGGCTACCATTAGAAAAGTCTCCTAATGATGTTATAACTCAAACTAACAACAATCAAGTGTAATAAAATAGATTCTTACTTTGGTGAACTTTGTTTTTTTTCCTATCTAAACATAACACTTCCACAACATTGGCAACATCTTAAGTAAAAAAAATTACAGTGATTATAATTTAGTAGAAATTGCATAAAATATTAAAGCCGGCCTTATACGAGAATTAGATTTAACATATAATATTGAAAGTTAGGCAAATAAATATGTATGATCTAAAAAAAAATTGTACTAATGGGTGTAAATGAGCAAAGTTTGAGCAATTTTCATTACTTGTTAAGACAATTTGTCAAAATTTATATTTGTGTTCAGGTTGTTAACTTATTAAACTAACACAAAGTCTTCACAAATATAAAATATAATTAAGTAATATATAAATTTTAGAATAGACACTTTACCACGTATATGTACATATATTTATATATCCATATGTCTATATACACACATAAGGTTGTTGATGTGGACACATTAAATATACAACCTTATACAAATTAGTCAAACTAAAGAATAGTATAAATTTTTGTGTACTTTTACCAACAAGGTTTCATATTATTTATTTCAATGAACAGTGGCTTGATGATGATTATTTTTAATTACTTGTTTCTCTTACCTGTTTTAGTTTTTCAAACTTATTATGGGTAGTTATATTCACTTCTGGCTCTGTCTTTGCATAGACAATTATTTGCTTTGATTGAAATTGCTATGCTCGTACTTCAACACTTCATTTTCTCTTGTTTCTGCTAGACACTTTTCCTCTAGATCAGAAAGCCTCAGCCTTATGTCTTTCAGGTCTGAATAGCCTAATAAGCTAAGTAGTGATAATCACTGGTACTATAGAAACTTTTTTATCGAAAATAATTCTTGACATGATCGAAGCTTCCACATGAGACACTCTTTCAAACATAGAGGTCCTCTTTTGAGAAACCTCTATAGCAGTATAACTATTTACAATAATATGTCATTATTTTCTTAGCCTTCCATATAACATATTAAATCTAATCGTTTTATTATGCTAGCTTTAGTTTTTTATGCATGTTCTACTAAATTATAATCACTATTATATTTTTATATCTCTAGTGAGATGTTGACAATGTTGGGGAGTGTGATGTTTAGATGGGAAAAAGCAAAGTTCAGCAAAGTAAGAATTTTTTTATTACACTTGATAGTTGTTAGTTTGAGAAGGACAAATTCTTATCACATAATTAAGAGAAATTTTGTAAAGTTAGTCCATAATTCTCTCTTTCAAATGCCCTTATGATGTTATCCTAATAGTTTCTTATCTATATTAGCGATTTCTGAGTAGTGTAGATTTCCCTATTCCATTGGGTTTTTTCTGGTAAATTTGCTAGGTATTTGTCTCAACAAGTTTATCAGACTTTTACGCGCTTTTTAACTTTCTTTTTATGTATGTATGGTGTATTTTGATAATGCACTGGAACTTTTTTCTACAATGTAATTATCTTGTGATTGTCATTCACTTTGGTTAATTTCTCATTTTCATGATATCAAGGAGATATTTTTTTGATCTTTACAAACTTAATCCTTTGTGAATTGTGATTTAGTTATACTAATAAGTCGAGTAAAAAATTCAAACCATTCAACAATCACTAATATAAATAAGACATTTTAGGGACCACCATTATCGTCAGTGATTTAAAGAGTGAACGATAGATTTGGTCGATCGTGATTTCGATTGGCTCAATAATTGTCTACTTCACTCTACTTTTGATTAACTCAGGCTCTACTGGAACAAAGTTCATTGAATATTGGTTCAAATATAATATAATGAGTGGCGGTATTTGTCGCGTTCGATTATTTGATGTCTTCTTTAGATCAGTCGGTAATCATCTAACCAACATGATAGAATAAATTGATCTAATTCGAGTAAAAAAAATTAGTCATTTTTATCGAATAGATTTTGAGTGATTGGCTGATACACATTGTATTAACAGGTCAATTTTGCTAAATTTTTATCAATACATTATTATTTTGTCAGGTGATCAACTCAACCGTTCATCTTCTTAATTAAATTTAGCTAAGCAATTCACCTTGGTCTGTTGGTTGAAAGTCAAGCTACCAACCAAGAAATCTTGGATTCCAGTCTTGCATGTGTGATGTATGTATGAATTTGTCTTAATTGATCTATAAAAAGCTCAAAATATCAGGTGGTTTTTGTCATTGTGCACATTGATTTTTTACTTTTTATAATATTAGTAAAATATCATATATATATATATATATATATATATATATATATATATATATATATTAAAGAACGCATAAGAAATATTATCCTAGTAAAAAAAAAAAAAATCTCGAAGACAGTATATTATATTGCTTTCATGTGGGTTGTAGCTGACGAATGGCAGCATGTGCTTTAACTATTGTTACGTGCCTACGTGTTCTTTAGCGGCTTTGGCTATTTTTGTGGCATGTCCAGCTGGTTGGCTGAGGCAAAACGAACATGTCAGGCTATATTTTATTTTGTAGAAATTTTGAGATAGGATATTTTATTATGGGGATAAATTTAATTATGATGAATTTTTAAAAATATAAAATTTATTTTAAGATGAGTATAATATATGAATGATTAATCATTTTTTATATTATGTTCATATTAAAATAAATAAATAAATTTAAAATTTATCATGATCAAATTTTGCTCAATATATTAAGACCGATCTTTTTTCTTTTTAGTATTGAACTTGAAAACTATGTATGGATTCTGAAACCCATCATTTGGTATTGACATTAAAATTAAAATTGAATAGAATGCCTAAGATTCACGGCGGTAAAGAGAGAATATTAAATATTTTAACTTTGTATAAAAATCAAGCATACATATAAATTAGATAGGGTTGTAAGATAAATCAAAGTTTTTAGGTGAAAACCTTGAAAAGAAAAAAAACATCACTGTGCCTAACCTAGTTGAAATGATTTCACTAGTGTTTAGCATCGATTATGAATGATGTCCTTCCCCGTGATTAGAAAAATTCTTCATACAAGGTAGTGGATTTTAACTATGTAGAATTAATTTTGTGGTAAAGGTTGGAAGATCCATATGGCTTGGAAGCCATTCTTAAGAGATTGTTTGTTGTATATTTGGTTGTTCACCTTTTACGAGGTGAGATCAGAGACTAAAGACTAAGAAATCTAGCATATATCTTGGTGTTGACATCGAAAGTTAGGGTTTGTCTCAACGACATGCACCCGTGTTATATGCGATAGTATATGTCAATAATATTGGTGTGATGCCCTAAGATATTCTAATGGAAGAATTGAAAGCCTAAACCTATATTTTAACTCAACCAAAAATAGGATCAATCAGAGCTAATATAAAATCCAAAATAAGAATAATAGAAAACATCATTTCATTCCTTCCAAAAACTCATAGAATAACCCAGTTCTCAAGAAATCTATACCCCAAACTAATTGACACTGGATTAAAAAAGAAAACTTTAACAATCTTGATCCAGAGAATCTTAGTCCTATGTCCCTAGAAAATTCATAGAGTGAGCCCGTCTAGCCCATCAGACTTCTATCGCCAACCAATTAGTAATATCAATATCCAACTAAAGTATTGGTAACAATTTATTTAAATCCAATAAATGATTAAAGCATAAATAAAGTACTAGCAAAAAATATTTCTTTTGAATTATTGAAGTGTACTTGATTCCGTGGTCATCACTTGTAATTTTACGGCTCACTTTCACAGAAGCATCAAAGATGATAGAGGACATTGATTATCAGAGTTTCATTTGTACTTAACTTTCTCGTTTCATCAGAATTCATTTAAAAACATTAAAATTTACCAAAACTAGCTCAAAATATAATTTATACTTTAATGATTGGATTAACAGATTAGGTAATGCATGAGTATAATGCACATGTTCTAATGCCTGCTTATAACTTCACTTCCACTTATAACTCTTGTTTACCTCCCACAAATAAATTTAGCAAGTGGGGCCAAAATAGAACCGGATAACCTCTCACACCCGCATTCGACAAGTGGGGCCAAAATCTCTCCTACATATACATAAGGAAGATGGCGCCAAAACATAACATATAAGGCCCTTGTATCATTTCAAATAGTGCACTTATCACATTTCAAAATCAAGAGCTCCTCCAAAGCCATGCCATGAGTTTTGCAATTTGAATGCAATTATAAGAGATTATGGCTTAAATAGGTAATTATGATAATGTATGGAATACCAAAATTACCTATAATAATGCACATTGCATGTATAAAAATACACCCAGTAGACTTTTTTCATTCCAATTAAATTTTAGAGTAATATTTATAATAGTGTTTGAGTTCTTCTATAGAACTATTGCAAAAGCCGAAAATGTCTCATTTATTTAATATGCTAAAAAACCTGCATTGAGAAAATCAACTTGTAGAAATTCAACTTCTTACAATCAAAATATTTAGAACGAAGCATACAACAACATACTAAAAGTTATAAAGGTGAAACATAGTAAAACCTTAGAAAACTACATTTTTAATCATATATTTTTATAGACTTATCATAACTGAAATCTGATATAGGAGTTCAAAAGACTACATTGTGCTCTACAAAATCCTCAACTAGCCTAACATACAAAACCCGAGCTTTGGCCTCTGAATTCTCTCCCTTTCTTTCTCTCTTCTTCTCCTTCTCTTCCTTTCCTTCCTTATCCAATAAGATGGTCAGGGGTGTGGGTAGAAATGGGTTTAGATATTTAATTATTTTATAAACAATCATTTTGGTTTGGCACTATGGTGCCAACGTTCCCAGCACTATAGTGCCCAATAGAATATTCCAGATACTCCAAGATTCCCCAAACTTGAGAGTTGAGCGCTGCAGCGGTGCTCCTCAGCGCTACAACACTCCCTAAACCACACTCCCAAATAGGGAAGATAATATCATGGTGCTAACATCCACAATGCTGCAGCACCCCAATAACACTTTTGCTATTTATGAATTTTCATCTCTCAATTTCAATTCTTAACTTATTTAATGTTCATTTGGCACTATGGGACTTGCACTACAGAAAAATCTTTTATTATCGGCGAAATTTTTGGCGGATTTCCGGCGAAATTTTCGGCGGATTTCTAACGGATTACGCTGAACCTTTTCCTACTAATTTCCAGAAAAATTTTCCTGCGTAATTTCCGGCAGATTTATTACCGGCGAATTTTTCGACGGATTTTAATAATTTTTGAAAATTAATAATTTTGTAGTTTATTTTAGTTAATTATTAATTTAACAATTTATTTTAATTAATTATTAATTTAATAACTTGGTTTAATTAAGTATTAATTTGATAACATATATTTAATTATTAATTAAAATAATAAATTTTAATTAATTATTAATTTTATTAAAGTTTTATTAATTATTGATTAATATTTTTAAAATTTTTTTTATTATTTAGGCTGCTTTTCTGCCAGACAAATTTACGGCGGCAATAATTCACCGGAAAATATTTTCTGGCTATTTTTTTTCGTTGAAAATTTTTTCTGACGCGTGTTTTATCGGCAAAAATTTTTTTGGTAGAAATCCGTTGGAAACTTTCAAAATTCGTCAGAATATAAAGAATTTTCCACTGAAAAATTCGCCGGTAATACGTGATTTTCCTATAGTGCTATAATTACTAACTAAATCAAATTTAGATAAATATTCTTCTCAAACTACATTAATTACTTGAGTTTAGAGTAGTGAGTATTACATTCTCCCCTACTTATAAAGAATATCATCCTTGATATTTCGAATATACGCAATGCAAGTAGAATAAATTTAGATACAACTGTCTCATCTCAGCTACTTCCTTCCAAGTTGCTTCTCACTCTAACCTTTGGTTTAGTGGACTTTAACCATGAGAGTCTATTTATTTTTTAAGTACTTCACATTGTAATCCAGAATGCACTTAGATTCTTCTCTGTAAGTTAGGTTAGATTGCACTTCAACTTCATTTTTGGGAACTCTTTGATTCAAGTTTGATACCATTTTCTTAGCATTGATATATGAAATATGTTTTGAGTATCTGATATATGGCATGGTAAGGATAAACTGTAAGTAGATTTTTAATTCATTCAATCACTTCAAATGATCCTATACATCAAGGACTTAACTTACTATCTACCCAAATATACTTACTCCATACATTGGACTGACCTTCAAGAATAAAAAATAACTAACTTGGAACTCCACAAATTCCTCATATCAAAATATTTCCTGTCTGTCTTGAGCTACTTTTAATCACTTTCTTATCAACATAATCTTTTATATAGCACTATCTGCTAGCTCAGAACCTATCAGCTTTTTTTCTCCTACTTCTACCCATACCAATAATGTCCTACACCTTCTCCCATAAAGAGCTTCATACGGAGAATTTGGTCTACCAATCTCATGTACTATTCATCTATCTTTTAAGCTTCTTTATTCCTATCATGCAATAAGTGTTGAATCATCATCTAGGAAATAATTCTAGTTGGCATATTAGATGAGCATACTGCTTTTAATTCCAGTCTTTTCATCTCCTAAATCAATGATTCTTCAAAAGTAATCAAAATGGTTGCCACTCCTATAGACTTCTTACTTAGAGTATCAAAAATCATATTTTCTTTTCTAGACTGATAAAAAAAAATCTAAATCATAATTCTTAATCAGCTCTAACCACCTTCTCTATCTTAGATTCAATTCCTTTTGAGTGAAATATACTTCAAACTTTAGTGGTTGATATAAATCTCATATCTAACACCATACAATCAATGTCTTGATCCAACTATCCCCTGAATACTTTGTGCATCAATGCCATAAACATTCATGGTGCATTTTTCATTCCAGATGTCATCACCAAAAACTCATATTGCTAATTTTCTGTGTTGAAGGCTATATTTTCCACATCTTCAGCCTTCACTCTAAACTGATGGTACCCAGATCATAGATCAATCTTAGAGAATACAAATGCTCCTTCTAACTGATCAAACTAATCATCTATTCTAAGTAGTGGATGCTTATTCTTCATAGTCACCTTATTCAACTCCTGATGATTAATGCACATACTCAATGATTGATCTTTCTATTGTGATCTCCCTATGGTGATCCACTTAGAATGATAAACCCTCTATATACTTGCTCTTATAACTTAATCTTTAATTCTTGCATCTCCCTTGGTGTCATCCTATAAGTAGTCTTTGTTATTAGAGTTATGTCTGACACCACCTCATTACATAATTCTACATCTCTCTGGAGGCAATCTAAATAACTCTTCAGAAAAAAAATATTAGAATAATCCTTTACCACTAGAACATTCTCAAGACCTTTAAGTGATTTATTCAGATCTCTTAAATATGCTAATAAAATAAAAATTTCCTTCTCCAGGCTTTATCAACTTACAAAATTCATATTAGAGAACATAAGACACTTCTAACATCTTGAAAATAAAATATTTCTCCTTCCACAAAAAAAACTCAATCACTTTTTGCTACAATAAATTTAAGCTTAATACTTGCTCAGCCAGTCCTTACCCACTATCACATCATTTTCTTTAGGGGAAACATAATTAACTCTGATTCTAACTTTCTATGTAAAATCTCTATTTCCCACTTGCACAAGTTGCTAGTAATAAAATACTCACCATTTTGTAGCAAAATAATTAAACTAGTTAGAAGGCAAATATGAACTATACCCAAACTATCTATAACATGCTAAAAAAGAAATGAGTGGTTAGTTCCAAAATCAAATAAACATGATAAGACAGTGCAGAAATAAATGTTGTACTTATTACAACATCTAGTGCCTCCTTCACCTCTCGGTGAGTTAGACTATATACTCTAGGCCACACCAGGGTTGCACTGGCCACTGTAATGGACTTCCTCAGAACTCCTCCTACAAACCCTGCTGATTTCCTTATGAAACCTCTTAAGTAAAAAGAAGCTAAACTCTTAAATAATAAGGCACCTTTTAGTGTAATGGTTGGAATTTCATTAAGAAACTTCATAATTAAGAGTGCTCATCTCAAAGAAATTCTATAATGAGTGAACTCCTGGAAAGTTACACCAATAGTACAAAATCATGTGGCCCTTAGGCTAAAGCAAATAATATCTTAATAGTTAAGAGTTTGGGTTGTTTCAAATGGTATTAAAGAAATACACGAATCAAAAGATGGGAACTAAGTGTCATACAAGATAAATTGCTATGCCATGGGAGCTGCCTCATAAACCCTGTATGGGATTAAGGGCTATGTGGTGCGAGTCACCACTTGAACTTGTAGGGGTCACCTCTAAAATTATATCTTCCTGGTGGATGATTCTAGGATAAAGATACTGACGAGGGCATCAATTACTTAAGTGAGGGAGATTGTTAAACCCCTTAAGTAAAAAAGAAGCTAAACTCTTAAACATCTAAGAAATGTTTGGTATAATGGTTAGAATTTTATTAAGAAACTCTGCAATTAAGCATGCTCATCTCAAAAAAATTTTAGGATGGGTGACCTCCTGGGATGCTATGCCAACATGACAAAAGTTTTAGGCCCTTAGGCCAAAGCAGATAGTATCTCAATAGTTAAGAGTTTGGGCAATCAAATACCTTCCCCCAAATCTTCCTCCACTACGGGTTGATAAAGCTTCATTGACTGCTCTAGAATGGGCTGGTTGATGCCTCTGACTCTAGCTACCTCAGCTTCAAGCTACCTTTCAGCACTCTTTGTGGACACTATGCTGCTTTATGATTGTACTGACCAGGCATAAAGCACTGACCCATTTATAAGAATCACCAACATGTATGCCTTCTTCTACATAATACAAAAATATGAGTGATGCTAATAGATATGGAGTTTCTATACTCTGAGACACTGCAGGTCCTCCTCTCTTAAAATTGCCAACATCCAACCTGGATTTCTTCATACTAACTATACTTTTGGAGGACTCTCTACTAAACCTCTTCCAGCTCACATCCCATCAATATTGGGTAGACATCAGATCATTCTGTATCAATCGTGCTCTCTCCATAAGCTAAAAAAGTCATAAATGTGGAACAGATTTAGAGGATGCTTGAAATTATCTCATAAACCATGCAAAAATCTATAATACTTCTCTTCAAGCATACTGGCTAATTGGAGAACATATCTAGCAAGAGGTGTGAACTCCACCTCATACAACATCACCATTTTATCCCCTTGTATAAGCCTCAAAAATGATTTTTATATATACTACTTGGCAAACGGTGGCATAAATCAGCTCTTGAAGATCTCGATAAACTCATCCCAAAAAATCTCCACATTTGGTCTTCCCTAAAATCTTTCCTCTACTAGCCCATCCACAAATGCTCTGCTCCTCCATTCAATAGAAACATAACTAAAGGACCTTCTTAATATCTAGACATTGTATACTATCAAATGACTTATTTATCCTGATAATTCCACCTTTAGTTGCCTAAGGCTACACTTCACCTTTGAAATGAGGTGGCTTCAATCTCAAGAATAGTTATATATGCTTATCCATCTCATCTCCCTTAAATCCAACCATTTGATCCTAAGGCCCATTCATTAGCTAGGCTACCAAGCCAGCAAACGACAATATGGAATCAGAAGTCATAGCCCCATAGTACTCTATACTATAGCAGCTCTACTTGAACTCAATCCATTAGCTGCTTTAGGATCTTGGGGGTCCATATATATTAACACTTTTATCTAAATTAGGAAAAAAAGAATTCAATTATACACAAATTTATCATAAGCTAATGGAAAAGCAAAACTAAAATTTATCACCTTCATCTTAGACTTACTAATCATTTACTATGGGTCTGGTTACAATTCCAATCCTTCCAATTTGTAGCTCTAGTACCACCCTCTGATGTCCTAGGAACTACCAATGGAAGGATTAAAAGCCTAAACCTACATTTTAACTCAAACACAAACAAGATCAACCAGAACTACTATAAAGTTCAATATAAGAATAATAGAAAACATCATTTCATTCCTTCCAAATACTCGTATACAATAACCTAGTTCTCAAGTAATCTAGACACCAAAATAATTGACACTGGATTACAAAATGAATACCTTAACAATTCTGATCTAAAGAATCCTGGCTATATTTCTCTCAACTCTGTTTGGCCCTTTCCTTTCCATGAAATAGTAGAAAATCCATAGAGTGAGTACATCGATCCCAATAGATTTCTATCACCAGCCCGTCACATATATCAATATCCAATTAAAATACTGATCATAATCTATTTAAATGTTTAATAAATTTTTAAAGCATAAATGAAGTACTAGCAAAATATAATTCTTTTACATTATCAAATTATACTTAATTCTAAGTTCATCACTTGTACTTTTACAACTCACTTTCATAGAAGTATCAGTCATGTCAAAGGACATTAGTTATTAGAGTTTTGTTTGTACTTAACTTTCTCATTTCATTAGAATTCATTCAATAACATCAGAATCTAGCAAAATAGGTTAGAATAAAATTTATACTTTAATTATTGAATTAATATATTATGTAATGCATGAGTATAATGTATATGTCTTAATGCTTACTTATAGCTCTTTTTTGCCTCTCACACTTGCACTCAGCAAGTGGGCCATAATAGAATAGAGTAACCTCCCACACTTGCATTCAATAAGTGGGGTCAGAATCCCTTGCACATCCATAGAAGGTAGATAGGGCCATAACAGAATATATAGGGACCTTGTATCATTTCAGAGAGTGCACTTACCAAATTTTAGAATTCAAAGATGCTCTAATACCATGCCATGAGTTATGCAATTTAAATGCAACTATAAGAAATTATGACTTAAAATGGAAATTATATTGATGTATGGAATACTAGAATTATCTATAGTAATGCATGTTGCAAGTATAAAAACTCTCACTAGACTTATTTCATTCTAATTATAATTTCAGAGGAATATCCAAAATAATAGTTTATGTCTTCTATTAAAAAAGTCTGATATGTTTCATTTGTTCAATATGCTTAATACCCTTCATAAGAAAAAAAACTAACTTGTAGAAATTTAACTTCTTATAGTTAAAATATTTAGAATGAAGCAAAAACAACATACTAAAAGTTACATAGTGAAAATATAGTAAAACCTGAGAAAACCATGTTTTTAATTATATAATTTTATAAACTTAGTGGAATTGAAATTTGAGAGAGGTGTTTAGAAGCCTATCTCGTGCTCTACAAAATTCTTACCTAGCCATATGGATAAAACTTGAGCTTTAACCCTTAGATTCTCTCCCTTTCTTGAAAGTTCTAAGATGGGTTATCAAACCACTTGAATTGCCCAAGGAAAGCTGGGGGGGGGGGGGGGGGGTGGGAATTGGTCTTTTTAAAGTTTTTTGTTAAAATATTCTTTTGAAATGTCAAAACCAATTACACAAACTTCAGCGAAAGAAATTTATAAAGCAAATATTTTTGCTCTTTTGGATTTTTGTAGAAAAATAAATGTGAAGATATATTTTATTTTATTTATTTTTCTTTTTTTGTTTTCTTTTTCCAAAAAAATTTAAATCAAAATAAAGCTCAACAATCTCAACAAATGCTTGTAAGAATATAACATGTAGGGAAAATAAAAATGCAGTTAGATAAAATGCAGAAAAAAATATAACGAGCACACCGGATTTATAGTGGCACAGTCGAATCTTGACATACGTCCACTCCCCGGAGTCCTCCTCTCTGGGTATTACACTAAACCTTTTAGTGAATCTGCTTAAGCCCCCACTGTAAGGCAGAAAAGTCCTAATAAAATCTCTTACCCCAATTCAGTGTGACAAAGTACTATAAATATTTTCCATCCTCTTGGTAAGGTAGAGAACTTAGAATCTTTTTACCCTCTTGGTGTGACAGAGACCCTAGAATTCTTTTCACCCTCTTGGTGAGGCAGAGAACCTGAAGATCTTCAGCCTTAAAAACTTTGTTTCTAGAGTAACCCAAAAGATCAATGATGACACAAGGAGGAACTAAGGTACGCTTGCTTGGACAAACTATGTGAAATCCTCTCATAGTACTTCTTCTTCACACAAATTCTCCTTCTCCAAATTGCAAGATCTCACAAGAAGTCAACCTTTCAAAGAACTCTCACAAAAAATCTCTCAACAGCTAAAGACTTTTTGAAAGTTTAATAGGAGAGGTTAAATATAAGGCTTCCAAAAAAACCTAAATTTTTAATTCTATCACTTCTGATCATACAGTATGATATGTGATCATATAGTATGATTAGTTCAATTTAACCTGTTTGTACTATACAATGAATGAGGGTTTGTTTGGTTAGTTTAAATACTTGAATTGACTATCCTGTGTGATATCAGTGGTCGTACAGGACGATTAGTTCAATCGATTAGAAATTTATCCAGGATGATCGGTGGTGATTAAATATCATCCTAGGAGTGAATCAGGTCATACTATAGAAAGTAGGTCATCATATAGTACGATATGAAATATTAATTAATCCTAATTTTATTGCCTAATTATAAGATTAAATTAGGTAAGATTTAATGATATCATACAGTACGATGGCAATTATATAGTATAAGTAGTTTAATTTTTGAATTTTAAAATATTGCCTAATTTGTAATTGGCAGTAAGATTTTTGAGTTCTACTGATCATTCTATATGATTTGGATCATACAGTATGATTATTATAAATTTAGATTATCTTAATTAAATGTTCTAATTAATCTCTGGTTTACTCAGATCATAGAGTATGATCCAGATCATATTGGATGAACTTCACAGAAGTTAAAACACTTTATTTTTCTCCTTGATGTATGTATGCATAGTTGCTAAGCTGGCATATATCTTTTATAGGACTTTTAACTCAAGAAATATAGAAAATAAAGAAATTAAAATATAGACTTTTATAAAAATATCAAACCTATTCTACCCAATTTTGAGTTGATACTTTTGCACAGTGCATGATGTACCTGAAATGTTAGTGTGTACAAAATAAATATTCATTAATAATATCAGGAGAAATAAAGGAGAAATCCAATAATATTTGTTAAAAAAAATTATCCCTATTTTTTATGATGGCAAAAATTATTGGTTAAATTTTTAAGTTAATTTTATTATCTCTTAATCTCCCCCTTAATAATGAAGTTCTTATAAAAATAGGGAGAGTTTTTTTAAAATAATTTTAATTAAATAAAACACAACAAGTATAAGAGCAAATACAAAAAAATTGAACTAACCACAACAAAGATACATTTTAATAATATTTTACTCCCCCTTTGGACATCACCAAAAAGAAGAAAATATAAATTCAACCTAATAAAGACAAAAGACAACAAAAGAAAAAAATAACAAAGAAGGACAACTACGACACAACACATATCGGTCAGAAGTAGAAAAGACCCTGATTAGGTGATGGTGGTTAGAAATATTGGTCAAGGGAAAAAAATTGGTCAATAAACCTGGCTCAATCTTCCTCGCATTACTGCTTGATTTGCTAGTGGTGCTATTGGAGAAGGTCGTGCTGCTCCTGATACATCTGCTGGATCTCCTGGTGCTGCTACTGATGTAGCTCATGCTACATCTAGAAAAGCTTGTGCCATTGGTGAAACCACTCCTAATATTGAGTAGTCTCCTAATATTGTATAGCTAATTACATCTTCAGGCAGTCTAGTCTCTCTACTATTTAGTTATAGTCCTATGAGTGGTGAGTAGGAGCTAGTGTTATGCCTAGTGCTAGAACTCCTCGTGCCTCTTCTGGCTCTTGATCCACCACATAACTACAATGGCGATGTCTATCACTATGGAGCATGTGAAAAGAGCTATTGGAGTAGAAGATTGTAAGGTTATCTAGTGGTGTAAGATATTATAGGTTGTATTTTGATTCTACGATAAATACTATGAGGTGTTCTAGTGCTAAGTTTTGCTTGCATTTATTCCTCAGATCTTTATACTTATTAAGTTTTTAATGTAGCAAATAATTAGGTCTGTTGCATTGAAGTTAGTTTCAGATATAATGAAATATGTGATGAGAAATAAAAGGGGTGTGATGTTAACCCTATCATCTGCTTGAGGAATGATTGTGTTTCAAAGGATATGTTGAATTATATGTGCATCTTAAACAAGGGTGCAGACTAAAGGAGCATAACCATACAGTGGAGAATCCCTAAGGGTAATGTTTTCTTGGGTCCAATCATAGTCAGGGACAAAGGGTATTGAGTGAGCTTTAAGGCCCATAGTAAAAAGATGTAGGATTTGATCAAAATCATTTTAGGTAATCTCTACAAGTCTTCTATAAACAAAAGATTGAAGTGTTGTGCCCTCAGTATTAACTCAAAGGATGGCGAAGAACTCAATGAGCAATTCATAATGGAAGGGGAAAGCTAAGGTCAAAATAAATTGGAACATGGTGCTATCAAAGAGGCTTAATACTTGGAAGTTAAGAACTTCCTAATTGATAACTTTCAATGGAGTTATCCCTGCAGCCTTGTACCTATGATAGGCTTCTTCATCGATAGCTTTATGAAATTGAGCATCTACAGGATGTCTAGAAGAGCTACCTATAATAGCCCTAGAATGCTTTTCTCTGGCCACTTAAAAGGGACTTTAGAATAAAGAGGTGAAGATTGAGAAGGATGAAAGGTGTGACTGAAAATCTTAAGTTTCTCTCTCCTTAAATAGATTTTAGGCAGATCATACAGTATGATATGGATCGTATAGTATGTTCAAAAGAAGTTAATTTGTCAAGTCTGATCAGTCAAAAAGTTTGGTCAAATTATACAGTACAGTCAGAATCATACTGGATGATCTTCATTAAATCGATCATCCCAAGGAGTCAGTCTGCATGATCTTTGATTAATCAATTGTACATGATGAATATGTATTCATATAGTATGATAGGTTATTAAATATAATATCAACCGAATTGAATTTGTGCAATAGTGTGTGCCACATGTATCATATAATATGAGTAGTTGTTTGTACGATATGATAACCATTAATTGATTCAATTAAGGCCATTGGGTGTACTGTGCACTGGTTATGTGAAGATTTGTTAATATGATACAGTACAATGTGAGCAAATTTTAGTTTTTGTGTGATGATCAAGGAATATACCATGAGCAAATTTTTTAAACAAACATACATATAATAAAGTCACAAACAAAAATAATCAAATATAAATAACCAGCAAAGGAAAAAAATAATATAAGCAAATAAACACACATTAATTACTTATATATTCTTACCTTATTATCCTTAAGCACTAATAGCAATAACATGTAATCTAGTCTTAAGTGTATTGAAAGTCTCATAGCTAAGAGGTTTTGTAAATATGTCTTTTAGTTAGCTTTCAGTAGCTACATGATCTCTAATGAAATGATATTTAATGTCTATATACTTTATGCGGAAGTGTTGAATTGGATTTTTAAAAATGTGAAAAGCACTAGTGTTTTCACACGTGATTGGGATAAAGCCTACAGAGAGTCCAAGGTCAAGGATCTATTGCTTTAGCCAAAAGGCTTGAGCAACATAACTTCATATAGTTATATATTCTGCCTTAACGGTGGATAGGGCACTGAGTTTTATTTCCTATTGGACCAATAAACTAATGATTGCCCTATAAATTGATAAGTTTTAGATGTAATTTTTCAATCTATGTTATACCCTGCAAAGTCTGAGTCTGGATATCTTATAATTTCAAAAGAAGAGCTATGCCTAAGATACTAGATACCTATGTTTTGGGTGTCCATAAGATATCTAAGAATTCTCTTAACTGTAATCATATGAGATTCTTTGGGATTGGCTTAAAATCTAGCACATAGATAAACACTAAACATTGTATCTTATATGCTAGCAATAAAATACAAGAGTGATCTAATTATCCCCATATAATTTTTCTTATCTATTGATTTTTCACTTACATCCTTGTCTAATTGAATGGTTGAGCTCATAGGAGTATTTATTGCTTTAGCACCTTCCATATCAAATTTCTATAAAATTTTCTTAATATACTGTGTTTGACTGAGAAATGTACCTTCATCCCTTTGCTTCACACTAAATCTAAGAAAATATGTTATCTTTCCCATCATACTCATCTAAAACTCTCTACTCATGGTTTCAAAAAGATTATTACAAAGATATTCATTTAATCATCCAAACAATATATCATCCACATATATTTAAATAATGAGTAGATCATCTCTTATTTTCTTTAGGAATAGGGTGGTATCTACACTACCCTTAAAAAAATATCTATCTAGTAGAAATATACTAAGCCTTTCATACCATGCCCTAGGTGTTTACATCAACCTATATAAAGCCTTTTTCAGTTTATACACATGGTTAGTAAAAGAGGAATTTTCAAACACGGGGGGATGAACTACATATACATCTTTCTTAATAAGTCCATTTAAAAAAGCACTTTTAGCATCCATCTGATATAATTTGAAGCTTCTAAATCATATAAAAGCTAATTGAACTCTAATGGCTTCTAATCTAGCTACATGGGAAAATATCTTCTCGAAATCAATACCTTTAATTTGACTATACCCCTTAGCCACTAATTTGGCCTTATTTCTTCTCCAGAATCATTTATCTTATTTTTGAATACTCACTTGATACCTACTACACTCTGGTCCTTAGGTCTGCTAACTAACTACCATACATTATTCCTAACAAATTGGTTTAACTCTTCTTGTATAGCTAGGATACAAAATTAATCAGATAAGGCTTAGTTTATATTTGTGCTCTACCATAGAGATGAACACAAAATGACTAACCTCCTTCCTAAATCCATGCCTAGTTCAAACTCCTATAGAAGGATATCCTTAGATGAATCATTGTATCAAAAATTTAAAAATAAATTATGTAAAAAAGTTGTGTAATAATAAAAATCATAAAAAATAAAGCGAAAGTAAAGCACACAAGTCAATTTTTATGTGTTTCAGCCCCTACATACGTCTGCGCCTAGCCAAACATAAGAATTAGAATTCTACTTTAAAAATAAATTGTATCAAACAAGTATGGGTGAAGAAATCCTTATAACCAAGTTTAAAAAATAATAATAATTTTATAGTAAAATTTTAAATTAATTACAAACACAAAATTTAAATTTTATTGTACATGAGATCTAAAAAGATAGTATATCAAATTATAAAATGAAAGCTAAAATGATTTTACAACATACTGTCGATCATTATACAACACCTTATTGCTTGTGAATATCCTTGTTCATATCTCCCATGTTTGAAGAAGTTTTGATTAACACTTGGAATTTTGATCTTTATAAAAATTTGAGATAATGAGTGTTCAGGCGATGGTGGTTGTAATACCATTCATAGTAAAGTGTTATAGTTGGTCGAAAAACTATCTTTGAGCTATCATAGTAAGAGAACTATAGTTGTATTGTGGTGGTCAAAGAATCATAGTCATACAATAGTGATTGAATGATCATAAGAGGGTAATGGTGGCTAAAAGCTTATAATCGAGTGAAGATGGTTAGAGTATCTTAGCCAAGTGACAATGATTAAAGGTCAATAGTCAAGAAACAATGTTTAGAGGATTGAGGTCAGGCAATGGTGGTCAGATGATCAAAGTTGAGGGATGATGGTTGGAGAACTATAGTTGGGAGATAGAGAGTGTTTAACTTCTAAAAACTTTCTTCACACTCTAGTCTCTACTCAAATGATATAGCCTTTTAAGTTAATCTTGTTAGAAGAATAACAATCTATAAAAAACTACTGATAAACTTACAATAATATCCTATAATGCTAAAAAATCTATGAACCTCGGCCACTGATATCAGCCTTGACGACTCTACTATAGCTTGCACCTTCGAAGGATCTATAGGAATTCGTTCACTTGAAAATTTTGGCGTACAACTTTTTCTGCCTGAATACCTCCAAGGTTAAACACAAATGGGTTGCTTTCTCCTCTTCATACTTTGAATGCACTAAAATATATAAAAAAACATCATAATAAATTGATCTAGACACTCTTGAAACACTCAATGCCTCAAGTCCATAAATATTAGTGAAGCATTATTCATACCAAAAATCATCATCAAAATTTCATACTACTCATACCCAATAATGATGTAGTCTTTGCCACATCATCAGCCTTTACTCCCTTTACTCTAAACTGATGATACTCTGATCTAGATCAATCTTACAGAACACAACTGCACCTTCCAACTAGTTAAATAAATCATTAATATTTTTTCAGTGAGAGAAAGTCTGAGCATTTTCCAGTGAGAGAAAGTCTTTTCAAAATTCTGTTCCCTTCGTTTTCGCGGGAATCCTTCGATGGCGGAGATTACCATCGACGACCTCCGCTAGTCAATCCTCCACCACACCGTCAACAATCATCGACTCAACAATTACTCAAGGGAAGATCTGGAATCAATGAAGAACGGCCGTTGATGTTCAGGTTTCATGCTCAAGATGTTCTACAGAAGAATCAGCCTCTGTAGATTCTAGAAGGTTTCCGCCCTCCATTACAACAACCCACGTTTGCCGAAGGAAAAGGGAAAGCAATATTGGAGAACCAGGTATCTCCTAAATTGAAATTTTCTGGAATGAAGAGCCCACCTCAGGGAAAGAATGATTTCGAAGCATCTTCATATGGTTTTACATTGAATGTTAATAGATTCGTTTCTGTTTCGTTTGATCGTAAAATTGATTTTGCTCTAAATGCTGTGTTTGAGACTGCTAATCCGATGACGATTGAGAATGCGAATAATATAACTAATGTGATAAATATGAATGAGGTTTTGACAAAACCTGCTGGTAGTGATAATCTAGGGGATCCATAGAATTCCACAAAGCATGTGAAAATCAATCCTAACTGGGCTCCTGCTGAAATGTCTGAGGATGGTGTTGCAGTTAAACTCAATTCGGTGAAGGAAATGATAATGTGGCTGTTCTTAAAAACTCATTAGTAGTGAAGGTGTAGGCAATAAAATCCCTTTCCCTTCATGCTGTGTGGAATTGAGGAAACAATGGAGTAGATTTGGTAGTTTTCACTTAACTTCCTTGGAACTTGACTGGATTTTATGTTCATTCCAGTCATCTGAAGCATTGGAAGGTGTTATGAGTGGAGGACCTTGGTATGTGGGGGGATTTATTGTGGGAATCGATAGATGGAGTACTAGTTTTTCCCCCACCTCCTTGAAGGGGCTTTCTTCTCTGGTTTGGATTAGAATGCCTCATCTTTCATTGTATTGTTGGGATGAGATAAATATCACAAAGATCGCCTCAAAGGTTGGGGTTGCTTTACTCCTTGATGGGAATATATTCAAGTGGGGAAGGAGGGAATTCGCTAGAGTATGTGTGCGAATCAATTTAGATGATAAATTTCCAGGTGGTATTTGGATTGATGGTTTGGGTGGAAGGTTCTATCAAAGAGTTGAATATGAAAAGATTTCCTCTTTTTGTTTCAATTGTGGTAAAATAGGATATAAATCAAACATGTGTCCTGATAACACTATTGAGAATGGAAATCTTAATAAAGAAGTGTCAGCTGCTGTTTCAAAGGAGGAAGCTAAGATTGGTATGCCTAAAAGCCAAGAGGATAAAGCTGTATATGGACCTTGGATCCATGTGAGGTTTCAAAATAGAAGAAGGAGGTTTGTCCAAGGTAGAGAATTCAACATGAAGGATAAGCAAGAAACTCAATCTCAGGTGGATGCAGCTGATTTGGATAACCCAAGTGTTATTCAATCTTCAGAAGATGGTGGGTCTAACAAGGTGATGTCTGAGGTGGTGGTTGCCAATAAATTTAATGTTCTTTTGGAAAATGTAGAGGAGGAAGGAGAAATAAATGATCAAAGTAATCTAAATGCTGTTAGTATTTCCAATCAAGATGTGGAACCGGCTATTAATCATCCAGTTATAGTTCAGAATGCTAAATCAATTTCTATGGTTAGTCCTACTAACCAGCTGCAGGAGAATAATGTGGAGGACTGTTTGACTACTGATGAAGGTGGCTGTGAGTAGGATTCTCAAGATTTCAAGCATGATGTGGCTGCAGATAATCTAGAATCTGCTGCTACAAAAACTAAAACTAAGTTGGCTAAGGAGATCAAATCTCTAGGTTCGGATTTCCCTAGAAGAAGGAGAGGAGGTGGTGGAGGTGTTATTGGTGTTGGGGGCCTTTCCCCATTAGGTTCCTAATGTCTTCTATTTATTTTTGGAATTGTAGAGGAGCTAGAAAAAAAGGGGCTTCTCTTTATCTTTGGGAGTTAGTGAGGGAACATGAGGTGTTTTTTATTAGGTTAGTGGAGACTAAATTGTCTAGCTTGGATAGGAATGATGTTAATAGAATCAATGGGGAGGAATGGGACTTTTTCCATCATCCTGCTGTTGGTACTTCTAGTGGTATTCTTATTTTATGGAAGAGGTCGGAAGGGTGCTTCAAGGTGGTTTTTGATTCTTCTCAGGTTGTTTTTGGGAGTTTCCAATTTCTTCTTCAGGGTTGTTGGAATATTGCTACGGTTTATGGGAGTAAAGATGCGTGGGCTAGAAGGGGTTTATGGTCTAGTCTTGATGAGGTTTTAGATGGGGATACTCCTTCTATTGTAGGGGGGGGGGGGGGGTTTCAATTATTTGTTGAGCAAGGAGGATAAAAGAGGGGGAAAGAGGTTTATTTTCTCCCAAGGCCCGCAGGAGATGAAAGCTTTTTTAGCTAACAATGATTTGCATGATGCAGGTATTATCGGACCAAGATATACTTGGTGTAATAATAAGGATGGCAATTCCAGGATTTGGGAAAGATTGGATCGTTGCTTGTTGAATACGGCTGCTCTACAACAAGTGCCATTTGCTTCTGTTAGACATTTGGCTAGAGTAGCTTCTGACCACTCTCCTATAGCATTCAAAATCAACCAAATGATGAGGTCTTATCAGAGATACATCATATTTGAAGATTTTTGGAGATCCTACCCAGCTACTTGGAATGTAGTTCTTAAAGCTTGGAGAAAGACAGATTTTGGCTCTAATGCAGAAATTCTTAGAAGAAAGATGAAGAGATCCCTCAAAGCCTTGTACTATTGGAATAAGAACAAATTGAAAGATCTCTCCATATTGAAGGATACTTTGAAGAATGACATTATGGCGTTGCAAATTAAAGAAAGTGGAGTTAACGGGCTCAATCAGGAGGAGCTGCTGCTATTAAGAAGTAAAGTGCGTGAGCTAAATGTTACACTAGATCGATTGTCTACTTGGTGGAATCAAAGAGCCAAGACTAGATGGATTCAAGAAGGTGACACGAATTCTAATTTTTTTCATGATTATGCTTTGGCTAGGAGAAATGGAAAGCTAATCAATCAAATTAAAGATGATGTGGAAGATCTTGTGGTTGATCAGGAGAAGATTGAGGCAGCGCTTTGTAACTTCTTCAATCAATAGTGGAAGTATAGGGAGTGTTGCCTCACGGGTTGGCATGAGGTTGGGCGTCATCAAAGGATTGATACCATTGCTTGGAGAAGTCTTAGTGTTGATTTCAAGACTGAGGAGATGATAGATGCTGTGAATAGCTTGGGAAACAATAAATCACCTGGTGTGGATGGCATAACATCGTCTTTTATAAAGAGCTATTGGAGTATAATTAAAGATGATTTGTGGAAAGCTGTTAACAAATTTTTCATAAGTGGGAAGATGTCACCGGAGTGGAAGGAAACGTTGATTGTTTTGATCCCAAAGGTGAAGAATCCATTGGAACCGTCTTATTTCCGACCCATAAGCTTGTGTCAAACCATCTATAAGGTGGTGGCTAGAATGATAATGAACAGTTTGAAGTATTGTTTACCAAAGTTAATCTCTGAAGATCAAGTAGAATTCATTCCTGGTAGATCTATGTTGGATCATTGTTTGTTAGCCCAAGAAGTCTTCAATAAATTCAGATATTCAAATTGCAAAAAAGGACTAATGGCGGTCAAAGTGGATATGGAACAAGCATATAACAGCATGTGTTGGCCAACTCTTGCTAAAGCTTTGGATTGGTTCAGCTTTCCTACTAGACTCATTATGCTCATTATAGAGTGTGTTCAAGAGGTTAGATTTTCAATTCTTATTAATGGTAGAAGAACAGGTTGGATTGATGCTAAATCCGGGTTTAGACAAGGGTGCCCCCTTTCCCCTTATTTGTATATCCTCTGTTCTCAATTGCTTTCCAATGCCATTCATCAATGGGGTCTTGAGTTGGGCATCAAGGTATCTCCAAAATCTGACAAAATAACGCACTTATTATATGCTGATGATGTTGTGGTTTTTTCTAATGCTACCATGGGATCAGCTACTTGTTTGAAAAAGATCTTGAAAGATTTTTGTGGATGGACTGGTCAAAAAGTTAATGAAATGAAATCTCAAATCCTTTTTGGGAACTCAGTTAAAAAAGCTTGTAGGAATAAAATTTCCAGGAAATTGGGTTACAATAGTATTAAAGAAATGCATTATTTAGGTGTTAAGATGGTGGTGAGGAGACCCGTGAAATCTGATTTCAGATTTTTGATAAATCATGCATTGGATAGATTAAATGCATGGGGAAGCAGATGTCTATCTTTGGCAGGAAGGGTTCTTCTCATTAAGAGCTCGTTTCTATCTTTACCTATATTTATATCAACACACTCTTTGGTCCATAAAGTGGGACCTTTAAGGTCTAGACTTACTTGGAGATTTATCTAGAACCCATAATCTCTATGTAATCGTACCATTAGCTCTAAATATGGAGGTAATGTATGGAATGGTGTGATTAAAAGAGGAAATTCTCCTTCATGGAAAATTTTGCTAGATGGAGCCAAATACTTGAAAGGTATTGTGAGATGGAAGTTAGCAAATGGTATCAAAGTGAGTATTTCCAATGATACTTGGATCTTTGATAAACCAATTAACAGATGGCCAACCTTTGTTAATTGCCATGAGCTTATGTATGACTCGGTCCATAAGCTCATTGATGAAGACGGGAAATGGAATGACGTGGAATTACAAAATCTGGTTAATAAGGAGCTGATTCATGTTATTAAATCTGTTAAGATTTATCCTGAAATGAAGGAGGATCAGATTGATCTTATCAAGTAGTACATGGGTAGATCTATTTCTGCTTTATCCTTTGAGGCTTGGATGGAAGCAACGGGAAGACTGGGAGACAAGGAGGAGTATCTCAATTATACATTGAACATTTTCAGGAAACTTAAACTACTGCCTAAGGTGGAGATGTTTTGGTGGAGACTTTGTAGAAATGCATTGCCAACTAATTCCTTTTTAAATTATAGGAATTTATTGGGTTCTAACTTGTGTCCTTGTGGCTGTGATGAGGAGGAGAACATTGATCATGCGGCTGTTTCCTGTAAACAGCTCATGATGATTGTGTATAAACTGAAAGAGTGGGGTTTCATGTTCCTATTTTTAATTCTTTCAGTAACTGTATAAAGCAGCTGGATAGTTTGTCTATAATTAACCACAACATTGCAAATCTTTACTGTACAACAGTTTACTATTCTTGGAAGAGGAGAAACCAAATAAAGCTTGGAGTTCATACACTTTCGGTTAATTATTTGGCTGCCAATGTCTTAACGTCAGTTTGCCATCCACTGAAGAGTCCGATTCTAGGCAACTGGGGTGCTAATCTCCATTTGGAGTCTACATATACTTGGCATCCTCCTCCCCTAGATTGGATAAAGGTCAATGTGGATGCCACATTAAAGGAAACGTATAGTGCTGGTCTCGGAGCTATTGTAAGAGATCACAAAGGCAGGTTTCTAGCAGCCTTTGGGGAGAACCTACTGCATTGGGACATCTCAACTTTGGAATTACAAGCTATTTTGTTTGTAAGGAGACACCTAAAAAGTTGGATGCTACATTACAAGGGTGTTATCTTTGAAGGAGATAATCGCAATGTGATCAATTGGCTTCAAAAATCTGTCAACAAAATGGATTGGCTGAATCAAGTGAATTAGTGTGAAGATGTTATTTTTCTTAATGAGTTCAATAATGTTATTTTCCATTGCATTTCTAGAAAATGTAATAAGGTAGCCGATTGTTGTGCTACCTTAGCTCTAGAAAGTAGTTTTTCGTTTGATAGCTTTGATGAAAATTACATTCCTTCTTCATTGTTTGATTTGGTGAAGAAGGAGTGTGATTGCTTTGTTTAGAACTTTATTTTCTTCGTCTTCTTAATGCAAAATGCATCTTTCAAAAAAAAAAAAAAAACTAGTTAAATAAATCATCTATCCTGGGTAATGGATATTTGTTCTTCATTTTCACCTTATTCAGTTCCCAATAATCAATAAGCATCATAAAAGATCCATCTTTCTTTTTCACAATTAGAATAAGGGCTCCCCAAGGTGATCCACTCAGCCTGATAAAACCTCTGTCTAGCGACTTCTATAACTACACCTTTAACTCCTACAATTCTCTTGGTGCAATTTTATAAGGAGTCTTTTTTATTGCGGTTGTACTTGGCATGACCTCAATACAGAACTCTCTCTCCTTAGTGGTAACCCAAACAACTCCTTAGAAAAGACATATGAGAAATCATTCACCACAAGAACATTATCAATACTCTCAATGGACTTACTCAAATCTCTAATATAAGCCAAGAATATAAGGTTCCCATTTCTCCAAGCTGTATCCACTTGAAGTATAGAAATTAGGGAGGATAAAATGCTTTTAATTCCTAAAAAATAAAACATGTCTCCATTTACATGTAGACTTACTCACTTCTTACTACAATCAATTTGAGCCTAATACTTTCTCAACCAATTCATTCCAACTATGATACCAAATTCTTTTAAAAGCAATATAATCAGTGCTTACACTAACTTCCTTCCAAAAATCTTGAGTTCACACAAACAAACTTTATTCACAAACATCAAATCCCCTGTTGGCAACATAGCAGATAACTCAGGACATAATAAAATGAGTGGTAAACTTAAATCATTTAGAATAAGATCAGGAATGAAAGAATAATTGGAACCAAAATAAAAAAGAATTCTATAAGATCACTAAAAAAAATCTCATACTTATCACCACATTGATAGCTTCCTTTGCCTCTTGCTGAGTGAAATTATAGACTTTGGGCAGAATTAGAGGGGCACTTCTAACTACCTTCCATAGAATTTTCACCCACTATATATTGTTGAACCCTCACTAATAACACTAGGAAAAAGCTACTATTGATGGCTATCTTTGACTTCGTCCTACATCAGATCTACCCTCTAGTACATTATAAGGGCACCTAGCCACCTTATGACAAGGCTGGCCATAATAAAAAAAACTAACCCGTATATTTATAACACTTATCAGAATGCTTTCAACCATAATATCCACACAACAGAACATTGCCAACATATGCAAATCTTTCTATGCTAACAGAAACTACAAAACCTTCCAAGACTCTCCACCACCCCCAAACCTGGGCCTCTTCCCACTATGTCGACTCCTGCATGGCTCCCCTCTAAATCTTCTCCTACTTGCGTCCCATCTCTGCTGCGTGGTTATTAATCACTTTCCACCAATGCTCTCTCCACCAGCTCAAAGAAATCTTGAATATGAAATGGCACCAGCATATGCCTCAGACTATCCCTCAATCTTCTGAGAAAGTGATAACATTTCTCCTTTAGTATACTAACTAACTAAGGAGTATACTAGGCCAGGGCTGTAAACTCTGCTTCATACCACATTATAGTCTTTATTCTCTATAACAGCCTTAAGAATTGCTCCTGCTTCCTCATAGGTGATGACGCAAACTAATCTCAAAAAGTGTCTACAAATTCTTCCCAAGAAATCTCACCATTCGCTCTGCCCTGAAATTATTCCCTCTAGTGGCCTACCCACAAGCACTAAGATTCTCCATCAAGAAGAAATACTGCTAAGGGTACATTCCTACTCTCAGGATGCTGCATACTGTTAAATAATTTCTCCAACCTCAACAAGCAGCAATCTTCTAAAGATTGAGGATTTATGGCTCCTTGAAAATGGGAGGTTTTAATCTTAAAAAAAAATATAAATGATGATCTATCTTATCTCACCTCACACCTAACATCCAACTATGGGCTTCTCCCATCAACTATGCTACCAACTTAATAAATTACATCATTGAATCCTAGGCTATTGCTTCTTTTATACTATGAATTGTTGTAACTCTAAAACTTTGCCCATTCGCTTCTTCAAGGTCTAGAGAGTCCATTACAACAATACTTCAAACAATTCAAAAAAAAAAAGAATTCAATAACAAACCCAATGACTTACTATAAATCATACAAAATTTAGCTCCAAACTATCTAACTTTTCTTGCCTTAAATTTACAAATCATTCCCTATGGCTCTAGCACTGATTAAATCCCTCCCAATCATTGTTATGTTATCACTTTGTAAAGCCCCAAGGCCAATAAAAGGAATTTAAACCAACTTTTCCTATATGTCTATTAATTATGAATGGAATTTCTCATATTTCAGAGCTTACTAATCATCCAAAATAATGTAAAGCATATGTACATGAAGTATATAAAAAATATTCATTCCAAGATACTAATATCATAATTGCTCAGATTATGATGATTGAAACCAAACTTTTAAATACAACACATTATCAGATTTAATCAACTCAATAGGACCTTCTTCTTTACCTAAAATGTTTTGAATAATAGAATGAGTGTAAAACTTAGTAGGCTAACCCTTTCCCCCATAACATAGTTTAATATTTAGTTCAAAATGGAAAATAACAAAAGAATAAAAATAGTGTTTGCCCCACAATTTTGGCATGCTAGTTCACATATGAAAGTGGATGCAGAAATGCACAAGTAATAATAAACACTTATAACTCCCAATTACCACCTCCACCTGCTTGAGGTGGGTGTAGAGTCAAGCCAAAATAGAGCAGAGTATATTTCAACACTAAGTCATCTTATAGCCAAAGAAGAATAAAGTAATCCAACATAGAGATATATTTGCATTGGGCCTAAGTAGAGAATTCCATATTGTACTTTTTTTCAACAACAAAGCTCTAGAATGCCATGAAATTCATGATAATGTAAAGGCAATAAATAACTGAGGAATACAAAGCCTATATATAATAAATACCAAATTTTTTTAAAATACCCAAATTTTAGGTTCTTATACAAAGCTTCTAGAATTTCACCTATTTCACAAAGATTATGTAGAATGCTAAATTAATATATTTTACCAATTGTACTAAGATTTAGTGGTGACTCAATTATCCTGAACTTTAAGATATTCACATAGAGTAAACCAACTAGTAAAATTTTGCATTCTATAATTAAATGGTCCATAATAGAGAATATAATAATATGCTAAAAATTATATGGTAAACATTTTTTCAAACTCAATAAAAACACATTTAAAGGCATATCTCTTTATATTCACTAGAATTGAAATAAAAAATTGAGTATGGGTTGTCTTCCTTGAGCTCGATAATATCCCTAACCGGCTGAATAGATAGTTTTTGGATTTTGGCCTTTGAACCCTCGTATGTTTTATCTCTACTTCTCTTTCCTCCTCTTTCTTCTCCAGCTAGATGGCTGGGCAAAAGGATTTGGAAATAGGTTTATATATTTTTAATATTTAAAAAGCACTAATTTGACCTTGCACTATGGCACTCAATTTCTCAATGTCGCAACACCTCAAGAGAATTTTATAGATTTAACAAAAATATGCTCACCTAAGACTTGACATTGTGGAAGCACTTACTGGTTCCATAGTGCTCTCTTAAAACCTACTTTTTCATTTTCCATAGTGCTTTATGTTGCGGTGCTGTAAATAAAGGCGTCATGACACCCATAGAGAAATTTTTGCCAAACTTGGATTTCCACTCCTCCAACCTAAAACTTGATTTCCTAAGACATTATTAATTATTCTAAAGTTGATAATTTTTAATTAAATCCAAATTGATGGTTATTAGGGGAAATTACCTAAAATTTTTTATGATTGGTATTACAAGTAGCAAGCTCCCAATCATGTGTTAGATAAGTTCCTCCAATGTATACTCAATTTCCTGGAAGTACATGTTATGACCTTTTCATGCTACTTTAAAATACATGCTAGTTCTTTTAGTGAAACATCTCTGAATGCCTGAAGTCCTTTCATACCAGATGGAAGAGTTAGAATTGGAGCAGTTGTCATACAATCCTTTAGCTTCTAGAAGCTTGCTTCATAATTAGATGTCTAGATGAAAGCCACTGACTTCTGAGTCAATATCATCAAAGGTGTAGAAATTTGAGAGAATCCCTTCAAAAATTTGTTATAGTAACTAGCCATACCTAAGAAGCTGTGGACCTCATATGCATTGTAAGCATCAACAAATCGATATTACCATGAACTTTATAGGGATATATAGAAATGCCTGCAGTGGTCACCACATGCCCTAAGAAAGAAATATTCTTCAACCAAAAATCCATACTTGGAAATTTAGCATACAATTGATACTTCCTCAGAGTGTCTAGAATAATTCTCAGATGAGTTATATACTCTACATTAGAAGCAGAATAAACAAAAATGTCCTTCATAAAAATGATTATAAGTTAATCCAGATATTCCCTAAATACCTTATTCATTAGATCTATGAAAATTACTGGAGCATTAGTCATCCCAAAAAGCATTACTAAGAACTCATAATATCCATATTGGGTATTAAAAGTAGTCTTCACCACATCTACTTCTCTCACATTTACTTGATAATATCCCGATCTCAGGTTAATCTTAGAAAATACAGAATGCCTTGCAAGATGGTTAAATAAATCATCAAATCTTGGCAGAGGGTACTTGATCTTGATAGTGATTTTATTTAGATACCTGTAGCCTATACACATATGCATAATACCATCCTTCTCCTTAAAAATTAGAATAAGTGCTCTCCTGTGGGACCCACACTAGGATGGACATAACTCCTGAAGTTATACTTTTAACTTTTGAAGCTCTTTAGATACCATCCTATACGGAGCATTAGTTATTGAGCGATACTAAAAAAATTATGAAAATACAGAACTCATTATCTCTATCTGGAGGCAGATTCAGTAACTCCTAAGGACATACTACAAAAAACTCTCATATTACTAGGACATAAGAAAGAGAGCTATAATCTACACTTCAATCACAAACACATGATAAAAATGCCAAATAACCTTTCATCCATAACTTATTTTACTTTAATAGTAAAAATCAGACATGATAAAATACCTCTAACTCCCTACAAGAAATAGCTCTCACTACTAAAAAATAAAGTTACCCACTACTTTAGACAATCAATCTGAGTCTCATACCGGCTCAACTAGTCCATTCCCAAAATAGTATTAAATTTAGATATAGGCAACCTAATCATACTAGACATCCACTTTCTATCATATATGTGTATATCACAAAAGCATACCCTACTGATTATTATACTATTTTTAATAGATTAAATAATATAAAAAAAAGGCAGTAATATGGAAGGTAAGTGCAGTGAATCAAAGTAGTAGGAAAAAATAAATGAGTGATTGGCCCCATAATCAAATAAATTATGACAGGGCTGATAAAAAATATAAGTTGTACCTATAACAACATCTAGAGTATCTCTGTCCTTATGTCTAGTCAAACTATATACATGTGATTGAATAAAAAGTTGTGTAATAGAACTACCAGGCCTGAGGGTAATCTCCCTACTATAGTACCTACTATAAAACTAGAACCACTACCATAACTAGATAATCCCTCAGTAAACATGCAAAGTGGAATTATCCTTGATTTTGTTGTTGGCCTGACATAACTCTCATATCTACACTTTGAATGTTAGTCAAATTCTGCCTATGGACACTCTGCTATCCCATGTCCAATCTGCTCACACAAAAAATATTATATGATCATCCTATAACACTGACCAAAGTGACACCTGCCATAATTATGGTATATAGGTAGCCCCCTAACAAAATCAGAACTAGCCACACTACCATGATCATAAATTTTCCATATCTCCTGGACTCAAGGAGCCTAAACCTGCTCCTCTTCTAAAAAAAAAAAAACTACCACTAAACATCTCACCACTAAACTACTTTCTATTAGTAGTCCACGCTTGCTGAGTAGCTATGATATCATTCTCTATCAAATGAGATCACTATACTAACTCAATAAAATTACAAATATGGAATAAAACTAATGACTATCTTAGATTATCCCTGAGTCCCCTCAAAAGCCTGTAGCACTTCTCCTTGGGAGTATAAACTAACTATAAAGCTTACCTAGCTGAGGCAGTAAACTCAACCTTGTACTTCATGATAGTACTACTCCCTTAACTAACTAAAAAAATATTTAATGCATCTACTTATGTGTAGAAGAGGGTATAAACCATTCTTAGAATGCATTAATAAACTCCCTCTAATTAATCAGGGATTTCATCCTCCTCTAATACCTCTCCTCCATTTAGCCTAGCCACCATCACTTCTTCGTCTACGAAAAAAATTAACAAGAGGTGCCTTCCTATTAGGGGGACACTACATCCTGTCAAATATCTTCTTTTGTCTACTCAACTAATCCTATAATATTTTAGGGTCAACATGACCCTCAAACCTTGAAGGCTTTAACCACATAAATATTTATAAGTATCTATCCACCTCAACTGATATAATAGAAGGTACCTTGTTTTGTGCCTTGCCTATTAGTTGGGCTAGTAATGGGGGAGGTGGAGTAACCTAAAGTAGAGCTCTATCAATACTGAAATAATGCTTAGTTTTTTTTATATAAAAATTATAAAAATGGCACTTAATAAATGCATGCATATAAGCCAAATCAAGTAATAAAATGATAAAGTAGACTATCGATCCCATGAGGAAGAATGTTTATTTACAAATACTAGAATTATCTACTTCAACTATAATAATTATCCTACATAATTGAAATAAGTTTGGGTGGAGATTCAAACACTTAATTGAAAATAAAAAACAATTAATTGAAAGACTATTTGGATAAATAGTTTTGGATTAATGAAATGTAAATATAATATGTTTTCTAATGATTCTCTTTTATATTGATCTTATTCAGAGCATATGCATCACTGACTACTCTGTCAAGCATGAAGAGGTAAAGAATAGATTAAAATCTTTTAACCTCAATACCACTCTAAACTATCATAGACTGTCACCTTATAAAATGTTAAAAGAGTAAGTAAAGTGTGTACTATTAAAACCCTATAATGATAATTCATCTTTATAAATTTGATACATGATAAGAACTATGCTTATACTTATATTATACCAATTTAACATACCTAGTTGTGCCTTCTTTCCTATTCTTAGGCTCTATATTACAACCTGATATTAACTACACATATGGCCATCATGTGCATTAAATGAAGATGTGGTATATTGAAAATATCATGAAATTATTGATGAAGAGATTTCATTAGTACTCCATATTTCATTTACACTATCAATTCAAAACTAGAGAATTTAGCAATAAATGAAGAACAAGTGAAGCATATTCAGTTTCATTAATTGTAAAAAAGAAAGAAAGTATAGAAGAAAAGATATCACCAAATGGATTCAATGATCTCCACTACACTCCTTGAACTTATAGAATTGCTTCCATAAATACAAGTCAAATACTCTAATGGAATGTATCTGGTATTTCTCTAAATTCCTTTAGTTGTCACTCCTAAGAAAAAATTAGAGAAACACTATAAAGACTAAAATTAAATAAGTAATTAAACTCCTCTACTAAAATTACAAATAAACTATTTATTGAAAAATATAAAAAATAGATTTTGGCACCGCAACACTCAAAATACTTACACTGTGGTGCCCATAAAAATAACTAACTTCATAGCACTGAAGGGTTTCCTCCACTGTGGTGCTGGCTAACATGGATCGCTGTTTAATGAATCGATATGTCACTTTGCTGGCAGATTATGGCCTGAGCAGTTATAATTATAGAGCAATGGTGCTGCTCATGGTTAAGCTCTGTAACGTCCACGTGGCTCTCCCTTGACTTAACGGCTCTAAAATTTGGCATCATGACACTATATAGACAGAGACTGGGCTTTGTGGCACTGACTCCTTTGATGTTACGATGCTGGGATAGTTGGCTGAGCTTTGCAGTACTAACTCCTCAGACGTTGTGGCATTGTCAAATAGAGACTGGGCACCACCATGTCCATATTTAGTCACGCCAGTGGTGTCAATGATGGTACTGCGGTGGTATTGTATCCGATGCTGTGTTGTTGTACCATACTTGAAAGTTCTATCCATTTCTGTATTTTTTGTATAAATACAACTAAAATAATATATTTTTACTAACAAATAAATATATAAAATATAATATTATTTATACTTATCAAATTCTCCTCAGCTTAAACTCTTGCTTATTCTCAAGCAAATAAAAGTTTATAATTCTAATTAAGTGATTAATCAAAATAAAAAGTGATAATCTAAGATTACTAAAATATATGATAATACATCACTGTCTTTAATTAGTAAAAATGAATCAAAGGTATACTTCTAGTTTAGAAGTATACCAATAGTTAAACTTAATCAATCATTCTTATTACCTAATTTGAAATTATAGGTTATAGATTTAATCATTACCTTTTGAATGATGAAGTGAATAATATAGTTTTAATAATTAGATATGATTGTAGTTAAAATTATACTTTCATTAATTCTCCATCCCTTGCATTAGCTCCTTCTCATTATCCTTTATTATTTTTGTGTAAGACTATATTTAAAATCTTAAGCTTTAACTAATACTGATTTTTGAATGAATTCATCTTTTTCTTTTGATAATTTTCATTTCTTTTTCTTTTTAAGAACTATTTATAGTTCTTTTTCTTTCTTTTTTTTTCTTTTGTAGAGTACATAATTAATGATTTTGAATATCTGCTTATGCTTTAGGATTCTCATACAATCTTAATAATTTTAATGTATGGAGTTGAAGAGATTACTAATTCCATCTTCAGGTTAACTATGATTTTAAATTTTAATATACTCATATCTAATTTTTAATACTAATTATTCATCTTTTAAGTTCTAAAAGTTAAATTCATAAAGGTATAGCTTATAAATTAAAATTAGGATAATAGCTCAAATGGTTGAATGAGTTAAGTCTTAGTTTTTCCAATCTATAAACTATAAACATAGTTCATTCAAACTAGGATCTAGGGTGTTATTATTATCCTAATTTTTCATAATTTTTAATTATGATTTTTATAAAGGTTAATTAAATAATCAGAATATAAAAGTAATGGGAGGACATTAATAATTTAAGTATGAAGGGAATTTGCTAATATGTAAATAAACACATAAACAAATATTACAAACACATGCTTTCATATGAGTGAAAAAAGTGCATAAAATACGTGTTGAAAATAAAACAAGATATAACATTCATAATATAACACAGTTACATGATAACAAATGTACATAGCACCCAACATTCAACAATGAATCTTAAAGCCAAAATTTTCAATTAAGTTCAAATACATAAGCCAATATCTCCCATCACTTCCTTCTCTTCTACAAAACAATAAAGTAGAATAATAAAACACATACACATCCTTAGTAATTCTTCACTCCTCTAATCATATTATTTCAATCTAACCCATTGACTTTGATGGTTTGAAAAGTTTTCTCTTCATGTATCCTGATGGCACCATTAAGAAACATTCTAATGATAGTGAAAGGACCAATCCTTCCAGATTTAATTTTTTTTATGGCAATATTTTTCCTTATAACCAAATAGCAACAAATCTTACCCAGGAAATAAATCATACAAGAAAACTCTACCACCAAGCTTGTTTCTTATTTCTACCATGTACTTCTTCTTATCTTCATGAAACTCCTCTTTGAATTTTTTTAACTTAGTAATAATTGCAAAACTTTGCAAGTGGAGAAGTGAAGAAGAATCATTATTCTTGGTATGATTTTCATTTTTGTTCTTTGAAGAAGATGATGTATGCTTGATTCTACCCATCGCTTAGACTTTTGATTTCCAAAAGAAGAAAGTATGATACTCACTCAAAAGTAGGTATGAAATGAGAAGAGAACTTCCTATTACTTGGTTTTATAGATTTCAGTGGTAGGGAAGTTTGAAATTTTTTTTAACTTTCAATCATTAAGGCCCATCGGGGCACTACAGTGTTCAAGGGTATGGCACAGCGATGCTCCCTTCTTCTTTCTTAAAGGTTTTTTTAAGCATATTAAGCAAAACTTAACTTAAAAGATAGGGTTACCTCCCTAAAAATGCTAAGTTTATAGTCTTTAGCCAGACTGGATAACTTACTAGACCTAACGTTGGGTTGCCTCCTAAGTATTGCTAAGTTTATAGTCTTCTGCTAGACATTGCCTAGATTTTCCATTTGGCTAAGGTGGATGATTGCCATTATTCAATTGGGTCTCATTGGTATCTCTTTCCTTCTCTTTAAGATTAACTTCAATGTTACTATGAATAGATCCAATGGGTCTACTACTCACAGAGTAGAAAGTTGACTTAGTTGAGTTTCCAAATTTTTAATTGAAGTGACTTAGTTTTCTAATTGAGTTCCCAATTGTATGACCACATCTTTTAGTGGTGTCTTTCTAGTTCCATACTGTTTCTTTAATTAAATCCAAGAGGATATGCTTGTCTTGGATTGTTAATAGCTTGATTTTGATTATTCTAATTTGTGCCTTGGTTATTTTGATCAAAATTTCATTGATTTCTACCACTATTAATTGACTAACTAAAATTTGGGTGATTCCTCTAAGCTGGATTATATATATTTTAATAGTGATTACTTTATCTTCCAATCAAATTTATATTTTCAATCCCTTGAATATCATTTTTTTCCAGTGAGCTTTTATCTTTTAAATGTAAAGATGAATCAGAATTTAAGCCTAAAGTGCGCAATTTCTTTGATATTGCAGCAACTTGTGCAGTTAAAATAGATAAAGATTTATTTTCATAAACTCTAGCCACTCTCTTAGGATTTACCCTATCAATAAGCTACTTAAAATTATTTGTTGCCATTTGTTTAATTAATTCATAAGCATCTTTAAAAGGCTTTGACATCAAAGAACCTGCAACTGTAATATCAATTATGGCTCTAAGGGATCCTACCAATCCATTATAAAAAGTTTGAATTATTAACCAATCAGGTAAGGCATAGTTAGGGCACTTTTTAAGCATCTCCTTGAATCTCTCCCAACTCTCATAAATAGATTCTCCTTCTAACTGAGTAAAAAAGTAATATCACTTCTAAGCTTGGTAGTCTTAGAAGGTGGAAAATACTTTCCTAGAAAATTGTGGGTCGACTCATTCCATGTGGTAATAAAGCTTAGGGTAAAGAATTTAACCACATTTTTGCCTTATCTCTTATAGAAAATGGGAATAATATAAGTCTAATGACATCATCACTAACACTATTATACTTAAATATCACACAAATTTTTATAAAACATACTAAATATAGGTTAGGGTCTTCAGTGGGTATTCCCCCAAATTGAGAATTTTGTACCATATGAAAGATTGCAGGTTTTAATTCAAAATTATTTGCTTAGATGGGGGGTCTATTTATGCTTTGGTGAATTCCATCTAATAAAGGATTTGCAAAATCCTTAAGAGGTCTAAAATGATCTAAGTTGTAAATAGGGTCGGCCTTTTTAAAAATATTTTTGGTGGTTTTAATTTTAAAAAGGGTTCTCTCATTTTCAGAATCAAAATTTAAATGTGCCTCTCTTCTATATCTTATAAGCATACAATCAAAGATATGAAATCAGTAAATTAAAATAAAAGAATAAAAGAAAATACTAGGACTAATTATGCAATTGATTCAACTATATAGTATACTTGTAAACAAAATAAATTCTTTCCCAGCAATGGTGCCAAAAACTTAATGGGGGCGATGGCGTAGCCTAAAGAATTATGAAAATAATTTAGAGCTCTATGAATCCCTAAATAATGCATAAATGTTTTTTGATATAAAAATTATAGAAGTCCCACTTAATATACACAAGTATACTTGCCGAATCAAGTAATTTAGTGATAGAGTAGAGTATCAATCCCATGAGGAAGAATGTTTACTTGCAAATACTAGTATTGGCTACTTCAACTACAATAATTATCTTGCTCAGTTAAAATAAGTTTGGGTGGAGATTCAATCTGTTAATTTAAAATAAAAAATAATTAATTGAAACACTATTTGGATAAATGGTTTTGGATTGTTGGAATGTAAATACAATATATTTCCTAATAATTCTCTTTTATATTGATGTTATTTAGAGCATATGCATCACCGACCGCTCAATTAAGCATGAAGAGATAAAGAACAGATTAAACTCTTCGAACCTTCATACCACTCTAAACTCCCATAGTCTGTCATCCTATGAAAATCTTACAAGAGTAAGTAGCATGCACTGCTAAAACTCCCTTACGATAATTCATCTCTATAAATTTGATACATGACAAGCATTATGCCTATGCTTGCATCATACCAATTCAACCTACCTAGTTGCGTCTACTTTCCTATTCATAGGCTCTACATTACACCTGATATTAACTACATATATGGCCACTATATGCATTAAATAATGATATGATATATTGAAAATATCATGAAATTATTGATGAAGAGAATTCATTAGTAATCCATATTCATTTGCGCTATTAATAAAAAATTAGAGAATTTAGTTAGACATGAAGAACAAGTGAAGCATATTCATTTTTATTAATTGCACAAAAGAAAGAAAGTACTGAAGAAAAGATATTACCTGAGGGTTCAATGATCTCCTCTATACTCCTCCTTCAACTTATAGAATTGCTTCCACAAATACAAGCCAAACACTCTAATAGAATGCCTCTAGTACTTCTCCGAATTCCCTTAGTTTTCACTCCCAAGGAAAAATCAAAAGCATTGTAAAGAATAAAATTAAACAAGAGACTGAATTCCTGTACTAACATTATAAACAAACTATTGAGAAAATATAGAAAATGGATTCTAGTGATGTGGTGCTCAAAACATTTGCATCGTGGCACCAATAAAATGAACTAATACTACAACCCTGAAGGGTTTCCTCCACTACGGTGCTTGTTGACATGGATCACTATTTAATAAATCAATAGGTTGGTCACTGTTAGATAGTGGTATGAATAATTACAACTATAGCACCATGGAACTATCGATGGTTGAGCACTGGAATGTCTATGTAGCACTCCCTTGACTTAGTAGTGTTCGAATTTGGCATCGCAGTGCTGTCTAGACAGTGACTAGGGTTTACGACATTGACTCCTCTAACACTGCGGCACTGGGATAGTTGGCTAGGCATTACAGTGCTGACTCCTTTGACACTGTGTCACTGTCAAACAAAGGCTAGATACCACCATATCCATATTTGGGCACTCTGGTGATGTCATTGATGGTACCCCCCGGTATTATGTCCGACGCCGCGGTACTGTATCATACTTAAAACTTTTGCCTATTTTATATTTTTTTCCTCACAAATACAATTAAAATAATAAATTTTCATTAACAAATAAATATATAAACTATAACATTATTTACACTTATCAGTTACTAGTTCAGTGAACTATAAAATTAAATCAAAACTAATTATAGAAGTAGCACTCTATATGGGTGCTACCTGATTGGCATTTTGGCCATCTTTCATATCTGGGTCTTGTTGATCTATAATCATACATAACACATGGTTGAACATATATGCACATGAAAATAAGCATAAGTGAATGCCTAGACATACCCAAATCTACCATACTTGATTTATAGATTAATTTCTATAGCTATGTTTTATAATCAATTCCCTAAAAACCATTACTCTAATACGAAAAAGGAACTCTCACTAACCAACCTAATAAGACCCACAAATGAAATATGTCCTATTGTGTTGACTTGCGACAGGCTAAGCCCAAGATCGAGGTTTTAAAAATGTTTTTAGATTTTTCTTTTAATATAATATAGAAAATAAACAATAGACCATGTATCTATTAATAAATCTCACTATATAGTAAATAACTTGTCCATAAAATTTGTTTTTCATTTCTATTCAAAATATATCTATAATAATTACACTACAGCGTATAAATACAATCTAAAATAAAGAATATAATATTTTAAATAACTAAACATAATTATATAAAAATTAGAAAAATAAAAACCTATACAGACTCAGATAAATAAGATCTAGACTCAGCTACTCAACTAACTCTTTTCACTTCCCAGATCCTGAAATAAAATGTTGATAAACAGTGAGCTAACACAACTCAGCAAGTTGCACTTACTAATCTTAATTTCCAAGTAATTCATTTACTAAGCATTCAGATGAGCTTGAAAAGTAGTTTATAATAATTACTATATGGAATAGAGTAGTGCTTGTAGTTATCAAAACTTGAATAGCAAAGTAAGAAATTAAATAAATATATATATGTCATATATCAAAGCCGAAAGTAACAGATTTCCCTCAAACCCTTACCTCTAATCAGAATAGAATTTAGAGAATTCTAACCCTTATGACTCTCATGCTAGCATAATGGTAAATAGGCCCTAATGAAGCCTAATGCCCAGCACCAGAATATAATGTGCATATAGCACCAGAATAGAGTGTATATATAGAACTTGAATGTTCCTTTAGCACTAGAATGTGCATTTAGAGCCAAAATATATCTTCCTCTACACACTAATCTGTCTTCTCTAAATCACATATTTCAATCAAATAAGTATATAATTCATTGCATTATAATAAAAGAAATGTACAAAAACTCAATTCAAAATTTAACAGAATGCTATAATAGTAGGTAGTAGAATATACTAGTGTGTAGAAATTTATTGTTTCAAAATATAACTAAATTATTAGAGATTACTCGAAGCATTATTTTGAAGATTTAATTGTACTAAAATATTATTTTTGGGGTAAGAATTATTTTAAGATAATTTAAATGGCACATTTTTCAAAATTTTTGGAGTAAAAGTTTAAAAAAAATACCTAAATGTTTGGAATTAGTGCCAGGATAACATGCAGAACATTATGTGGTGAAAGTTTAGTAGCCATGGAATTATCCTCATTTTTAAAATAAAAAATAAAAAATTTAAATAAAAAAATTCTTAAAATTTTGGTATTTTTTAAAATCGAGAGAGGAAAAATATAACCTATCTTAAACTAAACTATTTTTAGAACTGGATTGTTAATTGAAAATGATTTAAAGTGAGATAAAACTAGCTTTATCTCAATAGAATCCCTCTTCTCTCCCACTAGCCACCTACCTTAAGGGAGCAAAATGAATTCAAATAGTGAAAAATATTTATTTTTAATATAAAATTTAAGCCGAGAGCTACGACATCCAATCTTATACACCACAATGCCACCCCAAGTGCCACCGTGCTAAATTAATTACTAAAAATCTAGAGAGCTCAGCACCTTGATGCCACCAAACCCAATTCCACTACACTCAGGGAAAATATTTTAGATTTTTAGAACAGGAAAATAGATCCTTGAGACCCGCTCTAGAACACATGCAGACTTTCACATATATTCAAAATATTTCTAGATACATGTAGAAGGATTCAAATAGAAAAACTTAGTGGATTACCTTGAATATGATCATATTAGAATAAGTCAGAAGAATACACTAATCTGTAGGTGTTATCCAAGGTGCATCATCTAGGTTCAAAGCCTAATTTATTCTATTGGGACTCATAGTTGGGTGGGATTAGTGGGGTGGATTCTTGTAATAAAAACTTAGTGGATTCTTTTATTACAAGAATCCACCCCACTAATCTAGGCTTGGCATCTTTCTTTGTGATAAGAAATTTAATAACAGAATGATTAGTGTAAACTAGAACGTGAGTGCTAATCAAATATGGTATGAACTTGTTAAAGGTAAAGCTAACAATTTTTTTAGTTCTTGTATTGTTAAATTGAGTTGAGTTTAAGGTTCTACTAGCATAGTAAATAGCATGAATATTTCTATCTCTTGTTTTTCCTAACACATCACTTACAACATAATCACTAGCATCACACATGATTTCAAAATGTAGTATCTAATCAGTGTAGCAATAATAAGTACAATGATCAAGTGTTGCTTCAAAATGTTAAAAGCTTTTAGGAATTCATCATTAAAATAAAAAGGGATATAATTTTCAAGTGACATAATAATTTTGATATTTTAGAAAAATTTCTAATTAATCTCCTATAAACATCAGCATTTTCTAAAAGCTTTTATTCCTCTAATAGAAGTGGGTGGTGAGAGATTTTCAATTACTTACTCTTTAGCTCTATCAACTTCTAAACCTCTCATATAAATTTTATGGCCTAATACTATGCCTTCTGCTACCATAAATTGACATTTCCCCCCATTTAGTATCAAATTTGTTTCAACACATCTTTTTAAAACCAGAGTTAATACTTTAAGAAAGAATAAAAAGTGGTACCAAAAATAGAGAAATCATCCATGAAAATCTCAATTTTCTACTCAATTAAGTTAGAAAAGATTGACATCATACACCTTTGAAAAGTAGCAGGGGCATTGTATAAGCTAAAGGGCATCCTACTAAAGGAAAAAGTCTTATAAGGACTGGTAAAAATGGTTTTATCCAGGTCTTCTAGTGATATAGGAATCTGGTGGTATCTTGAATCATAATTTACAAAGCAATAAAAAAGATGTTCTTCTAACCTATCAAATGGTCAATAAAAGGTAAGGAAAAATTGGTCTTTCCTACTTCCTTTATTTAGCTTCCTATAGTTTATACAAATCCTTCATCCAGTAACTATCCTAGTTGGTATCAATTCATTCTTTTTATTAACTACAATAATTAAACATCCTTTCTTAGAAACATGACCCATATAGTATTTGATATAGGTACCTACATCAAATAACTTAAGTTTCTCATTTTTCACTACTTTTTTTTATAATAGGGTTTAGTCTTTATTAAGGGTTACCTTTTAGGTAGGAATTTTCCTCCAGCAGAATCTTGTGCATGCACAAGGATGGACTTATTTTGTTAATGTCAGTTATGGTCCAACTGAAAGCTTTCTTATACTCACTAAGAACCCTAATCAACTACTCCTCTTTGTCTTCTCCCAATTCAGTAGTTATGATAATAGGTAAGGTTGATAATTTTTCTAAAAAAAGGCATACTTTAAATAGGCATTCAGGGCTTTTACCTCTAAAATAGGTGCCTCTTTAACTGAAGGTTTCAAAGGACTACCTAGGGATGATGTATCAAGAACTTTAAACCTATCCCTAAAAATCTTAGGCATCACCAATCAATTGAACAAAAATCTCTATCTCCCTCTCAAATGCCATCCATACATAAAGGAATCTCTAAAGTACTATCAAATAAAAAATCCTATACACATACTTGCACATAATCCTCAACTAAGTCTACTCTATGGAAATCCTCATTTTGGTCACTAGAAAATTTCATTCACTTTGAGATACTAAATGTCACTTTCTCATCTTGCACTCTCATTGTCAATTCACCTTTTTGCACATCTATCATTTCCCTACTAATAGCTAGGAAAGCTCTACCAAAGATAATAGATATCTCCTCATCTTCTTTCATATCTAAGATAATGAAATCCATAAGGTAAATTTATCTATCTTAACTGACACATCCTCTGTAACCCCCTACAAAATGGTGAATGAACGGTTTACTAACTAAAGGGTAACAATGGTAGGTTGAACATCTCTTAGATCAAGTTTTTGAATATGGACAAGAGCATTAAATTATTGCTGATTATTAAATCACATAGCATAAAATTTATCCCCTATATTCATAGAAATGATAAAACTACTAGGGTCTTAAGATTTTAACAAAGATTCTTCTATAGAATTTCATTACATCCTTAGTAAAATCTATGATCTCAAAATCTTTTAATCTTATTTTCTTACTTAGGATATCTTTCATGAACTTAGAATAGGTGGGAATCTATTCTAAGGCTTTTGCAAATGGAATGCTAATAGTTAATTTTTTAAAGATTTCCAAAAGCCTTGAGAATTGCTTATCTAAATTATATTTTAACAATCTTTAGGGAAATTATGGGGGTGGCCTCTCAACTACCACTCTAATAGGTTTTTCTACTGCTTTTTTAGGTTGAGGTGGTTCATTGAGTCTAGTGACCTCTACTGGTTTTTCTACAATAGCATCATCCTTAGATTGATCCTTGCTCATAGTCACAGTCTCTAGCTCTTTCCCACTCCTCAATTGAATAGCTTTGCATTATTTTTTACCTTTTTCTTTAGGATTAAATTCACTATTACTCGGTAAAGTTCCTTGGGGTCTATTGGTTAAAGATGCAGCTAGCTATCCTAATTAGTTTTCAATATTCCTAATTATAGTAGCTTGACTTTGCAATCATGTACCCATTTACAAAACTAATCCTCTTAAAGAAGGATTTTATCTTTAGATTAGTTATTTGAGTTAAATCCAAGGAAATAATTAGGCTTAGTTTACCAAAATTTTTAGGTGGGTGGTTCCAATACCCAACTTGATTTAGCTAGTTAGAGTTTTAATTAGTGTCATTATTTTGATTATTACTCCAACTAAAATTTAGATGGTTTTTCCAACAAGGATTATATGTATTAGAATAGGGATTTGTGGGTATATTATTGATTACATTATTTGATTGTACTCCTAAAATGTTAGGATTACTAGAGGCTTCACAAATATTTTCTTACAAGCTTATGGATATATTTTGAGGTGAACTAATTCTAAGGTTGTCTAATTTCTAGAAATGGCAGCTACTTGGGTAGTTGATATTAATAAGGCATCTAATTCATAAATGTTAGCTATTTTTTTAGGGTTAATTCATTTAGATGGTCATTAAAAATTATTGGAAGCCATCTCCTTACTTAAGCATAGGCCTTATAAAAGGGCTTCGACATCAAAAAACCAGCAACATCAGTATCTATGATTAATGTAAGGGAACATATAATGCCATTATAAAAAATTTGAATTATTAACCAATCTAGAAGGGCATGGTGGGGGTATTTTCTAAAGAATTCCTTAAATCTTTCACATGATTCATAGATAGCTTCACCTTTCAACTGGGCATTGTGGTGCTTGTTTTAATGAACTTGTTCAACAATTTTTTAATCACTTTAAAATTTTTGAACTTTTCTAATTTTTCTTAATTTCTTTCAATTTAATTGTCCTATAAAAATTCTACCAATTATTTATACTAAGCATACAATACTACATAACATAATAAAAAATATTAAATAATAAATAGTAACATCAAATATATATCAAATCAAGTAGAATATAAGCAGATAAAATTAGAAAAGAAAATTATATTAAACTAAAAATTGGTTTGGCAATAAAAAATGTAAAGCAGAATAATAATTTTTCTAGTTGACTCCTCAGCAACGGTGCCAAAAACTTACACATGTCTTTTTTAATCGCTACTTTGAAAATGTAGAGTTATTTCCTTTAGCTTACATACACTAATCAGTTGTATAATGGATGTTTAATTTATTTATAGTGTAATTATTATTTTAGCGCAAGTACATGTGTTATATCAAGTAACATAATGGTGAAAAGAGTGCCAATCCCATGAGAAACCAACTATAATTACCCTACGTTCACTTTATTACTACCTATTGAACTGCTAAATTTATCCAGTTGAATGATTTAAAATGAGTGTAGTTTAAAAGTAAATAGATTCAAATTACAAAAAAATAATTTACTAAATTTAGGAAACTCTGAACCTATAACTTCTCAAAAGAATATGATTGCTTTAGAGAGATTTACTACCAAATGTTGCTGTGGATCACAATAATAAGGCTTCTCTTTTATGTCACGCTAGTTGGAGTCTTAGTTAGGATCCCACCCAACTATAGTTCTTCTATCTTCTTAGGACCCTATAACCTTAACCATCATATATTTATGCATGGCCAGACTACGTTCTAAGTTTTATAATTGTTCCTATTGCTCCATCCATGCCTTAGATCACACAAAAATTTTAATTTATGTATAACCTATACATAAACTAATTGAAGCACAAAGAACTTAAAAACAACATGTTTGTATTAAAAATGAAACTTACTCTATGCAATAGCTGTCTTTCAAATCATCATAGATTTAGTGAATTTGTTTAGCTACATATGGAGGCGATGTTACACATAACAAATTTAATAAATATTTTATTTCACTGAATGGTTAACTGATAAGCACATAATGAAATGATAAACAACCTAAAATCAAGTTTAGAAATGACTTGAAGTAGAGTTACAATCCCTTTAGCACTTCCTCAATTTGCTTCACTCTAATGCAAGACTCCAAATAGTATAACATAAGATATACTCTTCCCATGTCAGCCCACACACTTGCACAAAATGACTCAACAATATGTCACACCCCTTTATAAATAGTCTAAAGATACTATTTATAATTTTATAAATTAACTAAATGAGCATTGCAGTGCTAGCTTAATGGTAGTGCATGTTGTAAATCTAAACTCGAGTACTATAATTTTGGTGATAAAAAATATTATTATTTTCTTACTGCTATCTCCTGTTAATTATTTTATTGCATATATGTATTGCCTTGCTCACTAATATTTCAGGTCCACTGTTCACTTGTAACTTCAATCAGCTCAAGATTGAGTAGACTAGGGTTGAGTCTATTTGTAATTTTAACTTTAATATACTTTCATCTTTCTTCAGTCAAGTCATCTATATGGTGGATACTAACTGAGTAACCTTGCATACACACACTTAAGGGAGTGAGTTGGTGAGTTAAAAAAATTTTTATTTTTGAACTAATCGTACAATATGATTTATATTATACTGGACGATCAGTTAAAATAGAAAACCCTAATTAGGGCACCCTTATTTAATTAAGATTGATTAACCTAAACATATAGGATGATCCTAATCGTACAGGGCGATCAGGTATAATCACAAAATTTAGCCGTCATTCATAATTTTGGTAATTTTTTAATATTTAAATTTTACTCTAATCATTCAGTATGATATACATTATAATGGACAATTTGTGATAATCATGCCTAAATTGATCATGTGATTAGGAGCTAATTATGGTTTAATTGCTCTATCACATCATGCAGGATGATCATACTATATGACCTGAGAGATGCATGGGATGATATTTTAATCATTACCCAACATCGCTTATCATACTAGACAATCAATATAGTCTCTTGTACTAATCATATAGGATGATCTCAAGGTCATACAGGACAGTTGGTATAATCTCTTGAACTGATAGTACAAACTAATATATTTTGTATTGTCTAGCAGTGTAGTTTTTTTATTAATCATACAAGGCAATCTAACGATTGTATTGGATTATCCTTGATGATAAATTGAAATTTAGGGCTTCTTTGGAGGCTTTCTATTTAAACTCCTATATTGTCTTGTAAGAAATCTTTTGCTACCAAGACTCTTGAGGAGAGCTTTGGCAGAGAAGAGAGGGAGAATTCTTGTGAAAGGGAGTTATGAGAGCTTCGTAAGGTTACTCCAAGCAAGATTCTTCAACGTCTTCTTCAAGATTCTACCTTGATCCTTTGGAGGCTCTAGGAAGAGTTTCTACAGCACTAGGTCTGTGGTTCTCTGCCATCTCCAGGAGGGAGAAGAAGGATTCATGATTTTCTGCCATCACCTGGAGGGTGTAAAAGATTCAAGGTTTGCTACCATCACTGGGAGGGTGTAAAAGCTTTTGGTTCTCCACTACACCAAGAAGATGAAAGTGATTTTGTAAGGGATTTTCTGCCTTGCTGAGGGAGCAAAAGGAGAGACACTACTTTTAGTGCAATACCTGGAATGGAGGGTTCTGGGGAGTGGACGTAGGTCAGGTTTGACTGAACCACTATAAAATCTGGTGTGCTCATTCTTATTTTTTTTCACACTTTTATTTTTTTGTGGTTTACTACATGGTTAAAAACTCTGATTTGTTTTGTTATTATAAATTTATTCACTTCCGCATCCATTATTGAAATCGTCTAAATTTAATTTTGAAAAAGTATAAAAAAATTCTTTTTATTAAAGAATTTTTAAATTAGCAATTCACCCTCTCTCTTGGTTAGCCTCGGGCTAGTTCTTAGAGGTTTAACAACCCTCACAAACTTTTAAATGGTATCAGAGCGGGATTCAAAAAATTATGTTTTAGAAAACTTTTGAAAAATGATCAATGGCTAACTTTGGAAATTATAATACTACAGAAGGATATTCAATCACACGAACATCGTTATTTGATATTATTCCTTTTAACTTTTGAAAAATACAAATGTTTACTTTTTTGCAATTTATAGATTATCGCATGTGGATGTTAGTTCAGGAAGGATATTCTGCACCTTCATATTTTGTTAATGGCATGAAAACTCAACTTTCTTTTTCTGAATGGAGCATAGAAGATAGAGATTTAGCCTAATTAAATGCTGAATGTTTAAACTATTTTTTTATGCATTAAAATTTGAAGATTACATGTGTGTATCCCCTTGCACAATTGGAAAGAAAATTAGGATAAACTCTCCATAACCTATGAAGGAACAAACAAAGTAAAATAATTTAGGTTGAATATTCTACTCCATGACTATGAACTCTTTCGCATGAAGCCTAGTAAATCAATCTCTAAACTACATATTAGGTTGACTCAGATTATTACTTCCTAGTATATTTTAGAAAGAGAACTTATTAACTATGAAAAAGTTAATAAATTCTTGTGTTGTCTACTTACCTTTATGATGCAAAAATCACTACTATTATTTGAATCTAAGGATCTGAATGTTTACTCCATTGATAACTTACTTAGATCATTCATTGCCTACAAGCAGGGAGTGAGTCAAAGACAACTTGATGTAGGTGAAAAGAGAAAGGAGAAAACTATAGCCCTAAAGGCTAACGATTTTGATAGTGATAATTTTGCACCTGATGATGATAATGACATTGCACTGATGATAAGGCAATTTAAAAGCTTTCTAAAGAAAAAGCAAAAGTATACACAATGGAATAAAGGTAAAGCTAATAAAAATTCTAAGGTTTCTACTGATGTTATCTATTTTGAATGCAAGAAACCAGGGAACTTGAAGTCAGATTTCCCAAATTTGAAAACTCACCCAATCAAGGAGAAGGGTGAAAAAAAACCTAAGTTCAAAAAGGGCAAGCAAAGGATTCAGAAGGCTTTTTGGGCAAACTCTGCTTCAGACTCATTTAAAATAGAAGCAGAAGAGGAGGTAACCAACTTGGGCTTAATGGCAGATAACCATCTTATTATTCTGATCAAGAGGGGATATGTGAGCTTTCCTATAATGAATTATTTAAAGTTTCTAAAAAAATCCATACTGCATATTCAGGTCAAGAAAATGAATGCAAGCTTGAATTCTGATTTTTCAAAACTGTAGAAAGAGCATAAATGCCTTAACAAAGATCATTCTACTTTGGATAGTAATCATACGACTTTATTAGAAGAATTTGATACTTTAAATAAGAAGTATCTTAATTTAACTGCTGAACATGATTCCTTGAAAATGTCACATGTTGAATTAGAAAATGTATTCAAAGAACTAGAGATTCTTACATCTCAATTAGATAATAGTGAGCATGCTATAAAATTTAAAAATTTAATTCTTGAAAGTACAAACAAATCATTGCAAGTGAAATTGACTACTTTTAAAGAAAATAAAATGCCACCATCGCTTGTAGAATTTTATAAACCATCAACACAGCATGCATTCAAACCTAAGAAGAGGCATCATAGCTCACATAGATTAATAAATCTTTTTCCTGGTATTAGATATTATTTCTTATAGCATGCTAGGATATATCTCCCACACTTATACTATCCATCATAGAATACATTTGGTGTGAAGATCAAAATTGCAAATACCACAGCATAACATGCATGCATCTCATTCTTCAATTCATAAGGTGGAACCCAAACTTGTTTGGGTTCCTAAATCTAACCTTTAATGATTTTAAAGGGATGCTTTCATAAAAGGCCTTATAAGAGCATGTAGAACTTGGACAACAGATATTCAAGATATATGACTAGAGGTGAAAATCAATTTATTTCACTAGAGGCTAGGGCAGGATGCAAGGTGACACTTGAAAATAATACCACTAGGAGAGTGGCGGGCTCAGGTATAATTGACAACTCAAAAAATTTTCTCATTAAAAATATTTTATGGGTAGATGGGTTAAAATATAATCTGCTTAGCATAGGCCAGCTCTATGATAAAGGCTTCATCATTAAATTTTTATCTACTAGCTACATTATAAGCTTAAATGAAAATACTGTGATGCAAGGAAAAAGAATCAATAATGTTTACATACTTGATTTAAACTATGTTAAACCTGCTAACTCTCTTTGCCTAAAAACTATTACTGGTGAATCTTGATTATGTCATAGGAGACTTTGTCATGCAAGCATGAAAAACTTTAGAAAAATCACCTAAAAAGAGTTAGTAAGAGCTATACCTAAACTAGAATTCACTAAAGACCACCTATGTGATGCTTGTTAGTTAGAAAAATAAATCAAATCCTCCTTCCACTTAATTAAGGTCATTAATACCAGTAAACCTTTAGAAGTCCTTCACATGGATCTCTTTGGACCCGTTAGCACTGCAAGCCTAGGAGGGAAAGTCTTTGGGTATATAAATGTTGATGATTACTCAAGGTTTACTTGGGTTAGATTCTTATCTCATAAAAGTGAATCATTCGAGGAATTTAGGACATTCTTCGCTTGAGTTTAGAGGAAGCTAGATTATGAAATTCTGACAATTCATAATAGTCATGGTAGAGAGTTTAAAAATAAAAGATTTCAATCTTACTGTAAGGAACAAGGGATATATCATAACTTTTTAGCTCCTAGAACCCCTCAGTAGAACAGGGTAGCTGAAAGAAAAAAAATAGGACCTTGGTAAAAGCCTCTAGAGCCATGTTAATTGAATATTAACTTCTTAAATACTTCTAGGTAGAAGTGATAAACACAGTCTATTATATTCTAAATAGGGTTAATGTTAAATCCAAGCTAAACAATACACCCTATGAAATTCTTAAGGGTAAGACACCAAACCTCTCTCACCTTTATGTCTTTGGATGTAAAGTATTCATTCTAAATAATGGGAAATCTCTGTTAGTAAAGTTTAACCAAAAATTTGATGAAGGAGCCTTCCTTGGATACTGAAATGTTGGAAAATTTTTTAGTGTTTTTAAATGGGGTAATAAAAGAAAATGTATATGTTGAACAACCCCCAGGCTTTAGAAACTCATAATTTCTCGCTCATGTGTTCAAATTAAAAAAAGGTATTGTATGGACTGAAACAAGCACCTAGAGCATGGTATGAAAGGCTAAGCACATTCCTACTAGATAGAACCTTTGTTAAGGGGAGTGTAGACACCACCCTTTTTCTTAAAAAGATAAGAGAAGTACTACTTATTGTCCATATCTTTGTTGATGATATTTTATTTAGATTTTCGAATAAAAAGTTGTGTGATGAGTTCTCTAAAATAATGAGTAAGGAGTTTGAGATGAGTATGATGGGAGAACTGAACTACTTTCTTGGATTTAATATAAGGCAGAAGAATGATAAAATTTTTCTTAGTTAATTAAAATATATTATGGACATCCTTAAGAAATATGAAATGGATAAAGTTAAGGCAATTAACACTCCCATGAGCTCTATAGTTTAGTTGGATAAGGACTCAAGTAGAAAATCAATTGATCAAAAGAAATACAGGGGAATAATCGGATCACTTCATTACTTAACTATTAGCATACTTGATATTATGTTTAGTATTTATCTCTATATTAGATTTCAAGCTGATCTAAGAGAATCCCACCTGACTGTTATTAAGACAATCCTTAGATATCTCTTAGGAATCCAAAACTTAGGAATCTGATATCCTAGGTGCCCTATAGGAAAAATAGCCATTACCGGCGGACAAAATCCACCGGTAAAGTGAAAAATGCGCCAGAAATGATAGGTTTCTGTAGGATTTCCGATGGTAAAATGAGCATCGAAAAAATATTTCCGTCGTATTTTTTTCGCCGGAAGTATTTCTGGCAGACGTTCCGACGGATATGTTTGACAACCCAATGCCTTTTATGTCACCATGTTCTGACGAATAAGCCGCCAGAATTACCGGTGGAAAATGTCCGCCCCAAAAAAGCGATGCATATTTTTACCATCGGATATCACCGTCAAAAGTTCCGTCGCATATTCTGTCAGAAATTTCATCATATCGCATTTCCAAAACATTTACCGACAGATAATCCGCCGAAAACCTGTAGCAGAAAAAAAAACCTTCCTCACTTTGAAAAGTGATTTCCACATTTATACCTACATACAAAAAATTACAACACAATATATATTCTACAACATCAACAGTTACACATAAACCAGAAGAGCATCATCTAGATAAGGAATAATTAAACATGTATACAATAAACATATATAAGAAGAGTGTCATTAACAAATATCTAAACATGTTCAAACAGTAAATAGATAAATATATCCAAAAAACATAAAAATACAGATGTCCACATCAGTAAAATAGATAAATAACGTCTACTCTGATTCGGTTTTATCCTCAGGTGATGTTGTACTCCTGCCACTACTCATCTGCTCCCTCATCTTTTTCATTTCTTCTAACATTTGAGCTTGCTGCTGCTGTATCTACATCTGCTTCTGCTGTATTTATATCTGCCAATCAGCTTGGTCTTTCCGTACCTATTCTAGCTCGGCTGTAAGGGTAGCTATCTGTTGGGTATATAAAGACTCCTGGGTACTAGATGAAAAACGGCCACCACTAGATGTCTGCCCTTCATATGCATATGCCTGCAAGCCTAACCCGTATACTTTACCATGCTGCATTCCTCCTACCGCTTGCAACCAAGTGCGGTAGTCAGAATAGTCTGTTGATCCAGCAGAAGAACCTTTACCTGCTACAGCTTGACTCTCTCGAAGCCGTGTATACTCCTCCTATGAAAGTTAATAAAACGTTATACAATTTACACATAATATCACCAAAATTAAACTTATATACTTACATAGGCTCTCCTAGCATGCTCGTCAACCCATTGTTGGTCCTCCTACCGCTTGTGGGTATGACTATGTAATTCAACAGGAGTCGGTTCTCTACCCAGCACCTATTTCTGTAATAGACATATATTAGTATTCTAATTAAAGTAAATTATTAAAAAATTTTAAAATTTCTTACTAAACATCTTTTGTGCTCAGTATGAGGAACAGAACCTCCTGTATGAAGTGAACTACCCAAGCCCCCAACATCAGAACCTCTGTTCTATCTATTTTGATCTCTCCTTCTGGTATAATCTGGGCTACCCCAAGCACTGCTCAACTCTGCCCATACACCCTCACCAATCCAGAGTGGTCGTTGGCCTGACTTTCTAATGTCAGTAAATATGTCTCGCATATGAGTCGAGCCACGCTTCTCAAAGTTTTTTCTGATTTTATCATTATGTTGTGGAAGCCAACAAAAATTTTTCTGCATTTAAACACATAAAATAAAGATTAAATAATTTTTTTAGCTTATATATTAGATATAATAAAAAAAATTTATATAATAACATACCTCAAATTCTTTAAACCACATGTCCCGTACTTCTTTCGGGACTTTCTTCCAAGAAATATAAGGAGTATCGTATCTGCTCCGTATTATGTCCCGTATTTTATGCGTAGGCTCTTTTGACGGATGAAACCTGAAAGCAATATATTAGTTGTCAAAAAAACTAACTCAATTCTATTTACATGACTGAAATAAAATTAGTACTTACATGTCACCATCAGGTTCAATCAACATGCGACCCTCTGTCACCTGCTCTGCTACAGCTGGGTAGGAAGGTCCGCCTGTAGTGGGCTGAGGTGGTGGTGGGACATATGGCGGATATGGATATGGAGGATGTGCACCATGATAAGGTGGGGGTGGGTAATAGGGGTAGAAAGGAGTAGTCTGTGTAAGGTCTGGTGAAGGTAAGTGTGGGTCTGGTGAGTAGAACTGTGGGCTACTGGCTGCAGGAGTAGGTATAGGCGGGCTAGGCTGACTCTGAGTAGCAAGCTGAGATGAAGAGGTTCCCTATGTACGTGCTGGCTTGCTAACAGCAACCTTCTTGCTGCGCCTACCAAATATATTCTTTATCCGTCCTCTCTAACGGTCATCACCTGAAGCCATCTGCATAAATATTTAAAAAATATCAGTAACATAAATTATGACAAAAAATGAATATAAAATATCACAGGAATTAAATAAATACAAGTACAAAAAACTTTTAAATATAAAATAACGTAACAAATAACTAAATATAAGTATAAAAATTTAATTTTTAGTCAAAATTCATTTACCTTATGTTGATTCACTTTCATATGATGAAACTTCTGTACCACTGTCAGACTTGTCATGAATGTCCTCTATGTTTAAATCTACATCCTCTAATTGCAACTCACTCTTAGTAGTTGTAATTTGATCATCCACATCGTTAGCAACATCTTTTATGTTTGACATAAACTCTTCTTGATGTGCTGGTGGTATTGAAGTAGTCTTTTCAATAACTCCCCTGGGTTTGGTCTTCATAACTACGAGCCAATCTTGTTTGCCTCGTACTCTGCTCGGGTAGTTAGCAAAACAGACTTGGTGCGCCTGACTAGCAATGATGAATGGGTCAAACTTTGAATATTTTCTACCCCGTTTAACTTCTGTTATACCATACAATGGATGTATTCTTGTACCTCTATTCTTTACTAGATCAAACCACTCACAATTGAATAGATACATATTATTCCTAACACGAGGATATTCCAACTGTAATATTTCTTCTAATACCCTGTAATACTCAGTCTCATCATTTGTATGGGTATTCCCTCTAACACATACACCAAAATTATCTATTTTTCTATCTTCACACCTATATTTGGTTTGGAATTTATAACCATTAACTAAGAAATTTTGATAACACTTTATCGCTCTATTTGGTCCCTAAGCTAGATCAAGTAGTCCATGATATTACAAATTACTACCTTCAGCATGGACCTAGTTAGTAGATAAAGTATGTCATTAGCATGCTTAATAATTAAATAAAGATATATTAATTGAAATGAATAGTCAAAATATGTATCGTATTTTTAAACTAAATAAGAAAATTTGTTTCCACTATCTTTTGGACTTCTACTTGTTCTGTTGTATTCAATCCATCAATGAAACTCCTGTAAACATTAAGGTTTAGATTGAATGAAAGTATGAGTAACAAATTTATAAGCAAGCTTATTCATACTTACTCGAGATATGACTCAACTTCATCACAGTTAAGCAAGACATATAAAGTGGCAACTTGCATCTCTTTATCAGTCAAATAGCACATGGTACTAGCGCCTAAGGGTTCACCACTGCCATTGAGTATAGATAAATTTGAAGATTGACCCACTTTTTTAGGTGCAGTGCTCTGACTTGATTGTGACATTATTTTAAAGTAATATGAGTAGAACTGGATTGTCTCGTACATTAAATATGCTTCGCATATTGAGCCTTTAGGATGCGCTTTATTCTTAGCAGTCTTCTTAAGTTTATTTAAGTGTCTCTCAAAAGGATACATCTACCGATACTGAACTGGTCCACCGACTCTAGCTTCATATGGAAAATATACGGGCAGATACTCCATAGAGTCAAAGAAAGTTGGAGGAAATATCTTCTCAAGTTTACACAGAATAAAAGGGATGTGCTGCTTCATAAGAATCAGGTGCTCTGTATTTAATTTTGAAGAGCATAAATTTTTGGAGAAGATACTAAGCTCGATCAAGGGCTTCAAAATTTTGTCCGGCAGATAACTAAAGGCAGTTGGTAACAAACATTGCAAGATGATATGACCGTCATGACTCTTCATAACAAACAATCTCCTAGTTCTAATGTCAACACATCTGCTTAGATTTGAAGAATATCCATTAGGTACCCGTAAACTCTTCATCCATTCATAAACAGCACGCCTCTGCTCTAAAGTCAAAGTGAGTGGAGCTTTTGGTTTGAAATATTTTTCACTTCCACCATCCCTCAATTCTAATGCTTTTCTCCTACACATCTCCTTTAAGTCCATCCTTGCTTTTATGTTGTCTTTGGATTTATCTTTGATATCCATGACTGTATTGAATATATTATCAAAGATATTTTTCTCTATATGCATCACGTCTAAGTTATGTCTGATCAAGTTTGTCCTCCAATATGGTAATGACCAAAAAATACTTTTCTTAGTCCAATTATGGCTGACACCATATCCTGACAATTTGTAATTAGCTAATGTTGGAGATTCTACTATTGTGGGGCTAGATCTGACACTTTCAAATATTTTTTCACTAGTTAATCTAGGAGGAGGTAGCAACATAACAATTTTATTCTTGATAAAACTATCCTTATTTCGCCTGAAAGGATGATCTGTAGGTAAGAACATGCAATGACAGTCGAACCAAGTGTTCTTCCCTCCGTGCTTTAAATTAAATAACTTTATATATTCCATGCAAAGTGGACAAGCTAATTTTCCAGAAGTGTTCCAACCTGAGAGCATACCGTACGTGAAAAAATCACCAATTATCCAAAGTAATGCTGCCCTCATATTGAAGTTCTGTTTGGTGGAGATGTCATATGTACTTATTCCCTCTTCCCATAATAGATTTAAATCATCAATTAACGGTTGTAAGAATACATCGATCTTTGCTTTTGGATTATGTGGCCCTGGAATGATAAGCGTCAAAAATATATAAGGAGTTATTATGCATAACTCTGGTGGAAGATTTGTATAGTGTGAGTATGACGGACCAACATGAGTAAGGTGAAGCAGACTGACTAAATAGAGTGAAACCATCTGCGCATAAACCTAATCTTATATTTCTTGATTCTGAGGCGAATGTGGGATATATACGATCAAAATATTTCCAGGCATATGCTTCTGTTGGATGTGTAATAAACCCTTCCTATGAGATATGTTCTTTATGTCATCTCATATGTTCAGTAGATCTCATTAATGCATATAATCGTTGTAGTCTAGGAATTATGGGTAAGTAAAATAACCTGCTAGCTGCTACTTCCTTCAGCTTTCTTTTTGTTATAGATTTTGGTTTAAATCTCGGTGTGTTACAATGATGGCATGTAATATCTGATTGGAAATTTTTATAGAATAACATGCATCCATTGACACAATAATCTATCTTTTTATATGTCAAACCAAGCTTGGAAACCAACTTCTTAGTCCGATATAAATCTGTAGGAATTATGTTATCTGCTGGATTGGTTTCTTTGAGCAGTCCAATAAATTGATTAAAATAATCACGAGGGACATTATATTCTGCCTTGATACTTAACATCTTAAGAGCGATGGATAACTCTGAGTGAGTGGTGCAACCTTTCCATATTGGTTATTGGGAAGCATGCAACAAATCATAAAAATTTTATGCTTCTTTATTAGGTGACTCTTCTGTATATTGTTCAAATTATGCTCCACTTGCATCATGAATTAAGTCCTCAAGATTAGGTATGATATGCTCTTCCTAATCTCTAGTAGCACTTATCGATGGGTAGCATCGAGAATCAAAATGTGGTTCATACTCACCATGAGAAGTCCAATACCAATATTCTGGCATGAAACCTCGACGATATAGATCAACAGTTACGTCATTTGGGCTAAGGTGCACCTGATTTTTATGTTTAGAACATGGGCAACGAAACTTTCCATCTGAGATGAAGCTGGATAGTTGAGAAGCTATCTGAATAAAAATATTCACCCCTCTATTGAACTCATCAGTTAATGTCTTTCATCCTTGCGCCAATCGATTATACATCCAACTTCTTTGAGTTCTGATATCCATAATATATAACCTACATATAATATTGACAATAAGAATATAAGTTATGATTACTTGCCAAAATAGTTATATACTATCATTAATAAAAAGATATGAAGGATAAATACTTCTAAATGACTTGTATCAGACACTGTTAGATGCAAATTTACATATAGCTCCGACATGTCCCCCCGTGCACTAGCAAGATAGTCCTATCTAGGTTTGATGGAGAAATATAGAGAGAATAAGGATGATCTACATTTGATATTTATTGATTTAGAGAAAGCATATGATAAAGTTCCAAGAACAACAAGCGAGCTTGAGGGTTTGACCAAAATATGTATGCATGAGCTATTGGAATCATTTTATATCCTATCTCTAAGGGTACAACCACTCATCCACCTGAGCATCCTCATTTCTACAACGCTTAACTTAGAATTATGCTATTCTTTTATTGGCCAACATTCGGCACCATAAAGCATTGCAGGTTTCACCACCATCTTATAAAATTTTCCCTTAAGTTTGAGGAGAGATTATTGTGTCTGGACACCGAATGTGTCTAGAGACCAATAAAAAAACACCACATCATCAGGTGCGCAGTACTGAGCTCGATACCGAGCGCGGTACCACTCAGTACAGACAGCAGTACTGCTCGGTACCGATCGGTACTGCTGTCCGGACAGAATAATTTTTTAAGTTTGAGGGGTACTTTTCTATCAAACAATAAGCCCGATGCATTCCTCCACTTCAACCATCCTACTTGGGTATCTAAAACGTGTACTCTTATTAATGACTTGATCACCCAAAGTCACAATCCCCTCACTAGGTCTATCATTATTAATATTACACTCCATATATTTTGTTTTAGATCTACTCAAGGGAAAACCTTTAGACTCTAAGGTTGACCTCCACAATTCTAGTTTACCTTCAACTCCCTCTGTAGTCCTATCAACAAGAATAATATCATGAGCAAAAAGCATACACCAATGTACATCCTCTTGTAAATGTCTAGAGAACATCCATGAATAAAGCAAAAATAAAGTATGCGAAAGGGAGAAAGTTACCTAAACAGCAAGCGAGCTCCAGATCGTTTGGCATCAACGGAGCGAAGTTGACCAGCGTCAAGGAGAGAAGATGAACTGCGTCGAAGGAGAGAAGTTCGTCAAATGAGCACGAACTGGCCGGAGTGAAGAATGCGAAAGGGAGAAAGTTACCTGCACAGAGTGACCTATCCCAGTAGGGGCGAGGTCGAAGAGGGACATCGTCGAAGGAGCTCAAGGGCAGGGACGTCATCCAAGGAGCTTGAGGGCAGGGACGTCATCGAAGGAGCTCGAGGGCAGGCGCATCATCGAATGAGCTTGAGGGCAGGGACTTCGTCAAAGCAGCAAACAACATTAGCGAAAGCGGAATGTCCTGAAGTCGAGGGCAGGGGCCGATATATTAAAATTATGAGCATATTTTTTAGCAAAAAATCTACCAGCACACTTACTGGTGGCTTATCCGCTGGTAATACTTTGTCAGGTTTAAATTAACCCGGCAGTAAATCCGTCAGATATTACCGATGAAATATGCATCGGTATACTGAAAACATCGGTGCAATTCCGACGGTTCAGCCGCCGGAAAGTTACCAATGCTATTTCCGCCGGAAAGGCCGCCGTAAAGTTACTGGCGGAAAAATCTACCAATAATGTCGTCATTGATTCCAGCGTAACTCTATCCGCCGGAAATTCCACCGGTATTTCATTATTTTTCTGTAGTGGCACAGCATTTCCTTTAAAATGATGGGATATTCTGATTCAGACTTTACTGGATGTAGGATTAATAGGAAAAGCACTTCTTGAACCTTCTAATTCATAGGAAAATCTTTAGTCTCCTGGTCCAGTAGAAAATAGAATTTAGTAGCCTTGTCCACTGTAGAAGCTTAATATATTGCCTTAGGATGCTGTTTGGCATAGGTCCTTTATTTAAAGCAATAAATTCTACATTTAGGATTACCTATAGGCACTATTCTAATCCTATGTGATATCACTAGTGCCATTTGTATTTCAAAGAATCCAATCTAACACTTCAGGACCAAACATATAGATATATGGCACCATTTTATTAGGGACCATATCACCAAGGGAGACATAGAGCTTCTTTATGTAGGCACTGAAAATTAGCTTGCAGATATTTTTATAAAACCACTAGCTTTCAAAACCTTCAACACCTTAATAACCAGATTAGGTGTCATAGATATTCATGCTTGAAATTGGAGGCTTTGAAATTCTGAAATCTGATTGATATTTTTTTGTTTTGTTTGATTTATTTTATGTTTGGTTTTGTTTGTTTTGGTTTTTCAATATTTTATGATTTTTTTCTTTCTTTCCTTCTATATGTGTCTTTTATTTCTTTTAAAATTTTAGAATCCGATCACTACTCAATTTAGTAGTTGAATTCTTATTTAAATAAAAAAACTTATCTTTTTTTATAAGTAGTGTTTGACTCTTTTAAAAATAGTTAAGGGAAAAAAATGGAGATTATCTCTCTTCCTCGAACTCTTTTAGGGGCATAACTTCTTTTTGAATCAAAATCTATTTCAAATTAAAATTTGGACCAAAAAATAGAGATTTGTTTCATCTTCCCATAGTTCTCTATCTTATTTAAATATTTTTGCACAATGAATCTATGTCAAATGATATAATACCTTATTGAAGAAAAGGAATGAGTATCTCATTAATTATAAAAATGGATATAGTACAACTCAAATTGATTATTTTCTTATAAGGAAATTAGATCGTTTAGATTGCAAAGATTGAAAATTTATATACCCAACATCATTTATTAGTTTTGCACTTGAAAATAATGGGGAAGAAAATAAAAAATAAAGTAAAATGATTTTCTAAGATTAGATGGGGCATTTAAAAAATATTAACAAAAATATTTTTGAGAGTAAGATTTTAGATCTTAAGATTTTATCTGTGCATGAGGATGCTAATGTTATGTGGAAAAAAGTGGCTAGTGATATTAAGAATATTGCAAAAGATGTGCTTGGAGTTTCAAAGGGAGAAGCTCATAATAGTAAAAATAGTTGTTGGTGGAATCCAAATGTGCAAGAAAAAATTAAAAATAAGAAGATTTCTTATAAAAATTGGTTTAATTGTAAAAATTTTGATAATTGGAATTTATATAAAGAGGCACGTAAGGAATCTAAGAAAGTAATATGTGATGCAAAGAGTTTAGCTTTTAGTGATTTATATAATAGATTAGATACTAAGGAGGGAGAAAGATATATGTATAAGTTAGCCAAACAAAGAGATAGGAGTAGTAAGGATTTAGTTCAAGTGAAGTGTATTAAGGATGAAGATCAAAAAGTACTTTTTTTAGAAGATGATATTCAACAAACGTGGATGAGATATTTTGCTAAACTTTTTAAAGAAGAATGTGAAAATAAAATTGAATGTAGTGACCTTAGCACCTTAAATGAAAATAAAGATTTTTATGTTTATCGATGTATTAGTAAAATTAAAGTTAGAGAGGCTTTAAAGAAAATGAAGGGTGGAAAAGCTGTTGGACCTGATGATATTCCAATAGAGGTGTGGAAATGCTTAGGAGATAAAAGAATTTCTTGGCTTACTAAACTTTTTAATACTATTTTGAAGACTAAAAAGATGCCAGATGAGTGGAGAATGAGTGTGTTAATCCCTACTTTTAGGAATAAAGGTGATGCACAAGATTGTGCGAATTATAGAGGAGTTAAGTTAATGTGTCATACTTTAAAACTATGGGAACGAGTTATGGAGCATAGGTTGCGGCATAATACTAATGTTTCTCAAAATTAATTTGGATTCATGCCGGGTAGGTTTACTATGGAAACCATACATTTATTAAGAGGTTTGATGGAGAAATATAGATAGAATAAGGAGGATTTACATATGATATTTATTGATTTAGAAAAAGCATATGATAAAGTTCCAAGAGAAGTGCTATGGAGAGTTCTTGAAAAGAAAGGAGTTAATAACGCTTATATTCAAATCATTAAAGATATGTGTGCAGGAGCTATTAATTGTGTTCAAACACAAGGTGGTTTGACCAAGTATTTCCCTATTTCGGTTGGATTACATCAAGGATCAGCCTTAAGCCCATATCTTTTTGCTTTAGTCTTGGATGTTCTCACTAGACATTTGCAAGAGGATGTACCTTGGTGTATGCTTTTTGCTGATGATATTCTTCCTTTTGATAAGACTAGAGAGGGAGTTGAAGGTAAACTAGAATTGTGGTGGTCAACCTTAGAGTCTAAAGGTTTTCGCTTGAGTAGATCTAAAACGGAATATATGGAGTGAAATTTTAGTAATAATAGACCTAGTGAGGGGATTGTAACTTTGGCCGATCAGGTCATTAATAAGAGTACACATTTTAGATATCTTAGATCTATTGTTCAGAGTGATGGTGAAATAGATGGGGATATTATCATCAGAATCCAAGTTGGATGGTTGAAGTGGAGGAATGCATCGGGCTTATTGTGTGATAGAAAAGTTCCCCTCAAACTTAAGGGAAAATTCTATAAGATGGTGGTGAGACTTGCAATGCTTTATGGTGCCAAATGTTGGCCATTAAAAGAGAAGCATAATTCTAAGTTAAGTTTTACAGAGATGAGGATGCTCAAGTGGATGAGTGGCTTTACCCTTAGAGATAGGATACAAAATGAGCATATTCATGAAAAGGTTGGAGTAGCTCTAGTGGAAGATAAGATTAGAGAGAGTCGCCTTAGATGGTTTGGTCACATAAAACGGCGGCCTCCCGATGACCCGGTTAGGAAAGTAGAGGTCTTAGATTTGACTTATGTTTAGAAAGGTAGAGGCAGACCTAAAAAGATTTGGTTAGAAAGTATTAGAAATGATCTTTCTTTATTAGATTTAAATGAGAATTTAACTTTTAACATGACACAATGGAGAAAAAGGATTCATGTAACCGACCCCACGTAGTGGGATAAAGGCTTGATGCTGTTGTTATTGTAATGAATCTATGTCAAATTTTCTTAATCAAGCTGTTTATCTATATCAGATGGATCAGGTTTTGGTTTGTGGTTTACTTTTCCTTATATAAGAGAGTGAGTTCTTCTTTTCTTATTTTTAAAAGATAACCTCACAACTATGAGTTTTTAAAGATTTATAAAGGAAGCAAGTTTGCAAAAGCAAAAAAAAGAGGTATAAAATGAGCTCAAAACCTAAAAAGATGCGCAATGAACACCAAAAATTGAAAGATACATAAAGTGTATCAAAATCAAAAGATGTGAAAAGTGTGCCAAATAAGGATAAAAGAGGCACAAAATGAGCCCACAATAATTTAGCTTCCCTTCCTTTCAAATCTTTAAATCTTAGACAAATCCATGGGCCAATTGATATCGTTTACACCTGAATTTGAAAATTACAATTTCTGGTTCATCACTTTACAATGCTATTCTTTTAGATATATTTCTAAAAGGAGTTTGAAATGATCTCATTTCCAGTCTAATTTATTTTCTATATAAGATTTTTATTTTAATAGGACTTTTAACCTGTAAGGAGCCTGAGCTAGGGTTGACAAAATTCAATTTTCTAAACTTTTTGAATTTTAGCATTGTCAATGCATGAGGTAAAATTTTTATTTGATACTATTGATCAATTCCTTAAAAAAAGTGGTTATTTTTCTTATTTGATACAATGGATCATGTTTATTTTGTGGTTATTTTATTTCTTGGTTTTTGATTTATTTTATTCTTATTTTGTTTTTATTTTGGACCCTTCCTCATCATCACATTCTATCCTTTAATTTTTCCAATTTTTGCTCACATCTGAATCGTACTGGATGATTTTTATAAAATATCAAATCTCTGATTACAGCACATCCAACGATAAATATGGATTAATTATTGTTGATCGTACTATAGAATTTCATCATACTGTAGGATCCACATGGTAGGAACCACTGGATAAATTGAATTTAGTCGGTACATTTTTTAATTATATATCATACTTTATGATCCACCTGTTCGTGCCGTATGATCATATAAGTCAACGATCGTACAGGGTAACTCCTTGGGATGAATGCTCTCTCTAATCATCCAGTACGATGTTTGATCATACTATATGATAAGACCACCTTTTTTTGACTAATCGTCTGGATGAATTGATTGCACATGATTGTTTAGTACAATTTCATGATCGTACTGTATGATCTTACAATTCCTATATAAATAGTAGAAGTTCTTCACTTTCTTCACACCATTTCAATCCTCTCATCCTTTACTTTCCTCTTACACTCTAATCCCTTAAAATGGCTAGTAGAAAATGCTCCTGAACACTTACTAGTAGTTCCTCTAAGCACACTATTGATCCTAAATTTACTGAAAAAGCTAATGAAATGGCTTTTAATTATTATAAAATTGCTGGAATTATCCCATCCAAAATCATCAATCAAGAGATTTTAAACTTTCAGGTACCCGATCTTTTTGCCCACACAACTCTTAGTTTCATCCTCACCCTTGTTGTGAATCTGGATTCAAGGATTATGATTTTGATGATATCAAATATTTCTATTTCTGTTTGAGTGCCTAACCTTTCAGGTTCATAAGATCAGTTACAATTCAAGCCAGCTCAAGATCGAGTCAGTCTGTTTGTGTTTTATGTTTAATGTAATTTTTCATCTTCTTGAGTCAAGTGTAATGTAATAGATCCCCAAGCTAAGTAACCTTGCACACATACACTCAGGGAGAGAGTTTTAGTGACTTAGAGTTTCTGATCCAATTTTATTCAAATCATCCTGGATGATATTTATATCGTCCTGAACGATCCATTGAAAATAGAAACCCTAATTAGGATAGCTGTGTTAAGTTGGTCTGATTAAGCAGATCGTCATGGACAATATACCCATCATATAGGATGATATGCTCAAATCAGAAATTCTCAGCTGCCAGACTAAGTTAGGCAAGTTTTTATTTTTTGTATTTTGGTCTGATCATCCTGGACGATACATGTATCATCCTGGATAATTCATTACAATTATGTCAAAATGAGTCAGGTGATTATGGAAAGTAATTAAGATTTGATTGATTCGATCATATCATCCTGGATCATCACAAGATCATCCTGGATGATTAATTAGAAATCCTGACTGTCTAGTGCATTTCACCTGGATGACCTAAACTGTCTGCAAGACGATATTCCCATTTTTGAACTAATCCTACGGGATGATAGCAATATCATCCTGGACGATCAAGTCATTTTGAAATAATCCAATATGGTTTTTTTGTATGACCTGAACTGTGTGCCAGATGATTTTGGATAATTTTGAACTAATCGTACAGGACGATATGTATATCATCCTGGACGATCAAGTCATCCTCTATAGATCATTTAGGCTTTTCTCCTGGATGACCCGAACTGTCCTCTGGATGATATTCTGATTTTAAACTAATCATTTAGGACGATCGCAAAATCATCCCGGACGATCAGAACAAACCACATCTTCTAATTGTCCAGAAGAACCATATCATCTAGAAAAAAAGGGTCTGATTTACACTGATCGTATAGGATGATCAAAGGATCATCCTGGATGATCTTTAACGGTAAGTTGAAATTTAGGGTAATCTTTGAGCCCTTCTACTTAAGGTCTCATTCTTTCTACTGTTGAGATCTTTTTTTGCTGTCCTCACCTGAGAGATTCTTGAGAGGGAGAGGGAGAGCTTGGGAGAGAGAGAGAGGATCTTGTGAGGGGGAGTTTATAAGGTGTTCACAAAGGTTACTCCATGTAAGGATTTGAGTCATCATCTATAGTTGTCGTCCCTTGTCCCTTGGTGTCTTTATGGGAAGGATTGTCTACAAGAAGATCAAGATTCTCTGCCTGCTTCAGGAGGAGGTGAAATGAGGTAAGGTTCTCTGCCTTCTTTAGGAGGAAGCAAAAGGAGTCTGGGTTCTTTGCCTCACCGGATTGGTGAAAAAGAGTTTTATAAAGGCTTCTCCGCCTTACTGTAGGAGCAGAAGGAGAGTCACTTTATTTTAGTGCATTATATGGAGGGGAGGCTCCGAGGAGTAGACGTAGGTCAAGTTGATCGAACCACTATAAAATCTGGTGTGTTCTTTCTGATTATTTTTTGTATTTTACTTTTTATTGATGATCGTGTGATTAAAGTTATTGTGTTATTTCGTTAAACATCTTTTCATCATCGCAAAATTGTAATTATTTTAAAACATTCAAAAAGGTTTTCAAAATTATTTTTGCTCATGAATTTTTAAAACTATCAATTCATCCCCCCCCCCCTCTTGGTTAGCCTCGGGCTAGTTTATAAGGGCTTTACATCCCTAACGAACTTTCAACTAGTATCAGAGCGGGATTCATAAAATCAAGTTTTGAAAAATTTTTAAATTTGATCCATGGCTAACTTTGCTAATAGAAACACCGCTGAAGGTTATTCCGTTACTCGTCCACACTTATTTGATAACATACCATTTAATTTCTAGAAAACTCGTATGTCCACCTTTTTACAACCTATAGATTATCGCATGTGGATGCTTGTTAAAAATGGTTATGAAGCTCCTTTTAGACTTGTTAATGGTATTAAAACTGAACTTCCTTTTGCCAAATGAACATTTGATGATCGTGACTTAGCACAACTGAATGCAAAATGCTTGAACTATTTTTTTATGCATTAAAATCTGAGGATTACATATATGTCTCTACTTACACAACTGGTAAAGAAATTTAGGATAGATTATGCATTACTTATGAAGGCACATCAGAAGTTAAACAATTTAGGTTAAACAACTTGCTTCATGACTACGAACTCTTTTGCATGAAACCTAGTGAGTCTATATCTAAAATATATACTAGGTTCACACAGATTGTCACCTCCCTACATGCCTTTGGAAGAGAACTCACCAACTGTAAAAAAGTTAACAAAATCTATAGATGTTTGCCCTCTTCCTATGATGCCAAGATAACTGCTATCATTGAATCCAAGGATTTGAATAATTATTCTATTGATAACATACATAGATCACTAATTGCTTACAAGTAAGGAGTAAACCAAAGGCAGCTTGATGCAAGTGAGAAGAAGAAAGAGAAGATTGTGGCACTGAAGGCCAACGATACGGAGACTGATTCTTTCAAGTCTGAAACTAATGATGTTGCCTTAATCACTAGGTAATTCAAAAGCTTTCTAAAAAAAATACAAGAACTATCAGAAATAGAATAAAGGTAAGAATAACAAAAATTCTAAAGTTTCATCTGATACAGTTTTTTTTGAATGCAGGAAGCTAGAATATATAAAAACTAATTGTCCTACACTTAAGGCTCACTCAAGTAAGGAGAAGGGTGAGGAGAAACCCAAGCTCAGGAAGGATAAGAAAAGGTTTCAAAAGGCTTTTTGGGCTGATTCTGCATCTTACTCCTCTAAGACTGAAGCTGAAGAGGAGACTACAAACTTGTGTTTGATGGCGGATGAACATCATGGTCAGTCTGACCAAGAAGAGGCATGTGAACTAACCTACGATCAATTACTTGAAGTTTCTGAGAAAATCCATTCATCATATAGGAAACTTAAGAAAATGCATGCTAGCCTGAAATTGGAACTCCTGAACCTGCGAAAAGAGCATGAAGTTTTACTTAAGGATCATTCTTTACTTGATACCAATCACATGTCATTACTTAATGAATTTGATGAATTAAAAAAAAAGTATTCTAAATTAATTATTGAGCATGATTCTTTAAAAATATCATATGCTGATGTAGAAAAAGCATTTAAAGATTTGGACACTATGACATTGGATTTAGATAATAGAGAGCATGCATTGAAATTTGAAATTGTAAGTCTTAAAAAGAAATATAAATTTTTAAGTGTAAAAATTAGTGCATTTGAAAATAATGAAACACCTCCTATATTTATAGAATTTTATGAACCTCCATCACTTGATGAATCTCATTCAAAATCATCAAAGCATGTATCATCCAAATATAGTAGGAGGCACTCCCACTCACGTAGATTAGTTAACCCTTTTCCTGATGTTAGATGTTTCTTTTGTGGCATATTAGGACATATCTCCCACACCTGCACTGTTCACTATAATACACATTGGGTGTGGAGGCCTAAATTGCATGATTCACAGCATAACATACATGTATTGCATTCTTATTTCCATAAAAAGAAACCCAAACATGTTTGGGTTCTTAAATCTAACGTTTGATGATTTTGTAGGGGTGCTCTCACACAAGACCTCATTAGAGCATGTGGTATCTGGACAACAGATGCTCAAGGCATATGATTGGAGATACAAATCAATTCATTTTGCTGGAGGCCAGGGCTGGACGCGAGGTCACTCTTGGAGACAACACCACCAGGAAAGTGGTGGGCGCAGGTATAATCAAAAACTCCAAGAACCTTTTGATTGAAAATATTTTACTTGTAGATGGATTGAAACACAACCTACTCAGCATCAGTCAACTCTGTGACAAAAGATTCAGTATAAAGTTTCTGGCAAACACTTGCATTATCAGCTTAAATAATAATATTATTTTGCAGGGCAAGAGGATCAATAACGTTTGTATGCTTGATTTAAATAATATTGAGAGTGTTGTATCATTTTGCTTGAAAACTGCTGATGATGAGTCTTGGCTATGGCATAGGAGTTATATCATGCCAGTATGAAAACTCTTAGAAGAGTCACCCAAAAGGACCTAGTTAGAGGAGTCCCCAAGCTTAAGTTCACTAAGGACCACCTGTGTGATGCCTGTAAATTAGGGACTCTTTCCACTCCATTAAGAACATCATAACCTTCATACCTTTAGAAGTCCTTCACATGGATCTCTTTGGACCCATTAGCACTGCCAGCTTAGGGGGAAAAGTCTATGGATTTATGATTATCGATGACTACTTGAGGTTCACTTAGATTAGATTTCTGTCACATAAAGATGAGTCATTTGATGAATTTAAATCCTTCTCCACTTGGATTCAGAAGAAGTTAAGTTGTGAGATTTTGACCATTCATAGTGACATGGTGGAGAGTTTAAAAATATGAGATTTGGAATATTCTATGAGGAGCATGGGATTAGCCACAACTTTTCAGCTCCTATGACCCTTCAGTAGAATAGGGCAACTGAAAGGAAGAACAGGACCTTAGTTGAAGCCGTTAGAGCCAGGCTTGCTGAGTATTCACTTCCAAAATACTTTTGGGAAGAAGAGGTGAACACAGCCTGTTATGTGTTGAATAGGGTGAATGTTAGATCTAAATTAAATAAGACACTCTATGAGATCATTAAGGGTAGAACTCCAAACCTATCCCACCTCCATGTCTTTAGCTATAAGGTTTTCATTCTAAATAATGGGAAATCATCCTTAGAATAATTTGACCCAAAATCTGATGAAGGAGTGTTCTTAGGATATTCAAGTGTTGGGAAATCTTTTAGAGTGTTTAACAAGAGGACATTGGTGGTGTAGGAGCCTACTCATGTAGTGTTTGATGAATCTGATCCTAAGGGGTTTAGAGCTAAGGAAGAAGAGGAAATATGAGAGATTATCCAAGGAGTAGAAAATACAAATCTGGAGGAAAGGGTAGAACCTCAATATATTTTGCCTAGAGATTGGAGATATTCTTCAAGTCATCCTAAAGAACTAATCTTAGGAGACCCTTTTGAAGGTGTTAGAACTAGGCATGGGCTTAGGAAGAAAGTAAACCATTCTACCTTTATCTTAATGACTGAACCCACCAATATCAATCAAGCCCTTTCTGATAAATTTTGGATCTTAGCTATGCAAGAAGAACTGAACCAATTTATGAGGAATGATGTTTGGGAGCTAGTAGAAATACCTAAGAATCAAAGTGTAGTGGGAACTAAATGGGTCTTTAAGAATAAAATGAATGATTCTGTTGTGGTAGTTAGAAATAAGGCAAGATTAGTGGCTAAGGGGTATAACTAAATAGAAGGGATAGATTTTGAGGAGACCTTTGTCCCCGTAGCTATATTGGAAGCCATTAGGGTGCTACTTGCCTTTGCTTGTTATAAGGGATTTAAGCTTCAAATGGATGTCAAGAGTGCCTTTTTAAATGGGATAATAAAGGAAGATATCTTTAAAGAACAACTCCCAGGTTTTGAGAGTTTCCAATATCTGAATCATGTTTACAAATTAAAAAAGGCCTTATATGGATTGAAACAGGCACCCAGAGCTTCGTATGAGAGGCTTAGCACATTCCTACAAGAAAGAGAGTTTGTTAAGGGGAGCGTAGACACTACCCTTTTTTTGAGGAAAGTAGGAGATGATTTACTCATTGTCCAGATTAATGTTGATGATATACTTTTTGGATCTTCTAATAAAACCTTATGTGATGATTTCTCTAAGACAATGGGTAAAGAATTTGAGATGAGTATGATGGGAGAATTATCTTACTTTTTAGGGTTTAGCATAAGGCAAATTGATGATGGCATATTTCTTAATCAATCAAAATACACTAAGGACATCTTGAAGAAATATAAAATGGATAAAGTTAAGCCAATCAACACTCCCATGAGTTCCACTGTTCAGTTAGATAAGGATTCAAATGAAAAATCTGTTGATTAGAAGAAGTACAAAGGAATAATTGGATCACTGCTATACCTGACTGTTAGCCGACCTGATATCATATTTAGTGTTTATCTTTGTGCTAGATTTTAAGCTAATCTTAAAGAATCCCACCTGACTGTAGTTAAGAGAATCCTTAGATATCTCTTAGGGACCCAAAACTTAGGAATCTGGTATCCTAGGCACATCACTTCTTTTGAGATTATTAGATATTCTGATTCTGATTTTACAGGATGTAGGGTGGATAGAAAGATCACTTCTGGAACTTTCCAATTCATAAGATAATCTTTAGTCTCCTGGTCTAGTAAAAAATAAAACTCTTTTGCACTTTCTACTACTGAAGCTGAGTACATTGCCTTAGGAAGTTATGTGGTCCAAATCCTTTGGTTAAAGCAACTAATTCTAGATTTAGGATTACCTGTTGGGACAATTTCACTTCTCTGTGATAACACTAGTGCCATCTACATCTCTAAGAATCCTATCCAACATTCAAGGACTAAACACATTGGTATAAGGCATCACTTCATTAAGGACCATGTTATAAAAGGGGATATTGAGTTACACCATGTAGCATATGAAAACTAACTGGCTGACATCTTTACTAAATCACTGGCCTTTAATACATTCAGTATTTTAAGGACTAGATTGTGGTTGATTGACATAAATGCATGAATCTGATGATTGCTGATTTCTGAATATTCTATTTTTTTAATTTTCTTTTAGCTTTTGGTTAATTTGATTATCTATTTCTTTTTAGGTCATTTATTTTCCTACTGATTTTTATTTGTTTGATTTACTTATCAGATTTGGTTATTTCTTTTTATGAGCTTTCTTCTTGGATTTTGATTTACTTTTTATTTTCTTTACAATCAGATCACTGCTCACTACTTCTGATAAACTGGATTTCTGACTGAGAGTTTTTTCTTATTTTTATTTGGAAGCTTGTAAGCAGTGATTGACTCCTCTGAAATAGTTAAAGGGAAGAAATATTGATGATTGCTTCTCTTCCTCTAACTCCTTTAATGGTGTATTATTCCTTTTGGATAAAAATCTTTTTCAAAATTTAAAAGTTAGACTTTGAAATAACGATCTATTTTATCTTCCTACAGGAATCTATCTCATAAGAGTAGTGTTCTAAATCATTGAATCACTTTTATGTTTTCTTAATCGAGTGATTGTATTTATCATATGAGAATGGTTCTGTTTTGTGTTTTACTTTTCCTTATCTAAGAGAGTAAATTTTTCTTCTCTTATATCTGGAAGATAATATCATAACTGAGAGACTTTTAGAGATTTTGAAAGAAAGTAAGCTTGTAAAAGATGCATAAAGTGTGCCAATCAACAAAAAAAAAGAGGCACAAATTGAGCCCAACTAAAAAGATGCGCAATGTTCGCCAATAAAATTGAAAAGATATAAAATGTGTATCAAAATCAAAAGATGCGTAAAGTGTGCCAAATAATTGAAAAAGAGACACAAAATGAGCCCACAAAGAAATAAGCTTCCTCATCTTTCAAATCTTTAAAAAAATCTCAGAAGAATTCATGTATCTTTTAATATATTCAAACACTTGAGATTAAAAATTATGATTGCTGGTTCTTTAATTTGTAATACTATTTTATCAAATATTTTTCTGGAATGAAGTTTGAAAGGATCACTTTTCTTATCTAATTTCTTTTCTTCTGAATTAGATTTCTGTTTGAAAGGAATTTGAACATGTAAGGTGTCCGAGGTAGGAGTTACAAAAATTGATTTTCCAACTTTTCTAGATTTCAGCCCATTAATTTCTTCTTATTGGCTTTGAATTGAAAATCAAGGAAAAATTCTGATTTACTAGAGCAGATTCATCCAAAAAAAATTTTGTGTTTTTGGTATTATTTCTTTATTTTTATTCTTTTTTTTCTTTTTCTCTGATTTGATTTTTTTTGTGTTTTAGGTTTCCTGATCATTCCTCTCCATCCTTCATCCTTTTTCATTTTTTTGGTCACATCATCCTGGACAATTCCTATATCGACTTGGATGATATGATCAAATCATCCCCATCCTGATCCAACGGCTGATATACACCAATTATTGATGATCATCCTGGATGATACACCTCATTGTCCTGGACGATCCATGTAGCAGTAGTTGGATGATTTGAATTCGGCCCGTCTGATTCATTTATTGCATATCATCCTGGACGATCCACCTAATCATCTTGGATGATACCTTTAGTCAAAAGTCATCAAGCCTGACTCTTGGGATGATCTCTTGTGTCTAATCATCCTGGACGATATCTGATCATCCTGGATGATTCGATCGCCTTTTTGACCAATCATCCTGGACACAATTATTGCTTCTATCATCCTGAACGATCCTATGATCATCCTGGACGATATGGCCATTTTCTATTTAAACAGCTGATTTCCACCATTTTTCCACCACACTTTCTTTCTATCCTTACTCAATCCTCTTCTTATGGCTAGTGGCAAGAGATCTAGGCAACAGTATACTAGTTCCTCCTAGGGGAGTGTTAATCCCCACTTTTCTGATGCAGCCGATGAGGCTACCTTCTAGCGCTATCTTGATGTGGGGATCACTCAGTCAAAAATTATGAATCCATGCATTCTCATATATTTGGTACTGGACCTTTTCGCTCACACCTACCTCACTTTTATTCTGACTCTTGCATTTTTATTTAGCACTGAGCTTCTCCGTATTTTCTTTGAGAATCTTTGCTTCGATTCTTCTTACACCGCCCTCCACTATTATGTTCATCGTCGCCCCGTAGAATTAACTACCCAGGACTTTCATGATATTCTCCAACTGTCCATTACTAGCGATAAGCTCCATCTTTTGTCCTCTGACCCTGACTTTAACTAGAGTGTCGCCAATCACACTCTTAGGAACACCAATGCACCAATGCACCATACCATGATAATGCCTGCTCTTCCTTAGTTAAGGATGCTAGGATAACCCAGCATGTCCTTCGCTCCTCTATCATTCCGAAGGCTGGGGACCGTATCTATATTACCCCCTTGCTCTCCATCACTACCTACTACATCATGGATCATTACGATTTCAATGCTACCAATCTCATATTTTGCTAAATTGAACACCTCATTGGCATTAGGGATTCGAGCCACAGGAGACATCCTAATCTAGCCTTAGGATACCTTATTACCTATACTCTTGAAATAAAATATAATCTGTAATATCCAGTGCCAGCAAATGTCCCTCCTTCCTTCTACTCTAACAACTCCTTCCATGTTCTTCACAGTACTCGACTTCATCCAGAGCCTAGCACGGATATTGAGGGAGAAGAGGAAGAAGCTGCTCCTGCTCCTCTCCATATAGAATCACCGTTAGATCACCTGGTGTATGAGTTTGACTAGTGGGAGGCATGCTTTGACTCCTACGTGATTGCCCAGGGGCAGCAGCATGCTGAGGATATGAACCATTTTACTGCCTACGTAGCCCACCAGTAGCAGCAACACGACTAGGACATGGCCTGGTTTGGAGAACCGTTTGCCACCCTCCACAGTCTGTTTCAGACACCACCACCTCCTCCTCCATCTGATTAGGATCCCCTTTTTACTAGTTTGATTACTTTTCCTATTTTTAGTGTTGGTTTTGTACAATTTTTTTATGTGTCTATGTGTTGTTTTCCCCTTTTTGAGATCTCAAAAGAGGGAGTAGTTTGTATTTTGGGTCATTGTACATTTTGAATTATCAATGTTCAGTGTTCTTGTACTATTCGCCTGGCTAATAAAAATTGCACTCCTTAGTTTTTATGGCTTTATTATTTATTTATTAAATTTGGAATTACTAACAAATGTTTGCCATCATCAAAAGGGGGAGATTGTTGCGAATCTAGATTCAAGGATTATAATTTTGATGATAGCAAACATTTCTATTTTTGTTTAAATGCCTAACCTTTCAGGTTCACAAGATCAGTTGCAATTCAAGCCAGCTCAAGATTGAGTCAGTCTATTTATGTTTCAGGTTCAATATAATTTTTCATCTTTCTTGAGTCAAGTATAATATAATGGATCCCCAAGCTAAGTAACCTTGCACACACACACACACTCAGGGGGAGAGTTTTAGTGAGTTAGAGTTTCTATTTTAATTTTATTCAAATCATCCTCGATGATATTCATATTATCCTAGACAATCTATTGAAAATAGAAATCCTAATTAGGACAGCCGTGTTAAGTTAGTCTAATTAAGCAGATCATCCTGGATGATACACCTATCATACAGGATGATATGCTCAAATCAAAAATTCTCAGTCGCTAGACTAAGTTAGGCAAGTTTTTATTTTTTGTATTTTGGTCTGATCATCCTGGACGATTCATTACAATCCTGCTAAATTTAGTCAGGTAATTAAGGAAAGTAATTAAGGTTTGATTGATTCGATCATATCATCCTGGACAATCACAAGATCATCCTAGACGATCAATTAGAAATCATGACCATCTAGTGCATTTCACCTGGATGACCTGAACTGTCAATCGGATGATATTCCTATTTTTAAACTAATAGTACAGAATGATAGCAATATCATCCTGGACGATCAAGTCATTTTAAAATCATCCAGCATGGTTTTCTTGTATGACCCGAACTGTATACCGGATGATTTTGGGTAATTTTGAACTAATCATATAGGATGATATATATATATATCATCCTGGACAATTAAGTCATTCTCTATTGATCGTCCAGGCTTTTCTCCTGGATGACATGAACTATCCTCTAGACGATATTCTGATTTTGAACAAATCATCCAGGACGATTGTAAAATTATCTCGGATGATCAGAATAAACCATGTCTTCTAATTGTCTAGAAGAACCAGATCGTTCAGGCCAAAAGGGTATGATTTACACTGATCGTATAGGATGATTGAAGGATCAATCTGGATGATCTTTGACTGTAAGTTGAAATTTAGGAAAAAATTTTAGCCCTTCTATTTAAGGTCTCATTCTTTCTACTGTTGAGATCTTTTGCCGCTGTCCTCACCTGAGAGATTCTTGAGAGGGAGAGGGAGAGCTTGGGAGAGAGAGAGAGAGGATCTTATGAGGGGGAGTTTGTGAGGTATTCACAAAGGTTACTCCAAGAAAGGATTTGAGCAGTCATCTCCAGTTGTCATCCCTTATCCTTTGGTGTCTCTGTGGGAAGGATTTTCTACAAGAAGATTAAGGTTCTCTGCCTGTTTCAGGAGGAAGTGAAATGATGTAAGGTTCTCTTCCTGCTTCAGGAGGAAGCAAAAGGAGTCCGGGTTCTATGCCTCACCAGGTTGGTGAAAAAGAGTTTTGTAAAGGCTTCTCCACCTTGGTGTGGGAGCAAAAGGAAGTCACTTTGTTTTAGTGCAATACCTGGAGAGGAGGCTCCAGGGAGTGAATGTAGGTCAAGTTGACCAAACCACTATAAAATTTGATATGTTCTTTCTAATTATTTTCTGCACTTTACTTTTCTGTTGATGATCGTGTGATTAAAGTTATTTTGTTGTTTCGTTAAACATCTTCATATCATCGCAAAATTATAATTATTTTAAAACATTCAAAAAGGTTTTCTAAATTATTTTTGCTTATGAATTTTTAAAACTACCAATTCACCCCCCTCTTGGGTAGCCTCGGGCATGTTCATAAGGGCTTAATATCCCTAACAATCTTTTAACCCTTGCCTTATCATTTAACTCTAAACTTCTATTTAAATGTTTCATAAGCCTTCAAATTAACAAGGAGGTTACTACCCTACAATCTTATGTTAATAGAAGGTCTATAGAAATCACTTACTAAGACTTTCATGAATTTCTTCACCATTCCACTACTAGAGACAAAATTCACATTTTAGCCTTAGATCCTGACTATAATTGGACCCCTACAAACACCATTCTTAGGGAAACCAATATTAACTATCATGTAGCTCAAGTTGACACCTTAGTCCAGGATGCCCGAATCATTTAGCAAATCCTTCACAACTTAATCATTCATAAAGCTGGGGATCGGATTAATATTACCTCTGTTCTCTGAATTGCCACCTACTACATCATGGCTAACATGAACTTTAATGCAATTAATCTTATTATTCACTATATTGATAGCCTAACATGCATTCGAGACCCTCACTATAAAATAATGCCTAACCTTACCTTAGGACATCTAATTGCCTTTGTTCTAGAATCCAAATATAATTTTCAATACCCTGCTCCACCTGATCACCTCCCTGTATTCTATTCTAATAGCTCCTTCCACATCCTTTATAGTACTCATTATAACACTATGCATGAAGAGCCTATGGAAGAGGAGGGAGGACCTATTCTTGCACTTATCCCTATTCGCTAGCAGTCTCAGATTGATCAGCTGGTTTAGAGCTTTGATCCATGGGAGGCTAGACATAAAAATTACATAGTTGAGCAGCAGTAACAGCATGTAAATTATCTAGCTCATTTTGAAAGCTACGTAGCATAGCAGCAGCAACAGCATGACAACATATGGCTTGGTTTAGGGAGCAATTTGCTTCCATCCACAGCTTCTTCCAACCACCACCACCAGCTCCACTTGATCAAGATTCTTCCTTTTACTAGTTTGCTTTATTTGTATTCTTATGTTTGTATTATTCTTTACTTCTATACTTTGTAATGCATATGTGTTTCTTCTTCTCCTTTATGTCTTTTTCTTTTTAGATGTTTTCTCCTTTTTGTGATATTAAAAGGAGTAGTATTAGTTTGTTGTTTAGTTGTTTTCACCCTTATTTAAATAAAGACAATTTAATACTTTGCTTTTGCTAATTGGTTCTTGTATTTATTTCATATTAAAAATTAAAAAAAATTAAATTAAAACAATTTTTTTTCTCTCGTTACTTTTAAAAATTCACCTTCTAAGGGGGAGATTAAAAGATAGCAAAGAATTTGAATATCTTTAAACAATAATGTTTGCCATCATAAAAAATGGAGAGATTATTATAAATCTGGACTCAAGTACTATGTTTTTGGTGATAACAAATATTACTATTTTCTTACTACTATCTCCTATTAATTGGTTTATTGCATATCTAATTTGCCCTACTCACTAACATTTTAGGTCCACCATTTACTTGCAAGTTTAATCAGCTCAGGATTGGATAGACTAGGGTTGAGTCTATTTGTAATTTCAACTTCAATGTTCTTGTACCTTTCTTGAGTCAAGTCATGTATATGGTAGATACTAAGCTGAGTAACCTTACACACACACAGTCAAGGGAGTGAGTTAATGAGTTAGAAAAATTTTTATTTTTAAACTAATCGTAAAATACGATTTATATCGTACTGGATGATCATTTAAAATAGAAAACCCTAATTAGGGCACCCTTTATTAATTGAGATTGATTAACCTAATCATATTAGATGTTCCTAATCATACAGGATGATCAGGTATAATTACAAAATTTAACTGCCAATCATAATTTATGCAATTTTTTAATATTCAAAATTTACTCTAATTATATAGTATGATATACATCGTACTAGACAATTTATGGCAACCATGCCTAAATTGATCCTGTGATTAGGAGACTAATTATAGATTAATTACTCAATCACATCATACAGGATGATCATAATGTATTACTCGAGATATGTATGGGATGATATTTTAATCATTACCTATCATCACTTGTCATACTAGACAATCAATACAGTCTCTTGAACTAATCGTATATGATGATCTCAGGATCGTACGGGATGATTAGTTCAATCTCTTAAATTGATCGTACAGACCAATGCAGTTTATACTGTCTAACAGTAAAGTTTTGTATTAATCATACAGGACCACTAGACGATCATACTAGACAATCGTTGATGGCAAATTAAAATTTAGGGCTTCTTTGGAGGCTTTCTATTTAAAGTCCTACATTATCTTATAGGAAATGTTTTGCTACCAAGAGTTTTGAGAGGGGGCTTAGAGAGAGAGTTGAGGAGAGCTTTGGGAGAGAAGAGTGGGAGAGTTCTTATAAGGGGGGAGTTATGAGAGATTCACAAGGTTACTCCAAGAAAGGTTCTTCGTTGTCTTCTTCAAGTTTCTATCTCGATCCTTTGGAGGCTCTAGGAAGACTTTCTACAGCACTAGGTCCATGGTTCTATGCCATCTCCAGGAGGGAGAAGAAGGGTTCATGATTCTCTGGCATCACCTGGAGGGTGTAAAAGATTCAAAATTCACTACCATTACTGGGAGGGTGTAAATGTTTTTGGTTCTCTGCTACACCGGGAAGGTGAAAGTGATTTTGCAAGGGCTTCTCTGCCTTGTTGACGGAGAAAAATGGGAGACACTCTTTTAGTGCAATACCTGGAATGGAGGGTTCTGGGTAGTGGACGTAGGTCAGGTTAGATCGAACCACTATAAAATCTGGTGTGTTTGTTCTTATTATTTTCCACACTTATTTTTCTGTGGTTTACTACATGGTTGAAACTCTGATTTATTTTGCTATTGTGAATTTATTCACTTTCACATCCATTGTTTAAATCGTTTAAATTTAGTGTTTGAAAAAGTATAAAAAGATTTTCTTTTCATTAAAAAAATTTTAAATTACCAATTCAGCCCCCCCTCTTGGTTAGCCTCAGGTTGGTTCTTAGAGGTTTAACAACTCTCACAAACTTTTAGTGTAGTGCTGCTGAACCAAAGCATCGGTTCACCAAAAGTTTCTTTAGTGGACCAGTCTAATTAACTCCCACCACGACGCAAGTGAATTGGAGCAATGGTGCTTTGATCCAGTGTTATGATGCAAACTTGATAGCACTTCAACTATTGAACCTCCAAATTTAGTATTCAGATCAATATGTTTTGACTTAATTCAAAAGAGATAATTTCTTAAATCTCTATATTTTGAACTCTTTTATATGTGTTTGAAAATGATTAATGTAAAAATGGTCAGCATGTGTTTTGGAGTGGGGTCTAGGGGTTTGAATGTATATTGGTAAAATCAAAAAAATTTCCCCAGAGCACCTAGCTATGTCATGTGTTGTCTAGTACCTCGGCACTGATCTTAGCACCCTGGTGCTTGAATAGTGGTGCCTTGACATTGTGGCCTTAGAAAAATGAAATTGAACTAATGCCCTAACTCTCAAAATGTGCCCACCTAGTTGCTCAAACAGTGGCACCTAGGCGTTGGGTCAAATTCTACAGTTAACAATATCCAAATCCACTATTTATTCCAATTCATTATGTTTAAGCAATATCTAGTGAGGAAGATAAAGGCTTTTCTAGTGAGAGAAAGTTCATCTAGGGTGGCTTTGGGTCATTTTTATCATTGGCTCGGTTAGGAAAGTTGCTCGGATCGAGGTAGGTTATATTTTGCCTATTTCAGTTTTAAATAATTTAATGTTTTTGCAATTTTTTTGATCAAATTAGTTTTAAAAAATGTAGTTTTATCGAATTCTAGTAACTTTTATCCATGTAACTTTTTGATATATTATCAGTACTATTGCTTTGGGTAGTTTTGAGTAATTATTTAAGATTTTTCATTGGGTGATTTTGAAAAATAGTGGTTTTTATCTATTTAACAATTTATTTTAATATCAAAAAATAATTCTTTAATTTAGTTAATGCTTCAAAATATTGTTATACATGATCTCTGCTGATTTGGTTAATTTCTAAAAATAAGAATTTCTACTCAGTGGGATTTATGTTGCCTATCGTTAAAGCATTTTGACAAATTCTAAATTAAGTTTAATTATACTTTACTTATTGCAATGCATTAGAATATGTGTTTATTTGATTGAAATGTGGAATTTTATTGGTGGAGAGAAAATATTCTGTTAGTGGAGACAAGAGATTCTATTGGCGGCAAAAAGAGATTCTGTTGTCGGCGAGAAGAGATTATGTTATATGTTATCTTAGTAAAACTCTAAAGCCTGAATGCTATTCTGATATTCTCTAGGGGATTCTATTAGTGGTGAGAAGGAATTCTATTATTTGTTTGTATATACTGAAAGTTGGAGCATAAGGGCTATTATAATAATTACTACGAGCTATTTGTTTATATTTCAATTAGTTTTAGTATAATTTCAAAAGTTATTTAAATTCTTTTTAAAAATTTAGTATCAGTATCTATTTCAAGTTCAGCTTTATGTACAGTACTTTAGTTCATTATTACAGTAAAGTATTTTTAGTCCTTTTGGTTTAAGCTATTGATTTCTTTTTTATGCTACGAATGCCTACTGAGTCGAGTTAGCGAGCTAAGTAGTTTGATGTAGGCTTTGGTTTGAGTTGTAGGTATGCTTTTTGGCTATTTTGTTTTTATAGGCTTAGCTTTATCTTATTGTACTTTCTTTTGACAATCATGGTTGTAGATAAACCTTAGATTGTATATGTATTTTTAGATGATATATATAGAAAAATCATTTTTGAGATTTAATCTTTTGCTTTATATTGTATTCAATAGTGACTTTGTGTTGTATAGATTGAAAGTTTATTTTTTTATCAGTACTTCTCCAACTGGATCTTATGATCAATTTCTAGTTCTTGCCACGATCGGGCATGGGATGACCTGTGTGGTATTGGGACGGGTCGTGACATTGGCACTAAGTTCTTCATCAAAATTTTAGTCAACTTTTCACTGTAGTACTGAAGGTATGGTGCTATGATGCTAAAATGAGTTTTGGCATTGCTACGCTGGTCCAATTTTCATGATTTTTTCATTATTTTCCTGCACAAAATAAAAATATTACAAGCACAAATTAACAAAATAAGGTAATTTGGAATGATCAAATTTTATCTGATCAACCGCCTCAATCTGGAGGTTTATTAATCAGCATATATCAACCATTCACAAGCATAATATAGATGATCATTGTTGTCTCTATTTGATAATACATTGATTAAGCTATCTTTATTCAAGATTGGTCTTTCAAATTCCAACAAGTTTGAGAAGGTAATAGTCAACTCTGCACCTATAAATCCTATCTCTCAAGCTTGAGGTAGGAATTTTTTGAGATTCTTACTTTCCCGGCTCTTAACTTTAAGCTTACTTGGCCCTTATGCTCTTGCACTAAACTAATTACATTTGTAAAACTCACAATATAGTAATAAAACATAAGCATAAGCCCAACCATAACCATAGTGAATGCACATCACCTCTTATTTCTTTTTCTTTGCTCATAATTTTGCATATCTGTCTCAATGCAAAGTATCATTAATCATAACATGCTTCTTAAGGGTTTTAAATGGGTTTTTGGGTCAGGTTCGAGTTCAACCCGAAACAGACCAGCCTTCTATTGATCCGAGCCAATTAGACAAATGGGTCAAAAATCTAGACCCATACCTTGTTGCAACTCGGGCTCACGAGTTCTTATTTTGATGATAACAAATATTATGGTTCATCTCCTAGTATTTCGAACATATATTTATTTGTGTGTACTAACATTTCAGGAACAGCATACATCAATCCAAGAAAGATTCAAGACTCAAGAATGAGTAGAATAGACTTTATTGTATTTCTCATTGATGTACTTTTTGATTTCTTGAGTCAAGTCCTGTAAGGGTGTATGCTTATTTGTGAATATATATACACATACTCAGGGGGAGTGAGATCCTGTCAAAACCAGAAGTTCAACTTTTGAACAAATCATACTGGATGATTTCAGATCGTTCAGGCCGATCTGTTCATTAAACTAATCATCCTGGACGATCTAATATGATCTCAAAACCCTAGCCGCCATGATAATTTAGGCAAGGATTTAAGAGTCAAAATTTGTTCTAATCGTCCTGGACGATATATATATCGTACTGGACGATTTGTGTAAAATTTGTACTGATCGTCCTGGACTATCCCAGGATCGTACGGGACTATAAGGTCAAATTCTGCACATCGTCCAGGACGATCCTGCGATCGTCCTGGATGATCTTTGGCGGCAGAATTGAGTTTTTAGGGTTTTCTGAAGCCGTCTTTTAGAGCATATCGTCCTGGACGATCCTGCGATCGTCCTGGATGATCTTTGACGGTAGAATTGAGTTTTTAGGGTTTTCTGAAGCCGTCTTTTGGAGCACATCGTCCTGGACGATCCGGCGATCGTCCTGGACGATCTTTGCCGCCAGAACTAATTTGGAAGGGTTTTTGGAGCTCTTTATTTAAGCTTTCTCAAGGCACTTGATAGGTGTCTTTGGCAGCTATTGAGGCTTCATTCTTTTGGAGAAAACTTGAAGAGAGAGCTTGAAAGGGAGAGAGGAAAGGGTGGAGTTTGAGAGGGAGAAGAGCCTGGGAAGGGGGATTCTCAAGGGAGTGTAAGGGGGTTCACACGGTTGCTCCGACAAGCTTGCACCTAAGTACCATCGGATTCAAGGGTCGTCTCGAGGGATGTTTTGGGAAGAAGAAGATCTCTTTGGTGTCAAAGGACCCGGCTACTCCGCCGCACCGGGGAAGATGGAAGTGATTTTGTAAGGGCTTCTCCGCCTAGCTGTGGGGGCTGAAGGAGAGACACTATTTGGTTTAGTGCAATACTTGGAGGGTGCCTCCGAGGAGTGGACGTAGGTCAGGTTGGACCGAACCACTATAAATCCGGTGTGTTCTTTCTTATTATTTTTCGCACTTTATTGAACTGCGATTATCTGCTTGAGTGAATTATGTGATTGATCTTTTTATCATTGTTTTAATTCGTTTACGCTGCAAGTTATAAAAAGATTTTTGTTTTGTTTCAAATATCCAATTCACCCCCCTCTTGGTTAGCCTCGGGACTAGTTCATAAGGGCTTAACATCCCTATCAAACTTTCATACCTGACTCGCCCCTAACCTGGGTTGACCCAAAGTCAGAATTTTTTGTGTTAGGTCTGAGTCTGGTTTCAAGTCAGGTCAAATATTGACACCCCTTCCCACCCTCGCATACAACTCGATATAATCTGACTTCACCATCTACACTAGTAACATTTTATTTTTTATTTTCTATTAATGCCTTCTTTAATAGTTGAAAATGATGATATCTTATAATATTTTCATTATCTGCACAAGTTATTTTAAAGACCAATTCAATAATTTGTTAGATTATATGTCATCCACGTAGAACTTATGTCACCAACATTTCTTTAACTACTTTTGTAAGAATGCATGATATAAATAAATTTTCTCTCCTATTCAATTCAAATTTTAATAACAATCGGTCACTTTGCTCATTTCTGGCCATTGAATACGATACCATACTCTGCATAAACACCAACAATTTAGGATAATACATGAACATCATTTTACCACTACTTCAACATTTTAGATTAGGCCAAAATAAGAATATTACATATCTTGCATAATAATTTTGTTTTTCTCTAAATTAATGAATAAATTACATCAAAAGATTATTGTATATTTGACGGGATAGTAACAGTCAAATAGATATCAAAGCAAGTAGAATGTAAGTAGGTAAAATTAATAGGAAAACTATATTAAACTAACAGTTGGTTTGGAAATATAAAACGTAAAGCAAAATAATAATTTCTCTATTTGACGCCCGAACAATAGTGCCAAAAACTTACACAAGTGTTTTTCAGTCTCTGCTATGTAAACACAGAGTTGCATGCTTTAGCTTACACACACTAGCCATTTGTTTAGTGGAAGTTTATTTTACTGACGATGTAATTATTAGTTTAACCTGAATGTATGTGCCATATCAAGTAATATGATGATAAAAAGAGTGTTGATCCCACGAGGAACCAACTAGAATTACCTTATGTTCACTTTACTACTACCTATTGAGCTGCTAAATTTATCTAGCCGAATGACTTAAAATGGGTGTAGTTTATAAGTAAAGAGATTAAAATTATAGAAAAATAATTTACTAATTTTAGAAAAACTCTAAACCTATAATTTTTCAAAAGATTATGATTGCTTTAGAGAGATTTACTACCAAATGTTGCTATGTATCAGAACATTAAGGCTTCTCATCTATGTCAAGCTCGCTGGAGTCGTAGTTAGGATCCTACCCAACTATAGTTCTTCTATCTTCTTAAGACCATATAACCATAACCATCATATATTTATGCATGGACATACTACGTTCTAAGTTTTATAATTATTCTTTAATTCCTCCGTCAAGCCTCTAGATCTCACTAAATTTTTAATTTATGTACGAACTATACATAAACCAATTGAAGCATGAAAAATTTAAAAATAACATGGATATATTAAAAATAAAACTTACCCTAAGCAATACATGCCTTTTAAATCATCATATACTCAGAGAATTTATTTAGCTACACATGGAGGCGATGTTACACATAACAAATATAGTAAACATTTTATTTCACTGAATGATCAACAAGTTATAAATTGAAAAATACAAGATAATAAGATAAACAAAGTAAATTCAAGTTTAAAAATGATCGAGAATAGAGTTACAAACCCATTAGCACTTCTTTACTTTGCTCCACTCCAATTCAAGACTCCAAATAATATAGCACAAGATACACTCTCCCCATGATAGCCGACACACTTACACACAATGACTCCATAATGTGCCACAGCATTTACAAAGAGTCCAAGGCTACTATTTATAGTTTTATAAATTAATTGAACGAGCATTGTGGCACTAGCGTAGTGGTGGTGTGGTCTATTGAACCAGCACATTGGTTCACCAAAAGTCTCTTCGATTCACCAGTCCAACTGACTCCCACCATGATACTGGGCGATTTGGTGTAGTCGCACTTTGATCCAGTGTTGTGATGCAAACCGGGTAGTGCTTCAGCTATAGTGCCTCCAGATTTAGTATTCAGTTCAACATATTTAAACCCAATTTGAAAGAGATAATTTATGAATCTCTGCATTTTGAGCTCTTGTATATGTGTTTAGAAATGATTTATGTCTATGAAAAATGTCAGCATGTGTTCTAAAGTGAGGTTCAGAGGTTTAAATGCATATTGGTGAAATCTAAATTTTTTCCCCTAGAGCACCTAGGTGTTGCATTTTCTGGTGCCCTGGTGCTGATCCTAGCGCCCTGATGCTTGAATAGTGGTGCCCTAACATTACAGGCTCGAGAAAATGAAAATGAATTAATGCCCCAACGCTCAAAAAGTTGGGCCTAGGCACTCAAATAATGGCGCTTAGGTTCTGGGCTGAATTCTGCACTTAAAAATATGCAATCCCCTATTCATTCCATTTTGTTTTGTTTGAGTAGCACCTAGTGTGTAAGAGAGAGAGAGAGAGAGGGTTTTTTTAGTAAGAGAAAGTTCACTTAGGGCAGCTTTGGGTCATTTTTACCGTTGACTCAGTTATGAAAGTTTCTCGGATTGAGGTATGTTATGTTTCGCCTATTTTAGTTTTCAATAATTGGGTGTTTTTGGGATTTTTTTGGTCAAATTTATAATTTAGTTTTACAAAAACATGATTATTAAATTTTGGTGACTTTTATCTATATAGCTTTTGATATGTTATCAGTACGATTGTTCTAGTAGTTTTGAGTAATTATTCGAGATTTTCATCAGGCGATTTTGAAAAGTAGTAACTTTTATTAATTTAAAAATTTATCTTGGCATCTAAAAATAGTGTTTTAGTTCAGTTAAAGTTTTAGAAAATGTGTTATACTTGATCTATGACAATTTGATTAATATTTATAAATGTGAATTTTTGCTCAATAGAATTTTTGTTGCATACCATTAAGGCATTTTGAAAAATTCTAAATTAAGTTCAATTATACTTTACTTACTACAATGGATTGGAATATGTGTTTATTTCATTGAAATATGAATTTTTTTGTTGGAGGGACGTGATTTTGTTGGCAGAGCGCAAGGATTCTATTGCTAGAAAGAAGGGAGTCTATTGGCGACGAGAAGTGAGTTTTGTTATCTATTATGTGATAAAAACTTTGGGGCCTAAGAGCTATTCTGGTATTCCTTAAGGGATTCTGCTATCAAAGAAACGGGATTCTGTTGGCCATGGGAATTATGTTGTTTGTTTGTACATGCTGGAAGTTTGAGCATGAGGGCTATTCTGATAATTACTACGAGATGTTTGCTTATATTTTAGTTAGTTTTAGTATAATTTCAGTAGTTATTTAAATGCTTATTAAAAATTTAGTATCAGTATTTATTTTAGTTTCAGCATTTTGTACAATATTACAACACACTATTTTTAGTCCTTTTGGTTTAAGCTACTGATTTATGTTTTAGGCTATGATAGCTTACTGAGCCATGTTAGCTCATTCTTTTTTTTTTTTTTCATTTTTAGGTTGAGAAAAGGGTAAGGAGGGAGCTTAGTAGTCTGATAGCAAGCACTAATTTGTGCTGCAAGTATGCTTTTTGGCTAGTTTTGTTTTCATAGGCTTAGCTTTATTTTATTGTACTTTTTGTTGTCAACCGTTGTTATAGATAAATCTCAGATTGTATATGTATTTTTGGATGATATATATAAAAAAATTATTTTTAAGATTTAGTCTTCTGCTTTATATTGTATTCAGTAGTAACTTTGTGTTGTATAAATTGGAAGTTTATTTTTTCTCAGCACTTCTCCAACTGGATCTTGGGGTTAGTTTCTTGTTCTTGCCACGATCGGGCACGGTATGATCTGTGTGGTATGGGAACGGGTCGGGACATGGCACTAAGCTCTCCAGCAAAATTTTAGTAAGCTCTTCGTTGCGGTGCTGAAGGTGTAGTGTTGTGACATTGAAATGTGTTTTGGCGTTGCGGCGCTAGTCCAATTTTCATGTTTTTTTTACTATTTTCTTGCACAAAATAAAAATATTATAAGTATAAATTAACAAAATAAGGTAATTTGGAATGATCAAATTTTATCTGATCAATCGCCTCAATTTGGAGGTTCATTAAACAGCATATATCAACCATTCACAAGCACAATACAGATGATCATTGTTGTCTCTATGTGACAATATATTCATTAAAGTATCTTCATTCAAGATTGGCCTTTCAAATTCCAACAAGTTTGAGAATTTAACAGTCAACTCTGCACCTGTAGATCTTATCTCTCAAGCTTGAGGAAGGAATTTATTGAGATTCTTATTTTCCTGGCTCATAACTTTAAGCTTACATATGCTCTTGCACTAAACTCATTACATGTACTTGTAAAACTCACAATATAGTAATGAAACGCAAACACAAGCACAAGCCCAACCATAACCATTGTGATTGTATATCACCTCTATTTGTTGTGCTCATAATTTTTCTGTCTCAGCATAAAGAATCAGTGTCTAATGGGTTTTCGGGTCAGGTTTAGGTTCAACCCGAAACGGACCCGCCTTCAATTAACCCGACCCAATTAGACAAACAGATCAGATATCTAGACCCGTACCCGACCCGTCCCTAACCTTGATTGACCCAAACACAGAATTTTAATCAGGTCCATGTCGGGTTTTGAGTCGAGTCAAATATTGACACCCCTTCCCACCCTCGCATAAGACCTACCTCTATATCATTACCTCTTTACCATCTCGATATAATCGAACTTCACCATCTACACCAGTAACAGATTATTTTTTATTTTCTATTAATGCCTTCTTTAATAGTTGAAAAAGATGGTATCTTATAATACTTTCATTATCAGTGCAACTTATTTCAAAGACCAATTCAATAAATTGTTTGATTATATGTCATCCACGTAGAACTTATGTCACCAACATTTTACTTAACTACTTTTGTAAGAATGCATGATATAAATAATTTTTCTCTCCTTTTCAATACAAAATTTAATAACAATCGGTCACTTCGCTCATTTCCGTCCATCGAATAAGACACCATGCTCTGCATAAACACCAACAATATAGGATGATACATGAACAGCATTTTAAGCACTACTACAACATTTTAGGTTAGGCCAAAATAAGAATATTAAATTAGTGGATAAATGACATCAAAAGATTATCGTCTACTTCTTCGAACGATTTCTTTTTCTTCATATGTTTCCGAGTTTTTGTTTTATCGAATACAAAAAAAAAACCAAAAATCATGATATAATGGAGGTAAATTTGATCGAGCTTAAGGCTTCGTTTGGGACAGCTTCTCGCCATTGCTTCTTCACTGTTTTCAAGATTTTTTTTTTTGCGTTAGAAAACTGCTGTAGAAAGCGGTAAGAAAACTGTCCCAAACGAAATCGAAATATTATCTTGCTTGACTCAATAAACAAACGAACGAGTCTAGTTATTCGGCCGATGAACTTATCAGCTGAAATACGAGCTATTCACGAACATAAAGGCTTATTTGAAGTTACGAAAACAACAAAGATGTTCAAATAAAAGTAAAAGTTTAGAGGCAAAGCAGCATACGGAACAGCTACTTTATGCATACAAGGCTTGACGTCATGGAATAAATATATAGTGTTTTGGGTGAACTTTTGAAGACAAGAAGGAAAAAATGACAACGACCAACTGGAATTATATGGAACGTCTACATTTTCTGACTAAGCAGTTCATTGGAGATGTTTTGGCTTTTTTGTTTCGGTTGATGGACTATGAAAATCATTTGAGTTTTTTTTTTTTGGAGAGGACAAAAGTAGTTTTTTTTCTTGTTATAATTAATTTAAATTCATCAAAAAAAATAACATTATTATTTTAATATGGAAGGAAATCAATGCCTAACGTTTTGTTTGGGACGGCTTTCTTATTGCTTTATAAAACTACTTTATAGAACAAAAATCTTTGAGAGCAAAGAGAAAGCAGTGGTCTAAAGCTATCTCAAACAAAATCTTGATTTTTATTTGGGATAATTTTTGGCAACTGCTTTTTCATTGCTTTCAATAAATTGTGGTGCTAAAAAGCTGTTTTAAAAAGCAATAAGAAAGCTATCCCAAACGAAACCTTGGTTCCCATCTGCTTTGGTTCATGACATGCTACTTATGCTAATTTAGTATGAGGCAACTAGTAGTTTGGGCATGTAGAGGGAAGGGAAGGATTACGTAGAAAATAAAAATAAAAAAGATATTCATTTTTTGTAGTGGCAAGTTTGTAATTTCTCTGATGAATTTCTTAATCAATTAAAGCAATTTTGCTAATCTTGTGAGACATAAATTGCAATGCTTTTTTTTTTCTTATCAAGATTTTTGCTACTTACTAAAAAAAAATTCTCAAGATTTTAAGTAATCTATTATTGGATCATTAAAATTCTTATTATTTGAATAAGTATTATATTTTATGCAAATTATGAATCTTAGGGAGACCTAAAATGGTTGAATTAGGATCCAACTTAAATTGATTCCATTAAATAGAGTTTAAATACATTGATGGTTGAATAAGTTTTGAATGGAATGAGTAACAACTAGTTAAAAATATGGCTCACATTGAGCAAGGGCCAATGCAATCACAAACTCATTGAATTAGGTTGGACTAGATTGCATTGGCAAACTAGTTTCAACAATCACATGTGTCTCAATTTGTAGAATGATGAGTGAGGCCTCTTGAGTAGGCATTGTCCACTCCAAAACCGCCTCGTCTCATTTACGACATCAAGGAGCACAACTATAGTACCCTTATAACTAACATGCCCTTACTTGTGCTGAGATCTTTTTATAAGTCCAAAACAACATTGATCATTTCATTTTATAGCTTCTATCATTTCACAAGCTAATCAACTCTTAACGCTTATGTGAGATGTATTTATCGAAATAAGGATGACAATGTAGTTTCTCATTTATATTGAATCTATGAAAGAGGCATAGAACCTTCATGTAGCTTTTTTTGCCAATTTGCTCATAAATACTCAATCAATCGCTAATAATACACTTATGACGTCACTTACGATGATTTCATATTTTCATTTTAGTTAACTAAGATTTTATGGGAAAGGATGAAGGAAGTAATTTACTTATGGTGAAATTACTCTTCATTGTATACCTCTTTACTATTAGTTACACCTACAATGGTATATAAAAGTGAATTAACCTTCCTTAAAAGATTGGTGATGGGAATGGCTTGAGGGAAAAGCTCATTTAGCAATGGAAGTAGGTTGATTTGGAGGTGTTAAATAAGAAGTTAACTCAAGCTTAAAGGGGCTTGAGTAAATAGATATGATATGAGGAATGAGAAGAGGAGGCTCAATTGACTATTTAACAAAGCTTTAGACAAGCAAGGCGAGGGGAGAGCTATGAACAAATCATCGACATCATTCATCCATCATCTCATTTATAACACCTGTAAAGTCAATGTAGAGTTCAACCTATTATGACCTGACTTGATTCAAGATAATCTGTTAAATCTCAGCATTTGAACCCTTCTGCAATTGTTTAAAAATATTTTGTATGCATAAGAGAGTTTGCATGTATTCTGAAGTGGGTTTAAGGGGTTTATTTACTCATTTTGGAAATATGAATTTTTCCCTAGAGCACTGAGGGGCTAGGGTTGGCAGTCCCTTGGGCATTGTGCTCTCTGGAATTTTAAAAATTAATTAAGCTTGGCAGCATTGTGATGGCACTGCGAGATTGTGGACTCCCTGAGGGAGCATTGCGATGGGCATTGTTGGCCACTATGACGCTCAACCTGAATTTTATAATTAAATATCCTTTTCCAACAAAACACCATTTCATTTCATCTTAACGAGCAGTCGGTTAGTGTGAGAGAGAGGGGTTTCTACATAGAGAAAGTTGAATTTGGGCTGCTTTGGGTCATTTTCAACTGACGACCGAGTTCTGAAAGTTGTTAGATTGAGGTAAGTTACATTTTGTCTATCTCAATTTTAAAAAATATGAGAGTTTCTAGAATTTTTTTATTTAATTTATATTTTTGTAGTAAAAAAATATGAATAACTTTACACCTGAAAAAAATCATCATGTAACTTTATGTATATTATAAAGACATTGATTTTGAACAGTTAGATAATTTATGGAAATTATACATTGGGGATTTTGGGAATTATACTATTTTAATTGATTTGAAAATATCCTGACTCTAAAAAATAATGTCATAATACAATTAAAGCTTTAAAATAATATTATGCAAAATCTCTGTTAATTTGATTATATTTTAAAATAGTAAATTTCTACACAATAGTGTATTATACTGCCTACTGTTAAGGCATTTTAATAATTTTTTTAATTAGTTTATTTACATTCTTATTACTATACTGTAATGAATTATATAATTATTTGATTAAATTATATGACTCTAAGGAGATTTGTGGTGGATAGAGGGTGGTGCTAAATGCACATTCCGGTGCTATATGCATACACTATTCATTGGAAGTTATAAGAGATAAAATTCTCTGAATTCTTTTTATTAAGAGGCATAAGGGTAAGAACTCTCTTAATTCTATCTGATCGGAGACATAAGGGTCAGGATTCTCCAAATTATGTCTAATGAGAGGCATAAGGGTCTGAGGGAGATTTGCTACCTTCTTCTCCAAATAAGTATTTGTTTACTTATTTTTCCAGTACTGTTATTTGAATTTCTGAGAACTGTAATTACTATTCTGCTCAGCATAGTAATTTATTATATTTCTTTTAAAAATTATGTTAAATGCTTAATAAAAGAGTTAATTGAAATTTAGATTAGTAAATGTGATCTGGTAAGCTATGTTAGCTCGCAACTATTATATCTTCTACTTTCAGGGTTTAAGAAGGGATAAGAGCCTGTTGAAGAGCAATTTTAAGAAATGATATGTGTATATATTGGTATTTCTTTTCTAAATTTTTATATAAACATGTCTAATTAATTTATCTACTTAATTCTATATTTAAGTCTAGACATTTAATGTAGTGTAATTATTGTAAATACATTTTGATGATAAATGAAAGAAATTTATGGATGAGTTTATTTTTTGTATATTGAAAGTTAATAACATCTCTATGGTCTATTGTTTGTTTTAAAGCTGAATTGGACAAAAAAAATTCTGAATAGTTTCTAAAACTTAAATATTGGGCTTAGTTTATTGCAAATCAACAAAATAGAACCTATCCCGTGTGTGGGTCTTATCAGGTTGGATTATTATAGTTCCTCTTTTTGGTATCAGAGTAGTTATTTTTGAAGCCTATTATAAAAAAGATCTATAGCATTTGATTTGTAAGCCAAGTGAAGTAGTTTTGGGTAAGTTTGGGCATTAATTCCTATTATGTGTGATTTTGGATCCACAAGTCCCTTATATGATAGATGGCTAGAGTGAGAATCATGTTGTAATCCAGGAGCTCGGGTTTATGTTTTAATAACAACAACAACAACAACATCAAGCCTTTATCCCACTACGTGGGGTCGGCTACATGAATCCTTTTTCTCCATTGTGTCCTATTAAAAGTCAAATTCTCATTTAAATCTAATAAAGAAAGATCATTTCTAATATTTTCTAACCAAGTCTTTTTAGGTCTACCTCTACCTTTCTTAACATAAGTCAAATCTAAGACCTCTACTTTCCTAACCGGGTCATTGGGAGGCCGCCGTTTTACGTGACCAAACCATCTAAGGCGACTCTCTCTAATCTTATCTTCCACTGGAGCTACTCCAACCTTTTCACGAATATGCTCATTTTGTATCCTATCTCTAAGGGTAAAGCCACTCATCCACCTGAGCATCCTCATCTCTGCAACACTTAACTTAGAATTATGCTTCTCTTTTAATGGCCAACATTCAGCACCATAAAGCATTACAGGTCTCACCACCATCTTATAGAATTTTCCCTTAAGTTTGAGGGGTACTTTTCTATCACACAATAAGCCCGATGCATTCCTCCACTTCAACCATCCAACTTGGATTCTGCTGATAATATCCCCATCTATATCACCATCACTCTGAACAATAGATCCAAGATATCTAAAACATGTACTCTTATTAATGACTTGATCGGCCAAAGTTACAATGCCCTCACTAGGTCTATTATTACTAAAATTACACTCCATATATTCCGTTTTAGATCTACTCAAGCGAAAACCTTTAGACTCTAAGGTTGACCTCCACAATTCTAGTTTACCTTCAACTCCTTCTCTAGTCTTATCAACAAGAAGAATATCATCAGCAAAAAGCATACACCAAGGTACATCCTCTTGCAAATGTCTAGTGAGAACATCGATGACTAAAGCAAAAAGATATGGGCTTAAGGCTGATCCTTGGTGTAATCCAACCGAAATAGGAAAATACTTGGTCAAACCACCTTGTGTTTGAACACAAGTAATAGCTCCTGCATACATATCTTTAATGATTTGAATATAAGCGTTATTAACTTCTTTCTTTTCAAGAACTCTCCATAGCACTTCTCTTGGAACTTTATCATATGCTTTTTCTAAATCAATAAATATCATATGTAAATCCTCCTTATTCTCTCTATATTTCTCCATCAAACCTCTTAATAAATGTATGGCTTCCATAGTAGACCTACCCGACATAAATCCAAATTGATTTTGAGAAACATTAGTATCACGCCGCAACCTATGCTCCATAACTCGTTCCCATAGTTTTAAAGTATGACACATTAACTTAATTCCTCTATAATTCGCACAATCTTGTGCATCACCTTTATTCTTAAAAATAGGGATTAACACACTCATTCTCCACTCATCTGGCATCTTTTTAGTCTTCAAAATAGTATTAAAAAGTTTAGTAAGCCAAGAAATTCCTTCATCTCCTAAGCATTTCCACACCTCTATTGGAATATCATCAGGTCCAACAGCTTTTCCACCCTTCATTTTCTTTAAAGCCTCTCTAACTTCGGTTTTACTAATACGCCGATAAAAACAGAAATCTTTATTTTCATTTAAGGTGCTAAGGTCACTACAGTCAATTTTATTTTCACATTCTTCATTAAAAAGTTTAGCAAAATATCTCATCCACCTTTGTTGAATATCATCTTCTGAAAAAAGTACTTTTTGATCTTCATCCTTAATACACTTCACTTGAACTAAATCCTTACTACTCCTATCTCTTTGTTTGGCTAGCTTATACATATATCTTTCTCCCTCCTTAGTATCTAATCTATTATATAAATCACTAAAAGCTAAACTCTTTGCATCACATATTGCTTTCTTAGATTCCTTACGTGCCTCTTTATATAATTTCCAATTATCAGAATTTTTACAATTAAACCAATTTTTATAACAAATCTTCTTATTTTTAATCTTTTCTTGCACATTTGGATTCCACCACCAACTATTTTTACTATTAGGAGCTTTTCCCTTTGAAACTCCAAGCACATCTTTTGCAATATTCTTAATTTTACTAGCCACTTTTTCCCACATAACATTAGCATCCTCATGCACAGACAAAATCTTAAGATCTAAAATCTTACTCTCAAAAATATTTTTGTTAATATTCTTTAAATGCCCCCATCTAATCCTAGGAAAATGTTTTACTTTATTTTTTAATTTCTTCCCCATTATCTTCAAGTCCAAAACTAATAAACGATGTTAAGTACATAAGTTTTCACTCTGAATAACTTTACAATCTTTGCAATCTAAACGATCTAATTTCCTTATAAGAAAATAATCAATCTGAGTTGTACTATATCCATTTTTATAAGTAATGAGATGCTCATTCCTTTTCTTAAATAATGTATTAGCAATTAAAAAATCATAAGCTAAACAAAAATCTAATATGGACTTACCACCTTCATTTGTCGTTCCAAACCCATGGCCACCATGAATGCTTTTAAAATCATCTACCTCTCTACCAACATGTCCATTTAAATCTCCTCCAATAAAAACTCTTTCTTCAAGAGGTATCTTTTGTATTAATTCTTCAAAGTCATTCCAAAATTTTAATTTTGAATCCATATCCAAACCCACTTGAGGAGCATAAGCACTTATAATGTTAACAATCTTAGCATCAACAACAATCTTTAAAGCTATAATTCTATCTCCAATTCTATTAATATTTATAACATTATCCTTCAAACTCTTATCTAAAATCACACCTACACCATTTCTAGTACGACTCCTACGCGAATACCAAAGTTTAAATCCTAAACTATCAATCTCCTTAGCCTTCTCTCCAACCCATTTAGTTTCCTGAATGCACAGAATATTTATCTTCCTATGAATCATAATATCTATTAATTCCATTAATTTTCCTGTAAGGGAACCTATATTCCAAGTTCCTATCCTAATTTTAGTTTCATGGACTAGCTTCTTTGCCCACATCCGTCCTTGATGTGGTAACCCTTGCCTATTTAACACTGCACCCGGGCGGCGGTGCAGCGGCCCTTGCACACTTGTCGCTGTATTCAGGCCATACAACGCATCGCTTCCAGGGGACGCCCTAGCATTAACACAATTTCTTAAAGGATTCATGTCATTATTATTCGACAAGTTTTACGCTGGCTGTCGACTACCTAACGCAACCCTCCACTTTTCTCATCCAGGACTTGGGATCTGGCAACGGCAGTGTTATATTTAATGATAACAAATATTATTTAATTACATTTAGTTTCTCTTATATTTATTATTGGATATCTTTTCTGTGTGTACTAATATTTCAGGTTTAGTATACACCAAGTACTGTCAGAGAATCAAGACTCAAGACTAGGTAGTATAGATTTGATATATGCAAGAGTCTGTACTTTTATTTTCTTAAGTCAATCAATATAAAAAGGTGTATGTTAGCTTAGCAACTGTGCACCCACACATAGGGAGAGTGAAATTAAATATTTTAATTTTTTTAAAGATCGTACTGGATGATCTGGATTGTACTGTATAATTTGTGTAATAAAAAATTATTTTAAATATTTAATTAATTGATAATTAAATTGAATTAAAATATAAGTAATTGTAATATACGACCACCTGATCATATAGGATGATCATATATTTTAAGAAATCTCAACGTTAATTAAATTAGTCAATAATTTGAATTTTAAATTTTGTTCTATTCATACTATATGATATTTTAAAATATTTCCTAATTTAATCCAGTAATTAATTAATAAAAACTAGCTTAATTATGATTTAAATTCGTACTGGATCATATTGAATGATCGATAGAGATGATTTTTGGTCATCTTGGGGTTTGTCCTAGACAAACTGTGATTTGATTGAACTAATCATATTGCACTATTGTTCATTTAGTCAGTATGATAAGTGAAGAAGTAAATTGATCGTACTATACTAACTATTAATCATATAGTACTAATTGATCAAAATTGAACTAATTATATAGTACAATTATTAAATCGTACTGTAGGAATAGAGATGGCTAAATTAAAAATTAGGGTTTTCTTGAAACCTACTATTTAATCATCTCTTATTTTATGAGAGAGAGTCTTTTGGCAGTCATTGGGTTTTATCTTGTATGAAAAACCATTGAAGAAAGGTCTTTGAGCTAGGGAGAGAAACGGTGAAGTTTGAGAGAGAGAGATATAGAGAGAATATCCTTGTGGGTTCAATGGAGTATGAGAGGGTGTTTTAACATGACTGCTATGATGAACTTACACCTGAGCTCCTCCATAAGTCAAGGTCTATCTTGAGGAAAGATTTGGGAAGAATACCCCCTTTGGTGTTAAAGGTCTTGGTTACTCCCTCGTACTGGGGAAGGTGAAAGAGATTCAGCTGCTCCACCTCATTAAGGAAGGGAAAAGAGATTGGACTACTTTGCCTCACTAGGAGGGTGAAAGGAATTTCAGTTCTCAACCATATCGAGGGTGGAAGTAACTCTTGTAAGGGCTTCTCCACCTACCTATGGGGGAAAAAGGAAAGACAATAAAGATTTTTAGTGCAATACTTAAAGAGGAGGACTTTGAGGATTAAACGTCAGTCCAGGTTGATTGAACAATTATAAATTCTTGGTGTGTTTGTTTTTTTTTTTTTTGGTACTTTGTTTTTTATAATTTTATTTTCGTGCACATTTTCTTTGTTATAAATCTGACTTCAAAATTGATATCATTGTGATATAAAAATTATGAAATTGCATTGGAATTAACTTTTGTTAGAAAAGAAAAAGAAATTAAAATCTAAAAAATAAAAGAAGAAAAATATTTTGCTAATCATTTTTTACAAAATCAAAATAAAAATTTAGTATTTGATTTTTCTTATTATTAGCTTCCTCATTACAAAATATGATCTTGAACTTAAGTTGTGAATTTGGTTTAAGTTTTTTAAACAGAGATATTTGAAAAGAATTTTTAGAACGCTAATTTATCCCCCCCCCCCCCCCCCCCCTCGTTGGTGTGTATAGTTCAAGTGGTTTAACAACCATCACTTAAACTTTCAATTGGTATCAAAGCAGGTTCTCTGAATTTGTGATTTAAAACCTAGAGAAAAGATCCATGGCACAATTTGGGAATAAAAATATTATGGAGGGTTATTCAATAACCTGTCCACCATTATTTTATAATATCCCATTTAATTTTTAGAAAATTTTAATGTCTACGTTTTTACAATTGATTGACTATAGAATGTAGCATATGATAGAAACTATAAATTCTACTCCTGTCCACATTGTTAATGGTGTTAAATATAAAATCTCGTTTACTGAATGGAGTTTAGAAGATAGGGATCTTGCATAACTAAATGGAAAATGATTAATTTTTCTTTTGTGCTTTAAAATCTAAGGATTACATGCGTGTTTCTACCTACACCACTAGTAATGAGATGTGGGATAGGTTTTGTATTACTTATGAAGGTACAAATAAAGTGAAGCAATCCCATCTGAATTTATTATTACATGAGTACAAATTATAGCACATGAAACCTAATGAGACTATTTCTAACATGTACACTAGGTTTACTAAGATTGTAACCTTAAGGGTTTTGAGCTAGGGAGAGAAAGGGTGAAGTTTGAGAGAGAGGGAGAAGATCCTTGTGGGTTCAAGGGAGTGTGAGAGGGTGTTTTTATAGGGTTAGGCATATGAACTTGCACCTGAGTTTCTCCATGAGTCAATGTCTAACTTGAGTGAAGCTTTGGAAAGAAGACCCCTTTGGTGTCAAAGGTCCCAACTACTCCACCGCACTTAGGAAAGTGAAAGGGATTTGACTACCGAACCACACGAGGAAGGTGAAGGGATTGTGCAACTCTGGCTCACCAGGAGAATGAAAGAGATTTTAGTTCTTAGCCATACCGAGGGTGAACCTGATTCTTATAAGAGCTTCTCTGCCTTGCTATTGGGGCAAAAGGAGAGTCACTAAAGAGTTTTGGTGCAATACCCAAAGAGGAAGACTTCAAGGAGTGGACATAAGTCAAGGTTGACCGAACCACTAAATTTCTGGTGTGTTCATTCTTGTTTCTTTTGGCACTTTATTTTTTATAATTTTATTTTCTTGCATGTTTTCTTTCTTGCGTATCTAAGTTAGAAATTGATATTATTGTTATACCAAAAAAGTGAGATTGCTTTAGAATTAACTTTTATCAGAAAAGAAAAATAAATAAAAATCTAAAACTAAAAGGAAGAAAAATATTTTGCAATTCATTTTTCTACAAAATCAAAATGAAAATTTAATATTCGATTTTTTTTCTATTATTAGCTTCCGCATTGTAAAATAAGATCTTGAACTTAAGATGAGAATTTTTAGTTTTTCAAAAGGGAATTTTGAAAAAAATAAATAAAACACTAATTCACCTTCCTCTTGGTGTACCTTTTATAGTTCAAGTGATTTAATAACCATCCCTTGAGATTTCAAGTTAGAGAACACCTATACAGATTACTGCTCCTATAGTTAGTTTTGATATTATTTTATAATTTGCTTATTTGATAGCCCAATTGATGGGTGAGACATGAGGCAGAGTCCCTACTGTCCGATCTGATGATGTAGACTAACATTTACAGATGTTTTTGAGGTTAAAGCATCTGAAGTTTGAGGGTGTTGTTGAGCCCATCGTAATAGAGGATTGGTTGAGGAGGTTATATTAGACATTTGATGATATATAGTGTCCTCCTAAGAGGACAGTTACTCTAGCATTTTTTTTGTTAGATGGAGAGGTATATCAGTGGTGGATGGGCTAGTAGGAGGAGAAATTTTAGGGGAAACTAAACTCCCTCATCACTTGGGTGGAATTCACTAATGTATTTCAAGCGTAGTTTATACCCCTCTCTACACATCAATAGATGCATGAAACTTTTTTGACCTTTTTAAAGTTAGTTCAGGGGAGCAGGACAGTCATGTAGTATGAGGTAAAGTTCAAAGTTTATTACTTTAGCTAGATATGCTCCACAGCTGGTTAGTACTCATGAGGAGAAGTTCTTTAGGATTTCGAGAGAGCTCCAAGATAGTTTGAGGTAGCCACCTGTTCTATTCCATATCTTTAATTTTTTTTTCAAATTAGTAGAGTGAGCTCGTCTAATAGAGAATAATCTAATAGGTACTTAGCGATGGTGGACTGCTAGTATAAAGAGGGTTAATAGTGAGACACCTAGCAGCAGCTAATCTAGGAAGAGGATTAGCTTTGGACTCCTTGAGTATAAGAGAGGTGGATAGCTTATATATATGGCAGTTTCTAGTACTGGTAGTGTGACCAATTATGGTTCTGTCAGTGAATCATATGTGTGTCATAATTAGGGAAGAAGGCATTCTGGTCAGTGTTGTAGGATGTGTAACACCTCCAAATTTAGTATTTAGTTTAATTTATTCTGACCGAACTCAATTCTAGGTAATTTGTTAGATTTCTATATTTTGAACCCTTGTATATACATTTAGGAATGTTTTATTTGAGAGTCTACATGTATTCTAAGGTGAGTTTAGGGGGCATATTTATATGTTTATAAAATCTAAATTTTTTCCTCTTAGGGCACCATAGCACTGAGGTTGGCAATGCCCCGACTAAAGTGCTCTTAGGTTTTTGGTAATTAATTTAATGCTCCAGTGAGTAGCGGGTATGGGTGCTATGGTTTCCTAATGTGGGCATCGTGGAGAGCACCGTGGTGCTAGTGTAAATTTTATTGTTTAAAATATCTAAACTAGTGAGAGAGAGGGACTCTAGTGAGAGAAAGTCTATTTCGGGTGACTTCGATCTATTTTCTACTAACAACCCAGTTCTAAAAATTTTTCAGATTGAGGTAGGTTATATTTTTCCTATCTCAATTTTAAAAAATATGAAGATTTCCTAAATTTTTTTATTAAATTTATATTTCCTTAATAAAAAAATGAGAAGAACTTTGCACCTGTAAAACTTTTATCATGTAACTTTCTGAATGTTATATATAGAGTCATTATTTTTGGATATTTAGGTATTTTTTAAGAAATTTTACACTAAACTTTTGAGAATTATTCTATTTTAAATGATTAAAAAATAATCAAGACTCTATAAAATACTAGTGCAGTATAATTAAAGTCTTAAATAGTATTTTATATAATCTCTCATAATTTGGTTATATTTTGAAATAGTAAAATTTTACTCATTAGAGTATTCTAAAATAGTGAATTTATGCTTTTTTTGTAATATTTTGTGAAAATTTTAAATGAGCTTAGTTATGCTTTATTTTCCACACTACAATGAATTATGTGTTTATCTAATTAAATTTGGTGACTCTAAAGAGATCTGGTGGGAATGGAGGAAGTTCTGTTATGGTGTTAAATGCACATTCTAATGCCAAAGGCACATTCTGGTGCTATATGCATGCTCTATTCAGAATTCTTTGAATTTTGTCTGTTGGGATGAATACGGGTTAGAATTCTCTAAATTTTGTCAATTAGGAGGCACAAAGGAAAGAATTCTCTAATTTTTTTAATGTTAATTTATGCTCTAAAATGTAAAACACTTGTTTATTTACTCTCCCTATATTACTATTAACATTCTTGATGACTGCAACTTTTTTGCTCCATATGATGATTTATATTATTACTTTTAACTATCCAATTAAATATTGTTGTGAATTTGGATTCAAGGATTATGATTTTGATGATAGCAAACCTTTTTATTTCTGGTTGAGTGTCTAATCTTTCAGGTTCACAGAATCAATTACAATTCAAGCCAGCTCAAGATCGAGTCAGTCTGTTTGTGTTTCAGGTTCAATATACTTTTTCATTTTTCTTGAGTCAAGTGTAATGTTACGGATCTTCAAGCTAAGTAACCTTACACACACACACAGGGGGAGTGCTAAAATTTTTTTTACAAAATCATACTATACGATTTTAAATGGTAATGTACGATCTGCCAACTGTACGATTTGTTTCAACATGAAAACCCTAGCCGCCAGGACTGGTTTAGTAAGTTTTGAATTTTGATTTTTGAACTAATCCTACTGTACAATTATGATCGTACTGCATGAATATTTTAAATTTTGTTAAAATTATCCCCCGTAATCAGATAATTAAATTATGGTTTCCTAATTACACTTGATCATACTGTACGATATAAATTGCACTATACGATGAATAGAGTTGATTTTATTCATCCCATAAATCGTACCAGATGAAACCATGATTTTTTGTACTGATATTTATATCGTACAGGATGATATTTATATCGTACAGGATGATGTTCTAAAAATGAACTAATCATACTGTACGAAGAGTATAGTGTGGGACGATGAACATAGACAATTTTGTTCGTCCCATGGGTCATCCCATACGAACAGTTGAAAAAAAAAAGGATCATCCAGCACGATCTATGGATCGTACTGTATAATGTTCGTAAAATTTGTGAACTGTTCATTTGCATTCGTACTGGATGAAATTATTTTTGAACTATCGTACTGTACGATATTAGATCGTACTGTATGAACAGAATCATCAAATTAAATTTTATGAAAATTTTTGAGCCCTCCTATTTAAGATCTCTTTTGTTCAATCGTTGAGATCTTTTGCCACCTTCCTTTTCAGAGAGAGAGAGAGAGAGCTTAAGTGAGAGAGAGAGGATCTTATGAGGGGGAGTTTGTGAGGTGTTCACAAAGGTTGCTCCAAGTAAGGATCTGAGTCATCTTCTCCGGTCGTTTTCTCTTGTCTTATTGGTGTCTCTGTGGTAGGATCGTCTGCAAGAAGATCCAAGTTCTCTACCTGCTCAAGGAGGAAGCGAAAGGAGTCCAGGTTCTCTGCCTGCTTTAATAGGAAGTGAAAGGAGTCCAGGTTCTCTGCCTCACCGGGTTGGTGGAAAGGAGTTTTGTACAGGCTTCTCCACCTTGCTGTGGGAGCAGAAGAAGAGTCACTTAGTGTTAGTGTAATACCTAGAGGGGAGGCTCCGGGGAGTGGACATAGGTCAAGTTGATTGAACCACTATAAAATTTAATATGTTCTTTCTAATTATCTTTCGTATTTATATTTCTATTGATGATCGTGTGATTGTGATTATTCTGTTATTATTGAACATCTGCACATCATCGCGAAATTGTAATTATTTTAAAATATTCAAAAAAAATTTTCTAAATCATTTTTGCTCACAAATTTTTAAAATAACCAATTCACCCCCTCTCTTGATTAGCCTCGGGACTAGTTCATAAGGGCTTAACATGCTTAACAGACTTTCAAGTGGTATCAGAGCAGGATTCATAAAATCTAATTCTGAAAAACTTTTGAATTTGATCTATGGCTAACTTTGGTAATAGAAATACTGCTGAAGGTTATTCCATCACTCATCCACCTTTGTTTGATAACATACCTTTTGATTTTTGGAAAACTTGCATGTTCACCTTTTTGCAATCTATTGATTATCTCATGTGGATGCTTGTTAAAGATGGTTATGAAGCACCGTTTAGACTTGTTAAAGGCGTTAAAACTGAACTTTCTTTTACTGAATGGATATTTGATGATCATGATTTGGCACAACTGAATGTAAAATACTTGAACTATTTTTTTTGTGCTTTAAAATCTAAAGATTACATGCGTGTCTCTACTTGCACAACTGGTAAAGAAATCTGTGATAGATTATGCATTACCTATGAAGGTACATCTGAAGTTAAACAGTCTAGGTTAAACAAACTACTTCATGACTATGAACACTTTCACATAAAACCTAGTGAGTCCATATCTGACATGTATACTAGGTTCACTCAAATTGTCACCTCCCTATATACCTTAGGAAGAGAGCTTACTAATTATGAGAAAGTTAATAAGATTTTGATATGTTTTCCTTCTTCCTATGATGCCAAGATAACTACGATCACTGAATCTAAGGATTTGAATACTTATTCTATTGATAACTTACTTGGATCACTCATTGCTTACGAGCAAGGGGTGAACTAAAGACAGCTTGATGCAGGTGAGAAAAAAAAAAAGAGAAAACTGTGGCGTTGAAGGCAAATGATACAGATACTGATACTTTTGGGTCTGATAGTGATGATGTTGCCTTAATCACTAGGTAATTCAAAAGCTTTCTAAGGAAGAAACATAAGAATTTTCAGAAGTGGAACAAAGGTAAGAGTAGCAGAAATTTTAAAGGTTCTTCTGATACGGTTTGTTTTCAATGCAGGAAGCCTGGACATATAAAGGATGATTGTCCTACACCTAAGGCTCACCCAAATAAGGAGAAGGGTGAGGAGAAACCCAAGTTCAGGAAGGATAAGAAGAAGATCCAAAAGGCTTTCTGGGCAGATTCTGCATCCAACTCCTTTGAGATTGAAGCTGAAGAGGAGACTATAAACTTGTGTTTGATGGCGAATGATCATCCTGATCAATCTGACCAAGAAGAGGTATGTGAGCTAACCTACAATCAATTACTTGAAGTTTCTAAAAAAAATCCATTCATCATATAGGAAATTTAAGAAAATACATGCTAGCCTAAAATTGGAATTCTTAAATTTAGAAAAAGAGCATGAAGTTTTGATTAAGGATCACTCTACACTTGATATCAATCACCTTTCATTACTTGATAAGTTTGATGAATTAAACAAAAAGCATTCTAAATTAATTGTCAAGCATGATTCACTAAAAACATTTCATGTTGAATTAGAAGCTGTATTTAAGGAATTAGAATCTCATACATCTGATTTAGATAGTAATGAGCAGTATTTAAAGTTTGAAATTACAAGCCTTAAAAAAGAAAATGAATTTTTAAGTATAAAAATTAGTGCATTTGAGAATAATGAAATACCTCCTACATTTGCACAATTTTACAAACCTCCATCACTTGAATGATCACATTCAAAATCAACAAAACATGCATCATTCAAACCTTGGAAGAGGCATTTTTACCCACGTAGACTAGTTAACCATTTTTCTGGCATTAGATATTTTTCTTATGGCATGTTAGGACATATCTCTTACACTTGCACTATTCATCATAGTACATATTAGGTGTAGAGGCCCAAATTGCAAGATTCACAGCATAACATACATGCATTACATTCTTCTTTCCATAAGAAGGAACCCAAACTTGTTTGGGTTCCTAAATCTGATGTTTGATAAATTTGTAGGTGTGCTCTCACACAAGACCTCGTGAGAGTATGTGGTACCAGGACAGCAGATGCTCAAGACATATGACTGGAGATGTAAATCAATTCATTTCACTGGAGGTCAAGGCTGGAGGCAAGGTCACTCTTGAAGACAACACCACCAGAAAAGTGGTAGGTGCATGTATAATCAAAAACTCCAAGAACCTTTTGATTGAAAATATTTTGCTTGTAGATGGATAGAAACACAACCTGCTCAGCATCAGTTAACTCTGTGACAAAGGGTTCAGCATCAAGTTCCTGGTAAATACTTGCATCATAAGCTTATATAATAATATTGTTTTGCAGGGTAAGAGGATCAAGAATGTCTACATGCTTGACTTAAATAATATTGAATGTGCTACTTTATTTTGCTTAAAAAATGCTGCTGATGGGTCTTAATTATGGCATAGGAGATTATGTCATGCCAATATGAAAACCCTTAGAAGAGTCACCCAAAAGGACTTAGTTAGAGGTGTCCCCAAGCTTAAGTTCACTAAGGACCACCTGTGATGCCAGTCAATTAGGGAAGCAAGTCCAATCCTTTTTCCACTCCATTAAGGACATCAGTACCTCTAGACCTTTAGAAGTCCTTCACATGGATCTATTTTGACCCATTAGCACTGCCAGCTTAGGGGGAAAAGTCTATGGATTTGTGATTATTGATGATTACTCGAGGTTCACTTGGACTAGATTTCTGTCACATAAATCTAAGTCATTTGATGAATTTAAATCTTTTTCTACTTAGATTCAGAAGAAGTTAGGCTGTAAGATTGTGACCATCCATAGTGATCATGGTGGGGAGTTTGAAAATGAGAAATTTGAAATCTTCTTTGAGAATCAAGGGATTAGCCACAACTTTTCAGCTCCTAGGACCCCTCAGCAGAATAGGGTAGCTGAAAGAAAGAACAGGACCTTAGTGGAAGCTGCTAGAGCCATGCTTGCTGAGTATTCACTTCCAAAATACTTTTAGGTAGAAGTGGTGAACATAGCCTATTATGTGTTGAAAAAGGTGAATATTAGATCCAAACTGAATAAGACATCCTATGAGATCATTAAGGGTAGAACTCCAAACCTGGCCCACCTTCATGTCTTTAGCTGTAAGGTTTTCATTCTGAACAATAAGAAATCATCCTTAGAAACATTTGACCCCAAATTTTATGGAGTGTTCTTAGGCTATTCTAGTGTGGGAAAATCCTTTAGGGTGTTTAATAAGAGGACTTTGGTGGTGGAGGAGACTACTCATGTAGTGTTTGATGAATCTGATCCTAAGGAGGCTAGAGTTGAGGAAGAAGAAGAGGTAGGAGAGATTATCCAAGGAGTTGAAAATGCAAATCTGGAGGAAAGGGGAGTTTGTAGAAAGACTGAAGAATCAAAGTGTAGTGGGAACCAAATGGGTCTTTAAGAATAAGATGAATGATTTTGGTGTGGTGATTAGAAATAAGGAAAGATTGGTGGCTAAGGGGTACAACCAAATAGAAGGGATTAATTTTGAGGAGACCTTTGCCCCTGTAGCTAGATTAGAAGCCATTAGAGTGCTACTAGCTTTTGTCTATTATAAGGGATTTAAGCTTTTTTAAATGGATATCAAGAGTACCTTTTTAAATGAGATAATAAAGGAAGATGTCTTTGTAGAGCAATCCCCAGGTTTTGAGAGTTCTCAATATCCTAATCATGTTTACAAATTAAAAAAGGGCCTTATATGGATTGAAACAGGTACCCAGAGCTTGGTATGAGAGGCTTAGCACATTCCTACTAGAAAGAGAGTTTGTTAAGGGGAGCATAGACACCACCCTTTTTCTTATGAAAGTAGGAGAATATTTACTCATTATCCACATCTATATTGATGATATACTTTTTGGATCTTCTAATAAAAATTTATGTGATGATTTTTCTAAGATAATGAGTAAGGAGTTTGAGATGAGTATGATGAGAGAATTATCCTACTTTTTGGGGTTTAGTATAAGGTAAATGGATGATGGAACTTTTCTAAATCAATCAAAATATACTAAGGACATCTTGAAGAAATATGAAATGGACAAAGCTAAGCCAATCAACACTCCCATGAGTTCCACTGTTCAGTTAGATAAAGATTCAAATGATAAATCTGTTAATCAGAAAAAATTTAGATGAATAATTGGATCACTACTTTACCTGATTGCTAGCCGACCTGATATTATATTTAGTGTTTGTCTTTGTGCTAGATTTCAAGCTGATCCTAAGGAATCCCACATGACTGCAGTTAAGAGAATCCTTAGATATCTCTTAGGGACCCCAAACCTAGGAATATGGTATCCTAAGCATAACACTTCTTTTAAGATTATTTAATATTCTAATTCTAATTTTGCAGGATGTAGGGTGAATAGAAAGAGCACTTCTAGAACTTATCAATTTATAGGATATTCTTTAGTCTCCTGGTCTAGTAAAAAATAAAATTCAGTTGTACTTTCCACTGCTGAAGCTAAGTACATTCCCTTAGAAAGTTGTGTGGCCCAAGTCCTTTGGTTGAAGCAATAAGTTTTGGATTTAGCCTTACCTGTTGGCATAATTTTAGTTCTATGTGATAACACTAGTGCCATCTGCATCTCTAAGAATCTTATCCAACATTCGAGAACCAAACACATTGATATAAGGCATCACTTTATTAGGGACCATATTACAAAAGGGGACATTGAGATACACCATATAGCAATTAAAAATCAAATGGCTGACATCTTTACTAAGCCACTAGCCTTTAACTCATTCAGCATTTTAAGGACCAGATTGGGTGTGATTGACATAAATGCATGAAGCTGATGATTACTAATTTTTAATTTTTTTTAAAATTTTTATTTTTTGTTTAGCTTTTTTTATTTGATTTGATTGTCTGTTTCATTTTAGCATTTTTTTCTTTCCTGTTGATTTCTATTTGTTTGATTCGCTTATCAGATTTGGTTATTTCCTGCTGATTTTAGTTTGCTGATTTTTGGTTGTTTGCTAGTCTTCCTTTTTTCTTATTTACTGTTTATTCCTATCAGAATCAAATCATTGCTCACTACTGATGATAAACTAGATTTCTGGCTGAGAGTTTTGCCTTATTTTTATTTGGAAGCTTGTAAGCAATGATTGACTCCACTGAATCTGTTAAAGGGAAGAAACATTGATGATTGTTTCTCTTCCTCTAACTCCTTTAATGGTGTCTTATTTCTTTTGGATAAAAATCTTCTTCAAAATTAAAAAGTTAGTTTTTGAAATAGAGATCTATTTTATCCTGCTACAGTAATCTACCTTATATGAATAGTATTTTCAAAGCTTTGAATCATTGTTATGGTTTTCTTAATCAGGTAATTATATTTATCATATATAGTATGGTTTTGTTTTGTGGATTACTCCTCCTTATTGTAGAGAGTGAGTTTTGTCTTCTCTTATGTCTGGAGGGTAAGTTCACAACTGAGATTCTTTAACAATTATGAAAGGAAGCAAGCTTGCAAAAGGGAAAAAAAGAAGGGGGGGCACAAAATGGGCCAAAAATGAAAAGATGCACAATGACGCCAAAAATTAGAAAGATACACAAAGTGTATCAAAAATCAAAAGATACGTAAAGTGCGCCAAATAAATTAAAAAAAATGGCACAAAATGAGCCCATAAAGAAATAAGCTTTCTTCTCTTTCAAATCATTAAATGTCTTAAAAAATCTATGCGCCACTTCATACTTTCAAAAGCTTGAGATTAAAAATAATGATTTCTGATTCCTTACTTTGTAATACTATTTTATTAGATTTTTTTGGAACGAGACTTGAAAGGATCTCTTTTTAAATCTAATTTCTTTTCTTCTGAATCAGACTTTGTTTGAAAGGAATTTAAACCGGTAAGGCGTCCGAGGTAGGAGTTACGAAAGTTGATTTTCTAATTTTTTTTGGATTTCAGCGTTGTCAATTTTTTCTTATCAGCTTTTGAATTGAAAATTAAGGAAAATTCTGATGTACTGGAGCAGATCGATTAAAATAATAATAATAATATATTTTTTATTTTTGTTTTAACTTTTTCTTTGTATTTGATTTGATTTTGATTTTTTCTTTTTTTATGTTTTGGAATCCCTAATCATTCCTCTCCATTCTTTATTTTTTCTCTTTCTTCATTTTTCATTGTTGGTCACCTCATCCTGGGTGATTCCCCTTTTTACTAGTCTATTTGATTTTGTTGATATTTTAGTGTTATTTTTGTACTATTTTTCTTCTTCTGTGTTTAGGTTGTATTCTCCCTTTTTGAGATGTTAAAAGGGGAGTAGTTTATGGATTGAGTCATTATAAATATTCAGTTCAGTGTTTTGAATTATTAATATTCAATTGATTAGTGTTTTGAATCATAAATGTTCACCATATTTATTTACTGAATTTGGAATTACTAATAAATATTTGCCATCATCAAAAAGGAGGAGATTGTTACGAATCTAAATTCAAGGACTATGATTTTGATGATAACAAACCTTTTTGTTTCTGGTTGAGTGTCTAACCTTTCAGGTTCACAAGATCAATTATAATTCAAGCCAGCTTAAGATCGAGTCAGTCTATTTGTGTTTCAGGTTCAATATACTTTTTCATTTTTCTTGAGTCAAGTGTAATGTAACGGATCTCCAAGCTAAGTAACCTTACACACACACAGGGGGAGAGCTAAAAAATTTTTTTACTTAAATTAAATTTTTTTACAAAATCGTACTGTACGATTTTCAATCATACTGTATTATCTTCCAATTATACAATTTGTTTCAACATGAAAACCCTAGCCGCGAGGACTGGTTTGGTAAGTTTTAAATTTTGATTTTTTGAACTAATCGTACTGTACGATTATGGTTGTACTGTATGAATATTTTAAATTTTGCCAAAATTATCCCCCATAATTAGGTAATTAAATTATGGTTTCTTAATTACACTTGATCATACTGTACGATATAAATCATACAGTATGATGAATAGAGATGATTTTATTCGTCCCATATATCGTACCAGACGAAATCATAATTTTTTGTACTGATTGTCCTAGACGATATTTATATCGTACAGGATGATGTTCTAAAAATGAACTAATCATATTATACGAAGAGTACAGTGCGGGATGATGAATAGAGATGATTTTGTTCGTCCCATGGGTCTTCCCATACGAACAGTTGAAAATAAAAGGATCGTCCAGTACGATCTATGTATCATACTATACAATGTTCGTAAAATTTGTGAAATATTCATTTGCATTCGTACTGGATGAAATTATTTTTGAACTGATCATACTGTACGATATTGGATCGTACTATACAAATAGAATATTCAAATTAAATTTTAGGGCAATTTTTGAGCCCTCCTATTTAAGATCTCTTTTGTTCAATTATTGAGATCTTTAGCCACCTTCCTTGCCAGAGAGAACCTTGAGAGAGAGAGAGAGCTTGAGAGAGAGAGAGAGGATCTTGTGAGGGGGAGTTTGTGAGATGTTCATAAAGGTTGCTCCAAGAAAGGATCTGAGTCGTATTCTCCGATCATCGTCTCTTGTCTTGTTGGTGTCTCTGTAGTGGGATTGTCCACAAGAAGATCCAGATTCTCTACCTGCTTCAGGAGGAAGCGAAAGGAGTTCAGGTTCTCTACCTGCTTTAGGAGGAAGAGAAAGGAGTCCAAGTTCTCTTCCTTCTTCAGGAGGAAGCGAAAGGAGTCCAGGTTCTCTGCCTCACCGACTTGGTGGAAAGGAGTTTTGTACAGACTTCTCCGCCTTGCTGTGGGAGCAGAATGAGAGTCACTTAGTGTTAGTGCAATACCTAGAGGGGAGGCTCCAGGGAGTGGACGTAGGTCAAGTTGACCGAGCCACTATAAAATCTGGTGTGTTCTTTCTAATTATCTTCCACATTTATAGTTCTATTGATGATCATGTGATTGTGATTATTATTCTGTTATTGTTGAACATTTACATATCATCGCAAAACTATAATTATATTAAAATATTCAAAAAGATTTTTTTAAATCATTTTTGCTCACAAATTTTTAAAATAATCAATTCACCCCCTTTGTTGGTTAGCCTCGGGACTAGTTCACAAGGGCTTAACATCCCTAATGAACTTCCAAATGTTAATGAAAGGATTTATTTGAAAATTTAGAGTAGTAAATGTGGCCTATTAAGTTGGGTTAGCTCACAGTTATTTTACTTTCTACTTTTAAGAACTCAAAAAGGGAAAGATCCAGTTGAATAGCAATTTCAAGATTTGATATGAGTCTATATAGGTATTTCTTTCTTTTGATATTTTGTACAGTTATGGATAGTATATTCTATTTTATTTCTAATCGGTATCCGAGTGTTGTAGTATATATATATATATATATGATGAGAAATTAAAAGAGTTTTGGTTGAGTTTAATCTCAGTACTGGATGTTAATTGTAGCTCTAAGGTTTATTATTTATTTTAATGTTTAAATTAGAAGAAAATATCTGAAATCAAATTCCAAACTTAGATTTCAGGGTTTGCTTGTCGCAATCAACATTATAGTCTGTGGGTCTTATCGGTTGAGTTGTAATAAGCTTTTTTGGTATCAGAACCATAGTTGTGGAAATTAATCATGAAATAGAGCTATAAAAATTAATCTATAAGTCTAATGAGGTGGTTTTAGGTCTATCTCTGCATTCATTTTATTATTTTCATGTGCATGTATGTTCAGTTGTGATTATTCTGTATGATTATGGATCCATCAAACCTAGATATGATAGATGGACAGAGTTCTAGTTATATGGCACTAGTATATAATATTGCTCTGATAATTAATTCTAATACAGTGTCATATTTTGCTAATATGATAACCTAGCTGATCGGGGAGGTGTAGAGAAAAGTTTCTATTGTTATATCTAATGAGTTATATCAATATTTGAATATATTTCTGAGATTAAAGCCTCCAAGATTTGATGGCATTGTTAAGCCCCCAGCAGTACAGGACTGATTGAGGAGGCTGGAGAAGACATTTGATGGTATGCGATGTCCTCATGAGAGGAATGTACCATTAGTTATTTTTCTATTAGATGGAGAGAAGAGTACTGGTGGATGGGTTAGTAAGAGGAGAAGTTTTAGGGGAGATTAAACTCACTAATTATTTTGGAAGAGTTTTTTTATATATTTTAGGCATGTTTCATACCCCCTTTTATACGTTGTTAGATGCAGGAGACTATTTTAAGACTAGTGTAGGGGAGCATAATAGTTACGTAATATGAGGCTGAGTTTACTACTTTCGCCAAGTATGCGATATAGTTGATTAGCACTCCAAAGGAGAAGCATTATAGGTTTTTAAGAGGACAATGAGATAGTTTGAAATAGTAATTAGTTCTATTTCATATTTCTAGTTTTTTTTAGTTAGTAGAGAAAACATGTTTAATTGAGAATGATCTAATAGCTACTTAGCAGTAATATACTGCTAGTAGGAAAATATTTAGTAGTGAGTATTCTCGTAGTAAATTTTTTGAAAAGAACGATAAATTTTGGATTTAAAGAGTTTAGTAGAGGGCCAGTCTATGGAGGTTCTGAGCAATGGTAGTATGGCCAGTTTTGATTCTATCTGTGGATTACTTGTGTGTCATAGTTATAGTAGATGATACTCTTATTAGTGTTATAGGATTATAAAGTAGTATTTTTATATGAGCAGGTTGGACACAGGGTAACTGAGTTTCCACAGGCAAGAATTGAAAGATGATTTGAGCCCAAGTTTAAGAGTTATATCAGGCCAATAGGGTAACCGAGGATAGTTTTATTTCATGAATTTTTTAGAGATCATTTGATAGAGGTAGTGATTCTGGTTCAATAGTAGGTTTTATGGTAAGAAGGTCATATAGTAGTCGTCATAGAGAGCGTAGTAGTATTGTTGCACCAATTCCAATTTAGGTACATATGTATAATTTGACTCAGTATGACATCGAGATGCTCTCAATGTTGTCACAGGTATGGCTTACCTTTCTCAGCAATCTTATTACATTTTATTTGATTCTAGACATAAACACTCATTTATTTTCTAGCATTACTTCAATTTATTACACTTGCCTTCAATTATTACCTTTTATCATAATTTTTTTACTTTATCGACTAAGATGATATGATAGCCAGTAGAGTCTACTTCTATGATAGTGAGATATTTGAATGGAAGTGGAGGTTTAATTTTATTTTATTACCTTTTTCTAAGTTTGATATTATTTTGGGTAAGGATTGGCTGAGTTGATATGATGCCCAGATTGATTATTTGAAGAAACATGGCACTATATTTTTAGGGAGTAGAGTTACCTATTTTAGGGTGTTAGAAGTATTTTATTTTATTTTATCTCTAAGGTGAAAGCAGATAGATTATAGAATAAGGGTTTCATGATATTTCTGGCCTCAGTTTAGGATTAAAATATAGATTCTGGTTTTCTTTCTAATATTCTAGTAGTATTGGGATTTTGGATGTATTTCCAAAAGAGTTAGTTAGTTTGTCTCTGGATAGATATATTAAGTTATGTATTGATGTATTTTTTAGTACAACTCTAATTTCTAAAGCTTTGTATAACCCAAGGAGATTCAAGAGTTAAAAGTACAACTTTAGGAGTTAGTGGATAAAGGATTTGTCTGTTCTAGTGTGTCTTTATGGTGAGCACCTATTTTATTTATAAATAAGGATGGTATTATATGTATGTGCATTAATTATAGAGAACTAAATAAAGTTACTATCAAGAATAAGAAGTAACCTCTACCCAGGATCGATGATTTATTTGATTATCTTATTAGATCTTTTGTGTTTTATAAGATTGATACGTGATATAGCTATTTTTAAGTGAAGGTGAGAGAGACTAATGTGATGAAGATTTCTTTCAACACTCAGTATGGACACTATGAGTTCTTAGTCATTCCTTCCGATATGACTAATGTGCCAGCAGTTTTAATGGATCTAATGAGTAGGGTATTAAGGGATTATCTGGATCAGTTTGTGATTGCCATTAAAGATGATATTTTGGTTTATTCTATTTATGAAGATGAGTATGTCATATATCTGAGTATTGTTCTAAAGACTTTGATGTAGCATCAACTATATGCTAAATTTTTCAAGTGTGAGTTCTAGCTGAAGAGTATTTCTTTTCTCGGGCATATGGTGAGTGGTGCAGGTATTTTTGTGGATCTCCAGAAGTTTCATATAGTTGTTGATTAGCCAAGCCTACTACTGTATCTAAGTTACATAGTTTCTTAGGCATGGCCAGGTATTACAGGAAGTTTGTGAAAGGATTCTCCTAGATTTTTATACCCCTAATGAGATTGACTCAGAAGTTAGTAGCTTATGTTTGGACATTTGAATGTGAGGGTAGTTTATAGAAGCTAAAAAATTATTTAACTTCTACTCTAATTTTCACTCTTCCCTCTGGAACAAAAGGATTTCTAGTATTTAATGATGCTTTATTGAAAGGACTGAGATGTATCCTGATGCATCATGGAAAGGTCATAGTATATGCTTCTAGGAAAATCAAGCTATATGAAACTATCTGACACATGATCTAGAACTTACTATTATTATTTTTGATTTAAAGATATGGAGACACTTTCTATATGGAGTCAGGTGTGAGATATTTACTAATCTTCATAGTTTAAATTTTATCTTTAGTTAGAAGGATCTGAACCTAAGGCAAAGGAGAAGGATTGAGCTGATTAAATATTATAATCTTGTTATTCAGTATTAGCTTGGTAAGACTAAAATTATGGTAGATGCTCTGAGTAGGAACTCTTATAAAATATTAAGCATTCATCTTTCCTCTAACAAGTATTTGATTCGATATATGGAGAGAATTCAATTGGAAGTAATTACACCTGTTGATCATGATTCTGGTATTCTAGCTTAGATGATCATTAAACCTTCTCTGGAAGAAAGGATTGAGGAATCTCAAAAGTTGAATACATAATATATAAAACTAATTAATTTGATCAAGTCTGGTAACAAATTTAAACTATGATTATTTGATTCTACTATTATCTTTTGTAAGAATAGATTATGGATTTTGAGTGTTAGAGATTTGAGATTAGTTATTTTACATAAGGTGCATTATGTAGGCTATATGATTCAGCCAGGAAGTAGGAAAAAATATTGCAATTTGAAAAGTATGTTCTAGTGGCTTGGATTGAAAAAGAATATAGTATATTTTATGTTAAAATGTGAAGTTTGTTAATTAGTAAAAGCGGAGCATCAGCGATTGAGAGGTTTTACGCACCCGTTACCTATTCCAAAGTGGAAATGATGGATTTTGCTATGAGTTTTCCTAGGTCCAGATAAGGATATAATTTCATTTGGATTATAATAAATGGTTTGACAAAGTCTACTCATTTCATTTTGATTTGCAGTCTGATTATGCAGACAAATTGGCATAGGTATATGTGTGTCAGATTATCTGACTATATAAAATATCAAAACTGATCATTTCTAACAAGGATGGAGGTCACTTCTAAATTATAAAATGGTATTCAGCAAGGTCTGGTAATGATATTATATTTTAGTATGACATTTCATCCTTATATTGATAGATAGTTTGAGAGAACTATTCATGTACTGAAAGATCTTCTAAGATTATGTGTTATAGAATTTAATGGTAGTTGAGAAGATCACATTCCTCTGATCAATTTTTCTTATAATAATAGCTTCAATTAAGTATAGGTATAACTCTTTATGATGCTTTGTACTGTAGGAAATATAGAACACCGTTGTCTTATACTAAGCTGGATGAGAAAAATCTAGTTGGGCCAACCTTAGTTAATGATGCTATCGAAAAGATCCATATATTTAGAGGTAGATTAAAAGCCACGCAGGATAGGTAAAAATAGTATTATGTTATTAAACATTAAGCAGTGGAATTCCAGGTTATGATTTTGTATATGTGAAGATCAACGGATGAAGGGCATCAGTAAATTGGCAAGGAATGAAAATTGAGTCCAAGGTATTATAAAACTTTGAAGTTATTGAAAGAATTGGAAAATATTCTACATATTAAAGTTGGCAGATCATTTGTCTCATAATATATTTCATGTATCACTTTTGAGGAAATCAATATCTGATTCTGGAGATAGAATGTTTGTTGAAGAAGTTGAGGTATGTCTAAATCTAAGTTATAGAGAGGAACAAAAAATGATTCTAGCTTATGATATTAGAAGGTTAAGGAACAAGCAAATTCCAATTATTAAAGTTCAGTGGAAAAACAAAACTGATTGAGAGGCTACTTGGGAGATAGAGACTAAAATAAGATAGTTGTATCTTAATTTAAATCTACTATTTTATTATGTTCATTTCTCTTAAGGGTTGCTGACTAGTGAAAGAGAGAGAGAGGGATTCTAGTGAGATAAATCTATTTTGGGCTACTTAAATCCATTATCTATTGACAGCCCAGTTTTGAATGTTATCCAGATCAAGATAGGTTATATTTTTCCTGTCTTAGTTTTCAAAAATACAAAGATTTTCCAAATTTTCTCATTAAATTTATATTTCCTTAATAAAAAAATAAGGATAATTTTGCACCTGTAAAACTTTCACTTTATAACTTTTGGTATATTATAGAACCATTGACTGTAGACATTTAGGTATTTTTTGGAAAATTTTATAAAGGAGATTTTTGTAATTTATTATTTTAATTAACTAAAAAATAATGAGGACTCTGAAAAATATTGTTGCAGTATAATTAAAGTCTTAAAATCAAATTTTTTGCAATCTCTAGTAATTTGGTTATTTTAAAATAGTAAATTTCTTCTCAGCAGGGTATTCCGTTGCTAACATTGTAGCATTTTATGAAATTCTAAAATGAGCTTTTATACTTTATTTACTATACTGCAATGAATTGTGTTAGTCTAATTAAATTATGTGACACTAAGGAGATCTAGTGGGGATAAAGGTATTTTTTTCTAGTGCTAAAAGCCCATTCTGGTGCCAAAGGCATATTCTAGTGTTAAATGCATGTTTTATTTGGAATTCTCTAAATTCTATCTGTAGGGAGGCATAAGGTTCAATTTTTTTTTAATTCAATCTAATGTTACTTTATGCTCTGAAATATGAAACACTTATTTATTTACTTTCATAGCATTGCTATTTACATTCTTGGTAACTGTAACTATTTTGCTCAGTACAATAATTTATATTATTTCTTTTAATTATTCAGTTAAATGTTTAAGAAAAAATACATTTGGAAATTTAGATTGGTAGATATGCCTTGCTAGTTGGCTCTATAGCACGTAAGCCACTACCAGGTTAGAGAGAGCCTAGTGGTTATGTTGCACCATCTATGATTCAGGCATATGTATATTGTCTGATTTAGAATGAGACCAAAGATGCTCTAGATGTTGTTTTAGGTATGTCTTACATTTCTAACTAGCCTTATAACATTTTATTTGATTCTAAAGCCAATCATTTATTTATTTCTGAGTGTTACTTTAATTTGCTACACTTGCCCAATCAACCATAATGATTTTTGTATTATAATGATAATCAAACTCAACTCAGATTGAAAAAAAAATAAATATGAGAAGTAAAATTGCATAAAATAAATGCAAAAAGAAAAGAAATGCAAACTGATTTTTATAGTAGTTCGGTCAACTTGACCTACATCTACTCTTTCAAGTTCCTCTCTTTAGGTAGTACTCTAATAAATAGTGACTCTCCTTTAGCCCACGGCTAAGCGGAGAACTCTGTATAGACTCTTCTCTCTGAAATAATCTCTCCTTTCACCTCTTCAGTTCAGCAAAGATGCCAAAATCCCTTTCACCTTCTCGTCGCAACGAAGTAGCCAAAATCCCTTTCACCTCCTCGGTGTAATAGAGTCACCAAAATTCCTTTCACCTCCTTGGTGCAACGGAGTAGTTAAAATCCCTTTCACATTATTGGTGCGGCAGAGTAACGAAAATCCCTTTTACCTCCTTAGTGCGGTGGAGTAGCTGATGGCCTTTAACACCAAATGCTTCTTCATAAAGCTTTCCTTAAGAAAATAATAATACACTTGGAGGAACTTAGGTGCAAGTTAGCTAGACCAATCATGTGAAAACCCCTCTCACACTCCCTTGAATCCCATAAGGCTCTTATCCCTCTCATACAACCTCGCCTTTTCTCTCCATTGCTCAGTGCTCTCTCTTCAAACACTTTCCTAGAAAAAATAGACCTCTAACTGCAAAAAGACCCTTACTAAGGTTATAATAATAGTTTATATAAAGGTCATAAAAAACCCCAATATTTCAATTCTATCGCTTCTATTCATATAATATGATAGGAGTATCATATAACGATTAGTTTATCCTCTATTGTATGCTCCAAGATTGTCCAGTTCATTTAGTTTAATTAAATAGTAGCTCATACATGATGAACTTGGATAATTAATTATCATCCAGAAGCTCAATCTATTAATCATCCAACACAATCAAGATCTATCTTATTATATTATGATTAATCTTAATTAATACTGATTTGATTTCTTAATTATAGGAATTAAATTATGCAAAAAATTTAAACATAATATAGTATGAACTAGTTCATACAGTATGATCGAAACAAATTTTAAAATTCAAATTATTACCTAATTTAAATCATGGCGAGGATATCAAATATAGTTGATCATCATGCATGATGTTGTGGTCGTACAATATGATTAGTTATAGCTTTTTATAAATTAATCTCATTTAATTACATATTTTTATTAATTTTTTATTACATAGATTATACAGTATGATTAAGATCATCCTGTATGATCCTTAGAAAATTAAAATATTTAATTATACTCTCCTTATGTGTTTGTGCATAGTTGCTAAGCCAACATGCTCCTATTACAAATATTGACTCAAGAAAATGAAAAGTATAGACTCTTTGAGGCAAATTGACTCACACACACTTTCTTGAGCTCTAATTCTTTGATGGTGCTTTGTGCATGCTGAATCTAAAATATTAGTACTGCATAGAAAAAACTATACGAAATATATAAAGAAAGAGAAAATAAATAAACATCTAATAATAATTGTAATCATCAAAACACAAGGTCAAGCTCCTGGATTTCAATAGAGAATAGTCAATTTATTTTTGGGCAATGAGAGTTACTTATTTCAGGGCATTAGAGGACTTCTTTCTTGCTTGATTTCTACTATGTAAATAAATATGCTATGGAGGAAGGGTTGTGTGGTATTTCATGCCTCAATTTAGGATAGAAGTATATATTCTAGTTCTCTTTTTGATGTCTCAATAGTGTGGGAGTTCCCTGATGCTTTTTTTTTTATTTAGTAAGTTTGCCTCCGGACATAGATATTGAGTTCTATATTAATGCATTTTTGGGTATGACCCTGACACCCAAGACTCCATATAGGATGGCTCCTAAGGAGCTTTAGGAGTTGAACGTATAGCTTTAGGAGTTAGTGGATAGGGGATTTATCCATCCTAGTATGTCTCTGTGGGGAGCACCTATTTTATTTATAAAGAAGAAGGATAGTACAATGCATATATGTATTGATTGCAGTGAGTAGAATAAGGTTACTATTAAGAATAAGTATCCTATATAGAGGATAAACTATTTATTCTATTAGCTTTCAGATCCTCAGTATTCACTAAAATTGATCTGAGATCTGGATACTATCAGGTAAAAGTGAGCGAAGTATATGTGAAGAATACTACTTTTAATTCTTAATATGGACATTACAAATTCTTAGTCATGCCTTTTAGGATAACTAGTACACCCATAGTTTTTTTTTATGGACTGATGAATAGGATATTTCAAGAATATCTGGATTAGCTTGTGATCATTTTTATAGATGATATTTTAGTTTATTATGCTTCTAAAGAAGATCATACAGTGTATTTGAAGATTATTTTGGAGACGTTGAGGCAACATCAACTGTACACTAAATTTTATATGTGTGAATTCTAGTTTAAGAGCATTTCTTCTCTAGGGCATATAGTGTAATACAACATAATCTAATTTGAAAGAATTATTCTTTTATTTTTAATATAATAACAATCAGAGCAATATAATTTCTTTTACTAGTAATATATATATATATATATATATATATCAATGGAAGCATTACTATTGATCAAAACATTAATATATTTATATCTATATTCATTACTTCAAAAACTCATTTGCACTACTAAAAAATCATACAATCATATCATGTCTATCCAAATCCTGAGTATAAAAGAATAACTAAATAAAGAAAACTGAACCTGAGGAATCCTGATCAATCTCTCCCTCCTAATCCTTTGCCTTGGCTTGAAATTATTTAAATCATATATAATGAGCTCAATAGCCTAGCAAGTCACTAAACCCTATAACTAAATTCAAAGTATGGTAAAGAAATAAAATGCATGTCATTAGTCAATTCATAGCAGTAACATTCACAAGACCATGAATCAATGCAAAAAGAGTAAACTCATATGCAATAATAATTAAGTTGATAAATCATTAAGATAGTATGGTATGGAAACTAATAAAATAATACGGTGCAAAAATAATAAAGTCTATAAACCAGTGAAACCAACATGATTTAATTAGTAATGAAATAATCAATATAGGAAGAACTATATAAAATTGATAGTAATAGTGTATCACATGCTTTTGTATCAGTGAATCAGTAAATAATGAATCAATAGCAGTAGTAGCACCAATGAATCAATAACAGTGAGTCAAAATTATATCAGTATCAATGTCATTTGCAATAGTAATAGTAAAGCAACATAGTAATAATGAAAGTAACACTAGTGGTGATAGGACATTAGTATAGTATTAGGGAATAAGTAGCATATATTTCAGTAATCACACTAAACAAGTAAAATTCCTGGCTAAAGTGGTGCTTGTCCAGTATTAGTATCAATAATCAATAAATATCGACTCAATAAACAGAGTTGCCACTCTTTGCTCTCCGGTATAGTAATTATCTCCTTCTAAATCTCAACCAGTGAATTACTTAAATCAATAGAGGATAACACCAAACTATAGTATTTAAAAGAATGCTTGTCATCCCATCATCCTGTACAGGTCAATCAGTCTCCAGCTAATGTCAGTAATAGCTATTCCTTACTTATTTTCACACATTATTTACACAATAGTATAACACTAATAGTGGCCAGCTAGTACTAAATAACACGTATATATTCATTCTCAATGTTGATATAACAACATGCTTACAATAAAAAATTAATTTCTATTTAGTGAAATATATACAAAATGTAATATCTTGTAATCTACCTAGTAAAATTCTGAAATATTATAGTCAAAATATCCAGAATACCCAATATGAGATAACATATAAAAATTTACGTGGTGGAAGTTCAATAAAATTAGAGAAAATGTAGTAAAATTAATTTTGAAAAGAATCTAGACATCAAAATTAAAATTTTTAAAAACAAAAATAGGATTAGAGTCACATACCTTGATTGGAATAATTTTTATAAAACCAGCAAAAAGATTTGATGGCCAAAAATCCTTCTTCTCTTTATCTCTCTCCTCTTTCTCTCTATATTTCTTCTTAGGTAAGTCGGCAGTGGAGTGAGGGAGGGATGGGTGAGTGGATATATATATATATATATATATATATATATATATATATATATATATATATATATATATATGTATAATTTTTAGTAGGTAGTGCCGCAATACCACCACACAAAACCATAGTGCTTCATGCAGAATTTAGAACCACTATAGAACAGAGTTGCAAGTGCAACAGTAGCTCTTTCGAGCACCATTGCACTCCAAAACCCATTACCTTGGCACTCAGAGGTACAACATCGCTGCACTGTAGTTCAAATAGAAACTCAATTTTTTTAAACACATTTCATATTTTTGGGTTATAACATATGGTGAGTAGTACATGTATTTCTTTAGATCCCTAAAAGTTTCAAACTTTTATTGATTGGCCAGTACCTACGATTGTATTAGAGGTACATAGCTTTATATCTATGGTAGGTTATTACATGAAGTTTGTGAAAAATTCTCCTAGATTTCTACACATCTAACAAGATGACTCAAAAGTTTATAGCTTTTATCTGGATATTTGATTATGAGGCTAGCTTTTAAAAGATGAAGGATTATTTAACTTCTACTCCAATTTTGACTCTTCCATATATTACAGAAGGATTTCAAGTATTAGTAAGGCTTCACTAAAATGACTAGGATGTGTACTGATGCATTATAGAAAGTCTATATCATATGCTTCCAGGTAGTTCAAGTCATATGAGAGAAACTATCTGAAACCTAATTTTGATCTTATTGCGGCTGTATTTACTTTAAAGATCTAGAGATGCTATTTATATGGAGTCAGGTATGAAATCTTTACTATTCATCAGAGCCTGAAATATATCGTCACTCAGAAGGATCTGAATTAGATACAGAATATTCAAAGCTGATTGATCATATTAATTTTGGTAAGAAATTTGAACTATGAGTATCTAATTCTGGTGTTATCTTCTATAAGAATAAAGTTTGGGTTCTTATTTTTAAAAATCTGAGGCGAGAGATTCTACACGAAGTTCATTATTATGGCTATATTATTCATCTAAGAAGCAGTAAAATGTATAGTGATCTGAAAGTTATATTCTAGTGGACTAGATCAAAAAAGGATATACTATATTTTATTTTTAAATTTGAAGCCTGTTAATTAGTAAAAGTAGAATATTAGTGACTAGGAGGTTTTATACAGTCGCTATCTATTCTAGAGTGAAAATGGAAAAAGGTGACTATGGACTTTACTATAGGTTTTCTTAGGTCAAGATAGAGACATAATGCCATCTGGGTTATAGTAGACCATCTAACAAAGTCTACTAACTTCATTTTAATTTAATAATCTAATTTTGTATACAGATTGGCACAGGTATATGTGTGTCAAATCATTTAACCACATGGGATACTGAAGGTGATTATTTTTAATAGAGATGACAAGTTTTCTTCTAAACTGTGGAGAGTCTTCAACAAAGTTTGGGAATGAAATTATATTTCAGTATGATTTTTTATTCGTAGATAGATGGAAGTCTAAGAGAACTATTTATGTATTGGAAGATCTTCTAAGACTATATGTTCTAGACTTTGGTGGTAGCTAGGAAGATAACATTCCTCTAATTGAATTTAAACATATTAACACCTTTCAGAAAAGTATAGATATGGCTCCTTATGAAGCTCTGTATGGTAGAAAATGTAGAACCCCTTTGTCTTAGTCAGAGGTGGGGAAAGGAATTTGATAGGGCCAGCTTTGATTGACGATATTACTGAAAAGATTCATTTGATTAGAGATAGATTACAAGCTATACAAGATAGGCATAAGCAATTCTTTGATGCCAAGCATCAGGCTATTGAATTCCAAGCAAGAGATTTTGTGTATGTGAAAATCTGACTAATGAAAGGCATCAACAATTTTGGTAAAAAAAGAAAGCTGAGTCCAAGGTATGTTGGACCATATGAAGTCACTGAAAGGATTAGAAAATCTACCTTTATATTACAGTTGCCAGATCATATGGCTGACATTCACAATGTAGTTCATGTGTCTTTTATGAGAAAATAGTTATTCAATTCTCAAAACCATGTGTCTGTAGAAGAAATTAAAGTACATCCCAATCTGAGCTATAAAGAAGAACTAGAGAGAATTCTGGCTTATGATATTATGAAATTAAAAAACAAATAGATTCTAATGGTTAAATTTTAGTGGAAGAATATAATGGAAAGAGAAGCTTCTTGGTATAAAGAGTCTAAGATGAAGCATTATTATCATGATACGTTCTGACAGTTTGAGTTCTAAAATATCAAGGATGATATTTTTTTATGGTGGGGGGAGTTGTAACACTAGTAAAATTAATGTACAATTCAACTTATTATGAACCAACTTGATTTAAGGTAATCTATTAAATCTCTATATTTGAACCCTTATGTATGTGTTTGGAAATATTTCATATGCATGTGAGAGCCTGCATGTGTTCTAAAGAGAGTTTATGGGTCTGTTTGCATGTTTTGAAAATCTAAAATTTTTCTTTTGAGCTGTTGTGACATTTGGGTTGGTGGTGCTCCAGCATTGAGCACTCTATAATTTTGAAAAATAGTTCAACATGGCGGTGTTGTGGTGGCACCACGATGTTGTGGGCTTTTCGAGGGAGCGCTATAGCGAGCGCTCTTAGGCACTACGACGCTTAGCCTAAATTAAATATTTAATTATTATTATCTACTCAAACCCCATTTCATTTCATCCTATGGGGCAGCCGACTAGTGAAAGAGAGAGGGATTTCTAGAGAAAGAAAGCTAGATTTGGGCCGCTTTATGTCATTTTCAGCTGATGGTCCATTTCTGAAAGTTTCTCAGATCTAGGTAGGTTACACTTTTCCAATCTCAGTTTTCAAAAATATAAAAAATTTTAGAATTTTCTAATTTAATTTATATTTTTATAGTAAAAAATGAGGATAATTTTACACAAGCAAAATGTTCACCGCATAACTTTCTATATGTTATAAAGACATTGATTTTGAGTAATTAGGTATTTTCTAAAAATTGTACATTGGGGATTTTGAATTATGCTATTTTAATGTATTTGAAAATAATCTTAACTTTAAAAATTAATGTTGTAGTATAATTAAAGCTTTAAAATAATACCCTGCATAATATCTAGTAATTTAATTATATTTTGAAATATTGAATTTCTGTAGAGTAGTGTATATTGTTGTCTACTGTTAAAACATTTTGATAATTTCTAAAATGAGTTTATTTACATTCCTATTATTGCACTGTAATGAATTAAGTGTTTATTTGATTAAACTATGTGATTCTAAGAAGATCTAGGGTGGATAAATGCATATCTTAGTGACAATGGCACATTTTGGATATATATGCACACTCTATTCATTCAGAGTTATAATAGTCTAAATTCTATGAATTCTGTCTATTGGAGGCATAAGGGTTAGAATTCTCTAAATTCTGTCTAAGGAAGGCATAAGGGTTAGAATTATCCGAATTCTATCTAATGGGAGGTAGAAGGGTTTGAGAAAGATCTAGTACCTTATTCTTTGATATATGAACTACTTATTTATTTATTTATTGAGCACTATTATTTGAATTTTTGATAATTATAATTACTGTTCTACTTAGTATAGTAATTTATTATATTACTTTTAAACATTCAGTTAAATGCTTAATAAAGAATTTAATTAAAAATTTAGATTGGTAAATATGTTCAATTGAGCTATGTTAGCTCACAATTATTCTGTCTTTTATTTTCAGGGTCTTAGAAGGGGAAAGAGCTTATTGAGTAGCAGTTTCAGGATCTAATCTGAGTCTGTATAGGTATTTCTTTCCTAAAATTTCATATAGTCATCGCCAATTATTTAATCTGCTTTGTTATGTATCCCAGTATGTAGCCATAGACTATAGTATAATTATTGTATATACATTTTGATAATAAATGAAAGAAAATTTGTGCATAAGTTTATTTTCTATATGCTGAAAGTTTTTAGTAGCTCTGTGGTTTGTTATTTATTTTAAAGCTAAATTGGATGAAAAAATCTGAATAGTTTTCAAAATTTAGATCTCAAGCTTGGTTTGATGCTAGCCAACACGATAAGACCTGTCTCATTTATGGGTCGTATAGGGTTAGGTTGTGTCATCATTATAGTCTAATAACAATGCTATTTATAAAAAGTCATGCATGAATAAAATAAAAGGTAATGCAATAATAAAAATTGATAAAATAAAAGCATTATATCCAATGTATGGACCTTTGTCATCCTATATTAGTTAAGGGTAGATGATGCTAGACTAATGTCGGTCACCCATGAAAACTAGTGCAAAGGCTCACTATGTCAAGAGCAAGTTTCCTCAAATATAATTTGTTTATAATGGGAGTCTTTAATCTTTACAATCCATTATATATAAAAAAAGAAAAATTAACTATATTAAGATTATAATAATTTTAGAAGTTTTTTAGGAATCCCTGTGATCTTGGTTGAGCTACCACATTATCCAATCCTGGGGTCTTGGACCTTCTTCATCCCTTTTGACTTGGTCAAATTCTTTTAACTCTAATCTATCTAAATAGTTGTCCTTACCCCTTTATAGATCTGATCCTACCTTTATGTGATGACCCATACCCATCTAAACTTACTCAATCTAGTTTTAATTTTAGGATTCCTTAATAACATTTGGTTTCTCTTTAGACAATCTTGTCTATCATACTAAACCTAGGTATGGCATGCCATCATCTTGGACCTCAAGTGATTAATCATGTGACTTACTTCAATTGGGCCACATTTAATTCACTAGATTATTCATATTTAGATCTTATCATTATTTTGCCAGCCTTAGGATGTTCGAAAATCATCTTTTTAGTATATGCTTAAAATTTGGTAGGGGGAGTATCTTGGCACATCTCTTTAATGCTTTTTTATTTAAATATACAAAATAAAAATTATAAATAATAATAAATATGAATTTTATTTAACAACATTTTAAAAAAATCTCTACATAATATTTATCCATTTCAATAAAATCATATTAATCCATAAAATCTCACTATACAAAAGCTATAAAAATCTGCCCATTAAAATTATTTAAATGTCACTTTCATAAATATGCCAATTAAATTTAAGAGTGTAATCCACTTTTATACAAATTATTTACTTATTTATTTTAGATTATACACTGCCTTAACTGTTGGCGGCAACGGTGGTGTCAAAATCCGACGGCGCGGCGGCGTGGACGACGGCAGAATTAAAAAACAGCAATGTTTAACGACGTTAACTGACGTCGTATCTGACGGGAGCAAACCTACCCTATGGTCAACCGTTGACAACTAACCTACCTACCAACTAGCTCACTTACCCCCAACTAACGTGAGGCCCATTTTTCTCCGTTCCACTTTTTATATTTTTATTTTGCATATCTACCAAAATTTACAAAATTAGCCCCTTTACGGTAAAAACGTTATTATTTAATTTAAAACGACGACAACGTGCGGTGTACCTGTAATTTCCTAATATTAACAAGGTACAAATAAAAATTAGCCGTTTTGCAGGTAACAAATCATATCATTTGCATAGAATACCTTGCGTAGCACGGCAATTACAAATCACACCTAACAGCTAATTTATATTCTCATTTGCTAACAAGAAGTACTAGCAATTATAGTCAACATTTTGACTTTAAGATGAAATGTATTTTGAAAATCAGGTCCAATTAATTTTTTTTATTTTGAACTAGATTTTAAATTGGTATTATTGGATTAATTAATTAATTAATTAGTTAGTGAATTAATGAGTGAAATGTGACTAAATCAAATACTAATTAAATAGAGATTATATTAGTTGTGATTGATTTAAAATTGAATGCAATGTATATGTGCAAATATGAAATGAAGAGAATTTTAAGTTATATGTGTGATTGGTAGAGTTTTTGAAATTATTAAATTGTTATATTATGATATTAGTGTAATCATATATGGATAATATTTATTAGAAATATTTAGTATTTATTGTTATAAATATTATCATTACTGAAAATATTTTTATTTAATGAAACTTCCTTATTACTCTGTTTTTTGTGCTTATATATGCTTATTGCACTAACAGAAGTATCCAATCAAATAATAAAAGATGTAACCCTTTTATATTTTATATCTTGGCCTCATAGCAGCAATGATTTTTTATCAAACACCGGCTAACCACCATTCTCTTCATAGAAGGTTAAGACCTCCATTCAGACTTTCAAGAAAAAGGCACAAGTAGGAAAGTAGCTTCAAGACATGACTGTCATCAACAAGATTTTCATCATACAAAGGGATCACACGGTGAATGCCAAGGTATGACATGAAAGTTGTAATTCTCTAAGATCAATTTCATACATACCCTCTTAGAGGAAAATGCCTTAATTATCCAAAGTTGTAGATGCGACATAACATCTTGGCAATGCAATTCTTAGAGAATCATCATTGGAGTCCTTGATTGTGCACTCATAAGTCAAGGTCTCAAAGAACCAAATATATGTGGTGAACAATGAGGTGTAACGTCTAAGTAATATAACCATTAAAGGATAGAATGTCCTTTTATAAATGGCTTATAAAGCAAACTAAGACTTCTTCACGATTGTGTAACTCAACCTAAAAATATTCTCCCTAAGCATATCATGTGCTAAAAGCTCATGCCAAATCAAGAAAAATTTTTATGGTACCCCTTAAAATGGAGAAATCTAATTAATATTCTCAAATAATTCTTAAGAATATTAAGTAATATCACAAAATAGTATGATTTAACAAATGATTTGAAATTCAACCCTAGGAGGTAAGAAGAGGAAAAAGTTATGCATAAAGGAATTAAAGAAACAAGAAAAGATAGTGAAAGGAATACAGAGAAAAAAATTCTTCATATTTGGATTAAATAAAAAACAATTTAATGTATTAAAGATGTTTTCTTTTTTCCATTAAATTGTATAAATTTGATCCCCTCAGCATAGAAAAATATAGATGAAAGAGAGATGAAAAAAATAGTGCTGGTCATGTTGAGAAATGACAAAAAAAAACACCTGGTAGAAAAGGAACATTTGTACAAGCCCCTTGCTTCCCCATGAAGCAACCTAAATAGCTACCATAGAAACCCTTCTTAATATATACATCTGAATCATTAAGCAACAAAAGATCGATAAAAAAAGTCTAGCATAAAGATATGTATTTCATATGCGCATGAAACTAATGAATTGAAAAGAGGGGCATATTGTTCAAAATCCACTTTTACTCACAAACAAGGTTTTAGGAACACTTGTTTAGTGATTGGTTCTACTTCAAGAGCATATTGTCCAAATCTGAATCAAATTATCAATTGAAAATTTGGTAAGAGACATCAGAATCAAACTACAAAAAAGGAAAAAAAGAAAAGAAATAAAAAAGAAATTAAAAAGCATGAATAGTTAGATTTATTAGTTTGACATTTTACCAATTTACATTCCCTCTAAGTGTATTAAAGTCTCCAATATCTCCCAAAACATGCATAGGTTTAGCTCCGTCCCAACTAGGAAAGGTATTGGTAGAAAATTTAAAGTGAGCCTACAAGTATACTAACTCATATATCAAATTGGTAATTTTTTCTTAGTACCAAATCCACTATTATAATTCACACTAAGATGAATATCTCAAGTAATTCTACAGCAAGACATATATAAGAAGGAGAAGCTTAGCAAATCATCAATGCCAACACAAAAATATCACTAAACTCCATGCTACCTTGCCCATATATTAGTTCCTTTCCACCTCCAAATTGGAATTCCTACCATTTACGAAGTGACCATTTGAGAGCTACAGCAAAACTCTGCAACATGTTTTACTATACATCAACAATTATGGTATTTAACCAATTTACGTAAAGCAGGCATACCCAAATTCAAATAATATATAATAGAAGAATAACATATATAATTTGAAGTTTTGTGCATTGAAAATCATCACTTAACCTCAACTCTATTACCAAAGAGTTCTCTTTTATCATGTCGTTTACTGTAAAATGAGACTTTGTACATAGAGGAGATTGATAGGTATGCAAATATTTACTAGGGTCATGTAACTTGTAAATCTTTCATCACCATGATTTGCATAATAATAGCTTTTCAACTAAATTAGCTTTAGTCATTTTTTATAAATCATTGTCCTACACTGTCACAAAAAAATATGATTTAACAAATGATTTGAAATTCAACCCTAAGAAAGAGGAAAGAAGAGGAAAGAAGTAGAAAGGAATTGAAGGAAAAGAAATATAGCAAAAGAAAAAAACAAAGAAAAAAAATCCGTCATACTTGGATTAAATAAAAAAATCAATCAATCAAAGCAGTTATACTTTTTAGTTAAATTGTATAAATTTGATGCTCTCAATACGGAAAGGTACTTTTGGTACCAATAAATACAGGAAAAAAGGATAGATGAAAAAAAATGGTGTTGTTCATGTTAAGAAATAATAATATAAAAATCACCTAATTGATAAGTAAGATGTTTAGAAGTCAATTGCTTCTGCATGTTGGAGCTCTACATAAATGATAGTTTAAACACTTTACTATGAATAAATACTGATAGTTTAACTTAACCTAAGACCTATTAAATAGCACGAGGAGTAAAAGCTCCAACTACCACTCGTTGTAGCTGTCGACATCATGATAGGAAGTGGATACAATTTCCTCGAAATCAGTGAACGACAATAAGAAATTAGGAAGAAGAACACACTAAAGCAACTCGAATAGCTGCCATAGAAACTCTTCTTAATATGTACATCTACATTGAACAATACAATATCAAGAAAAAAAAATATATAGTTTTAAGAGATGCATTTTTATGCACATGAAGCAAATGAATTGAAAAAAAAAGTATTCACACCTATTGTTCAAATTACACATTTGCTCTCAAATAAGGTTTCAAGAATACTTGTTCAATGATTGGTGATTTGGTTATATCTAAATAGCATACTGGACCAAATTAGAATTATTTGTGGGCACATGACGCTAGCCAATAGTATCATACCCCAATGACAATGCAACATGTAGTGTTGATAATAGTTTTAAACTTCCAAGGACAAGTTGAAAACTCATTAATAGTGGAATCATTAAAAATTTTCTATAAAATGAATTATACTAACCAATGGTATATTAAAACTACATAATGCTAAAGTAGTTAGGTGAATTTTAAATCTCATATAGATTAATTAGATCTAAAACCAAACATTTTGGGATCTCAAGTTTCTAAGCTAAGTGATTGTGATAAAATTTCACTTCTTTGAAAACTCAAGTTGTGGCTTATAGATTTTTCAATTAGACCCCAAGATTTTGTGCAATATCTTAAAGGATTGTAGTATTTTCAAATATTTATTTATTTATTTATGGGTCTTATGGGTGAAGAAGAAGAATATAACTATTGTCCTAAAATAATCTTTATCGGAGATATCCATGAAAATACTCAAACCTTGTAGAAGAAGCAAGAATCCCTCTTCCTTTCATTGATAAGGCTCTTCATTCTATCAAAGAGAAAGGGATTTCAAAATAAGATTGGCAAGCCAACCACAAAATCCCCTAGTAAGCTCTCCTTAAGGAAATAAGAGGCAACCTCAAGATAAATATTTAGACCGTCATCATAGAAGTCATCCACACCTAAGCAGAAGAGATGACTTGAAATGAAGGTTGGCAAAACCAACCACAAATATCTAATAGATCATCCATTATACAAAGAATAATCATAAGAGTGGCCACTCTTAAAACCCACCCAAGCATGACTTAAAAGTTCAAAAAAGTGTCATAAAATATGACATGATGAGAAAACTAATGGGTGACATATGGAAATTATATCTCCAAAAAGATCCACTGTCGTAAGATTCTAGTAGGCATTTCAAAAGGTAAGACTTCTATTTAGGGTTGCAAACAAACTAAGCAGTTGACAAGCTACTTATGGCTTAACTCAATTGTTGTTTATTTATAATCATTTGTTTAACTAATCAAATAAGCTTGAATAATTTTTAAAATACTCCATAGTTAATTAAACAAACTTGGACATCTATTTGTTTGACTTGTTTATTTTTATGAATAATATTATTTAAAGCTCGTAAACAAACTCGTTAAAAAGCTCTATGAATATTTGATACAAAGCTCATGAATAGGTTTGTTTAAAAACTTGATTAATGTTCAATATAGAGCTTATGACCAATTTCATTAAGAAACTTGATTAAGTCTTGCTAGAAAAAATAACGAAGAAATTAATTTAAATGCTTTTTATTTATTACATAATAATATCAAAATTAATCTTTAATAATTAAATTTTAAAATATATTAAACATGATAATATCTATTAATTAGAATAAATTATAAATATTTATTAAATTATTATTATTTATAAATAGCCTATTCAACTGCTCATTTTTAAGATAAAAAATACTAGATAGGCTAGCTAGATTATGGGATCTATAAGACTTTATATAATTATTCATGAATAAGCTCTATAAAACTCATTTATTATTTTATATGTCTTGCTCGTTTAAAGTTCGATAAGCATAATATGAACTGAATACCAACCAAACATAAACCAAGCTCAAACATCTTCCATTTAAAACAAACCAAACTAGTGCACAAATAAAAATCTTGAATCAAGCTTGAACCGAGCTCGAACAAGCTGTTAATAAATGAACTCAAATATAAGCTAGCATCAGCTCGATTTAGCTCAATTCTTTTGCACCTCTACTTCCGTTTAAAATATAAAGGAAAAGGGACACCCTAAAAAAGTTTCAACTACCATAAATCTCTTGATAAGTCATCCTCAAAGATATAAGGGGGCCTAATCTCAAAGTCAATACTTCAAAAGGCTTTCTTGAAAAGAACCATCAAGACATCACTACCATTAAAAAGAATGTAAGTATATAAAAGGATCACATAATGAGTGTAAAGGTTAGACATGAAAAATGTAATTCCTTGTGATCCATTCCAAACATGCCCACACTAAGGTCAAGGCCTCACATACCCAAAGTTGTAGAGGAGATGTGACATCTTAGCAATGCAATTCTTAGAGGTCTACCTCTGAAGGCCCTGACAATGCACTTAGAGGTCAAGGCCTCAAATACTGAAACTTATATGGTGAGAACTAAAGTTAAAATTTAAGGAAAATAACCACCATAGACTAGAATGTCCTTTCATAAATTGGAATAAAGCAAATCAAGCCTCTCTTCACAATTATATAACTAAGGATAAAAGTATTTTCTCCAAGCATATTATATACTGAAATCTCATGCCAAATAAAGGGAAATTTTTATAGTGTCAATCAAAATGGAGAAATATAATTAAGCTTCTCAAAAAAAAAAAATGGAAGTAAACTAAACAATCTTAATTGAAGCAAAATATGCTTAAGATTTAGAATATTACAAAATCAATGTTCAAATATGCCCAATCATTTTGGCAATTAGACAAACTAGACGAGCATATATGAAATCTTAAGCATAGTTCAACTTTAGAAAAATATAAACATACAAAGTGGTAGCAAAAGGAACTGCTTATACTCATGTTTGGAGTTAAGGTTATACTACCCCTTGACATCAAAATATCCTCACTTCATAAAATTTAATGAACCCAAGTGTTGTACTAGAAATTCTTATAGGATTACAAGCCTAAGGGTAGAATTGTCATGTCAAACAAGCTCTAATGGCTAAGTTAGCAAATGTAAGGATGACTCAACAAGTGCAAGAATCAAACTATCTTATAATCACATGTTCAATCAATCTAAGGGCTAAAATTGCATCTCCTCACAAATTAGAGCTACTTCATTAATTTACTATGATCTAATAACCTAATTAACATGCAAATCGGAAACAAGCCCATCGAGTTAGCTTGGATATAAGGTCCTTATTCAATAACCTTAATTATATTATGGTATCAAGTTAATTATGAGTCACTCAAATGAAATAACTTTACAACTATTGGTATGGACACTGAAAAGTTGGAATATGTATGGAAATGTAATTCACCATTTCTATGCTTGTAAGTAGTTTTGATATAAAATAAATAAAAATATTTATTTTCATTGATGAGGGCCCTATTTTTCCATTTTCAACATAACATATTAGTGAATTGATCATATTGGGTTCACTTTTCCAGGAAAGCAAAACTTTCAAGGCTTTGACATTCTCTTTTAACTTATACTGCCATACCATAATGAAAATAAAACTGACGGATTCTCAAATCATGATCTCCACCTCAACAAAATATATCTTATCCTTCATTTCTCCCAAAGTAAAGAAGGGTAGATAAAGGTTGGATGAAAATATTCATAATAAAAATACAAACTCTAAAATAAAAATCTTTAAACTACTTTAAATGCATCAAAAATGCATCTTTCAGTTTGACAATAGTTGTTATTATTCTAAAGTTACCTGGGAAAATATAGCCTTGATTTTCTAACAATGATAGGGATATGTAGGCATGAAAAACACGCCAACTATATATTGGTAAGGTGGAAAAAAATACAAGATCCTTGGTAAACTAATTAATTAAAAAAGAGTCATTAAATTTGATTAATATTTAGCAGGCATCTACCAGTCTTCAATGCCCAAAAAATGATGAAAAAATTAAATAAATCCATTCAATGTGTGGATTTGTAGGGAAAGATAAGCATTGTTTTAAATAAATACTAGAAGCAAGGTGCATTCATATGCCAAGTAAAAATAAAAATAAGAGAATAAATCATAAGAGCATAAGTTTGAAAAAATAAAATCGCAGCCTCCCTGTAAAATTCATGTGAAAGAGCCAAAAGGATTTCTGCCTAGTCATTATGTTGACCTCACAACAACACACTCTTTGTGTGTCATCGTAACCAACCAATATTTTTAAGGCATCAACAGCCTAGCTAAAATTTAACAGAAAAAATATCTTAGATATGATTAATCTAAAAAGTTTTCATCCTCCAAACACTTTAATATACTCATAGTTTCCCACTTTTATATGCTGGAAAGCTCGACAATAAAGCGGACACCATAAGAATACTTATCAAAAGATGCACCATAAAATTTGAGTGGCTTCTTCAACACATGAGACTGTGACATGGTCATCAAAACAACTCTAAGTATAGGGGAACACCTTATCCCATTAGTCTACAAAAGCTGAGCTCATTCGAAAGAAAATACCTTCAATATTAATAAACCCGGAGAGACTACCTAAAAATGAGCATCTCGCCGCTCGACGCATGCGACAACTAACCTTCTTTTTATAGTATGCAATTGAAGATATGCCCACTTATTCATTTTGAAGTTTGAAGGTTGTGCTTAGCACCATTACCATGGACTAGCAGCTTATGATCATAAGAAGATAAAGCCAAGAAGCAGTGTTTTATCAAAACATCCCCTAGATCCAACCAAACCTAGGGATCATACACATTGGAATCAAAGAACTAGAACATAAACCTTGAGACAAGTGCCCAAATGCCTATGTTTAATCCCTTAACCAGAATACATCAATGACACATCCAATTTCACTTCTTTCTATAGAAATAAGAGAAAAAATTATTTATAAAATCTTAGAAACAAAATAAAAAATTTGAGCAAAATAGATGATTCTTTTGCCAAAGATTTTAACATAATACTTTTGATTGAATCTGCCTGCTTTTGTCACAAATCAAGAGGATAGGGATCAATTCCTCCAAAAATTAAATAAGTGGATAAGATATTCAAAATTTGCAAAAGTCAAAATCCTTGTCATCCTCACTGGCCACCTATAAAACTAATCCCACACTCTAACTTCTCTCTCTCTCTCTCTCTCTCTCTCTCTCTCTCTCTCTCTTTCTCTCGCTCTCAATCACACACACACACACACACACAAGGGGAAGAGAAGAGAGATGCAATTAATAGGATTTCAAGAGCACATAAGGGCTAGCTACCATCAAATTAATGATTACTTTGTAATTTATTTTTCAATTAATATAATTACATTTTATCACATTGTTGATGGCTATGGGCCAAAGATTTGAGACCTATGATAGATGGTGGACCTAATTAGCTCGAGTCATAGGGTGGAGCGAAGAGCAACACATTAGTGGGGTCCATTGAAATAACAATTTTGATTTAACTCAACATTAATCTTTTGCTAATTCAAAATCAAAATATATTAATGCTCAAAATTCTTAAGTTTTAACATAAAATAATAAATAAAAATTAAAGTTATCATAATAAAATTTATTACAAATAAGAAAGTTTAATAATATTTTAATAAAATATAGAGATTCATATGTGTTGCGGGCTAGAATATTCGTGGTAGTAAAGTAGAAAAAAACTATATATCCTAGCATTGTATGAGTATTCAGCTTACAAATAGAAATAGTAAAAATACTAGAAATTTTATGTGGAAACCCTGGAAAAGGGAAAAATCATGGGGCCACTCCCAGTTGAAATTATTCCACTATTGTTTGAATAAGTTACAAAGATTGACTCATGTTGAAACTTCCGGATGGCGAAATTATAATAGTTTGGAGAGTTGGGCAGAAATTCATTATCGATTGATAGCCGTGCAGAAGTCCGGTGTTGTTTAGTGGCCTGGGAGAAGTTCAGCGATGGCTAGTGATTTAGCGGAGGTTCGACGTCAGTCGGGACGTCGGTGGTCCAACAGTGATTCAACGATGGTCCAGGAAGAGTCTGATGGTAAGAGAACTTTAGTTTCTCTCTCTTCCTTTCTTGGCTCCTTGCTTGCTATGATTAAGACTTGACTGGATAATGAGGGTCCCCCTATAATGGTTTCAATCTCACTAACCGTTTGATGACTCTTCAAATGTTATTTTTGTTGTTAATAATTTTGCCCCCCAGTGGGATGAGCCTCTCTCGAGCAGATGAATTTTGAATGAATTGCTAAAGATGTCCTAATCAGATTAGTCTCTCAATTTCATCCTTGAGTTGCCTCGGCTACGATGGAATTGGTAGTATTATTCATGATTCCCAACATTAGGTTTTGAAGAATTTGGCCACTTCACATTCTCCTGATCTCGGATGATCATCAATACATTTTCCTGAGACACGTTAAGTGGCATATACTCCTTCTCTTGTCGAGGTTTATATTGTGACTATGAGGGTTGAGGGGGCAAGTTGTAATTTCCTTTCTTCTTTTACTGTGAGGGCAGAATATCCATTCTAGGTGCATTCTTTTGCTTCCCATTACATTGCTCAAATTGCTTCTTAGGAGCATTAATAGCCTCATCGATAGAGATTTAAGATTCTACACGATGAATCAGGTCAGCGTATACATGGACTATGCCTCACATAAGTGTTGAGTAAAAAGGGTCAGGATAAAGCCCTCCAAGGAAAACTCCTCTCAGTAACTCATGACCCACCCCCAAAATTTATCACACCTCTATGGAGAATTATTAAAAATACTATTTAAGGACGAATCCCAGAGAGATGAGAAGAATCCTTAATAATTCTTCGATTGACAACAAATTATTCGATGAATGCTTTGGCCAACTTGCCGAACGTGGGAATAGTTCTAGTTGAAAGCGAATAGAACCATGTTCGAGATTTCCCTTTGAGAGTAGCTAGAAAAATATGGAAAAGAAGCACATCTGAGGCTCACTGGATATGCATGATGGTTCTACAGTGATCAATATGGTTATAAGGGTCGGAAGTCCCATCAAAGGAATCTATGCTTGGTAATTTGAAGCCTATCAGAATGAGATGTTGAAATAAGGCTTTAATCAAGGGTGATGACTTCTGAAAGTTACATTGATGAAGAGATGTCCTTCCACCCCTCATTAGTAAATCTTCTTAAACAAGTCATCGTAGTTCATGACATAAAGCGTTGTATGGGAGATCAACATGTGAGGTAGATTTAGGTCTTCGGCGACAACTGGAGGAATGCGGGGTGGTTGACCTGTGCTTGAAGGATGGGTAGAGCTTGCTATGTCAGTAAGTTCATTATCTTGACGTGATGCGGGATGCATCCTTGACTGAGGGAGAGGGGGTACTACTTGAAAATGCTCAAGTCTAACATCTCCAATCAGTGGCAGATTCTGAGGGAGATGGATCTCCCCTTGTTGTGTTAACACTAGTTACCGAATCTCTCGCAGAAGTTGAAGGATCTTATTTTGAAATTCTTCCATCTTTCGGATATGATCTTCTAGGAAAGGTCCTAAAATTTCTTCTCCAGTAGGATTTCGCCCATCAGGATAAAAAGAGGAAGATGCTTGGCGTCCCTAATTCATAGACTGATTTCTAGATTGATATGTGTTGAAGCGGGAGGCTCCTAAGTTATAATTACTATACTTGTTGGCCATTGAAGTAGTGCTTAGGATAGTGGGATTGAGATTCCCACAGACGACGCCAAACCCTCGCAACCGTGAATATTCTAGCCCGCAATAATATGATTACATAAAAATATAAATATAATTAAATTTCTTAGAAATACATGAAAATATCATGATTTTCAAAAATTGAAATTCAATATAACACGTGTTTGTAATTATCTAGTTATGAAACATAAGTTTTAAATTGCATATTTATCAAAAAAATTATTCGCGAGGAGGTATAGCTGCAAACATAAGAAAGTTTACAATTTGCTTATTGACTAACCATCAAATTTGAAGTAGACTCAATCAACTCAAATTTTAATTCAATTCAAAATATTAAATTTTGGAAGTTATAAATTAGAAAATTATTTTATATTTTTCAATGATAAGTTTTTTAAAGAAAGCACATGTATTTCTAAGAAATTAATTATATTTATATTTTTATGAAATGGCTTAAATCTATATATTTTATGAAAACATTTTTAAATTTTTAATCGTGTAATAGTAATAGGAGCTGCCCATTACCTTTTAAAAAAATAATAACAATTTCCCAAAGAAAAAAAAAATAATTGGGTGGCAACTTGGCAAATTTCGAGTGGGACCAGAGCTACTTCAGATTTGATGGTTAGTCAACAAGCAAATTGTAAACTTTCTTATGTTTGCATCTATACCTTCTCGCGAATAATTTTTTGGATAAATATGCAATTTAGAGCGTCTGTTTCATAATTAGATAATTACAAACATGTGTTAAGAGCATTTAAGAAAGGAATTTCCGTGCGGTAAGCATGCTGACGGTGAGAGTGAAAGCTATATGCGGTGACCCCGCAACCGCTACGAGTTATCATTTCACCGCGGAGGCTCGGAGCCGAGCCTTGGAGGCGGTCGGGGATAGCTCAGTAGGCCCAGCCAGAGGGTTGTTCTGTCTCCACGTGGCAAACTCGAGCTGGTCGGGCTACCATCTAACAGGGGCCTAAACCCCGGGCCCATAGCCAGTAATCCAGTGTAGCAAAATGCAACTGTGTTAATTTAAAAAATAAATTAAAAGTGATAATATATTATTCGGTGGTAGCTGGCCTTGTGCTCCCTCGAAATCCTATAAATGGCGCTCTCTGCTCCTCTCTTTGCGCGATGAACAGAGATAGACGAAAGGAAGGAGGGAGAGAGAGAGAGAGAGAGAGAGAGAGAGAGTGAGGGATTGGTCGAATAGGCGGGCGGCGAGGGCGGCGAGGAATCCGGCTTCAGAAGGTTTTGGGAAAGGTGGATTTGCTGTTGAAGATTTTGCGGATTTTCAATAGCTTATCCATTTGATTTGTTTTTGGAGGCATTGATATCTATCCTCTTGATTTGTGACTGGAGCGGGTAGATCTAGAAATAAGTATTGTGACAGAAGAATCGTTCGCTTTGCTCTGATTTGTTTGTTTTGTTTCTTGAATTTCTATAGAGAGGAAGTGAAATTGGATTTGTTGTTGACGTATTCTGGTTGAGGGATTGGACGAAGGTCTTTGATTCAGAGGTGTGTAGTCGCTGGATCTGGTTGGATCCTGAGGCTTATTTAATCGAACACCGCGCCTTCGTTTCATCTTCCTGTGATCGTAAGCTGCTCGTCCATGGCAGTCGTGCGAGGCACGGCTTTCAAGCTTCAGAATGAATGTGTGGCCGTCCCTCCAATTGCGACGGTTAGCTGTCGCGGGCGCCGACCGGCGAGATGCTCGTTTCTGAGGCAGTCTCCCGGTGTTTATCTGGGAAAGAAATTGTTAGGATCGAAGTTGCGCGCTTCCGAGCGGGTTCAGCTTTGGTGGACTGATGGGCCTGGCCGTTCCCCTATGCTTAGGGTTGTGTCAGCGACCATGTCACTGTCTCAGGTGCCGGACAAGCCCCTCGGTCTCTACGACGCATCTTTTGATAAGGATTCTTGCGGTGTCGGCTTTGTTGCAGAGCTTTCCGGCGAATACAAGCGGGAAACGGTGAGTATATGGTTTTCTTTATTAAACTGTTTGGAAGGTGATAACCTTTTGGTTAATCGTATCCAAGCCGATGTTTTCTGCTTAATTTTGTGCAGGTTGCCGATGCCTTGGAGATGTTGGTTAGGATGGCACACAGGGGAGCATGCGGTTGTGAGGTTAACACCGGCGACGGGGCAGGCATCCTTGTGGCTCTTCCGCATGATTTTTACCAGGAGGTGGCTATTTTCGTTTTTACCGAGTTTTGTTCTTGTGGTTGATTCTCTTATTTTTATTTTTACTTGTCTCGTGAATGCATCCTGCTGCTTGAATTTTCTTTCTAAAAAAGGCAATGCTTATTTCCCCTACAAATCCACAAATAAACTGGAATTATTAAATATTTTTTTAACATTTTTCAGGCCTCCAAGACTAGCATACACATGCCAATTGTTTGACAAATTTGTTGAATTTTTTTTTTTTAAATTAATTAGGTAGCCAAGGATCATGGATTTGACTTGCCACCACCTGGCCACTATGCGGTTGGCATGTTTTTCCTGCCTACAGATCCCGGTCGTCGCGAAGAAGGCAAGACTGTATTTGCCCAGGTAAAAAATAAAACAGCTGTTGTCAGACTGAAAGATGCTTTTTTGTTATCTTTAAAACAGTTTTAAGATTTTTTTAGAGTTTGTGTGTTATTGCAAAATTTTTAGTTCAACCTTCGTCTATCCTTTCTTTATTTTGGGAGTGAATGCCAATGTATATTTTGTTGAGAGGAGATCGTGATTTGAGAATGTATCTGTTCTGCTTTCATTATAGTCTAGCATGATAATGCCAAAGCCTTTGATGTTTTGCTTTCCTGGAAAATTTGCCAGCATGGTCAGTTCATCAACATGTTATGTTGGCATGAAAAACAGGGCTTACTTCGATGAAAACAAATATATTTTTTTAATTTTATATCAAAACCGCATGGAGGTTTAATAATAACTTCTGGTGATATACTTTTACTGATATAGACCTCCTATTTGGTGTCCAGACCAGAAAATATAAGTTATTTCATTTGAGTGATTCAAAATCAACTCGACACTACTATACAATTATAATATGCTATCAATTCAATTTGAAAATGACTACGCGGAATTCTTTGCAGCCCTTAATTTACAAAACTAACATAATATGCTATCAAATTGGCTTGTTGAGCCATCATATATGTATGCCAACCTAGAGCTCAAATTGACATGATAGTTGGGTCCGTAGGCTTTTGAATTAAGGGCTTGACCAGGCTGGCCCTTAAGCTTATTAAACAAGGACCTGATATCCAAGCTAAATCATTGGACTTGTTTAAGATTTGCATGTTAAGTAGATTATTAGATCTTAGAGAATCAGTTTGTCCCGTAGGTTTATGAATTGATGCAACCTAAAGTTCCTAAACCTTTTAGGAGAACACTAGGTATGCAAATAATCACTTCCTTTCAATATAACAAAAACAAACACCAATAGAATAGAACAACACACCACTTCAAACTCACATTAAACAGGACATAACAACACTTCAACTTTCATTAAAACATGACACAACCACACCATACGACTAATCAAAGCTTCGAGAAGAAAGATATGGGTGGAATGAGAACCGTGGAGAGAAGAAGAAGATAGAAGTCCGAGACGAACTTTTAGAAGTAGGGAGGTAGAAGAAAATAGCTTGCAAGCTATACTAACTCGCAGGTTTAACTTTTCAAAAACTCTTCATAATTCACACTCTCTCTTTTTCTAAAGGAAATCAACCACCTTATATAGGAGAAGATGAAGAAAAAAGGTATAAATGCTCTCCTTAATGAGCTACCCAAATCAACCAATAGAATAAACCCAAAACAACCCACTTAATGAAAATTAAAACACTTTATTATAGGAATCAACAAGGAACAGTATACGAACAGCCAGCATAGGGAAAGCCAGCAACAGGGAAAAACGGAACTACATGGGGAAGGCCAACAGCCAATCATGGGAAAACCAAACAACCATATAGGGAACACCAAACAACCACAATAAGGGAAAACCGAAAAGCCAACAGAATCAGAAAGGGAAACTGAGAAGTCATGCAAGAAAGCTAATAAATGGCAAGTATTGATTGCATCAAATTTCTTCTGATGGAAGAATCTCATATCCTGATGAGAATGTGATAGAAAATAGCCACCAAAAATTAAGAAAACTGCTAAATTTCAGAGAAATTCAGAAATAACAGTGCAGATTTTTCAAAATCTATAGGAAAATCAGGGAGAAAAACACTTGAAATTCAATAATAGAAGAAGAGAAACAACCCGATACAAGGAATCTTCAATTCGAGAGGAAGATTCAGCTCTCAAAATCTCTAGCCAACGTCTAAAGCTCAAAAAACCAAAGCAAAGATTCTAAATTTGAGATTCAAATTCAAGATAATCCTAACCCTAGCAAGACAAGGCTAATTAAAGCAAAAGGACAAAAGTTTAATCCCTAAACAGCCCCTAATTTGAAATTTCCCTCAAACACAATGCTTAATTATTGTGTGGGCCCCATCTACTTAGCCCCCCCCCCCCCTCTCCTTGGTTTCATCCCCCTTGGGCCCGCCTCCTGTAGACTAGAATTGATCCAATAGGGACCTGTTCAGTTGGTTCAGTCGGCCCTCTTTGGGCCGGTAACAGAATGCCTCCTAAACACGCTGGAAGATATCTATAGATGATGACGTTGCAACTCCACAGCCAATCTGTTAATGAAAAGTTATGGATTACTTAGCTTGGTTCGTCAAGTTAAATGACAGTGCTTCCCTGATGTTCTGAATGCATTCTTTCTGATGATCGATGTTCCTTTTGAATTGGAACTTCAGCTTGTTGAATGATTTGACTATCTATTTTTTTTTTGTTTTTGATTTTTAAATAGTAAGGAAGACTCACACGACAACCTAAGGCTCTGATATCAAATTGATGCAATCTAAAGTTTCTAAACCTTTTAGGAGAACACTAAGTATGCAAATAATCACTTCATTTCAATATAACAATAATGAACACCGATAGAACATAACAACACACCACATCAAACTCATATTAAACAAGACATAACAACACTTCAACTTTCAATAAAATAGGACACAACCACACAATACGACTAATCAAAGCTTCGAGAAGAAAGATATAGGTGGAATGAGAACCGTGGAGAGAAGAAGAATATAGAAGTCCGAGATAAAGTTTTAGAAGATAGGGAGATAGAAGAAAATAGCTCGCAAGCTATATAAACCCGCAGGTTTCACTTTCCAAAAATTCTTCACAATTCATTATCTCTCTATTTTTCTAAAGGAAATCAACCACCTTATATAGGAGAAGATGGAGAAAAAGGTATAAATGCTCTCCTTAATGAGCCACTTAAATCAGCCAATAGAATAAACCCAAAACAACCCATTTAAGGAGAAATTACAACACTTTAGCATATGAATCAGCAAGGAATAGTACACGAACAGCCCGCATAGGGAAAGCCAGCAGTATGGAAAAACGGAACCTACATGGGGAAGACCAACAACCAATCATGGGAAGACCAAACAACCATATAGGGAAGACTAAACAGCCATAATATGGGAAAACTGAAAGGCCAACAGCAGGAAAACTAAAAGCAAACAGGGAAAATGGGGAATCAGAAAGGGAAACTAAGAAGTCATGCAAGAAAGCTAATAAATGGCAAGTATTGATTGCATCATGAATTGAGGTCTTCACCACTTTGGCCCTCAAGCTTATTGAACTAGGATTTGATATCCAAGCTAAGTCATTGGATTTGTTTAAATTTTGGATGTTGAATCATCCACTTTAAATAGATTGATTTATATTATTTTTGAAGTTGAACCATATTGGAGATTTTCTATATGCTTGTAAAATTGCTAGGCATATCTGTACATTGGTTTTATAATAATCTAGATCTTTAACATTTTTAGCTTTAATTAGGATTTTTTAGTTTACTTTCAATATTTTATTTGAGAAGATTACTTATATTTCTCCATTTTGACGGTACTATTAAAATTTCCCTTTATTTGGCATGTATTTTAAGTGCACGTTAATGTATTTAGTAAATATATACGAGATTTAAAGTGCACCATATTATTTTAGTATTTTTTAGTGTTAGTGTACCGTTGGTTAGCATAGTTCATTTTATAGATTCTCAACTAGATTTTAGTGCCACCAAGTTTAAGAAATAAAAATTTTAATGATTCCACTTTTAATAAGTTTTCAACTTGCCCTTGGATGTTTGAATTTTTTATTTGCATTGTAGGTTGCATTGTCATTGGGGCATGAGGTTATTGGTTGGCGCCATGTGCCCACAGATAATTCAGATTTGGGACAGTCTGCTCTTCAGACAGAACCAGTCATTGAACAAGTCTTTCTGAAACCTTGTTTGAGAGCAAGTGTGGATTTTGAACAACAGGTATTGACACCCTATTTTTAATTTATTGGTTTCATGTGCACAGGAATATAAATCTTATTGCTTGATTTTTTTTTCTTGGTCTTTTGTTGTTCAATGATGCAGATGTACATATTAAGAAGGGTTTCTATGGCAGCTATTCGGGTTGCTTTAGATCTCCAACATGGTGAAGCAAGGGACTTCTACATATGCTCCTTATCTACTAGGTGATTTTTCCATTGTTATTTCTCAACACGACCAGAACCACCTTTTTTCATCTTTCCTTCTATCCTACATTTATCAATATTAGTACTTTTCTATGTTGAGGATATCAAATTTATACAATTTAACTAAAAAAGGATAACAGCTTTGATAGATTGATTTTCTTTTTTATTTAATCCAAATATGAAGAATGTTTTTTTTCTTTTTTTCTCTGTATTCCTTTTGCTATCTTTTTTATTTCATTCTATTTCTTTTTGCATAACTTTGTCCTTTTCTTACCTCTTAGGCATGAATTTCAAATCATTTGTTAAAGTAATACTGTTTTGTTACATTGCAGGACAGTGGTTTATAAAGGGCAGCTAAAGCCAATTCAGTTGAAAAACTATTATTATGCAGATCTTGGTGATGAAAGATTTACAAGTTACATGGCCCTGGTAAATATTTGCATATCTGACAATCTCTTCTATGAACAAAGTGTCATTTTACAGCAAGCTCCATGGGAAAAGGGAAGTCCATGGTAACAAATTTGATATTAAAAGATGACTTTCAAGGCAAAAACTTTAAATTATATATGTTATCTCCTGTATATTATTTGAATTTGGGTATTGTGCATGCCTTGGGTAAATTGGTGAAAGACCTTGATAGTTGATGTGTAGTAAACCATGTTGCAGAGTCCTGATGCAGTGCTCAAAATGGCCACTTCCTAAAGGATGAGACTTCCAATTTGGAGGTGGAAAGGAAATAATATATGGGCAAGGTAGCTTAGGGTTTTAATGATATTTTTTGTATTGGCGCTGAAGATTTGCTAAGCTTCTCATTCTTATATGTGCCTCGGTGCAGAATTGCTTGAAATGTTCATCTTTGTGTGAATTATAATGGCGAATTTGGTACTAAATAGAAATTACTGGGTTGATATATGAGTTACTTGTACAGGTTCACTCTCGATTTTCTACCAATACCTTTCCCAGTTGGGATCGGGCTCAGCCTATGCGTGTTTTGGGACATAATGGAGAAATTAATACACTTAGAGGGAATGTAAATTGGTAAAACGTCAAACCAATAAATCTAACTATTCATACTTTTTTGTCTTATTTTCCTTTTTCTTTCCCTTTTCTCCTTTTCTGTAGTTTGATTCTGATATATCTTACCAAATTTTCAATTAAGGATGAAGGCGCGTGAAGGTCTCTTGAAGTGCAAGAATTTGGGATTGTCGAAGGATGAAATGAAAAAGCTTCTACCTATTGTGGATGTTAGCTCATCAGATTCAGGTTGCCCTTACCATTTTAGTCGGTGTCTGTTTGTGCATTTACACCATTACTTCCACTTGCTTTGAATAAATGCTCACACTTCCTGACTTATATCTTATTCATTCATTAAGCCAAAGAGCAAATGATATAAAAGAGTTGTTGACACCCTTAAGTTTACATATTGGTTATTTCATTCTTCATCCAGCTTAGATTTTATTTGTTAAATATATGGGAATGGATAATCTATTTGCATGGTACTTCTGAACATGCATAAAAAGTTTACTAGCTGCTTGAAAAATATTAACTGTAGCTTGTAATCATCTTAGGTGCTTTTGATGGTGTCCTTGAGCTTCTAGTGAGAGCTGGAAGAGATCTTCCAGAAGCTGTCATGATGATGATACCTGAGGCTTGGCAAAATGATCATAACATGGACCCAGAAAGGAAGGCACTCTATGCATATTTTTCAGCACTAATGGAACCATGGGATGGACCAGCGCTAGTATCCTGTAAGGTTCTACTTAAATTTTATCTGGTTGTATTAGGCATGTTGGTTCTTATTTAATTATTTTTGATAATTCTATGCAGTTACTGATGGCCGCTATCTCGGAGCAACATTGGATCGCAATGGTTTGAGGCCTGGTCGCTTTTATATCACACATAGTGGAAGAGTAATCATGGCAAGTGAAGTTGGTGTCGTTGATGTTCCTCCAGAAGATGTTTCTAGGAAAGGAAGACTCAATCCTGGAATGATGTTATTAGTGGATTTTGAAAATCATATTGTTGTTGATGATGATGCATTGAAGAAGCAATATTCATTAGCACGGCCATTTGGAGAGTGGTTGAAGAAACAGAAGATTACATTGAAGGACATTGTTGACTCCGTGCCTGAAGCTGATAGGGTCATTCCAGCTGTATTTGGAACCATCCCAGTAAGTAAAAACTCCTTTATATATTTCTCCTAATTTTGATGAGTTTGTATATCTTAAGGTGTTACAGCAGCTTATTTCAAATTTCTTTATTGTCATAATAGGTAGATGGTTTTGATGATACCATTGAAAATATGGGCATACATGGTCTTTTAGCTCCACTAAAAGCCTTTGGGTACGAATAGGTTTGGTATATTTTTATTTTTATGCTAACCATGTTCATGCACAGTTTGAATTTCTTTATTATTTTGCTTGCAGGTATACAGTGGAATCCTTGGAGATGTTGCTTCTTCCGATGGCAAAGGATGGCACAGAAGCTCTTGGTTCTATGGGAAATGATGCTCCACTGGCTGTGATGTCAGGCAGGGAGAAGCTTACGTTTGAGTACTTCAAACAGATGTTTGCACAAGTCACAAACCCTCCTATTGATCCCATCCGTGAAAAAATTGTTACATCTATGGAGTGTATGATTGGTCCCGAAGGGGATCTAACTGAAACTACTGAGGAACAATGTCATCGTCTCATCCTAAAAGGACCTTTTCTCACCATTGAGGAAATGGAAGCTATAAAGAAGATGAACTTCAGAGGTTGGCGCAGCAAGATACTTGACCTTACATATCCTAAAAAACTTGGTCGGAAAGGCTTGGAGGAGACTCTGAATAGGATTTGTTCTGAGGCTCGGAATGCTATTTATGAAGGCTACACAACGCTTGTGCTATCTGACAGAGGTGATAAGTTTCTGCAATCTGAAATCCTTCATGCTAGCATTATTGTGTGATAAAAGCTGAAACATTTTCAATGAAATTTATGTTTCTTTATCTCTCAATTTATTATCCAATTATGCAAAGGATGAGCATCGTTGTAATTTTGGTTTTAAGTTTGTGTTTTCATTCACTTCTTTGTTTTTTGGTTTTATTTTTAATATTAATCCGTGCTATTTATCAACCTTAAAGCACCTCCATTATCATTTTGAATTGATTAAGTGAAATTATTTTGTAGGTTTTTCATCGGAGAATGTAGCTGTAAGTTCTCTCCTGGCGGTTGGTGCCGTGCATCAGCATCTAGTCTCAACTCTTGAGCGCACAAGGGTTGGATTGGTTGTAGAATCTGCTGAACCTAGGGAAGTACATCACTTTTGTACGCTGGTTGGATTCGGTGCTGATGCAATATGTCCATATCTGGCAATTGAAGCCATTTGGCGATTACAAATTGATGGAAAGATTCCTCCTAAAGGGAATGGTGAGTTTCATTCACAAGAGGAACTTGTCCAGAAATACTTTAAAGCATGCAATGACGGTGTGATGAAAGTGCTTGCTAAGATGGGCATATCTACTCTAGCCTCATACAAAGGTGCACAGATATTTGAAGGTCTTGGGCTTTCTACTGAGGTGATTGATAAGTGTTTTAAAGGCACACCAAGCAGGGTTGAGGGAGCTACTTTTGAAATGCTTGCTGCGGATGCACTTTGCCTCCATGATATGGCATTTCCCAAAAGGGCCTTACCCCCTGGTAGTGCAGATGTAGTTGCACTGCCCAATCCAGGTGATTATCATTGGAGAAAAGGAGGCGAGGTGCACCTGAATGATCCTCTTGCTATTGCAAAGTTGCAAGAAGCGGCTAGGCAAAACAGTGTGTCTGCATACAAAGAGTATTCCAAGCGTATTCAAGAACTTAATAAGAGCTGCAATTTACGAGGGTTGCTGAAGTTTAAAGATGACCAAGTGAAAATTCCGTTGGATGAAGTGGAGCCAGCATCTGAGATTGTGAAGCGATTCTGTACAGGGGCTATGAGTTATGGTTCAATATCTTTAGAAACACATACTACTCTTGCAATTGCCATGAACAAACTTGGTGGAAAATCAAATACAGGTGTGCATGCTAGCATCCATTTTGTATATTTTATTTTTCTGTAATTCAAGTTATGTCTGTTTTAAAGTTGCAGATCAATGTCGAGCATGAATTTAAATGATCGTTGTCTTGTAAGATCTTAATATTATTTTCTAACATGTATTTAGTCACCAATTAGCAATTAAATTAGAGGGATATTATATTGATAATTATTTCCTAGTTCTTATCATCTTCTAGCAATTGAATCCCTAATGCAAATTTTTAGTATTTTATGTTTTGCTTTTGAACTTTCATACAAATTTATCAGTTTGCTACACTAAACATTCCATTTAAGTGTTCAACTACTGTGTCATCAATAGTATATGGCTATGCCAGGACTCGCTTGTTGACAAAGTTGAATGCCATATCTGTATTTGTTCTCTTCGGATTCTTTATTTAGTACTTATTAAGTAGAGTTGAATTTGTTTTGAGCATTGTTATTTTAAGCAGTCTTTCATGAGGCTTTCTTGATTACTGACATTTGCTATTAAATATTTGTTTTCTTTTTCACCCCTATTTTCACTACCTGATGATTACCTAAATTTTAATGAAGGTGAGGGAGGTGAGCAACCTTCGCGGATGGTTCCGCTTCCAGATGGTTCAAAGAATCCGAAGAGGAGTGCTATCAAACAAGTTGCCAGTGGAAGATTTGGGGTTTCAAGCTATTATCTCACCAATGCTGATGAACTTCAAATAAAGATGGCTCAGGTAATTCCGTAAAACCTACTCAAGTCCACAATGCCATTTTTGTTCTAGAAATTGTTCTATTGGGTCATCTGCTTCCTGCCTACCTCTGTTCTTGCTACTGGAACAAAAGGTCCTCTTGTTTATGAATTTACGTTCATGGACAGATGATGCTGATTCTACAAAGCACCTACGTGTGTCTTTGTATCTATTACTGATGCATACCTTTGAAATTTGGTGAGGTTATATAACTGGAATTTAGTTTGCTTCTCCTTTTGCATTTATGCTGATGTTTTGTTCTCCTTGTTAATCAGGGGGCCAAACCAGGTGAAGGGGGTGAACTTCCAGGACATAAAGTTATTGGTGACATAGCCATCACTAGGAATTCTACTTCTGGGGTAGGGCTTATCAGCCCCCCACCTCACCATGATATCTATTCAATTGAGGATCTTGCACAATTAATTCATGATCTTAAGGTATACGGTTTGATTATTTGTCCTTTAATATGACAGTCAATTCAATTTGCGAATGTTGGCTATTAAGAGGTTTGTTTGTAGTTCTTAATCTTGTGCAATTCTGTCATTGCTTTCATTTTTTTCTAATGGATGCATTTTTTTTACCTACTCTACTGTTTTTTAATAGAAATTGTAGTTCTATGGAAGATTCGAGATTCTAATGTATGTTTAATTACTGTCTTCTATTGTAATATATTTCTTTTTGTCCTTACAGAATGCCAACCCCGGTGCTCGAATTAGTGTTAAGCTCGTCTCTGAGGCTGGTGTTGGAGTCATTGCTAGTGGTGTTGTAAAAGGACATGCTGACCATGTTTTGATATCCGGGCATGATGGTGGTACTGGTGCTTCAAAATGGACAGGCATTAAGTGTGCTGGGCTTCCTTGGGAGCTTGGATTAGCTGAGACACATCAAACTCTAGTGGCAAACAATCTTCGTGGTCGAACAGTCCTTCAAACAGATGGCCAGTTAAAAAATGGAAGAGATGTTGCTATTGCCGCTTTACTTGGTGCTGAAGAATTTGGTTTCAGTACTGCCCCTCTGATAACTCTTGGCTGTATTATGATGCGGAAATGCCATAAGAACACTTGCCCTGTGGGCATTGCTACTCAAGATCCTATTCTTCGCGCAAAATTTTCTGGAGAGCCAGAGCATGTTATAAATTTCTTCTTTATGCTGGCGGAGGAGTTGCGTGAAATCATGGCGCTGTTGGGGTTTAGAACTATAAATGAAATGGTTGGTCGGTCAGACATGTTAGAAATAAATCCTGATGTCGTAAAGAATAATGAAAAACTGGAGAACATTGATCTTAGTTTATTGCTCAAACCTGCAGCAGAGATACGTCCAGAAGCTGCACAGTATTTTGTCCAAAATCAGGATCATGGTCTTGAAATGGCTTTAGACAATGAGCTGATCTCTTTGTCCAAACCTGCTTTAGATAAGGCCATTCCTGTTTACATTGAAATGCCAATTCGCAATGTAAATCGTGCTGTTGGAACCATGCTTAGCCATGAAGTAACAAAGAAATATTTCATGGATGGGCTTCCATCAGATACAATACATATTAGATTAAATGGAAGTGCTGGTCAGAGCCTTGGTGCTTTCCTTTGCCCTGGAATTACTCTTGAACTTGAAGGAGATAGCAATGATTATGTTGGAAAGGGGTTATCAGGTGGAAAGATTATTGTTTACCCTCCAAGTCAGAGTAAATTTGATCCAAAGGAAAACATTGTCATAGGGAATGTTGCTTTGTATGGTGCAACCAAAGGTGAAGCTTATTTTAGTGGAATGGCTGCGGAGAGATTCTGTGTCCGTAATTCTGGTGCCACGGCAGTAGTAGAAGGTGTAGGAGATCACGGATGTGAATACATGACTGGTGGTGTAGTTGTTGTGCTTGGGAAAACTGGGAGGAATTTTGCTGCTGGCATGAGTGGTGGTGTTGCTTATGTTTATGATGTGGATGGGAAATTCAATAACCTGTGTAATCTAGAACTTGTAAATCTTGAAAAGATTGAAGAAGAAGAGGACATTATGACATTGAAAATGATGATACAGCAGCATCAGCGTCACACTGGCAGTCAACTAGCAAGGGAAATCCTCTCTAACTTTAATTATCTTCTCCCTAAATTTGTCAAGGTCTTCCCACGTGATTATAAGAGGATGCTTCAGAAATTGAAGGTTGAAAAAGCTGCCAAAGAAGCACAGCAGCAAGAGGAATGTGAACTGATGAAGAAGGATGCATTTGAAGAGCTCAAGAAGTTAGCAACTGCAACAAGGAATGTCAACGGAGATCTGGTAATCTCAATGGCCATTTCTTTGTTGTCTCTCTTTTTGGTTGTTTAAAATGTCACTTTTCCTCTTCTAGTAAAAAAATATTATGCAACTTGACCGATGCCATGACCTCTTATGTTTGTCTTCTGATAAGGATGTTAGTTTCATTTTATTGTCAGACCTGGAGACATGTTTTCCTTAATAATTGCTGCCCATTTCATCTTTGATTGATAAGTTGAGCATTAAACAAAATAATTACAATAGGCAGGATGGAGTTGGATTCCTGCCATGCAGTTCCCGCTACCTTCCGAACATTTATTTGTTCATCATAAGCGCATTTGTAGTCCTCAGTTCTGCATTTCATGTTGTGCTATTATTTGAATAATTGATAAATTTTTCTCGGAGGCCTTCATTATTTAATTTTGATCTTTAATTCACAGAAATTGGAGGACTCAAAGTCAAGAAAGAGGCCAACTCAAGTTGCTGACGCTGTCAAGCATCGAGGTTTTATCACGTATGAGCGGGAGGGGATAGCTTATCGAGATCCTAATGAGCGGATTAATGATTGGAAGGAAGTTGCTGTGGAATCAAAACCTGGTCCTTTGTTGAAAACACAATCAGCTCGCTGTATGGACTGTGGTACCCCATTCTGCCATCAGGTAATGTTACAACTTTTTCCAAAATAGGTTTTGTCTGGCATGAGTATTTCAGCATTAACTTCCTTGAACTTCTGCTACAAATTGTGTTATTTTACACATCTATTTTAGGCAATTTCTGATGTATGATATCCGGCCTATTTGTTTGTTTATTTATGGGTAGGGTAAATGTACCTGCAATTCTTTTATGATACTTATACTGTGTAGATTTGCCATCAGCTTTCGGAAGGGATGGTAAGTTTTTGATTAATCAGTAGGGTTTCTTCATGTTCATTTGAGTAGAATTGGTGCTTAAGATTTCCAGAAGTGTAATATAATAGGTCTTCATGGTTCAACTAAAGTTTAAGCTAAGGAATTTGCAGGATGAAATTTTAATTTACATAGATGATTCTTGTTGTTTATGCATCTCCTCCTTTTGTGGTTGAATTCAAGTTGGTTCTGCATGTGACTCATTTTCTTTGTTGTTTCCGGTATATCCAGGAGAACTCCGGTTGCCCTCTTGGAAATAAGATTCCTGAGTTCAATGAATTGGTCCATCAGAATAGATGGCGTGAGGCATTGGATCGGCTTCTTGAAACAAATAATTTCCCAGAATTTACCGGCCGTGTCTGTCCAGCTCCGTGTGAGGGATCATGCGTTCTTGGCATCATTGAGAACCCTGTATCCATTAAAAGCATAGAGTGCTCCATTATTGACAAAGCCTTTGAAAATGGATGGATGGTACCACGTCCTCCACTCAAGAGAACTGGGTAAGATTAATTCCCTTAAAATTTGCGATTTATTCCTTCCTATTCTTCCATTTAAATTTCAATTTTTTGGACTACATTTTTGGATGTCATGACCTGTGAATATTTTCCAGAATTTACTTATTGATTACTGGGATATGCCCGTATAAAGTTATAGGATCAATTCTTTGTGTCCCAATTGCTAAAATCTAGTAGTAAATTTTTATCCAAAAGTTGGCTGTCTCTAGATTGAACATTGAAGCTCTTACTTCCTCGGGCTTTATTCAGGTTTTGCAATGAAAAATCAAACGAACAATGAAATACTTACCAGAATGTTTGAGAATAGCGCAGGTTAAGTGAAAAATAAATACCCATATTGATCAACCAGATATGTTGAAGTAATAGGGGAGGGTTACCATACAATTGGAAGTGAATCTATAGAAAGTTTCATGTTGTATATTTAATTTTTTTGTTAAATTCTCCTGCAGAATGCATGGTTTGAGTTACAAACATATTTTTGATTATATCTATTTGGGCTTTCGGATTCAGGAAAATGGTTGCCATTGTTGGTAGTGGACCAGCAGGATTAGCCGCAGCTGATCAACTTAACAAAATGGGTCATTGGGTTACAGTATATGAACGTTCGGATCGCATAGGGGGTTTGATGATGTATGGAGTTCCAAACATGAAAGCCGATAAGATTGATATTGTTCAGAGGCGCGTTGATCTCATGACAAAGGAAGGTGTCAAGTTTGTTGTGAATGCAAACGTTGGAACGGATCCATTGTACTCACTTGATGGAATACGTGCTGATAGTGATGCTATTATTTTGGCATGCGGAGCTACAAAGCCAAGGTATTTGGCAATAACAACTAATATTAAATTAAGACGTTGAGCTGGTTCCTATTTCTCTGGCAGTCACCAATATTTGAATTTTTTATAATATTTTTGCAATAGTGGTACATAGATTGTCGTTTAGCAGGTTACATATATGTATATATGTAAATTAAGTCGGGTGAGAATAATCTTAGTTCAATCATATTCAGTGTTGGCTTATTCAGTGCTGGCTCAAAATTAGTTTTTGGATCGAATTGTTTTGACTTGAATCAGCCTGATACGAGCTGACTCGAATTTTAATCAAGCCAAATTGAAATCATTTATTTTTCTTTTATATATTTTTAATATTTAATATGCATATACGTTTATTTATAATACCCCTAAAAAATATACAAATTATTTATATTCAGAGTCAATTTCGAGCTGACTTGATCCAATCCAGGCCCATGAAATTGACTTGAAGATTGAATTGAGGCAAAAATCGATTCAACCTTCTAGCTGAAATCCCAACTCTAAAATTAAGGTCTGATATATCATTAACTCCTTTATTTTGCAGAGATCTGGAAGTTCCTGGGAGGGAACTCTCAGGGGTTCATTTTGCCATGGAATTCCTCCATTCAAATACAAAAAGCTTGCTTGATAGCAATTTACAGGATGGGAAATACATCTCTGCCAAGGGAAAGAAGGTGGTGGTGATAGGTGGTGGAGACACTGGCACAGATTGCATTGGCACATCAATTCGACATGGTTGCACAAGCATCGTAAATCTCGAGCTGCTTTCTGAGCCACCTAGAACAAGAGCACCAAGCAACCCATGGCCTCAGGTTTATCCTTCTCTTAAATTTTAAACTGCTCATCAAGTTTTGTAGGCAATCTATACACAATTTACCAGTGGATGGTTTCAGGCACCTTTACTAAATAAATACAAACTTTTGGATACCGATAGTTTTATTTCCTTAAACCTTTTTCTTGGAGGGCAGCAAAAGGGTTGTGGATGCTACCTGTTGGAGCTGTTTGGTATCCTATTTTTAGTAGGATTTAAGCAAGATTTTACTTAAAAATTTTACTGTTTTGATAAATCTCATATCAGCTTCATTAGTAATTAAATCCCTCTATTCATTGAAATCTCCACCTCACAAATCTTAAATCCCGAAACAAATAATCAAATGTTTTTCAAGATTTAAATCTTATCATGCCAAATAATTTTCTGATTTTAATCCTCTGAAGATGAACTAAATTTAGAACCAAAGGTTGCTCTATCTTTTCTTCCTGCATTTTGATTGTTTATTTTTTTAACGTTATTATAATTTTGCAGTGGCCTCGCATATTTCGCGTCGACTATGGCCACCAGGAAGCAACAACTAAGTTTGGGAAAGACCCAAGGTCTTATGAGGTCATGACTAAGCGTTTCATAGGAGAGGAAAATGGAGCTGTTAAAGCTCTTGAAATGGTGAGAGTTCGCTGGGTGAAGGATACTAGTGGGAGGCTCCGACCCGAAGAAATTGAAGGTTCTGAGCAAATTATAGAAGCCGATCTAGTTCTCTTAGCCATGGGTTTCCTTGGCCCGGAACCAGTAAGTTTTCCTTCCCCTATTCTTCTCAATCCTTCCTTCAGCAGACGATAACTTCATATCAACAAGTAATTCGCTTGCACTAAATGTAAATGAGTGTTTTTGCTAGTATTAGCTTATTAATGGGTCTTTCGGTCTATTAAATTGCCATAAATAAGCCATCCTAAAAAGAATCAGGGCTTGAAAACAAAAATATAAAAACCTGTGAGCTTTAGCTCGGTACCCCCACCTCCATAAAATGTCTGTTTCATCGATATATTTGTTCTTCTGTGTTGTTTACTGTTTTTCTATGATTTATCACATCATTATTTCAGAGAATTGCAAAGAAGTTGGGTTTGGAATTGGACAGTCGTTCCAACTTCCAGGCAGAATATGGTCGCTTCTCAACCTCTGTTAATGGCGTCTTTGCCGCGGGAGATTGCCGCCGAGGACAGTCGCTCGTGGTCTGGGCGATAAGTGAGGGGAGGCAAGCAGCTTCCCAGGTGGATAAGTATTTGATGAGAGAAGAAGAAGATGACATCAATGGTGCATCTGATGGAAATCGCAAGTACTTTTTGGACAATATTGATGGAAGACAGAAAGTAACTGCTTAAAGGGTGGAACCTGAGAGACTCGTTTATCAGACTACTGTGCAAATGAAGTAATGGTGTGAAGATGCAATTGTTTATTCATCAGCAGCTTGGGTTTGGAGAATTGTATGTGTGTGTTTTTTATTTTTTATTTCTTATAGGAAGTTGTTTATGCTGTTTGTTGTTTTATTTCCATTTGATGATTTTAAGTCAGCCATGCCTTTGGCTTGAATAATGTATAGTCATTGATCTTTCACATTGTAAGACTAGTTCTTTATGATTATAAAGTTTGATGGATATTAATTGGAATTTAGAATGGTGATGTTCTTTTGTGTCATTTACCAACTATAGACCAATTAAAAGACCATAGTACCTCACAAATCAAATCAAATAATTAATAAATAAATAAATATAAAGGAAGTTCTGCCTACCATACCAATGATAGAAAGAGCCATTGTGATCGCCTCCAGCTCTCAAACCAATGTTGTCATCCCTAGTCCAACCATGCCATGCACGCGCCGCCGCTCATTCTTGTGTGTGACCCAACCCACTCGTGCGCCTTTGCGCTATCTAGTCCTCACACCTAATTGTGCTTTCACCTTCACCCTCACTCTTGGCCGCCATTCTAGCCAATCGACTGCACTACTGCCGCTCACCCTCCTCTCTCTCTCTCTCTCTCTCTCTCTCTCACACACACACACACACTTTTTCTCTCTAAACAGAGAGCTATTTAAAAAAAATCAAATCTCATTTCCTCTATTTCTTCTCTCCCTCTCACCTTATCTCTCTCCCTTCACTTTCTCTCTCTAAATAGAGAGAGAAAGACCTACATCCGATCATTCTCTCTCCACTTTCTTTCTCTAAATAGAGAGTTTCAACAAAAAATATCTGATCTCTTCTCTATCTTTCTATCTCTAAATAGAGAGAGAGCTATTTTTCTCACCAGCACATTTTTTCTCTCTAAATAGAGAAAGAAACAGAATGTCTAGTTAAAGACTTATAGGATCTAGAATGTCTAGTCAAGGTTCTGTGAGTGAGTGAGATGAAAGATGAATGAGAGATAGAGGCAGACACTAACTCGAGTATAATTAAGAGTATACAATTTATGTAATAACCTGTATTTTGACCTAGATAAATAATTTTTTCTGGAGTTATTATAACTCCAAATCGTAAATCGTCTTTGTCATAGTATTTTGATTGTAGTATTTTACTTACACGATTTTTTTGTAATTTTTGGGCCCCGGTGAAATTCCTTAAGAAATTGGCACCTATCGGTATAAGTTGGAATTTTTGGACCGTCAAGAGTTTGATTTGCAAACCGATTTCACCGATATTTTTTAATAAAATGATTTATTTTATCAATATTTTTCTATAATTTTTAAGTCCTAAAATGATTTATTTGAATTTATGCTAAAAAAAATTGATTAAATAAATAATATAATATTAAATTATTATTTTTAATTAAAATATCTTAAATCACTAAGAGTTATTAAAAGCTTTTTAAAATTCTTTTTCCCTTCTCATCTCGGCATCAGAGACGTTTAAGAAATTTTAGAGAAAAGAGATAAGAGAAAGAAGAAACTTAGATTTGGAGGCCGCGGAGCGATTTTTGTCAGTCGAGCCAGTTGAGAAATTTGCTCGTTTCGCTGTAAGGAATCTTTATCCTATTTTTGATTTTAAAGATTTTATGTTTTTGTCATTTTTGATCAAATTTGTGTTTCCGTTATCGAAAAATATGATTAGCTTTGTATTAGCAAAACTTTCACTGCGTAGTTTTTTGTATGTTATAGATATCCAGATTATGAATGTTTTGAATATTTATTTAAGATTTTTCACCTGGTGATTTTTAAAATACAATAATTTATCTACTCAAAAATTTATTATGATGTCCAAAAATAGTGATTTAGTTCAACTAAAGCTTCAGAATATTATTTTATGCAATATTTGGTAATTTGGTTAAATTTTGAAAATATAAATTTTTGCTCAGTATGATTTTTGTTGTCTACTATTAGTACATTTTGATATTTTTTAAATTATGCTCAATTATGATTTATTTGTTATAATATATTATAAATGAATGTGGATATGTGCTTGAGTAATAGTTGGTCGCTATTACTGTTATAGTACTATGATAATAATGTATGTAAAAGATAAGTAAAGACTAGTTGACCCGTTGGTTGGAGACTGATTGACTTGTACAAGATGATAGGCCTATGGGCTTTCCTTTAAATAAAATAGTTTGGTGTTATCCTCTGCTAATTCACGTGATACACTAGTTGGGAGTTATAAGGAGATTATTACTATGCCGACAGCCAAAGAGTGATGACTCTATTTACTGAGCTAATAGTTTATTAATACTAATACTAACACTGAAAAATATCATGATAGCCAGGACTTTTTGTTTAGTGTGACTACTCAAATGCATATTTTGAGAAATTATTCTTATTATTGTATGAATTTATTAGTACTGCACGGATTTACTGTTATTGCATTATTTTACTGCTTCTGTCACTAGATTGTTATTATTACCGATCTAGATACCGATATTATTTGATAATATTGATTCAATGTATTTATATGAAACATGTGATATATGATATTGGAGGCCTAGATAGCATGCATACATTCTTATATGATTTTACCTCATTGATTTGATTTTGACAGTCTTTACTGATATTTTGATTTAATATTTTATTTGATTATGGAGACATGATTAATTTATAGATTTGACACTCATATTGGATTACTACTTTACTAGTTGTTGTACCGTAGTATTTTACTGCTTATAAATTTTACTACTACTGCATTTGAGTTTTACTATTCTTGCACTTATTCAATGATCATATGATTACTATTACTATAATTTGATCTTTAACATGTATATTACTCTTTTACCATGCTTTGAATTCAGTTATAGGTTTTGGTGACCTGCTGGACTTTTTAGCTCATTATATGTGGTTAAATGACAGGTCAAGACAGGGGAGCAGGAGTGTGAGCTTATCAGGATTCTTTCATATTCAGGTTCTTTTTATTTTAGCTATTCTTTTATACTCAAGACAGAATAGTTATGATATGATTATGTAGATCTTGAGTATTGATATAATTTTTGAGAATGAATACAAATATGTACAATAATATTTTGAATCATAGAATTTATTTTTATTGTTTATTACTAATAGATGATATTAGATAGCTTTAATTATTATTTATTAAAAGATAAAAGAATAATTCTTCCAAATTAGATTTTGAGGTATCATAATTTAAGTCACTAGGAAGTGAGAGATGCTCTAGAGAGGCTCACTGGTATAAGTTCTCTTTCGAATACCATTATTTTGATTAAAATGTATTGAAAGTAATTGATTTCATTCATAAGATTGAATGAGTGATATGCATATTGATTAACATACACACATTATTTTATTTAATTGGTAAGTGATAAGATTGATGGTTGATATGTTTGATAAGTGATATGTGTGGCCAGTGATCAATAATCTATAGTGAGAACTATTGATAGTGATATTTTTCAGAAGTGGTGAGATTGTAATAGCCCATATTTTGACCCAATCAAATTATTTTTAGGGCTCATTAGAAGTCAAATTTATAAATTATCTTCACCATAATATAGATATTAATGTACTTTAATTATAATAATTTCTCCTAATTTTAGGGAGAGTGTAAAAAATTGACACCTATTTATACAAGTAGAGTTTTTGGGACTGTTAGGTGTCACATTTGAAAATCAATTTCACTAGTATCTTCTACACATGTTGTGCTAATTTATGAATAGTTTCTATAATTTTGAAAGCTCTGAATTTTAAGATATAAACGAATTTATATGAATTCTATTCTAAAAATTAAACAAATTGTATAATTACCATAATATCCTAAATATATTTTAATATAAATATCCTATTCGATTACCTATCCATTAAAAGCCTTTTATTCCCTATTCATTTGGCTAACAAAGAGCAATCAGAGAAAATTAAGGGAAAAAGAGATGAGAGAGAAAATAAGATGTGGGATTTGGAGATCGTATAGTGATTTTTGCCAGTCGATCCTATTATAAAAAATATTTATCTCAAGGTAAGCTATTATTACTTTATCTCTAATTTGAATGATTTTGTGTATTTTATATTTTATAAATTTTAATTTGGTTAGAATGTAAAAAAATTAAGATATCTTAACTTTTAGCAAACTTTCATTGCATAACTTTTGGTATGTGATAGATGTTGTTAATATGAGCATTTTAACTGGAGCATATTAATTTTTCATCTGGTATTTTTATATTTTGGGAGAAAAATCCTAATTTGGGTTATTTGGATAAATTTAAAAATTTGAAAATAAGTGTAAAAATCTTTTTATATGCGTATATGACATGCATACTTGTTATAACATAGCTAGTATGGATACACACATGTAAAAAAGAGTATATGACATGCATACTATATTTTCTTATAAATTTTCCTAATATTGGTTCATATGCAAATTTTACATATACTGAATATTGAGTGTGATATCATATGTTTATTATGTTATATATATTGAGGAATATATATATGTAAGAAAGGCTAGCAAAAAATGATTGTCTAATTTAGGTTGGTTGGAGATATGTTATCCTGTATAGGAGGGTGGGTCGATAAGATTTCCTTTAAAATAAGGTTTGTGGTGTAATCTTAAATAATAAAAAGGGAGGCATAAGGTGATAGATTAATATGATATGCTACGCTAATGGGTGGGAAGTAATGATTTTTGATATGAAAGTTACTTGACCTAAATGACTTGTGATATGATTGATATTTATAGGGTTGACCTACAGTGCTAGATACATGAAAAAGACAACCTATAGTTGGATGTCTTTTATTTCTTACAGTGCTTACATATGCATATGATAGGAGCATATATGATAGATTGCATAAATAATACGGTATGACATGATTTGTATATGATACAGGATATAACTGATACATATATTTGATAAAATTGACATAAGAGCATATAATATATATGAATCATTGATTATAAATTTTAAGAACTCATGAAATGAGTATATGATACATACAAATTATACAATATGTATAATATACTATACTAGCATGCTACACTGTATTGAAATAAGATATGAGATACATACATAGCATTAATTGATACTGTATGACATGCATATGATAATGATAGGTGTATTGATGCAATAAGATGCTATATAAATTATTTTGTAACTACTGGGTATAGGATTGATAGAACTTACTAATCATTGTTCACTCTATTATTGATCCATACTCTTAAGATATACAGTTATACTGGTATTTATTGATCATATAACCTGTTACTATTTTTTTAATTACTACATACTTTTATAGTTATATGTTCATACTGATAGTGATTGAATGATTACATGTATATTATTTATATTACATGTATTAATTTTAATTGTAGGTTCTAGTAACATACTAAGTTCTTACCTCACTCTGTGGTTTTGCATATTTTTAGGAAGGGGTCAGGATCCAGTGGAGTGAGGATAGATCAGGAATTCAACTTTTGTTTATTTCTATATTTTCTCTAGTTTTATTCTTTTATAGTCAGGAGCTTATAAAGTTAAAATAAATATAATGATTGATCTTGTCGCTTATGTAATATATTTGGAAGGATGAATATAATTTTATATTTTGATGTATATAATTTTTAATTACTTCCACCGGATTGATTTATATTGATGAATTCATATAAGCTCTGATTGATTAATTAAGAGATTAAAATATATAATTATTCCAAAAGTAGAGCCTGGGGTGTTATATGAATGATCTATTATTTATATTTTAATGGATATTGACATTTATGATAGGATTATGGATGAAGTTTATTGAGTTGGAGGTGCTCATTTTGCAAAGTTTCTAATATTTCAGGAAAAGGAAACATGCCCAATGAAGTAAAGTGATAAAGGGAGGATCATCTAAATCAAGATATCTAAGATATTTTGTAATTTAGTTATTTATTCTTATAATGTATAGACTTTGTATGAACTAGATTATCATATCTAATTTTTGGGAAATGAATTTTAGATAATATTATGGACTGTTGATATTGCTTTGATTTACTTAGATGGTTTTGGTTTATTTTATATTATGGTTGAGGGAAAAAATAATAGTTATAATAGTAAAATTGGCTAGGATTCGATTCATCCATTTGATTTCGAGGCATGAAAAAGTGGTGTAAGAGTAATGGTTTGGAGGAACTGGATTAACCAGAGCCATGGGGAATGATTTATAAATATAAGGGGGGAGTCTAAGTAGTTAAGTATTATTTTCTGTCTCAATGTCATATGTTTGAATAATTAAATTTTATATTTTTGTTATTAGAAAAAAGTGTTGTTGCACATGGTCCCCCAAGATTTTATAATGTAGTTTGCTAGCTTAGTGGCCTAGCTTATGAATGAGGCTCAGAGTTAGATGGTTGAAGTTAAGGGAGATGAGGTAGATAATCATATATAATTATTTTTGAGATTGAAACCACATCCTTTTAAGGGCATAATGGAACCTGAAGAAGCTTAAGATTAGCTGAGGAGGTTAGAGAAGTCTTTTGATAGTACGTAATATCTTGAGGGTAGAAAAAACCTATAACTGTGTCAACAAGCATTGGTGGTTCAACCAATAGAAGGAAAAGCTTCAGGGAAGGTTGAACATAGTGATTCTTGGGAAGAGTATTCTGAGGTATTTAGAAGCTGATTTATGCCACCCTCTTCCAAACAGTAGATGTAAGAATATTTTCTAAAATTGGTGCAATGGATGTGATGCAATATAAGGCAGAGTTTACTTCTCTATTAAGGTATGCTCACAAGTTGGTTAGTACCCTATAGAAGAAGTGTTATAGACTTTTGAGAGTTCTAAGAGATAGTTGGTCAATGATTTATTAGAACTAGTTGCGAGGGTTAGGTTGATGGAGAATGATCTGATATCCACTCAGTAGTGATGAGTTACTAGCAGGAAAAGGTTTGGAGGGGAGCCCTTCTTAGTCATAGTGAGTGGAAAGAACTCTAGATTTGTGGGTAGAAATTCTAGGAGGGGAGGACCTGATGTAAGTGTAGGTTGTTCTATTTCAATTAGCAGCTCCCCAATATGTAGATTTTATGGGAAAAGGCACATGAGCAAATATTTTTTTGTATATGGTGCAATGTTTCCGGTGTTGTCGATCTGGTCACAAGGTGGCACAATGTTTGGAAAGGGTACCAAAAAGAAAATTTAAGGCAAGAGGAAGTCAGAGCCAAATATAGAAGCCAGCTAATCTAGGGTAGTTATTGAGGCTTCCCCAACCCTTAGTGGAGGAAGATTTAGAGGGAGATAGTCAGGTGGATCAGTAGGAGGAGCTCAAAGAGAGTTTATCCCAATGGTCAATGTAGCTCTAGTATAGCCCATAGTGTATAGTTTGACTCAGTATGAGGCAAAGGATGCACCCAATGTAGTGACAAGTATGATCCCTATTTCTATATTATCCTGACACATTTTATTTTATTATGGAGCAACCGATTCTTTTATGTATGATTTTGTGCTGAATGAATTGGGTTTAGTTCCAATTTTGTTAAATTCTTATCTATCTAATTTATTGGCTACTGGGGATTCTCTAGTTACTAGTCATATTTGTAGATGTGAAATCTAAATTGTAAATATAAAGTTAGAATCAAAATTAATTGTGTTATCTTTTAAAGAATTTGATGTGATAGTAAGTATGAATTGGTTGAGTAAATATGAAACTCAAATTGATTGTAGTAAAAAGCGGGTGAGTATATGTAGAAAAGGAGAAGTGTTTCATTTTTAAGGTACTATATGTATTTTATCTTCCCTGATATCTATATTGCAAGTTGACAAGTCTTTAAAAAAAGGAAAATTCTATATTTTTGACTTATGTGAGAGATTTTAGCTAATCTATTTAAAGTATTACAGATGTCCTAATAGTCAAGGAGATTCCTAATATGTTCCTTGAGGAGTTAGTAGAACTACCTCCAAAAAGAGAGGTAGAGTTCTATATTAAATTGGTGTTGGGTACTTCTCAGATAATGAAGGCTCCTTAAAGAGTGACACTAAAGAAATTGAATGAATTAAAGATTCAGTTTCAAGAGTTATTAGATAGAGGTTTTATCATGCCAAGTGAATCACCTTTAGGAGCTACTATGCTATTTATAAAGAAGAAAGATGGATCTTTACATATGTGTATCGACTATTAAGAGTTGAATAAAGTGACTGTGAAGAATAAGTATATACTTTCTAGGATAGATAATTTATTTGGTTTGTTAGTAGGTGCATCCCTATTTTTGAAAATTGATCTAAGATCGAGTTATCATAAACTAAGTGTGAGAGCTGAGGATGTGGCAAAGATAGCCTTCATCACTAGATATGAGAAGTATGAGTTTGTGGTGATGCCATTTAGTATGGTGAATGCACTAGCTATATTCATGGATCTGATGCATAGGGTGTTCAGGAATTATCTAGATCAGTTCATTATTGTATTTATTGATGATATTATAATATATTTGAGGCATCAAGAGGAGCATGTTAAGCATCTGATGCTCACCTTAGAAATTTTGAGGAAATAAAAGTTATATGCTAAATTTTTGAAATGTGAATTTTAGTTAATTTATATTATATTTTATGGACACATGGTGAGCAAGGAAGGGATAGTTTTGGATCCCTAGAAAGTATAGGCTATGTTAGATTGGCTGAGCCTAACTTATGTATCTGAGGTTTGTAGTTTTCTTGGCATGGTTGGTTATTATTGGAAGTTTGTTCACAGATTGTGATCCCTCTGATAAGACTGACTTAGAAGGTCATGTCATTTGATTAGACATCAGAGTGTGAAGAGAGTTTTCATAAGTTGAATGAGTGTCTAGTGTAAGCTCTTATATTAATTATTTCATCTGGAGTGATTTCATGTATACAGTGATACTTCTTTGAAAGGCCTAGAATGTGTATTATTGCAGAATGGAAAAGTGATTGCTTATGCTTCCAAACAGTTAAACCCGTATGAAAAGAACTATCCAACTCATGATCTATAATTGGTGACGATTTTATTTGCTTTGAAGATCTCAAGATATTATATATATAGTATAAAATGTAAAATCTATACTGAACATTAGAATCTTAAGTACATCTTCACTTAGAAGGAGTTGAATTTAAGGTATAGAAGGTCATTGAAGTTGATTAAAAATTATGATATTGATATTATTTATTAGTCTGGTAAAGCAAATGTAGTAATTAATGCTCTGAGTAGGATGTTAATAAGAATAACAACTAGTTTGATTACCTCTGAGAAGGTAATGATTTGAGAAATGGAGAAACTAGAATTAGAAGTGATATGTTCATCTGATGTGTCTATTGAATTTATTTATCATATAATAGTTCATCCCTTTTTGTAAGACAAGATTAAAGTTTAGAAGAAAGATGAAGAGTATGCAAAATTGATATATCATATTCATTTTAGAAAAAAAGATCTGAATTGTATACAGATGACTAGAACATAGTATTTTTTGTCAGTAGATGTGGGTTCCAAATAGTGGTAATATGAGAAATGAGATTCTACAAGAAGCTCTCTATTCTGGGTATACCATTCATCTAGGTAGTAATAAAATATATCGCGCTCTAAAGCTGATGTTCTGGTGGTCTGGGTTAAAGCGAGAAGTAACAAGGTTAGTTTCCAAGTGTGAAGCATACCAATTGGTAAAAGTTGAATATCAGAGACCTAATGGGCTAATGCAGTCTTTATTTATTCCTGAGTGCAAGTGGGAAGAGATTGCCATAAATTTTTTTATGGTTGCCTAGGTCTAGACAAGGACATAATATTATATGGGTGATTGTAAATCGATTGACTAAGTTTGCTCATTTTTCCCATGAGATAAATAGATTATGTTGACAAGTTAGCTCAATTATATGTGAAAGAGAACACTCATGGGATTCCTAAAGTTATCATCTCTGATCATGTTAACAGATTTACCTCCAAGTTGTGGAAGGGTATTTGAGAAGGTCTGGGATCGAGGTTGAATTTCAGTGCGACCTTTCATCCTCAAACAGATTAGCAGTTAGAGCAAGTTATTCATATATTAGAAGATCTATAAAGGTTGTGCATTCTAGATTTCGGAGGTAGCTGGGAGGATTATATCCTTCTAATTATTATATTAACATACAAATATTGGTATGATGTTGTATGAAGCTCTATATGGGAGAAGGTGTTGGACACTATTGGCATGGACAAAAGTTAGAGCAAGAAAATTGATAGGTTCTAAACTTGTCAACAACACTATACAGAAGCAGCATAGGACAAGCAAAAGAAATATAATGACCTAAAACATACATATATTGAATTTCAAATTAGTGATTTTATATTATTGATAGTTATCCTGATGAAGAGAGTAAGCAAATTTAGAAAAGATAGTAGGTTGAGCCCTATGTATATAGGACCTTATAAAATAATTAAAAGAATTGGGAAGTTTGCTTACAGATTATCTTTGCCTGATCACGTGTTAGATATTCATAATGTGTTTCATGTGTTAGTATTATGGAAGCGAGTATCTAATTTAGATCAAATAATTTCTAGAGATAAAGTGAAAGTTCAACCTAGTCTAACTTATCAAGAAGATCCTGAGCGTATCTTAGCTTATACTGTGAAGCAGTTGAGAAGCAAGCAGATTTATATGGTTAAGGTTCAGTGAAAAAATAAATCTAACCGAGAGGCAACTTAGAAAAAAGAAGCTGAGATGAGGCAATTGTACCCAGACTTTTTTAGTTCTATGCATGCTAACTTGTTCAAAAATATCATGGAATTTTTTTAGTAATAAGGGGAGAATATAATATCTACTATTACCGTATCTAACTAGTTAACCTAATATGGCATGAACCCTTGCTTAATTCTAACTTAGTCATGAATTATATGTTATATAGTGTCTAGTTAACATTAAATAATATTAGAATTGGAATAGAAAAGAGAAAATCATAATTGAAAAAGTATTCTTTGGAGTGTCACGACACTGAGGTGTTGTCCTCTCTATTTGGAAAGAGATTTTAAGGCAGTGCTACGATACTAAATGTCGCCATCATAGTGTTGAGCTCTCAAATTGGTGGAATCAGGAAGATTTCAATCGAGCATTACGGTGCTGTGGATTTGAACGTCGTGGCACTGGCCATTAAAATATACAATTTATATATAAAATTCAAAACCATGATCTCATTTCACTAAACCACTCCCCCTCCCCCAAACTATGGCTAGAGAAGAGAAGAGGAGAAAAAGGAAGGAGGAGAGAAACATAAAGAGAGTTTGTTTCGAAGGCTATGGAGCTGAATTTGATCGTCAGGCTAGTTGAGGGTTTTGTGAAGCATGAGATTGACTTTTGAACACCTATCTTTGATTTCATCTATGATGAGTATATAGTAAGATATTGATAAAATGCATTTTAATTTTTTGGGCTTTAATAAATTCCACCTTATACTTTTGGTATGTTATAAAATACATCATTATGAGTATTTAAACAGTAAGAAATCAAAATTTTACTGGTTGGTTTTCTTTGTAAAGTTTCTGTGAATATTAGCTAAATAAGGCCTTTTTTGACATTGGTACTAATTTAATACAACACCAACATTAAGCCTTTGTCCCACTACGTAGGGTCAGCTACATGAATCCTTTTTCTCCATTGTATCCTGTTAAAAGTCAAATTCTCATTTAAATCTAATAAAGAAAAATTATTTCTAATATTTTCTAACCAACTCTTTTTAAGGTCTACCTCTACCTTTCTTAACATGAGTCAAATCTAATACTTTCCTAATCGGTGTTGCAAATCTGGTTTCAAAAAGTATAGTTTTGATGATGACAAACATGTTTGTATTCAGTTTTGCTTGGCTAACCCATTTCAGGTACAAAAGATTAAAAGCTACTCAAGCCAACTCAAGATCGGGTTCAAGTGTGTCTAAATATAATATTTTCCTTTTTCTTGAGTCAATTATAATTTAACTGATCCCCTAGCTAAGTAACCTTGCACACACACACTTAGGGGGAGAGCTTGAGTGAATTAGAGTTTCTGTTTAATTTTTGTTCAGATCGTCCTAGACGATATTCACATCGCCCTGGACGATCAAGTGAAAATAGAAACCCTAATTAGGGCAACCAAGTTAAGTTTGTCTGATTAAGCCGATCATCTTGGATGATCCATACATCGTACGGGATGATAGGTTCAAATCAGAAATTCTTAGCCACCAGATCAAGTTAAGCAAGTTTTATTTTTAGAGATTTGATCTGATCATCCCGGATAATACATGTATCATCCTGGACGATCCAGTACAATCATGCCTAAATTAGTATGGTGATTAAGGAAAGTAATTAATATTTAATTGATACGATCATATCGTCCGGGATGATCGTAAGATCGTCCAGGACGATCTTGATCGTATAGTGTGTTTCAGTTGTACGTCCAAAGCGGTGATCAGGATGATTTTGGCACTTTTTGAACTAATCGTACAGGACGATATCCGTATCATCCTGGACGATCAAGTCATTTTTAGGTCATCCAGTACAAGTTTCTCTGGATGACCAGAGCGGTCTTCTGGACGAAATTCCTGAATTTACACTAATCGTCTCGGATGATCGCAGAATCGTACGGGACGATCTGAATAACATTTTCCACTGATCGTCTAGAAGAGCCAGATCGTCCAGGCTGAAATAAGTGATTTTGAACTGATCGTACAGGATGATCTATCGATCGTCCTGGACGATATTGGCCGACCTGTTGAGATTTAGGGCAAATTTTGAGCCCTCCTATAAAAGATCTTTTTCTTCCAACAAGAAAAATCTTTTGCCACTTTCCTTTACAGAGAAACCCTAGAGAGAGAGAGAGAGTTTGGGAGAGAGAGAGAGAGTTTGGGAGAGAGAGAGAGAGGATCTTGTGAGGGGGAGTTTGTGAGAGATTCACAAAGTTTACTCCAAGCAAGGATCAGAGTCGTCTTCTCCGTTCGTCGTCTCTCGTCTTATTGGTGTTTTCTGTGGGAGAATCATTCGCAAGAAGATCTGGGTTCTCTGCCCGCTTCAGGAGGAAGTGAAAGGAGTTCAGGTTCTCTGCCTGCTTCAGGAGGAAGCGAAAGGAGTCCGAGGTTCTCTGCCTGCTTCAGGAGGAAGCGAAAGGAGGTTAGGTTCTCTACCTCACCATCTCGGAGGAAAGGAGTTTTTGTACAGGCTTCTCTGCCTTGCTGTGGGAGCAGAAGGAGAGTCACTTTGAGTTAGTATAATACCCGGAGGGGAGGCTTTGGGGAGTGGATGTAGGTCAAGTTGACCGAACCACTATAAAATCTAGTGTGTTCTTTCTGATTATTTTCTACACTTAAGTTTTCTGTGATTATCTGCTTGGGTGAAATCTGTGGTTGATCTTTTCATTTATGTGTTTACTTATTTCTGCTGTAAATCATTGAAAAGATTTTTCCTGTTACTCTCAAATTTTTTAAATAACCAATTCACCCCCCTCTTAGTTTGCCTCGGGACTAGTTCATCAGGGCTTAACATCTCTATCAAACTTTCAAGTGGTATCAGAGCAGGATTCATAAAATCTAGTTTTGAAAAACTTTTGAATTTGATCCATGGCTAACTTTGGTAATCGTAATACTGCTGAAGGTTATTCAATTACATAACCGCCATTATTTGATAACATACCTTTTGATTTTTGGAAAACCCGCATGTCCATTTTTCTTCAATCAATTGATTATCGCATGTGGATGCTTGTTAAGGATGGCTATGAACCACCATTTAGAATGATCAATAATATTAAAACTGAACTGCCTTTCACTGATTGGACTTTTGATGATCGTGACTTAGCCCAACTGAATGCCAAATGTGTGAACTATTTTTTATGTGCTTTAAAATCTGAAGATTACATGTATGTCTCTACTTGTATAACTGGTAAAGAAATTTGGGATAAATTGTGCGTCACTTATGAAGGTACAACTGAAGTTAAACAATCTAGGTTTAACATATTGCTTCATGACTATAAACTTTTTCTCATGAAACCTACTGAATCCATTTCTGAAATGTATACGAGGTTCACTCAAATTGTCACTTCTTTGCATGCCTTAGGAAGAGAACTTACAAACTATGAAAGAGTGAACAAAATTCTTAGATATTTTCCTTCTTCGTATGATGCTAAAATAACTGCAATCACTCAATCTAAAGATTTGAATACTTACTCTATTGATAGCTTACTTGGATCACTCATTGCTTACGAGCAAGAGGTGAACCAAAGACAGCTTGATGCAGGTGAGAAGAAGAAGGAGAAAACAGTGGCACTAAAGGCCAACGAGAGTGATACTAGTACTTTCGGGTTTGATAACGATGACGTTGCCTTAATCACTAGGCAATTCAAAAGCTTTCTAAGGAAGAAACACAAAAACTTTCAGAAGTGGAACAAGGGTAAGTCCAGCAAAGATTTTAAAGGTTCATCTGATACTATTTATTTTGAATGCAGGAAGCGTGGACACATTAAGGCTGATTGTCCTACACTTAGAGCTCACCCAAGAAAGGAGAAGGGTAAGGAGAAACACAAGTTCAGGAAGGATAAGAAATGGATTCAGAAGGCGTTCTGGGCAGATTCTGCATCCGACTCCTCTGAGACTGAAGCTGAAGAGGAGGAAGCCAATTTGTGTCTGATGGCTGATGATCATCCTGGTCAGCCTGATCAGGAAGAGATATGTGAGCTTACTTACGATCAATTATTTGAAATGTCTGAAAGAATTCATGCATCGTATAGGAAGCTCAAGAAAACTCATGCTAACCTGAAACTAGAACTTCTAAATTTACAAAAAGAGCATGAAATTTTGATTAAAGATCATTCTACTGTTGATTGCAATCACATGTCTTTACTTGATGAATTTGATGAGCTGAATAAAAAGCATTCTGATTTAATTGTTGAACATGATTTACTGAAAACCTCGCATGTTGATTTAGAGAAAGCTTTCAAAGAATTAGACAATCTGACATGTGAAGTGGAGAGTAGCAACGATGCATTGAAATTTAAAATTGTAAGTCTTAACAAGGAGAATAAATTTTTAAGAGTAAAAATTAGTGCTTTCGAGAAAAATGAAACACCTCCTACTTTTGCACAGTTTTATGCACCTCCACCTTTTGAAGAATCTGTTTCAAAATAATCAAAGCATGTTTCATACAAACCTAGGAAGAGGTACTATCACCCACGTAGATTAGTTAACCCTTTTCCTGGTGTTAGATATTTTTTTGTGGCATGTTAGGACACATTTTTCACATATGCACTGTTCACCGTAGTACACATTAGGTGTGGATGCCCAAATTACTTGTTTCACAGCACATCACACATACATTGCATTCTTCTTTTCATAAGAAGGAACCCAAGGTTTGGGTTCCTAAATCTGACGTTTGATGATTTTGTAGGTATGCTCTCACACAAGACCTCATGAGAGCATGTGGTACCTGGACAGCGGATGTTCAAGACACATGACTGGAGATGCAAATTAGTTCATTTCACTGGAGGCCAGGGCTGGAGGCAAGGTCATACTTGGAGATAACACCACCAGGAGGGTGGTAGGTTCAGGTATAATTGGTGATTCAAAGAATTTTATGATTGATAATATTTTGCTTGTAGATGGACTGAAACACAACCTACTGAGCATCAGTCAACTCTGTGACAAAGGATATAATATCAAATTTCTGCCCACTTGGTGCATTTTAAGCTTAAATGATAAAGTTATTTTGCAGGGACAAAGGATCAATAATGTCTACATGCTGGATGTAAGTTGTATTAAAGCTGATAATTCAATTTGCTTAAAAATTGCTGGTGATGAGTCTTGGTTGTGGCACAGGAGTCTATGTCATGCCAGTATGAAAACCCTTAGGAGAGTCACCCAAAAGGACTTATTTAGAGGTGTGCCCAAGCTTAAGTTCACTAAAGATCACTTGTGTGATGCCTGTCAATTAGGAATGTAAGTCCAGTCCTCCTTTCACTCTGTTAAGGACATTAGTACCTCTAGACCTTTAGAAGTCCTTCACATGGATCTCTTTGGACCCAGTAGCACTGCCAGCTTAGGGGGAAAAGTCTATGGGCTTGTGATTATTGATGATTACTCGATGTTCACTTGGATTAAATTTCTATCACATAAATCTGAGTCATTTGATGAATTTTAGTCCTTCTTCACTTGGATTCAGAGAAAGTTAGGTTGTGAGATCTTGACTATTCATAGTGATCATGGTGGAGAGTTTGAAAATGTGAAGTTTGGAAGTTTCTGTGAGGAGCAAGGTATTAGTCATAATTTTTCAGCTCCTAGGACTCCTTAGTAGAACGGGGTAGCTGAAAGGAAGAACAGGACCTTAGTGGAAGCCGCTAGAGCCATGCTTGCTGAGTATTCACTTCCAAAATACTTTTGGGCTGAAGCGATGAACATTGCATGTTATATGCTGAATAGGGTGAATGTTAGATCAAATCTGAACAAGACACCTTATGAATACACTAAGGACATTTTGAAGAAATATAAAATGGACTAAGCCAAGCCAATCAACACTCCCATGAGCTCTTCTGTTTAGTTAGATAAGGATTCAAGTGGAAAATCTATTGATCAGAAGAAGTATAGAGGAATAATTGGATCACTGCTTTACCTGACTGCTAGCCGACCTGATATCATGTTTAGTGTTTATCTTTGTGCTAGGTTTCAGACTGATCCTAAAGAGTCCCACCTGACTGCTGTTAAGAGAATTCTTAGATTTCTTTTAGGGATACCAAACCTAGGAATCTGGTACCTTAGGCACAACACCTCTTTTGTGATTATTGGATATTCTAATTCTGACTTTGTAGGGTGTAGGGTGGATAGAAAGAGCACTTTTGGAACTTGTCAATTCATAGGACAGTCTTTAGTCTCTTGGTCCAGTAGAAAATAGAACTCAGTTACACTTTCCACTGCTAAAGCTGAGTACATTGCCTTAGGAAGTTGTGTGGCCCAAGTTCTTTGGTTGAAACAACAAGTCTTAGATTTAGGATTACCTGTGGACACAATTTCTATTATGTGTGATAATACTAGTGCCATCTGTATTTCTAAGAATCAAATCCAACATTCTAGAACCAAACACATTGATATAAGGCATCACTTCATTATGGACCATGTTACGAAAGGGGATATTGAGCTACATCATGTAGTAACTGAAAATCAGCTGGTTGACATATTTACTAAACCACTGACCTTTGACTCATTCAGCATTTTAAGGACCAGATTAGGTGTGATTGACATAAATTCTTGATTCTGATGACTACTGAATTCTGATTTGTCTGTTTTTCATTCTATCTCTATTAGTTAGTTATTTGATTTGATTATTTATTTTCTGTTGAGTTTTATTTTTCTGCTGATTTTTATTTTAATTTTAATCTTATTGTTAGTTTGATTCGAACATTTATTTTAATACGATTTCCTGCTTAAGTTTTTACTTACTATTTTATACTTTTCAAAATTCGATCACTGCTCACTACTGCTGATAAACTAGATTTATGAATAAAAATTTTGCCTTTTTTTTGGTTTGGATGCTTGTAAGCAGTGATTGATTCCACTGGATCTGTTAAAGGGAAAAAATATCGATGATTGTTTCTCTTCCTCTAACTCCTTTAATGGTGTATTATTTCTTTTGGATAAAAACTTTCTTCAAAATTAAAAAGTTGGTTTTTGAAATAGAGATCTATTTTATCTTCCTACAGTAATCTACCTTATATGAATAGTATTTTTAAAGTTTTGAGTCATTGTTATGATTTTCTGAACCAAGTTATTGCACCTATCATATGATGTATGGCTTTTGCTTTGTGAATTACTCTTCCTTATTGTGGAGAGTGAGTTTTGTCATCTCCTATGTCTGGAAGATAATTTCACAGCTGAGACTCTTTAACGATTATGAAAGGAAGAAAGCTTACAAAAGATGCGCAGTGTGCCAAACAAATTGAAAAAGAGGCACAAAATGAGCCCAAAGCTGAAAAGATGTGAAATGTCGCCAAACAGAAAGATACACAAAGTGTATCAAATGAGCCCAAACCAAGCTTTCTTCCCTTTCAATTCATTAAATGTCTTAGAAAAATCCGTGCATCACTTAATATTTTTAAAAGCTTGAGTTTGAAAATCTTGATTTTTGATTTCTTACTTTGTCATACTATTATATCAGATATTTTTCTAGAACGAGGCTTGAAAGGATCTCTTTTCGAATCCAATCTCTTTTCTTCTGAGTTAGATTTTTATTTTGAAAGGAATTTGCATCTGCAAGGTGTCTGAGGTGGGAGTTACAAAAGTTGATTTTCCAACTTTTCTGGATTTCAGTGATGTTGTTTGTCTTCTTATTGGTTTTTGGATTCAAAATCAAGGAAAAATTCTGATTTACTGGAGCAGATCGATTCAATAAAAAATAATTATTTTGATGTATTTTTATGTTTCTCATTTTGAGTTTTATTTACTCTGCTTTTATTTTTCATTTTATTGTATGTATTTTTGAGATCCCTGATCTTTCATCTCCATCCTCTATCTTTTTTACTTTTCTTCACATCATCCTGGATGATCCCCACATCATCCTGGATGATCTTCTTCATCCTAGACGATCCATAAATCATCATGGATGATCCATTTAAATCATCCCCACTCTGATCATACTACTGAGATATACCAATTATTGGTGATCATCCTGGACGATCATTACATCATCCTAGACGATATGATCCATATTTTCTGATCTGATTGAACGGCTGAGAATGCACCAATTATTGTTCATCATCCTAGACGATCCACCTAATCGTCCCAGACGATCCACGTGTCAATAGTGGGATGATTCAAATTCGGCCCGTCCTATACATTTATTGCATATCATCCTAGATGATCCACCTAATCATCCTGGATGATACTTTTCATCAACGGTCGTCCGGCTTGACTCCTCGGGATGATCGTCTGTCTCTAATCATCCTGGATGATCTCTGATCATCCTTGATGATCCGACCATCTTTTTGACCAATCATCTTGGCCATCATAAATGATCATATCATCCTGGACGATCCTGCGATCGTACGCGATGATCCGGTCGATTTCTATTTAAACAGCCATTCTCTTCAGTTTTCTTCACACCTCTCCTTCTATACTTCCTCTCTTGTGTTTTCTAATGGCTGGTGGGAAGCGATCTAGGCAAAAGGGTACGAGCTCCTCACAGGGAAATGTCGATCCCCGCTTTCCAAATACAGCCGATCAGGCTGCCTTTGAACGATATCTTGAAGTGGGAATCATACAGTCCAAAATTGTAAACCCCTACACCCTTACCTACCCTGTCCTTGATCTTTTTGCGCATACCTCCCTCACTTTCATCCTCACCCTGGCCTTCCCATTTAGCCTTAAACTTCTTCAAGTCTTCTTTGCCAATCTTCGCATCACCGCTGACTACTCCACCCTTCACTTCTATGTTAATCAACGACCTGTAGAACTCACAGCCCATGACTTTCATAATATCCTTCATCTCTCTGTCACTGGCGACAAACTCCACACCCTTATTTTTATCCTAATTATGATTGGAGTGTCGCCAATCACTTCCTTAGAAATACAAATGCACCCTACCACGACAACGCTTGCACTTCACTCCTTAAGGATGCCCATACCATTAAATATGTCCTTCGTTCCATCGTCATCTCAAAGGCTAGGGATCGCATTCACATTACCCCTACTATCTCTGACCACCTATTCCATTATGGCCCACAGGGACTTCAATGTTACTGATCTTCTTTTCAGATATATCGAGTATCTCACTACCATTAGGGATTCGGGCCATAGACGCCGTCCAAATCTAGCTTTAGGACACATCATTGCATATGCTTTGGAGATAAAATATGACCTGCAGTATCCAGTCCCTCCCAATGTCCATCCTTCCTACTTCACAAACAATTCATTCCATGTACTCCATAGTACCCGACTACATCCAGAGCTCGCCCCGGATGTTGAGGAGGAAGAGAAAGAAGTTGTTCTTGTTCCTACTACACCTGATGCACCTGCTCCCCTTCACATTGCTTCCCCTTTTGATCATCTGGTTGAATGGTTCGACCAGTGGGAGGCCCGATTCGATTCTTATGTTGCTGCCCAGGAGCAGCAGCTCACTGAGGATCTGCAGCGTTTTAATGACTAAGTTGCTCAGTAGAACCAACAGCACGACCAGGATATTTCCTGGATTGGAGCACACTTCATCGCCATTCACAATTACTGTACGCCACCACCTCCTCCTCCTTCTGATCAGGATCCGCTTCCATTTTAGTTTTATATTTTGTGCTATTTTCTGTCTGTACTATTATGTCTGTTCATCCTCCTTTTTATGATGTCAAAAGGAGGAGTCAGTTGTATCAGTTTTGTGTTTTATGTATTGATCTTAGTTTGTGTTATTTATTTCATTTGTAGTTATTTTCCTGTACTATTTTAGTTGTTCAGTAAAATTTGGAAAATATTTGTTTTTCGTATATGCTTTGGTTAACTCCTAGTTATTTTATTTTAAACTACTGCACTAATATTTGCCATCATCAAAAAGGGGGAGAATGTTACAAATCTGGTTTCAAAAAGTACAGTTTTGATGATGACAAATATATTTGTATTCTATTTTGCTTGGCTAACCCATTTCAGGTATAAAAGATTAAAAGCAACTCAAGCCAACTCAAGATCGGGTCCAAGTGTGTCTAAATATAATGTTTTCCTTTTTCTTGAGTTAATTGTAATGTAACTGATCCCCTAGCTAAGTAACCTTGCACACACACACTTAGGAGGAGAGCTTGAGTGAATTAGAGTTTCTATTCAATTTTTGTTCAGATCATCCTGGACGATATTCACATCATCCAGGACGATCAAATGAAAATAAAAACCCTAATTAGGGTGACTAAGTTAAGTCTGTCTGATTAAGTCGATCGTCCTGGATGATCTATACATCATATGGGATGATAGGCTCAAATCAAAATTCTCAGCCGCTAGATCAAGTTAGGCAAGTTTTATTTTTAGAGATTTGATCTGATTATCCCAGACGATATGTTTATCATCATGAACGATCCAGTATAATCATGCCTAAATTAGTCTGGTGATTAAAGAAAGTAATTAATATTTAATTGATACGATTATATCATTTGGGATGATCGCTAGATCATCTGGGACGATCATGATCGTGTAGTGTGTTTCAGCTGTATGTCCAGAGCGGTGATCAGGATGATTTTGGCACTTTTTGAACTAATCGTATAGGACGATATTCGTATCGTCCTGAACGATCAAGTCATTTTAGGTTGTCCAGCACAAGTTTCTTTGGATGACCAGAGCGGTCTTCTGAACGAAATTCTTAAATTTACACTAATCATCCTGGATGATAGCAGAATCGTACGGGACGATCTGAATAACTTTTTCCACTGATCGCCTAGAAGAGCCAGATCGTCCAGGCTGAAACAGGTAATTTTGAACTGATCGTACAGGATAATCTATCGATCATCCTGGACGATATTGGCCGACCAATTGAGATTTAGGGTAAATTTTGAGCCCTCCTATAAAAAATCTTTTTTTCCAATAAGAAAAATCTTTTTCCACTTTCCTTTACAGAGAAACCCTAGAGAGAGAGAGAGAGAGTTTGGGAGAGAGAGAGAGGATCTTGTAAGGAGGAGTTTGTGAGGTATTAACAAAGGTTGCTCCAAGCAAGGATCAGAGTCATCTTCTCTGTTCGTTGTCTCTCATCTTGTTGGTGTTTTCTGTGGGAGGATCGTTCGCAAGAAGATTCGAGTTCTCTGCCCGCTTCAGGAGGAAGCGAAAGGAGTCCAAGGTTCTTTACCTGCTTCAGGAGGAAGTGAAAGGAGGTTAGGTTCTCTGCCTCATCGTGTCGGTGGAAAGGAGTTTTTGTATAAGCTTCTCCGCCTTGCTGTGGGAGTAGAAGGAGAGTCACTTTGAGTTAGTGCAATACCCGGAGGGGAGGCTCCGGGGAGTGGACGTAGGTCAAGTTGACCGAACCACTATAAAATTTGGTGTGTTCTTTCTGATTATTTTCTGCACTTTAGTTTTCTGTGATTATCTGCTTGGGCGAAATCTGTGGTTGATCTTTTCGTTTATGTGTTTACTTATTTCTGCTGCAAATCATCAAAAAGATTTTTCCTATTGCTCTCGAATTTTTTAAATAACCAATTCACCCCCCCTCTTGGTTAGCCTCGGGACTAGTTCATTAGGGCTTAACATCCCTATCGAACTTTTAACAGGGTCATCAGAAGGCCACCATTTTATGTGACTAAACCATCTAAGGCGACTCTCTCTAATCTTATCTTCCACTGGAGCTACTCCAACCTTTTCACGTATATGCTCACTAATGCTTTTTTTGACATTGGTAGTAATTTAATAAATGCCTTAAAATGATGTCTTAAAATGATATCTCAAAAAGGCAATATTAAGTGAGTAGGCATTTTATACATGTATTAACACTTAAGTGTAGTATATCATGCATTGATGCATCTGCATCATTAAGTTTAATGTTAAAATTATCTATTAAATTATTTAAGTTACATGTTCATTTATTGGAATTTGGAGGAGATTCTGATAAACAAAAATATGAAAAATGTTTTATATGTGATGTTACAAGGGCCTATATATTATGTTATGGCTCCATGTACCTTACCTTGTGCGTATGTGATAGGGATTCGTGTCCCACTTATTGTATGCAGGTGTGGGATTTTTTCTATTTAGTTCTTTCCCCACTTGCTATAATGTGGGTGTTGAAGGGTTAAAGGGAGTCATAAGTGGAAGTAGAGTTATAAGTAAGCATTGAGATATATGAATAATATATATACTCTTGCATTGCATAATCTAGTACTTCAATGAGTTAAGGACAAGTGATATTCTGATAAATCAAGTTTAAGTGTAAGTAATATTCTAATATCTCTGACATCTCTATGAAGTTTATTTGTGAAAGTACAAGTGAAACTAAGTATATTTTAATAATTCTATGAAAGTAGTTCTATGACACGCACAATGGTAAATGTTATGTGTAAAGTTAGATCGCAATTTTTGAATTGATATTCTAAAACCCAAACATGTTTAAATTTTATACAAATTACTTTTCTTTAGCACTTAGCTTATAATCTACTAATTAACCTAATATTTGAATGATTCATTATTTATATTTTAATGGATATTGACATCTGTGATGGGAATGTGAAAGAAGTTTACTGAGCTGGAGGTGCTCATTCTATGAAATTTCTTTGATATTTTAGGAAAAGTAGAAAGCTTAATTGAGTCGAGTGATATAGGTAAGATCATCTGAAGTAGGATATTAGAGGTATTTTATAATTTAGCTATTTATTCCTGTGATTTATAGAATTTGTATGAATTAGATTATTATATATGATTTTTGGGAAATAAATTTTGCATAATACTATGGACTATTGATATTGTTTTGATTTACTTAGCTAACTCTGATTTATTCTGTATTATGGTTGAAAATAATAAAAATAATAATAATAATAATAATAATAATAATAATAATAATAAAAGGTTAGGGATTCAATTCTTCCCTTTAGTATTAGGGCGTGACAGTGTTATTATAAGTCACCTTTCATGCATGTCTTTTTTGGCATAGTATGTAGGTCCACATTCAACATAGATTCCCCTTACTCGGGGGAGATGTTGGGAGGCTGTCAGAATTCTGATATATCAAACACTAAAAATAACATAACATGGGACCTAGAACTAGCAACGGGTAACTAATCTAAGCAAAAAAACATAAAAACTAAAATTCTAAAATGTAATATAAATGATAAAAAAATAATGAAATATGAATGAAGAACAAAAAATAAAGAACTTACAAGGAACTGTGCAAGACTTACTATCTTGCCAAGAACACAAACAAAACCTCACTAAAAACTCTAGGAACTCATGGTAAACTCGAATGAACCATGGAATATATGAAATGAGCTCCCCACTCCCCTCCATATTTATAGGGAGGAAGAAGCACCAATGAACTATTTAATAAAATAATTTTTAAATAACCAAAAATATGACATGTGAAAAATGTGCAACCTTTACTCATCCCAATTTTTCTTTATTCATCACTGGATCCATAAACCTTTTTGTAAGAAAACAAAAGACGATCATTAACCTTTTTTTAAATTGCAAAATATAAGTACAAAAATCCAAATTTGCATGACTTTGCTTCTTACGCAAATTTTGCAAGGTGATTTTCAATTTTTGATGTGCAAAGCCTTACAATTTATGCAAGGATTATAAAGGCAAGCAAATTATTACATCCAAATATTTTCAAGTCACATGCATGTAAACTGAGGAAACCTTCAAATTAAATTAAAATTATCTCATGAAATATGTAAATGAATCTAGTGCACTAGATGTCACACACATGCATTATACAGGTACATTGAAAGTCAGGCAAATACATAGAATAAGCATAAAAAGAATTTATGAGAAAATATCTCTTTTAAAAGATAAAACATCACATGTGCTCTGATGAGGGTGACAAATATGAAAGTATGGCATTTGACAATGCCGCACATACAAGAAAATAATAAATGAAATTCAAATTTTTCTTGCCTCAAAAAAGCATACAGTTGCTTCAAGAGGCGCATCACTATTTTAAAACACATGACAATATGCCAAGTAAAAATATTTTGAAAATTTATCACAAAAAAACCAACTTATAGACTCGGTACTCATTTAATAATTCACAAATACTTATTTGAAAATCGATCCTTTATTAGCATGCAAATAGGATTAACAAGGCTCGAATAATGAATAAATTTATTTAAATCATCCCAATCATGGTCATGTTGAAATTGAATTTCTATTGATAGGTACTCTATTTTAAAATGCCCCAAAATCTCAAAATTAACCACTTAATGGCTAAAATTTTAATTAAAGCTCAAAATTTAATATTTAATAAAATTTAGAGTATGCAAGTTAAATCAACTACCTAAAACTTAAAGTAAAATCCATCTGCCCTCTATAATCATATGTTAGGGGTGATTGATGTGAGAATAATCTCAGCTCTTAAGAGTAAATGCCTTATCAAGCCTATTGCTAAGATTCATTGTCAAACTTTATATAGGTAGTAAAGACATAACACATTTCCTCTAACTGATAGTTCTACAATCAAATGGCATCACAGGTAAATGATTTTGATTGGGGCTCGCTGACCATGTAGTTTTGTTGTGAAATGTCACCATTAAAGTATGGTTATGTCCAGAGATTTAATGTTCCCCAATGGCTAAAAACCATTGAGTAATGAATCATATGGTATATTTGATAGGGCATAAAACCTTGAGTTAGTTAATGTTTACTCAAATTTATTCTCTTAGGCAAACAATGGCTCCAAGTCTACAAGATACCGTTGGATGAAACAACCCGTGGCCACTTATAAGGATCCTTCGATCATGTAGTGCTGCTACTACCTCTAACTAAGTAAACTAGAGAATGCGATAAGCTAGGACAATATAACTATGGGATCTTAATCGAGTTCATCATTATTCCCCTACTGTTCTTTTTAAATATATGATGTTAAATTTGGAAACCCCAAAATGAAAATTTAATACCAAAATTAACGCAATTATATGTTGAGTACTTAGTGCATATCTACTGATTAGCCTTAATAAAAAATTCTCTAATCATTAGGAAGGATAATTAACTATAGGGGTTTGTGCCTATAGAAAACCTAGAATCAGATCATAAAGTCCACACAAAATGAGAGAGAAATATCTAATAGTGTCTTATTTTAAATTCAATCTACCTTCTGAAAATTTGAGTTGAGATATTAATCAATTAAAATTCTCCTTAAAGAGCGCAACGTGGCTGGGGTGCAAATTTTTGGAGCCCACAACTCTCTACCAACACTAAGAAAACCTCCCATAAGTGCCCTTAACCAAAACAATTCAAATAAAATTTTTAAAAATTAATAGAAATTAGACATACAATAAATCTTATGTTCTTACTTACAGAGATTTGATGACATGATGAAATTAAACAAACTATCCATCAAATGTTGATAGACAACTCTCAGCAAGAAGGCTACTATATTTCATCATGATATTAATGAGAGAAAATCCCACAAAAAAGTTTGCAAGAAGAGATGATGGTCGGTTCTCAAGCTAAATTAGGGTTTTTAGAGAGGGAGCTCAAAATCACAAATATTCATAGTCCTTGACCTAGTGTTTAAAAAATCTACTTATATGACAAATATAGGACTTCATTTTACCTTTAAAATAAATTAAAATCTAAAATCCATGTAATCATAGCTTTCTAACATTAAAAAATCAAATATAATTCACTATTAATTTGCTCCAATCAATTTGAAATCATCTTAAAAGTTTTTAGAAATCAATATTTTTGTAGATCCACAAACTTTTAAGGAAGCTTACAAACTAATTTGTGGTGGCCCATAAACATTTATAGCGATCTATAATAGTTATTTTTCAAAATATGTAATCTTCGTGTCTTTATCGAGTTCTGCAAACCTTTGTAGAGAACGCAGGGGGTTTATGACAAACCAAAAATAATAGTAGAGGCATGTTCAATATGAATAATATTTTATATACAAATTACTTTGTTAATTATATTTAGGCTCTTTTGTATCAATATCAAGACTTAGTTTACTAATGACAGGGTCATAAATTTTATTTTTAAAATTGATTAACTTTAAAACTTGGTGGTTTACTAAGTGAGCTTATTGTGCTCTCTTTTCATGTGTCTCCAAGGATTAGCTTTCATTTACTTTTACACATAGAAGACTCAACCCACTCATAAACTACTATGCTTACCTTGTTGTGTTTGGATTATCTTGATGATACAGTATTCCCTACATACACTAGATTGAGAGCATCAATCTTGTTTCCTTACTGATATTTGTGACAATCAAAATCTAATTAAAGCCTTTTGGGCTTATGGGTTCAACAATCTCTCCTATTTTGATGATAATAATTATGTAATAAGAAACTCTTTATAAAATCAAAGTTTGCGTAATAACCTACATTAAGCATTTATATGTCAAAAATAAATACTTCATAAGATATTCAGTATGCACATATTACACAAAATATCACAATAGATATATAAATGAATCAAGTAAAAAAATATGCTTTGTCAATGTAAAAATGGTGGTAAATTATACCAATTGTTTTAATTAATTTTTTTATTTAAACTTCTCCATGCATATAACCCCTTCCACAAAACAACTTCTCCTTCTTTGGAACAATAAAATGAGATGTGATCGACACACATATACCACATGTTATTATCTTAAAAAGAAAACTAAAAAGAAATACACCTAAAAATGTCATTAAAAAAATAAACACAACTATTACAAAGCCATAACAAGCCAAAGTGACAACTCTAAAGATAACCTGGAACTACCTTACTTCCTCAACTTCTCCATATGAATCGGGGATAACTTATAGTGGGCGCTTTTACTAGTAGGATAATGGGCAATCATCTATTCTATCGGTTGATCTAGTCCTTCCATCACCCATGAAAGAATTGAAAGTTATGCTCGTATGGTGGAAGATAATGTAGAAGGGTAGGTAGATTGGCTAGGTTCCCCATGTTGTGAGAGATGTTATAAAAATATTCTAAAAAATAGGAATCAGGATAATATCTGTAAATCATACCCTAAATCTATGGAGGGGTTGATATAACTCAATAGGTTTATGGTAGCATGGTTTATATTAAGGTGAGAAGCATTAGGAATTGTTTGGCTAGAGGATAACTCTACATGATAAAGGCTTTTTTTTATATATATGGTTCTAAAATAGAAATGAAAGAAGGAGAAGGAAGAAGAAATTTTACTAAAAATACTATGATGGTCAAAATGTAAACAAAAAGAGACTAAGGGAGAGAGTGTTATACCTTAATCTTTCTTCTTGAGATCTTATAACACATTCAAGTCTTACATTATAAAACTAGTGGAGAGAGTTTTAGGTAGCTAAGATAGGTGGAGAGGGCTATTTATTGAGGCTAAATCATGACATTTTGAACTTTTCAAAAATTTAAAAATAGCTAGATTCGAGTGAAGGCTATAATGAGGTAATTATAGTTCTTAAAGCCTCTCGAATAATCTTGAATGATCTTAGTAGATGAAAATGTGTCAAAAGCTGATTTTTAACCGCTCATCCACAAATCTAAGGGGTCAAATGAGGGGGATCAATGCATGTAATGGCATGTGGAATGAAAAAGTGTAAAATTCATTACAATAAATTTAATGAGTTCCCACAAAAATTTGCTGGTATCCATTAACATAGAAGGTACCCAATACACATAATAGGTGCCATTAAGATTTAAAATTTTGGATTATTTTATTTTTTTTATTTTAACTAAAATAAAAAATAAAAGTATACATGATTATTAATAATTTTACAAATGTATCTAACATTCTTAAGCGATGTCTAAGTGTATAAAAACACCCTTAGATAAGAATTTCATGAACAAGTTTATAAGTTCATTATTTGAACTAACAAACACTATCTCTACATCACCTTATGTTACATGACCTTGAATAAAATGGTGATAGATATTATATGCTTAATTCAAGTGCATTAGTTTTTTTAAATAGGTTTATAGGACTATGTTATCACACATAACCTGGATATGATCTAATTTATATAGCTGTGTAATGCAAGTACTGGCTATGACATACTTTGCCTCCACCATTAATAATGTAACATATTGCTACTTTACTTCCTACTTGATTAAGAGATGATATAGATAGTGAGTCCTAAGAACTGATAAGTGTCTGAGATGATCTTCATATCAACTATGTACCCTACATAGTCAGCACCAAAATCTTCCACAAGCTTATTCTTAACATACCATAACCGTGTACCATGAACTATTTGTTAGGAGCAAGTGAAACATAATTCAATCATTAATAGGAAAAAATAATATAAAATTAAAAAGAAAATTAATGTTAAAAATAGAAAATTTTATATAGGTTCATTAATGTACAAATTAAGTATCTAAAAATTCTTTTAACTACTATCAAATGGGAGTCCTTAGGGTCAACTTGAAAGCTAGCACATACTCCAATAGAAAATACTATGTCAGACCTACTAGTAGTTAAGTATAGCAATGAACCTATCATACCTTTATAAAACTTAAAATTTACTAACTTCCCATTGGGACTTTGTCTAAGTTAGTAAATGGGCTCATGTATGTACCTATAGATTTAAAACCCTTTGTGTTAAATGTTATATAAAAATTATTAATATAATTGATTTATGATAGAAGATCCCACAATCTTTTTTTTCTTCTCATGTAATCCAAGAGAATATGTAAGCTCTCTTATGAAACTCATTTCAAACTCTTTATTCATTTTATTTCCAAACTCGTGAACTAAAGATTCTTTTGTGGCTCTATATAAGATGTCATCTATATAAATATGAGTTACAATTATATCATCCTTAATTTTTATATAAATAAATAGTGTGGCCTTCTCCTTGCTAAAAGTTAGGTCTATCAAAAATAAGTTCAATCTCTCATACTAGGCCCTAGGGATTGGCTTCAATTTGTATAGATCTTTCTTTGATTTGAACATATGATCAAGATATAAATGATCTACAAAGTCAGTGGTCATTCTACATAAATATTTTCTTCTATAAATATATCTAGGAAAGGCACTCTTTACATCTATTTGATACAATTTGAATCTTTTATAATATGAAAGGCCAACAGTAATCTAATGGCCTTTAATCTCGCTATGAGGGAAAAATACGCATCAAAATATATCCCTTTTATCTAGCAATATTCATAGGCTATTAGTCTTACCTTATTTCTAACTACAACTCTTGAATCATCCAACCTTTTTCATATACCCATAAGGTGCAAATTATATATTGATCAATAGATCTTGATACCAACTTAAGATTATCTTTTCTTACAAACTAATTTAACTCTTCTTACATAGAAGCTATCCATAACCCATTATCCAATGTTTCATCAATATTCGTAGATTCTATATGAGAGGAGAGCAGAGTTATCAACGTCTTCCCCAAATGCCATCCTTGTTATAAAACCATGGGATGTAAACCCTATGATTAATTCCTTAGGATCACTAGAAGCATATTTCCTTCTTAGTTATATTAGATGCGTGAATGTCACTTTGGTAGTTCTTTGTGGGTTTAAACTTGGACTCACTAACTTATCAATCTCTTTTAAGTCCATGCCCTTTATCCTAAGTAAATCTATGTCTTTCTTAGCAAATGTTACTCAAATGGATTCTTCAATATTTAAGTTTTTCTTATTGAATACTCAATATTCTTTGCTATCATTTAAATGTCCTAAACATATTCCTTCACCATATCTTGTGTCAAATTTAGTCAAAGTCTCTTTCCTATTTTTTAATATGAAGCATCTATAATTGTAGACAAGAAAATGTGTCACTCTAGATTTCTTATCATTCAATATCTGATATGAGGTATTTTTAATAATAGTTATGATATTTATCATATTGATTACATAACACATATTGTTTATTATTATTATTATTATTTGCCTAAAAGTACTCAAACAATCTATACTTACATAACATGGTTGTTGCCATATTTAGTAGTGCCCTATTCTTTCTCTTAACTATACCATTTTATTATCATTTCCTAGGGAATAATTTTTTTATAATCCCAAGTAATTCATAAAAATCATATTTTTTTTATTTTTTAAATTCACCTCCAAAATCACCTCATAATATTGTTGCTTAATCCATTTCAAAAACTTTGTGAACTCCATGAATGTCTCACTCTTTTTCACTAAAAATACCACAAAAGTGTATATAGAGTAGTCATCTGTAATGATATACACATATATCTTTTCTTCCAAGCTGGTGGGCTTACTGTTCTAAATAACTTCATATGCAACAACTCTAAAGGTTTAGATATAAAAAAATTGATTCTTAGACTTAAAGGATATGAAGGTTTGTTTTTCTAAATGACAATCAACACATAGTTGATCCTTAGAGAATTATAGTTTGAGAAACCATAAAACCAAACTTTTCTTAGATAATCTAGGAATAGTATGCACACTAGCATGGCAAAAAAGCCTGTAGCAAAACCAAGGGTTATCATAACATATTTTTAACTACTTCACACTGTTTTAATTGAAAAAGAGATAAGTTTTGAAAATGTTAATTATCTTTGGGAATAATCTAAAAATTGACATTTAAATTTTAATCCTGAAATTAAATATCCATTAGTGATGATATACTATCTCGAAAGGTAGAGATAAAATCTACTAATGGGTTTAAATTTAGAATCACAAATCTAATCCTGAATATCGTAGTTGGATTCAGGAGGGGACCACATATGTTCCCAAAGGATCATAATGAAGTTTAATCAAATATCTGGCTACGATAATCTGGATAAATTATCGTTGATTTCATATTCAAAATTATATCAATAAATGATATATCATCCCAAAGGAAAAAAATATCATTTATTGTTAATTACTCAAATATGATGATAACGATTGCCATTTTTTTATTTGATTTCCCAAAGGAAATTAATTAAGGGTTTTGAAAAAATTTAATTTTGAAAATCAGGTCTAGGTTTCTACATCTCCTACGAGCGCAAGCCATTGTAGTTAATTACATCATAGGAAATCAAAAATTTCTTATGAACACTCTTGATTAAAATAGCAATACGAATTTCATTTAGATTTTTGAAGCTTGATGTTAAAGGAGTTGGGACTGGAATTTCAAATGGGACTGGTTCAAGGTTGAACAGTTCTTTCTAGAGGTCGAAGGAAGAGTGGTAGGAGGTGTCTTGAGATTCTGAATCACTTCAAAAACACCCCAACCTATCCTAATTGTTGGGCTTGAATTGGATTGAAAGAGATTTATATTCGAGTGATTAATTTTATTAGAGAGTGGGAAGTAGATTCCTGGAGGTTGAGGTCTTAAGATTAAAAATCTACCTCAGAACCTAAGTCTAAAATGAAAGTTTGTTAGGGATGTTAAGCCCTTATGAACTCGTCCCGAGGCTAATCAAGAGGGGCAATGAATTGGTAGTTTTAAAAATTCATGAATAAATGATGATTTAGAAGATCTTTTTAAATATTTTAAAATATTTACAGTTACGCGATGATGTGTAGATGTTCAACGATAACAGAATAATAATCACAATCACACAATTATCAACAGAAAAGTAAGTATGAAAAATAATTAGAAAGAACACACCAGATTTTATAGTGGTTCGGTCAACTTGACCTAAGTCCACTCCCCGGAGCCTCCCCTCCGGATATTGCACTAACACTAAGTGACTCTCATTCTGCTCCCACAGTAAGCGGAGAAGCATGTACAAAAACTCCTTTCCACCAACCCGGTGAGGCAGAGAACCTGAACTCCTTTCGCTTCCTCTTGAAGCAGGCAGAGAACCTAGACTCCTTTCGCTTTCTCCTGAAGCAGGCAGAGAACCCGGATCTTCTTACGGACGATTCTACCACAGAACCACCAACAAGATAAGAGACGACGACTAGAGAAGATGACTCAGATCTTTGCTTGGAGCAACCTTTATGAACACCTCATAAACTCTCCCTCACAAGATCCTCTCTCTCTCTCTCTCCCAAGCTCTCTCTCTCTATCTCTCTTAAGGTTTTCTCTGGTAAGGAAAGTGACAAAAGATTTTTCTTATTGGAAAAAAAAGATCTTAAATAGAGGGCTCAAAAATTGCCCTAAATTTTAACTGGTCGTCTAATATCATTTGGGACGGTCGACGGATCGTCCTGTACGATCAATATAAAATCTCATATATCAGCCTGGACGATCTGATTTCTCTAGATGACTAGAAGACAAAGTTTATTCAGATCGTCTAGTACGATTCTATGATTATCCGGGACGATTAGTGTAAATTAGGAATTTCATCTAGAAGATAGTTCAGATTGTCCAGGGAAACTTATGCTGGAGGATCTCAAAATGACTTGATCATCCAGGATGATATCTCTATCATCCTGTATGATTAGTTCAAAACACCCAAAATCATCCTGCACATAGTTTGGATTGGCCTGCATAAAATGTTCTATACGATTGAAAATGAATTGATCGTCCGGGATGATATCTCTATCATCCTATACGATTAGTTCAAACTCGGGCATATCATCCAGAAGATAGTTCGGTTCATCCAGGTGAAATGCTCTAGACGGTCAGGATTTTGCATATATCATCTTGTACGATATTACGATCGTCCAGGATGATATGATCGTATCAATCAAACATTAATTATTTTTATTAATCACTAGACTAATTTAGGAATGATTATAAAGGATCGTCTAGGATGATACACGTATCGTCCAGGATGATCAGACCAAGTCTGTAAAAATAAAAACTTGCCTAACTTAATCTGGCGACTGAGAATTTTCTTATTTAAGCATATCGTCCTATACGATGGGTCTATCGTCCAGGATGATTTGCTTAATCAACCCGACTTAACATGGTCGCCCTAATTAGAGTTCCTATATTCAGTGGATTGTCCAGGATGATATAAACAAAAAAATAATAACAGAAACTTTAACTCATTAAAACCCTCCCCCTGAGTATGTGTGTGCAAGGTTACTTAGTTAGGGGATCAATTACATTACATTTGACTCAAGAAAGGGAAAAATTACATTTAAACACACATGGACCTGATCTTGAGTTGGCTTGAATTGCATTTAATCTTTTATACCTGAAATATTATCCAAAGAAAAATAGAATACATAAATGTTTGTTATCATCAAAACTATAATCCTTAAAGCAAGATTTGCAATAATCTCCCCCTTTTTTATGATGGAAAATATTTATTTAGTAGTTTCAAATAAAGCAGACAGGAGTAATCAACGTATATACGAGAGAAGAATTGTCATTTTAAATTTTACTTAAGCTAGCCAAACAAAGAGATAGGAGTTGTAAGGATTTAATTCAAGTGAAGTGTATTAAGGATGAAGATCAAAAAGTACTTTTCTTAGAAGATGATATTCAAAAAAGGTGGATGAGATATTTTGATAAACGTTTTAATGAAGATTGTAAGAATACAATTAACTTTAGTGACCTTAACACCCTAAATGAAAATAAAGATTTTTGTTTTTATCAGTGTATTAGTAAAACCGAAGTTAGAGAGGCTTTAAAGAAAATGAAGTGTGGAAAAGCTATTGGACCTGATGATATCCCAATAGAGATGTGGAAATGCTTAGGAGATGAAGGAATTTCTTAGCTAACTAAACTTTTTAATAATATTTTGAAGATTAAAAAGATGCCAGATGCGTGGAGAATGAGTGTATTGATTCCTATTTATAAGAAGAAAGGTGATGCACAAGATTATGCGAATTATAAAGGAATGAAGTTAATGTTTCACACTTTAAAACTATGGGAGCGAGTTATGAAGCGTAGGCTGCGGCGTGATACTAATGTTTCTCAAAATCAATTTGGATTCATGCCTGGTAGGTCTACTATGGAAGCCATACATTTATTGAGAGGTTTAATGGAGAAATATAGGGAGAATAAGGAGGATCTACATATGATATTTATTGATTTAGAGAAAGCATATGATAAAGTTCCAAGAGAAGTGCTATGGAGAGTTCTTAAAAAGAAAGGAGTTAATAATGCTTATATTCAAATAATTAAAGATATGTATGAAGGAGCTATTACTTGTGTTCAAACACAAGGTGGTTTGACCAAGTATTTCCCTATTTCGGTTGGATTACATCAAGGATCAGCTTTAAGCCCATATCTTTTCACATTAGTGATGGATGTTCTCACTAGACATTTACAAGAGGATGTAGCCTGGTGTATGCTTTTTGCTGATGATATTCTTCTTGTTGACAAGACTAGAGAGAGAGTTGAAGGTAAACTTGAAGTCTGGAGATCAACCTTAGAGTCTAAAGGTTTTCGCTTGAGTAGATCTAAAACTGAATATATAGAGTGTAATTTTAGCCGTAATAGACCTAGTGAGGGGATTATGACTTTGGGCGATCGAGTCATTAATAAGAGTACACATTTTAGATATCTTGGATCTATTGTTCAGAGTAATGGTGAAATAGATGGGGATGTTATCAGTAGAATTCAAGTTGGCTGGTTGAAGTGAAGGAATGCATCGGGCTTGTTGTGTAATAGAAAAGTCTCCCTTAAACTTAAGGGAAAATTCTATAAGATGGTGGTGAGACCTGCAATGCTTTATGGTGCAAAATGTTGGCCATTAAAAGAGAAGCACAATACTAAGTTATATATTGCGGAGATGAAGATGCTCAGGTGGATGAGTGGATTTACTCTTAGAGACAGGAAACGAAATGAGCATATACGTGAAAAGGTTGAAGTAGCTCCAGTGGAGGATAAGATTAGATAGAGTCACCTTAGATAGTTTGGTCACACAAAATGGTGGCCTTTCGATGACCCAGTTTGGAAAGTAGAGGTATTAGATTTGACTTATGTTAAGAAAGGTAGAGGTAGACCTAAAAATACTTGGTTAGAAAATATTAGAAATGATCTTTCTTTATTAGATTTAAACAAGAATTTGACTTTGAACTGGACACAATGGAGAAAAAGGATTCATGTTGCCAACCCCACGTAGTGGGACTAAGGCTTAATGTTGTTGTATTGACAAACAATGACACTAAATACAATAAAGGAAACAACTACAACACAAAAAATAGTAAAAGAAACTACTAGTAACTCAAAAACTAACTCCCCCTTTTGACATCAATAAAAGGAAGATTTTTTTGAATCGATCAGCTCCAGTAAATCAGAATTTTCCCTTGAGTTCTAATTTAAAAACCAATAAGAAGAAAATTGACGATGCTAAAATCTAGAAAAGTTAGAAAATTGACTTTCATAACTCCTACCTCGGACACCTTACAGGTTCAAATTCCTTTCAAATAAAAGTCTAATTCAGAAGAAAAGAAATTAGATTCTAAAAGAGATCCTTTTAAGCCTCATTCTAGAAAAATATCTGATGAAATAGTATTACGAAGTAAGGAATCAGAAATCATGATTTTCAATCTCAAGCTTTTAAAAATATTAAGTGGCCCATAAATTTTTTTAAGACATTTAAAGATCTAAAAGGGAAGAAAACTTATTTCTTTTGTGGGCTCATTTTGTGCCTCTTTTTTAATTTGTTTAGCGTACTATGCACCTTTTAATTTTTGATACACTTTATGTATTTTTCAATTTGGTGACATTGCACATCTTTTCAGCTTTGGGCTCATTTTGTGCCTCTTTTTCAATTTATTTGGTACACTGCATATTTTTTGCAAGCTTGCTTCCTTTCATAATCGTTAATGAATCTCAGTTGTGAAATTACCTTCCAAATATAAGAGAAGACAAAAACTCACTCTCTATAGTAAGGAGGATTAATTCACAAAACAAAAATTATATATCATATGATAAGTGCAATCACTTGATTAAGAAAACATAACACTGATTCAAAGCTTTGAAAATACTATTCATATGAGGTAGATTACTGTAGGAAGATAAAATAGATCTCTATTTCAAAAACCAACTTTTTAATTTTGAAGAAGATTTTTATCCAAAAGAAATAATACACCACTAAAGGAGTTAGAGGAAGAGAAATAATCATAAATGTTTCTTCCCTTTAATAGATTTAGAGGAGTTAATCACTGCTTACAAGCTTTCAACCAAAAATAATAAGGCAAAACACTTAGTCAGAAATTCAGTTTATCAGCAGTATTGAGCAGTGATCTGATTCTAATGAGAGTAAACAGTAAATAAAAGTAAATAAAAGATTAAAAGACACACTAAAATTAGTAAATGAAAATCAGCAAATAAAAAAATAATAGAAAATAATTAAATTCGATAAGCAAATCTAACAACGAAAATGAATAGAAAAAGAAAAAATTTTAAAGTAATACAGTTAATGAAATCAAATAGATGCTAAAAGCAAAATGAAAAACAAAAAAATCAGAAATCAATAATCATCAGATTCATATATTTATGTCAATCACACCTAATCTGATCCTCAAAATACTGAATGAGTCAAAGGCCAGGGGTTTAGTAAAGATGTTAGCCAGTTAATTTTCAGTTGCTACATGATGTAGCTTAATGTCCCCTTTTGTAACACGGTCCCTAATAAAGTGATGCCTTATGTCAATGTGTTTGATTCTTGAATATTGGATAGGATTCTTAGAAATGCAGATGGCACTAGTGTTATCACATAGAACTAAAATTGTGCCAACAGGTAATTCTAAATCCAAGACTTGTTGCTTCAACCAAAGGACTTGGGCCACACAACTTTCTAAGGCAATGTACTCAGCTTCAGTAGTGGAAAGTGCAACTCAGTTCTATTTTCTACTAAACTAGGAGACTAAAGACTGGCCTATGAATTGGTAAGTTTCAAAAGTGCTCTTTCTTTCCACCCTACATCCTGCAAAATTAGAATCATAATATCTAGTAATCTCAAAAGAAGTGCTGTGCCTAGGATAACAGATTCCTAGGTTTGGGGTCCCTAAGAGATATCTAAGGATTTTCTTAACTACAGTTAGGTGGGATTCCTTAGGATCAGCTTGAAATCTAGCACAAAGATAAACACTAAATATAATATTTGGTCGGCTAGCAGTCAGGTAAAGCAGTGATCCAATTATTCCTCTAAACATCTTCTGATCAAACTGATCAAAAGATTTTTCATTTGAATCTTTATCTAACTGAACAGTGGAACTCACGAGAGTATTGATTGGCTTAGCTTTATCCATTTCATATTTCTTTAAGATGTCCTTAGTATATTTTGATTGATTCAGAAAGATTCCATCATCCATTTGCCTTATGTTAAACCCCAAAAAGTAGGACAATTCTCCTATCATACTCATCTCAAACTCCTTACTCATTATCTTAGAAAAATAATCACATAATTTTTTATTAGAAGATCCAAAAAGTATATCATCAACATAGATCTGGACAATGAGTAGATCATCTCCTACTTTCTTAAGGAAAAGGGTGGTGTCTATGCTCCCCTTTACAAACTCTCTTTCTAATAGGAATGTGCTAAGCCTCACATACCAAGCTCTGGGTGCCTCTTTCAATCCATATAAGGCATTTTTTAATTTGTAAAGATGATTAGGATATTGGAAATTCTCAAAACCTGGGGGTTGCTCTATAAAGACATCTTCTTTTATCACCCCATTCTAAAAGGCACTCTTGACATCCATTCAAAAAAAAAAGCTTAAATCTCTTATATCAGGCAAATGCTAGTAACACTCTAATGGCTTCCAATCTAGGTACAAGGGTAAAGGTCTCCTCAAAATCAATCCCTTCTATTTGATTGTAGCCCTTAGCCACCAATCTTATCTTATTCCTAACCACCACACAAGAATCATTCATTTTATTCTTAAAGACCCATTTGGTTCCCACTACACTTTGATTTTTAGATCTTTCTACTAACTCCCAAATATCATTTCTTACAAATTGGTTCAATTCCTCTTACATTACTAAAATTCAAAATTCATCAGAAAGGACTTGATTGATGTTGGTGGGTTCAGTCATTGAAATAAAGGCAGAATGATTTACTTCCTTTTAAAGTCCATGCCTAGTTTTGACACCTTCAAAAGGGTCTCCTAAGATCAGTTTTTTAGGATGACTCGAAGAATATCTCTAATCTCTACGCAATGTGTTTTCAGGTTCTACCCTTTCTTCTAGATTTGCATTTTCAATTCCTTGGATAATCTCTCCTACCTCTTCTTCTTCCCCAACTCTAGACTCCTTAAGATCAGATTCATCAAACACCACATGAGTTGTCTCTTCCACCACCAAAGTCCTCTTATTAAACACCCTAAAGGATTTCCCCACACTAGAATAGCCTAGGAACACTCCTTCATCATATTTGGGGTTAAATTTTCCTAAGGATGATTTTCCATTATTCAGAAAGAAAACCTTACAGCCAAAGATATGGAGGTGAACCAGGTTTGGAGTTCTACCCTTAATGATCTCATAAGGTGTCTTATTCAGATTGGATCTAACACTCACTTTATTTAGCACATAATAGGTAGTGTTCACAGCTTCAGGCCAAAAGTATTTTGAAAGTGAATACTCAGTAAGCATGGATCTAGCGGCTTCCACCAAGGTTCTGTTCTTTCTTTTAGCTACCCCGTTCTGCTGAGGAGTCCTAGAAGCTGAAAAGTTATGGTTAATCCCTTGATCCTCACAAAAGGTTCCAAATTTCTCATTTTGAAACTCCCCACCGTGATCACTATAGATGGTCACAATCTCACAACCTAACTTTTTTTGAATCCAAGTGGAGAAAGATTTAAATTCATCAAACGACTCAGATTTATGTGACTGAAATCTAATCCAAGTGAACCTTGAATAATCATCAATAATTATAAATCCATAGACTTTCCCCCCTAAGCTGGCAATGCTGATGGGTCGAAAAAAATCCATGTGAAGGACTTCTAAAGTTCTAGAGGTGATGATATCCTTAATTGAGTGGAAAGAGGAGTGGGCTTGCTTCCCTAATTGACAGGCATCACACAGGTGGTCCTTAGTAAACTTAAGCTTGGGGACACCTCTAACTAAGTCCTTTTGGGTGACTCTTCTAAGGGTTTTCATACTGGCATGACATAACCTCCTATGCCACAGCCAAGACTCATTAGTAGCAGTTTTTAAGCAGATAGCAACATCTGCTTTAAAGTAATTTAAATCCAGCTTGAAGAAATTGTTGACCCTTTTTCCCTACAAAATAATTTTATCATTTAAGCTTATAATACAGCAAGTAAGCAGGAATTTTATGCTGAAGCCTTTATCATATAACTAACTGATGCTTAGCAGATTATGTTTCAATCCATCTATAAGTAAAACATTGTCAATAATGAAATATTATGAATCATCAATTATACCTACTCCTATCACCCTCCTGGTGGTGCGGTCTCCAAGTGTAACCTTGCCTCCAGCTCTGGTCTCCAGCGAAATGAACTGATTTGGATCTCCCATCATATGTCTTGAATATCCGCTGTCCAGTTACCACATGCTCTCACGAGGCCTTTTATGTGAGCACACCTACAAAATCATCAAATGTCAGATTTAGGAACCCAAACAGGTTTGGATTCCTTCTTATAAAAAGAAAAATACAATGCATGTGTGCTGTGTTGTGAATCATATAATTTGGGTCTCCACACTTAATGTGTACTACGGTGAACAGTGCAAGTGTGAGAGATATGTCCTAGCATGCTACAAGAAAAATATCTAATGTTAGGAAAAGGGTTAACTAATCTATGTGGGTGGTATTACCTCTTCCTAGGTTTGAATGAAACATGCTTTGATGATTTTGAATTAGATTTTTTAAATGATGGAGGTGCATAAAACTGTGCAAAAGTAGGAGGTGTTTCATTTTCTCAATAGCACTAATTTTCAGTCTTAGAAATTCATTTTCCTTTTCGAGACTTATAATTTCAAATTTCAAATAATGCTCATTACTAATTAAGTTATATGCCATGGTGTCCAGTTCTTTATAAGATTTTTTTAAATCAACATGCGATATTTTCAATGACTCATGCTCAATAATTAGTTTAGAATACTTTTTGTTCAATTCATCAAATTCATCAAGTAAAGACATGTGATTGCTATTAAGTATAGAATGATCCTTAATCATAACATCATGCTCATTTTGTAAATTCATGAAATCTAATTTCAAGCTAGCATGGGTTTTCTTAAGTTTCCTATACGATAAATAAATTTTCTCAGAAATATCTAGCAATTGATCATAGGTTAGCTTACATACCTCTTCTTGATCAGACTGACCAGGATGATCATCAGCCATCAGATAAAAGTTCGTAGTCTCCTCTTCAACTTCAGTCTCAAAGGAGTCAGATGCAGAATCTACCCAGAATGCCTTTTGAATCTGCTTCTTATCCTTCCTAAACTTAGATTTATCCTTACCCTTCTCCTTGCTTGGGTGAGCGTTAAGTGTAGGACAATCAGTCTTTATATGTCCAGGCTTCCTGCATTCAAAACAAACAGTATCAGATGAACCTTTAAAATTTCTACTACTCTTACCTTTGTTCCACTTCTGAAAGTTCTTATGTTTCTTCCTTAGAAAGCTTTTGAATTACCTAGTGATTAAGGCAACATCATCGCTATCAGACCCGGAAGTATCATTATCTGTATTGGTGGCCTTCAGCGCCATAGTTTTCTCCTTCTTCTTCTCACCTGCATCAAGCTATCTTTGGTTCACCCCTTGCTCGTAAGCAATGAGTGATCCAAGTAAGTTATCAATAGAATAAGGCATTCAAATCTTTAGATTCAGTGATCGCAGTTATCTTGGCATCATAGGAAGAAGGCAAACATCTCAAAATTTTGTTAACTTTCTCATAATTTATAAGCTCTCTTTTTAAGGCATGTAGGGAGATAACAATTTAAGTGAACCTAGTATGCATTTCAAAAATTGATTCACTAGATTTCATGCAAAAGAGTTCATAGTCGTGAAGCAAGATGTTCAATCAAGATTGCTTAACTTTAGATGTACCTTCATAAGTAATACATAATCTATCCACAATTTATTTACCAGTCGTACAAGTAGAAACACATTTAAAGATCATCAAATGTCTTTGCACTTGTATGACTGGTAAAGAAATCTGGGATAGGCTATATATTACTTATGAAGGTACATCTGAAGTTAAGCAATCTAGATTGAACATCTTACTTTACGACTACGAACTCTTTCGCATGAAACCTAGTGAATCAATTTCTAAAATGTATACTAGGTTCACTCAAATTGTCACCTCCCTACATGGCTTAGGAAGAGAGCTTATAAATTATGAGAAAGTTAACAAGATTTTGAGATGTTTGCCTTCTTCCTATGATGCCAAGATAACTGCAATCACTAAATCTAAAGATTTGAATACCTATTCTATTGATAACTTACTTGGATCACTCATTAATTACGAGCAAGGGGTGAACCAAAGACAGCTTAATGCAGGTGAGAAGAAAAACTATGGCGCTGAAGGCCACCGATACAGATACTGATACTTCTGGGTCTGATAGCGATGATGTTGCCTTAATCACTAGGTAATTCTAAAGCTTTCTAAGGAAGAAACATAAGAACTTTCAGAAATGGAACAAAGGTAAGAGTAGTAGAAATTGTAAAGGTTCATCTGATACTGTTTGTTTTGAATGTAGGAAGCCTGGACATATAAAGACTGATTATCCTACACTTAAGGCTCACCCAAGCAAGGAGAACAGTGAGGAGAAACCCAAGTTCAGGAAGGACAAGAAGCAGATTTAAAAGGAATTCTGGGTAGATTCTACATCTGCTCCTCTGAGACTGAAGCTGAAGAGGAGACTACGAACTTGTGTCTGATGGCTGATGATCATCCTGGTCAGTCTGATTAAGAAGAGGTATGTGAGCTAACCTATGATCAATTGTTAGATGTTTCTAAAAAAATTCATTCATTGTATAGAAAACTTAAGAAAACCCATGCCAGCCTGAAATTGGATTACTTGAATTTGAAAAAAGAGCATGATGTTATGATTAAGGATCATTCTACACTTGATAGCAATCACATGTCTTTACTTGATTTATTTGATGAATTGAATAAAAAGCATTCTGAACTAATTATTGAGCATGATTCATTAAAAATATCGCATGTTGATTTAGAAAAAGTTTATAAAGAATTGGACACCATGACATGTAACTTAACTAGTAATGAGCATTATTTGAAATTTAAAATTGCAAGTCTCAAGAAGGAAAATGAATTTCTAAAACTGAAAATTAGTGCTTTGAGAAAAATGAAACACCTCCTACTTTTGCACAGTTTTATGCACCTCCACCATTTGAAGAATCTAATTTAAAATCATCAAAGCATGTTTCATTCAAACCTAGGAAGAGGCACTATCACCCATGTAGATTAGTTAACCCTTTTATTGGCATTAGATATTTCTCTTGTGGCATGCTAGGACATATCTCTCACACATGCACTGTTCACCATAGTACACATTGGGTGTAGAGATCCAAATTATATGTTTTACGGTACAACACACATGCATTGCATTCTTCTTTTCATAAGAAGGAACCCAAACCTGTTTGGTTTCCTAAATCTGACATTTAATAATTTTATAGGTGTGCTCTCATAAAAGGTCTCGTGAGAGCATGTGGTACCTAGACAACCGATGTTCAAGACATATGACGGGAGATAAAAATCAGTTCATTTCACTAGAGACCAAAGCTAGAGGCAATGTTCACTTGGAGACAACACCACCAGGAGGGTGGTAGGAGCAGGTATAATTGGTGATTCACAAAATTTTATTATTGATAATATTTTGCTTGTAGATGGACTAAAAAATAATCTGCTCAGCATCAACCAGCTATATGATAAAGGCTTCAACATAAAGTTCCTGCCTATTTGCCACATTATTAGCTTAAAAAATAATGTCTACATGTTGGATTTAAATTGCTTTAAAGCTGATGTTACTATTTGCTTAAAAATTATTGCTGATGCGTCTTGGCTGTGGCATAGGAGGTTATGTCATGCCAGTATGAAAACCCTTAGAAGCTTCACCCAAAAGGACTTAGTTATAGGTGTCCCCAAGCTTAAGTTCACTAAGGACCACCTGTGTGATGCTTATCAATTAGGGAAGCAAGTCCAGTCCTCTTTCCACTCAAATAAGGGCATCAACACCTCTAGACCTTTAGAAGTCCTTCACATGGATTTGTTTGGACCCATTAGCACTGCCAGCTTAGGGGGAGAGTCTATGGATTTGTTATTGTTGATGATTACTCGAAGTTCACTTGGATTAGAGTTCTGTCACATAAATCTGAGTCATTTGATGAATTTAAATCTTTCTCCCCTTGGATTCAGAAGAAGTTAGAATGTGAGATTGTTACTATCCATAGTGATCATGGTGGGGAGTTTGAAAATGAGAGATTTAGAATCTTTTGTGAGGATCAAGGGATTAGCCAAAACTTTTTAGCTCATAGGTTCCCTTAGTAGAATGGGATAGCTGAAAGAAAGAACAGAACATTGGTGGAAGCTGCTAGAGCCATGCTTGTTGAGTATTTACTTCCAAAATACTTTTGGGCTGAAGTAGTAAACTCTGCTTGTTATATGCTGAATAGGGTGAATGTTAGATCCAATCTAAATAAGACATCTTATGAGATCATTAAGGGTAGAACTCCAAACCTGTCCCTCCTTCATGTCTTTGGCTGTAAGATTTTCATTCTGAATAATGAGAAATCATTCTTAGGAAAATTCCCAAATCTGATGAAGGTGTATTCTTAGGCTATTCTAGTGTGGGGAAATCCTTTAGGGTATTTAATAAGAGAACTCTGGTGGTGGAAGAGATAACTCATGTGGTGTTTGATGAATCTGATTCTAAGGAGTCTAGAGTTGAAGAAGAAGAAGAGGTTGGAGAGATTATCCAAGGAGTTGAAAATGCAAATTTGGAGGAAAGGGTAGAACCTGAAAACATGTTGCCTATAGATTGGAGATATTCTTTGAGTCATCCTAAAGAACTGATCTTAGGAGACCCTTCTTAAGGTGTTAGAACTAGGCATGGACTTAGGAAGGAAGTAAACCATTATGCCTTTATCTAAATGATTGAACCCACTAATATCAATCAAGCCCTTTATGATGAATTTTGGATTTTAGCAATGCAAGAGGAATTGAACCAATTTGTAAGGAATGATGTTTGAGAGTTAGTAGAAAGACCTAAGGATCAAAGTGTTGTGGGAACCAAATGGGTCTTTAAGAATAAGATGAATGATTCTGGTGTGATGATTAGGAATAAGGCAAGATTAGTGGCTAAGGGGTACAATCAAATAGAAGGAATTGATTTTGAGGACACCTTTGCCCTTATAGCTAGATTGGAAGCCATTAGAGTGCTACTAGGCTTTGTCTATTATAAGGGATTTAAGCTTTTTCAAATGGATGTCAAGAGTGCATTTTTGAATGGGATAATAAAAGAAGATGTCTTTGTAGAGCAACCCCCAGGTTTTGAGAATTCCTAATGTCCTAATCATATTTACAAATTAAAAAATACCTTATATGGATTAAAATAGGCACCCAGAGCTTGGTATGAGAGGCTTAGTACATTCCTATTAAAAAGAGAGTTTGTTAAAGGGAGCGTAGACACCACCCTTTTTCTTAGAAAAGTTAGTGATGATTTACTCATTATCCAGATCTATATTGATCATAAATTTTTTGGATCTTCTAATAAAATTTATGTGATGTTTTTTCTAAGATAATGAGTAAGGAGTTTGAGATGAGTATGATGGGAGAATTATCCTACTTTTTGGGGTTTAGCATAAGGCAAATGGATGATGGAACCTTTCTGAATCAATCAAAATACACTAAGGACATCTTAAAGAAATATGAAATGGATAAAGCTAAGCCAATCAATACTCCTATGAGTTTCATTGTTTAGTTAGATAAAGATTCAAATGGAAAATCTATTGATCAGAAGAAGTTTAGAGGAATAATTGGATCATTGCTTTACCTGATTACTAATCGACCTGATATTATATTTAGTGTTTATCTTTGTGCTAGATTTCAAGCTGATCCTAAAGAATCTCACCTGACTGTAGTTAAGAGAATCCTAAGATATCTCTTAGGGACCCCAAACCTAGGAATCTGATATCCTAGGCACATCACTTCTTTTGAGATTATTGGATATTATGACTCTAACTTTGCAGGATGTAGGGTGGATAGAAAGGGCACTTTTAGAACTTGCCAATTCATAAGACAATCTTTAGTCTCCTGGTTCAGTAGAAAATAGAACTCAGTTGTAATTTCCACTGCTAAAGCTGAGTACATTATCTTAGGAAGTTATGTGGCCTAAGTCCTTTGGTTGAAGTAACAAGTTTTAGATTTAGGATTACCTGTTGGCACAATTTTAGTTCTATGTGATAACACTAGTGCCATCTGTATTTCTAAGAATACTATTCAACATTCAAGAACCAAACACATTGACATAAGGCATCACTTTATTAGGGACCATGTTATAAAAGGGGACATTGAGCTATATGTAACAACTGAAAATCAACTAGCTGTCATCTTTACTAAACCACTGGCCTTTGACTCATTCAGTATTTTGAGGATCAGATTAGGTGTGATTGACATAAATGTATGAATCTGATGATTACTGATTTCTAATTTATTTATTTTTTATTTTGCTTTTAGCTTCTATTTAATTTGATTGATTGTTTCACTTTAAAATTTTTTCTTTCCCTGCTGATTTTTGTTGTTTGATTTGCTTTTCAAATTTGATTATTTCCTGTTGATTTTCATTTGTTGATTTTCATTTACAGATTTTAGAGTGTCTGTTATTCTTCTTATTTATATTTATTTACTATTTACTCTCATCAAAATCAGATCACTACTCACTACTGCTGATAAACTGGATTTCTAACTAAGTGTTTTATCTTGTTGTTTTTATTTGAAAGTTTATAAGCAGTGATTGACTCCTCTGAATCTGTTAAAGGGAAGAAATATTGATGATTGTTTCTCTTCCTCTAACTCATTTAGTGGTGTATTATTTATTTTGGATAAAAATCTTCTTCAAAATTAAAAAGTTGGTTTTTAAAATAGAGATCTATTTTATCTTCCTACAGTAATCTACCTCATATGAATAGTATTTTTCAAAGCTTTGAATCAGTGTTATGTTTTCTTAATCAGGTGATTGCACTTATCATATGAAATATGATTTTTATTTTGTGAATTAATCATCCTTATTGTAGAGAGTGAGTTTTTGTCTTCTCTTATGTCTGGAAGGTAATTTCACAACTAATATTCTTTAATGATTATGAAAGAAAGAAAGCTTATAAAAGATGTACAGTGCGCCAAACAAATTAAAAAAGAGGCACAAAATGAGCCCAAAGCTGAAAAGATGCGCAATATCGCCAAATTGACAAATATATAAGGTGTATCAAAAATTAAAAGATGTACAGTGCGACAAATAAATTAAAAAAGAGGCACAAAATGAGCCCACAGAGAAACAAGCTTTCTTCCCTTTCATATCTTTAAATATCTTAGGAAAATCTATGTGCCACTTAATATTTTTAAAAGCTTGAGATTGAAAATCATAATTTCTGATTCCTTACTTCATAATACTATTTTATCAGATATTTTTCTGGAACGAGGCTTGAAAGGATCTCTTTTTGAATCTAATTTCTTTTCTTTTGAGTTAGACTTTTATTTGAAAAGAATTTGAACCTGTAAGTTGTCCAAGGTAGGAGTTACGAAAGTTGATTTTCTAACTTTTCTGGATTTCAGCATCGTCAATTTTCTTCTTATTGGTTTTTAAATTGAAACTCAAGGGAAAATTTTGATTTACTCAAGGTGATCGATTCAAAAAAAAAAATGTTGTTTTTTACTTTTGTTTTCTCATTTCTATTTTTTTATTTAATTTGATTTTATTTTTTTTTTATTTGTGTTATTTTGTCTGTTCTTCCTCCTTTTTATGATGTCAAAAGGGGAAGTTGGTTTTTGAGTTACCAGTAGTTTCTTTTGCTGTTTTTGTGTTGTAGTTATTTCTCTTGTTGTATTTAGTGTCAATATTTATGATTAGTTAAATTTAAAGTGAAAAATCTTCTCTCATATGTACGTTGATTACTCCTGTCTATTCTATTTGAAACTACTAAATAAATATTTACCATCATGAAAAAGGGGGAGATTGTTGCAAATCTGGGTTTAAGGATTATAATTTTGATGATAACAAATATTTTTGTGTTCTATTTTTGATTGGCTAATATTTCAGGTACAAACGATCAAATGTAATTCAAGCCAACTCAAAATCGGGTCCACGTGTATTTAAATGTATTTTTTCCCTTTCTTGAGTTAAATATAATGTAATTGATCCCCTAGTTAAGTAACCTTGCACACACACACTCAGGGGGAGAGTTTTAGTGAGTTAGAGTTTCTATTTTTAATTTTCATTCATATCATCCTGGACGATATTTATATCATCTTGGATGATTTAATAAAAATAGAAACCCTAATTAGGGCGACCATGTTAAGTCGGTTTGATTAAGCAGAACATCCTGGATGATATACCCATCGTACAGGACAATATGCTCAAATAAAAAATTCTCAGCCACCAGATTTAGTTAGGCAAGTTTTTATTTTTTGAGATTTGGTCTGATCGTCCCGAACGATACGTATATCATCCTGGATAATCCTTTACAATCATGCCTAAATTAATCTGGTGATTAAGGAAAGCAATTAATGTTTGATTGATACAATCATATCATCCTGGATGATCGTAATATCATTTGGGATGATACATGCAAAATCCTGATCGTCTAGAGTATTTCACCTGAACAAACTGAACTATCTTCTGGATGATATAACCGAGTTTGAACTAATCGTACAGGATGATAGAGACATCATCCCAGACGATCAAGTTATTTTCAATCGTACAGTACATTTTATGCAGGCCGATCTTAATTATGTGTAGGACGATTTTAGGTGTTTTGAACTAATCTTACAGGATGATAGAAATATAGTCCTGGACGATCAAGTCATTTTGAGATCGTCTAGCCTAAGTTTCCCTGGATGACCTGTATATCTTCTGTATAAAATTCTTGATTTACACTAATCATCCCGGATGATCGCAGAATCGTACGGGACGATCTAAACAAAATTTGTCTTTTAATCATCCAGAGAAACCAAATCATCCAGGATAATATATGAGATTTTATATTGATCATACAGGACGATCCTTTGATCATCCTGGATGATATGTGATGACCAGTTGAGATTTAGGGCAATTTTTGAGCCCTACTATTTAAGATCTTTTTCTTCCAACAAGAAAAATCTTTTACCACTTATCTTTCTAGAGAAAACCTTGAGAGAGAGAGAGAGCTTGGGAGAGAGAGAATGGATCTTGTAAGGGAGAGTTTGTGAGGGATTCATAAAGGTTGCTCCAAGCAAGGATCTGAGTCATCTTCTCCCTTCATCGTCTCTTATCTTGTCGATGTCTCTGTGGGAGGATCGTCTGAAAGAAGATCCGGGTTCTCTGCCTGCTTCAGGAGTAAGCGAAAGGAGTCCAGGTTCTCTACCTACTTCAGGAGGAAGTAAAAGGAGTTTAAGTTCTCTGCCTACTTCAGGAGGAAGCGAAAGGAGTTCAGGTTCTCTTCCTCACCAGGTTGGTGGAAAGGAGTTTTTGTACAGGCTTCTCCGCCTTGCTGTGGGAGCAGAAGGAGAGTCACTTAGTGTTAGTGCAATACCCGTAGGGGAGGCTCCGGGGAGTGGACGTAGGTCAAGTTGACAGAACCACTATAAAATTTGATGTGTTCTTTCTGATTATTTTTCATACTTACTTTTCTGTTGATGATTGTGTGATTGTGATTATTATTCTGTTATTATTGAACAGCTGCACAACATCACGTTACTGTAAACATTTTAAAATATTCAAAAAGATTTTCTAAATCGTCATTTGCCTACAAATTTTTAAAACTTCCAATTCAACCCCCCTTTTGGTTAGCCTAGGGACTAGTTCATAAGGGCTTACATCCCTAACAAACTTTCAGTAACCTCCTGGTCGCTATCCAACTCTAAAGTGAGATCAAACTTCGGAGGAGGATTGATTTTTGTATAGTCAAAAGTAATTATGGCACCCCTTCTTCTTGGTTCTTCATTAGAACTTGTTTCAAGTTCGATGTAGATTGGGGGATTTCTATTTTCAACTAAAGGGCGGCCTCGACTGCGTGCTCGTTGGGCCATCCTTCTACCTCTTTGAGGTAAACTATTTGGAGGCCTAAAGATCACGCGCTCGACGTCGTCTTCACTACTTAAATTTTTTCTCTTTTGATTCTAGACTTTGTTTTCTCAATTTTTGAATTGCTTTTGAACCTTAACTTTCTGCTTTTTCCTCCTTGATGTTGATCTCTACCTTAAAATAGGTAGTGGACCCTTTAGGTACGTAGTATGTCACATCTTCATAGATCATGATCTCATGAATAGAGAATGGTTGCAGATCACCCTTAATTTCAAACTCAATGCCATCTTGTTGGTACTTGATGCACTGATGTAGGGTAGAAGGTGTAACAACTCGGGTTCTTGAGTTTATGATTTTGATGATAACAATATTATTGATTGGCTCTTTATTTCTCCTAGTGTTTGTTGTGTATACATATTTGTGTGTTGACTAACATTTCAGATACAACAGGCATCGGTCTTTGAAGATTCAAGGCTCAAGACTAGGTAGAATAGGTTATGTTGAAAGAAAATGTAATTTCCATTTATTTATTTTAACTTCTTGAGTCAAGTCCTGTAAAGGTGCATGATAGCCTGGTGACCGTGCACACACACACAATGGGAGAAAATTTAATGTTAAATATTTTAATTTTTCTGTACATCGTACTGTACGATCTGGATCGTACTGTACGATCTGGTGTTACAGAAATTAATTAAAATATTTTATTTTCTAAAAAAAAATTCTTTCGAAATATAACTAATCGTACAGTACGAACACCACATCGTACTGGATGATCTGGTATAATTAGAAACCCCGTCGATCATTAAATTAGGCAAAAATTTGAATTTGAAAATTATTCTATTCGTACTGTACGATCTTAATCGTATTGTACGATGCTTAAAATATTGCCTACTTTAATCCTGTGATTATTCAATCGAATCTGCATAATTTTGATATTTAGATCGTACTGTACGAACTGGATCGTACTGTACGATGATCAGAGACGATTTTGGTCGTCCCAGGATTCGTTCTGGACGAACTGCACTTCGATTGAACTAATCGTACTGTACGATTCTGAGATCGTACAGTACTAACAGGTCAAATTCTGCACATTGTACTGGATGATCCTGCGATCGTACTGTACGATCTTTGACGGCTGAATTGGGTTTTTAGGGTTTTTTGAAGCCCTCTATTTAAGCTTTCTCATAATACTTTGTAGAAGTCTTTTTGGGCATTCATTGAGTTGTTTTTCTTCTAAAGAAAGCTTGAAGAGAGAGCTTTGGGCTAGGGAGAGAAAGGGTGGAGTTTGTAAGAGAGGGAGAAGATCCTTGTGGGCTTCAAGGGAGTGTGAGAGGGGGTTTTCACACGGTTGCTCCGGTGAACTTGCACCTGAGTTCCTCCAAGAGTTAAGGTTTATCTTGAGGGAAGCTTTGGGAAGAAGAAGACCTCTTTGGTGTCAAAAGACCCGGCTACTCCGCCGCACCGGGGAAGGTGAAAGTGATTCAAGGTCCTCTGCCTCACCAGGAGGGTGAAAAGGAGTTCAGGTCCTCTGCCTCACCAGGAGGGTGAAAAGAAGTCAAGGTTCTCTGCCTGTGAAAGGAGTACGGTCCTCTGCCGCACCGGGTTGGTGGAAGAGAGTTTGTAAGGGCTTCTCCGCCTAGCTGAGGGGGCTAAAGGAGAGACACTATAGTGATAGTGCAATACCCGGAGAGGAGGCTCCGGGGAGTGGACGTAGGTCATAGTTTGACCGAACCACTATAAATCTGGTGTGCTCTTTCTAATTTTATTTTCTGCACTTTATTTTCATACATCTTATTTTCTATTATAACTGCTTGGTGAAAATCTGAGAACATTAATTTATTGTGATAATTAGAGAATAATCACCATCTTTATATAATAAATCATCAGCTTCCGCATTTGACTAGTTAAGTTATTATTGTAAGAAATCTAAAAAATCATAAATATTAGAACTCTTGGCGCATCTCGATCTTTCAAGTGATATCGAAGCATACACTTGACTTTCAGAAGGAACCATCCAATACACATGGATCAAGGGCCTACCTAAGAGCACATTAAAGGATGTCGCCAAATCAATTATATGAAATTTTACTTCAATTTTCAATTCTCCTATCTCTAGAAGAAGGGTAACTGAACCTAAAGCCTTCTTGTCCTTTTTATTGAACCCACGAAGCCCTAACTTGTTAGTTGAGAACTTGCTAGTATCAATTCTAAGGTACGTGAGAGTCTTTATATTCATCACGTTGGCCGATGCACCGAGATTAATGAGAACTCTTGATAACTTAAATTTGCCCACATTTACGGTAATATAAAGTAGAAGACTGTGCTCAATAATTTTGAGGAGTAAATCTTCGTTAGAGAAGGTAACCCCTAGGATTTCCTTGAAGTATAAAGCTTCTTCCTCAAAAGTTGAAGCTAATTGAGCTAAGCAAATCTCTGAGTCGAGAAGTGCTTTAATTAGAGTCTCCCTCATCTCTTTTAAAAGGATAAGGGCATTATAAATGCTCAACTTAGTAGGTAACTTCCTAAGGTGAGCTAAGATATTATAATCAACACTTAGAACATTAACATCAGGACCCAGTGGATTCGAAGGAAGTAGAGTTGGTTGTTGAGCAGGGATTTGGATCGGATCATTAGAAATAACTTATTTTCCTTTATCTTGAGGAGGTAGCCTAGGGGGTAAGACCTTGCCACCATATAGCTGTACTTGTACGATCTTATCAGAAGAATAAACTACAGAGGGGTCTACACTCTCCTTAGGCGATTGATTATCGTTATCTGAGTGGGAGTCTGAATCTAAAAAGTCTATTATGACGGGGCTCCCTTGAAAGTTAATTTCAAGGGTTTCACCATCTCATAAGATATCAGATTTGTCTCTCCCTAGAAGAGTAAAATCTGAGGAGCTAAGTGTTTAAATTTCTTGATTGATCTCAGCTTATTCTTGATTATTTTTAATAGAAGAGTCATTTAAGTTTTCATTCTCAATATTAATCACCAAAATATTTGTAGAAGGATCAGACTTTTTATTTAATTTTTGACCCTTTGCCTTTGATGGGGCAAAGTAAAAGTCAGATAATTTAAGTGGAGACAATGGTTTTGAGCCACCATCCACCACTTTTACACATCTCTCATCAACAAATTTCCTCTTTATAGAAGATTCACTCCTTTCATTTTTATTTAATACAGTAGTTCCTAAGACTACTGGAGAGGAAACTGTCCCAACATTCTCTTGCAAAGCCTCGAGGTTAACCTCCCAAATCGGGTCCCAGGCTCTCATCAATAACTGTTGAGAAAGATGAAAAGATTTATTAATCGACTTTTTAAATGCCCGGGATAGTGCTATATCTGAACCATCTTCAATGGATAGAGAAGAGTTAGAATTCTTACCTGAAATGGATTTAGCAGACCCTTGATCCGGATCGACCAGGTACTCCTTTGCAATTATGATATTACCTTGACGAAAATTCTTTTTGAGCTAGTCCTTAAAGATAATACAGTCTTCGATTGTGTGGCCTAACATGCGATGGTAGGGGAAAAAAGTTGGATTATCCTTCTTATTTTTCGCTTCCGGCTTCTTGGCCTCCGGCAATCAAAAATCTATCTTCTTCTAAAGACTCTTGAAGATCTTTCTCAACGACTCCCTTTTAAATGGATAAGTACGAGCTAATCTCTCTTTAAAAGAAATCAGGTGAGAATCTCTTGTAGGTTGAGAGGTTACCTGAAAAGATGAAGATTTCTGAGTTTGTGGAATTGGAGGATTACTGGACTAAATATTCATTGGTTTCTTCCCCTTATCGACAGCTGAAACCATTATTGTTCTCTTTTCAAAGGACTTCAATGGTTTACTAACTTTCTTCTCATCAGTAGAATCCTTCAGGAATGGCATTTTAGAAGCCTCTTCCTATAGATTACTAGCCTTATTCAAAAGTTTTTCAAAAGTTTTGATAGTGAATCCCTTCAGAAGAAAAGTAATAGGCCTGTGGATATTCTTTAAAATAATCTCCACTGCGTGTTTCTCTTGTAACTGAGGTTCACACTTCATCAAGAGGTTTCACCACCTCAAGATGTACTCAACCAAAGACTCACCATATTTCTATTTTTTAATGATGAGATCACCAACAGTTACACACTGCTGAGCTCCTGAGAATCTCTTTAAAAATAGACTCTTGAGCTCTGTGAATGTTTTCACTGAACTGTTAGGTAGATCTACATACCACTCAAAAGTAACACAGGACAGACTACTCATAAACTAGCAAAAAAGTAAAGCATTCGACCCTTCTGCGTTGCAACAGCTCGCTCAAAAATTTGCCAGATGTTGTCTTGGGTTTTCTAAACTGCTAAAAACTTTGAATGAAGGTGTCCCAAAGCCTTTATGATAAGAGACTAAATCATAATCTTCAGGGTAAGGTTTACCCTTTGGAATAGATATAGTCCCTTGAGAGTGGGCTAAGGCCTCCCTTACCTGAGTCTCAATCATCTGGAGGATATCTTTATTGGTTGGAGAGGTTGGGGAAGCAACTTCTAGAGTTCTGGGGCTTAATTTTATTTTTCTGCTGTGCTTACTGACTATATGTGTTATAGGTTGTAACTACTCAGACTGAGACTGCTGAACCTTAACCATCTGATTCTGCATTTATTCCATTTTTAACATCATATGTTCAATCTTTCTCTCCAGACTCTTGATGTACTCATCCTTTTCATTCAATTTGATTGATCCATCAGAATCTGAATCTACAGCTGCAGAGGCTTCTTCCTTACCAGATCAGTATCTTGAAGGCTCAGCATCTTTATTTAATACTCGAGTTTCAACCATACAAATACTTCCAGCTGAATCCTCTTCCATTAAATCATTAGCTTCTAGATCGAAGGCTTTAATTACCATCTTCTTAAGTATATCTCTTATTTCCTAGACCACCTCATCGACTGGTCTACCCTCAATTAATTCAATGTTGATGGGTAGGTACCCTTTATAGTTGATCATTTCTTCAAACTCATCTGCTCCTAGCTTGGCAAGGATTTCTTAGACTTTTAAATCATCAGCAGTAGGTTTCGCTATCAACTGATCTAGCATTTCTTGATCATCATCTAGCATTATCCCCTCCCCTCCGACTGTCCTAGGCTCAGTAGTCACAAGGGTGACATCCTTGGTAGGGTGAGCTATATCCACCTTAAATGGTGATGGAGGAGCTTGAACAGTAGGAACTACAACATCAATAAGAATGGAATCCTCACATCCCTAAATAGGAAGTCGGGGGACCTTAACAGGTACCTGGACTGGAGTGTTGAATCCCAACAGATCTGCTCAAATTCATCGGTACCTATGGCTCATCTAAAGACATTGGCCTCTTTCCCTTAACATAAACTAATTATAGGTCTTTAACAATTTCCTTTGACTTAGATATCACAGGGGCCAACTTTGAGAATCTTAAAGGGGGAACTGGAGGTCTACTGCTGAGAGGGTGACCCCTACCAGATCCAGTTAACACTATCTCCTCTAACTTGACAGACGGGAGGCGAGGCACCCAATGATATCCATCCACTAAGACTGAGGCAATGGGTTGTTTAACAAACTTTTTGTTTCTCCTCACTGGCTGAGGAGTCAGGTTCTTTGCTTTAGATCTTTCTTCCTTTAATACTTCCTTCTCAAGTTTGTGTGAGATCACCCCCTTCAGGTGTCTCACATATTATTCTTTTGTTTGACCTGTCTCAGCAACACAGGTGTGGATGATATTTCTTAACATCCTGGTTCTTAAAGTGTGCTTCTCCTTTGTGGTCCTCTTAATAGAATAGTCAATCGGGCTAGGTAGAGAGCTAGCAATCCGTGCAACTCTCTCCTCCCTTGTAGCAACTGTAAGGGGGTAAAAATGACTCCCTTTCAGGAGTGGAGAAGAGGCAGGGATAGACAGCTCCTCAGCAGCCTCAGGCTCAACTAAACTTATAGCATTCTACTCAGCAATCTTTCTGGACTTGGTGATCTTCTTTCTCACCGTTCTCATATAATTCTTCCTGGCACTCTTGGTGCCAAACAGTGTTCCAGAACTAGAAGACCCCTTCTCAGCCGTAGACTTAATTTCAGACTTGTTTTCCTCATTCTAGACTGAGGGTCCAGAAAGTGTAAGGGTAGCACCTACTGCCAGCTCTAGCATGGGGGGAAGGTCACTTATTTCCCCCACTGCTAACTCAACTACTGGACCATTCTCGCCCTCAGCAATGAGGTTAATGATTGTCCCTCCATTTATGGACAGCTTCAGAGTCTTAAAACCCATTCCAAAATGAATAGCATTACTATGGATTAGCTCTTTGACTTGAAGGTCTCGGTAAATTGAGAAAACAGTTTTCCTGCCATTGTAGAGAATTTGATTGTCTAAAATATGAAAGAAGAAAATTTGAATCAGAACTTTGAATTTGAATTTGAAAAGAAAATTTTTATATTTTCTCGTGTAAATTAAATTATAAGAACTATAATCCGATATATAATAATAAAATATAAACATCAATTTTGACTTGAAGAAAATTTGAATTTTCCTCGTATATGTTTAACTACAAGAGAATGTTATAAAAAGACATATAACAACGATGATCTGGATTTGATTTGAATGGATTTGACTGGAGATTTGAAGTTTTAAAAATTGAAAAAATTTTCTTGAGTATTTGAAACTCAATAAGTTGAATTTGATGTCAACTTGATAGTTAACAAATTTCAAGGAAAATTAAGAAGTTTCAACTCGACTCTATTACCCCACTGATTAGGCTAGGGATAAGATATCAGAGATTCATTTTGGTAGAAAGATTGGATCTTTGAATCTAAATTTAGAAGTGATAAAATTTACATTGGACATGTTATACTATAAGAGAATGTTATAGTAATACACATGACAACGAAGATTAGATTTGACATGAAAGGGATTTCAGAAACTCAAAAATTTGGTAGCATCTCTCCTTACTTTTTGAAACTCGAGGTATTGAATTTGCATTCAACGTGATGGTTTACAAATTTTAGGGAAGATCCTATAGAAATGAACTCGTCTCTTTTATCTTGTTGAAGAGTTCAAGGTAAAATGTTAGAGTTCGAAGATTTGAGAGATACTGAAACTAGACATTATTCTTGGAAAGGATTGGATTTGCATTGTCAAATGTTAATCTACAAAAGATATTGTAGGAGAACCTATGATAAATGATGTTTAAAATTGAAGAAGTTAAAGAAGATGTTTTGAAAACTTGAAATTTTGGTAGTATTTCCCCTTATTTTTGAAACTTGAGGTGTTGAATTTGCATTCAACACAACAGTTTATAAATTTTAGAGAAGATCTTAAAAAAATAACTTGACTCTTTTATCCCGATAAGTGATTTGGGGTGAAATGTCAAAGATTGAATCGACTGAATAAAATTAAAGGTGCATTACATATATAACTATGATGATTATTGTAGGAGGATACATTGCAATGATCGCTAGAATTGAACAATTTGGAAAAGGAAAAAGTTTAAAAATATGGCATCATCTCCCCTTATTTTGGAACTCAAGGTGTTGAACTTGAGTTCAACAAAAGGTTCACAAAATTTTAAATAGGGAGATGCTAAAATGTTGACCCAACTCTTTCATCCCGACGAGTAATTCAGGATTGAAATGTCGAAGGTAAACTTCGCTAGAAGGATCAAATTTTGAATTGAGTTTGAAAATGACTTATACATTCACTCACATATATTGGATTGTAAAAGTTACAGTCCAATATATAGTGATATAGGGTATATGTCATTTGGATTTTGAAAGAAATTTAGACTTTGACAAAGATTTTGAGAGTTTGATTTTTGAAGTTGGGGGGACCTTCTATAAGTTATATTACTTAGCATGCTATTGATTAATCTAAGCAAGTGAGTTTCTAACATTTATAAAAAGGTTTGGATAGGATTTGGCTTGACTCTTTTGCTCTACCAATTAACTTGGAGGCAAAAATGTCAAAGCCCAATATTGAGGGAGGTTTCCTACACTCACCTCTCTTTTCATATGTCTTAATTGAGTTGATCACACTCACCCAAGAGAGAAATGGGTAGAGGGACCAACAAAAAAAAGGTAGTTAAAATTACCATTACAACAAAATTCGTAGCACTATTAAAGATGCAGAGAGAGATTTTTTCCAGCGAAGTCGCCATTTTTGTTATGATTGAAAAAGATATAAGTTTTGAAATGTTAATTATCTTAGGGAATAATCTAAAAATTGACATTTAAATTTTAATCCTAAAATTAAACATCTATTAGTGATGATATACTACCTCGAAAGGTAGAGATAAAATCTCCTAATGAGTTTAAATTTAGAATCGCAAATCTAATCCTGAATATCATAGCTGGATTCAGGAGGGAACCACATATGATCCCAAAGGATCATAATGAAGTTCAATCAAATATCTAGCTATGATAATCTGGATAAATTATCGTTGATTTCATATTCAAAATTATATCAATAAATAACATATCATCCCAAAGGAAGAAAATATCATTCATTATTAATTACTCGAATATGATGATTGTTTGATTTCCCAAAGGTAATTAATTAAGGGTTTTGAAAAAATTTGATTTTGAAAATCAGGTCTGGGTTTCTAAATCACCTACGAGCACAAGCCCTCGTAGTTAATTACATCATAGGAAATCAAAAATTTCCTACAAACACTTTCGATTAAAATAACAATACGAATTTCATTTAGATTTTTGAAGCTTGATGTCAAAGGAGGTAGGGACTGGAATTTCAAATGGGACTAGTTCAAGGTTGAACAGTTCTTTCTGGAGGTCAAAGGAAGAGGGGTAGGAGGTGTCTTAAGATTCTGAATCACTTCAGAAACACCCCAACCTATCTTAAGTGTTGGGCTTGAATTGGATTGAAAGAGATTTATATTCGAGTGATTGATTTTATTAGAGAGTGAGAAGTAGATTCCTGGAGGTTGAGGTCTTAAGATTAAAAATCTATCTCAGAACGTAAGTCTAAAATGGGTACTAAAAATTAGTAACCTGGATCTTAGCTAATGCAATGCAATCCTGGACTTACCCCGGCCTGGATTGGGGAACCAGCTAAATCACCTAGACGCTTCAAAACCATGTGTCCGGTCTTTATGAAAGAGTGGTTAGGGATGTTATTTAAGATTAGTTTAAAGAGAGCGGGGCCGATATCTAGAGCTGATTCCTAATTGACCCCTTAACTTATGTCGGGTGAAATGCTTAAACTAAAGTGCTTAAACAAAAGTGCAATTAATATTTTAGACATTTTTAAGTTTGTATCTAATGCAATGTGTGCAAATTTACTCGATTAAATGCTTAAAAATCAGAATGAAGTAATTTTAAAAATGTATAAAAATAAAATTTTCCCTATATATTACACAATAACTCCTTGACAGGACTGCACCATAATAGGTTAGGTGGCCTGCTAGAACTCGTAAGTGGGGAGGTGCCTAATAAGGAAGAGAAGTTTTAATATGTATGCATGAAAAACTCCCAGTGGTTCGAGCTTACTTCTTAAAGGTGTTAGAGTTTCTATTTGAGCCTAAATATTTTAAATTTGTTGAAATAGAAATAGTTTTAAACGTGTCATCATGAGCCTCCATTCTGATTCCAGGCTAAAACGAAGATCGACATGCAAAAGTACCAAAAAATTTACTAAAAGCATGTAATCCAATATCGCAATCAATATATCAATCGAATTAATCAAATAATTAAATCAATTAAATTTCAAATTCAAATTAAAAGTCCATAGGCAAGTGCCCTTTAATATTACAACCTAAGGTTTACAGGAAAAGTAAAGTGGCCAGGTACCACTGACTACAACCTGGATTCTACCCCTAAGACTCAAGTGACTTCGAGATTTGGGATTCTTCTCATTCTCCACTTCTTCATCCTCCTAGAACTCTTTGTATCGTCGGGTCCGAATATCCAAATGAAAAGAAACTCCCCTTGGGTAAGGGTGTTATCTTTTCTCTTTGGATACTTGAAAGTATCCTAAACTATATTTCTAAGTGAAGAGGTACCCTCCCCTAAGGGATGTCACTCTTCTCCTTGGAATCCAGTTTGGATCACTATCATCCCATCTCAAAGCACTTAAAAGAGTACAACTCAATTTCAAATTAAATTACATTAATCAAAAATGAAAATCTAAACTCGATCTTACATGGTTATCCAAATAATCAACAAATATATTTGACATCCCAAGCAGTTATAATTAATCACAATCATTTAATATTTAAAATTAAAATACTAAAATCACATCCATGCTTGGTCATGCTCTTTTAATCTTAAAGGGGGACTTAAGCAAATTTTTGAAGCACTTATAAAAAATAATGTCAATTTTAAAGCTTTAATTATTGCTCCCTTTAATTTAATTACTCTGTACGAGCATGGCCACCTGTATAAGATTGAATTAGTATAAATTGACTCTAACCTAGGGGTAGATCTAACGCACGATCAATCAAATCACAGAGTATAGTAAATAAATGAACAATCATAGTAATTCTACTACTAGCAAACATCATGCAATAAAAGCTAAAAAACCCGACACACAACAGAAAAATAAACATCATCCTAGCCTAAGACTAGAGTTGGTTGTCCTATCAAATCATATAAAGTGTGTGTAGGAGGCTATGTGGCTTTGATAGGTCCTAAATAGGACACTTGATTAAAGTTGTTTGAGTTCTGGTCGGTTGAAAGGCTTAAAGGAATTTTAATTTGAGTTTAAGTCTTAATGATTTAAAATTTATTTTAAAATTGATTTTGATTTTTTATTGGATATCACCTTTGTTGCACACCGAGGCCGTGAAGTTTATTTCACCTTTCTTGGGGCTAATTTAATAGTCTTGTAGGCTTGGGTTAACTAGTAGTACTTGGTATGATTAATTAAATTTGATTTGATTAAGTGTTTGAGAGTTGATGAATTTTATTTAAATTGATTGGTTACTACTTTTAATGTTAAATTAAGATTTTCTGGAATTTTAAATGATTTATTGAATTTTGAAATTTTCTAGATTATTTTAATCATTTAATTAAAGAGTCAAAAGTTGAATTTTTAATTAAAAGTGATTTCTAGAAAGTTAATATTCTTATAAAATACTAGACCTTAATACAATCAGTTAAACTGTAAGTACGCTGGAATTGGATTTTTCTATATTTTATTATGAAGGTTTGAAGTTTTGACTTGATTTTGAACTAAGTTTGACCAAGAGTTAACTTTTCCAAATTTATTTGATTTTTTGAAACTTGATATTTTTAATAAATATTAGACCTTAATATGAGTTGAATGCCTTTGAGTTTGACTGATTTGGAGTTTATTTGAATTAGTTATGAATTTTCAAAGTTTGGTGAATTATTTGAATTATTTAATTTGTTTAATTAAAAGGCTTTTCATGATTTGAATCCAAATGACCTCCAAACTTCTTGAAATCACCTCCAAAGATCAGGAATGATCTAAGGAGTGATTATCAAGTGCTTGAGAGATTTTTGGAATTTTTAATTATTTTTAATTAATTAAACTAATTAATTATTAAGTTTCCCTTAAAATTAAATTATTCTTAAAATTGAAGTCCAGTCAAGAGACTTTTATTTTTTGTTGATTAATGGTTCAATTTTGGTTAGTCAGAGGTTTTACGTGTAATTTTTGGGTTTAAATTTGATTTATTACATTTTTTGGAATATTTTAGGGCTTAATTAAGGTTTAATTTTGAATAAGTTAATTAAGGGGCTTAATGACATCAAAATTCAGTGGAAAATTTTCTTAGGACTGAGAGTGTCACTAAGTTCAAATGGTTTGAGTTTCAAGTCAATAGGATGTGTATCCTAATTTTTATAATTTTTTTAAGTTTTCTAATCAAGTCCTTAATTATTATCCTTAATGATGTCACTATGTTTAATGGGTTTGAATCAAAATTTCTAGACCTTTAACTTAGCATATACAAAAGTATGCACAAACACAATCAATTCCTAAATCTAAGAGAGCCTTAAAGCTAGGTGGTGTGTGTACCCTAAGCATGCAAATAAAGCTTAATTAATTAAAGGATAATCAATGAATAATTAACATATTAATTACTCATTGATTAACCACTATTCCCCACTAATCCTGTTCAAACACACTTAATCTATGTTTAGAATTCTATGGGATCTCTCAAACAACTAAAATTTAAATACCTATAATTTTAAAATAATATTTTCAATATATATGTATATATATATACACTTGAAAATAGAATATTTAAGATAAATATTTCAAAATACTATTAAAATAATTGTAAAATATCATTAAATAAATTTTAAAAAAATTGAGAGACCTTCTGATTTTTTTTTGAAAATAGATTTTTAATTTTGAAAATATTTAATACAATGCTTAATTACATATCAGTTAAATATCAAAATATCTAAATAATCAAAATTAGTTGAAACTAATTAAGTTTTTAATTTTGAAAATATTTTTAAATTAAAATTCTCAATTTTCTAAAAATTTTAAGGTGTTACATATATTTTTATGATTTAAATTAAATTTAATTTAAATTTTTGAAATCTTAAGTTAATTGAATTATTTAAATTAATTAAAATATTAATTAATATTCAAAATAATTTTAAATTAAATTGAATTAAGTTTAATTATTTTCTAGAATTTCAAGTTATATAAAGTTATTTTAATTTAATTTTATATAAGTATTAATTAAATATTTAAACATTTAATTAATAGAATATTATTTAACATATATATATATATATATATATATATATGTCTTACATAAATTAATTTAAAAAAATAAATATTCAAAATAATTTTTTTAATCAAAAATTTTAAAATTAATTTCAAAATAATAATAAAATAATTAATAATATATTTTAATAATATTTAAGTGCATATTAACTTTAAAATATTTAATATTAAGTATTTGATTAAAATAATTTCAAAATATAATTAACATTTTTAATTAATTTTATTTTAAAATTAAAGTATTCATTTTTCTTAAAATATTAATTTTTTTATTTAAAATAATTTTTTATTTAAAATTTATTTTAAAATCATTTTTTAAGTTCTGGCGGCACGGAGGCCACATGGCGATCGGTGGTTCGCTGGGCAGAACCGCACTAATGATTGGTAATGATTAAAATGACGGTGCAATCATTACCGTCTGATTAAAGCAGCGGTAGGACCCACGCGGTTCACTAATCCACGTGGACGCATATCCATGGCCGTTAGATCATCCGTGTGAAGGAAACAACGACCCAGATCAAATCCCGCAGTTTGATCTCACGGAGAGAGATCAGATGGCAGACATTTGATCCCATGGTTCTAGATCAAGGGCCCAGATGCCGCCGGACGATGGGATTAATCGCAGGACCAAGCCTGCAGTTAATCAGAGCAGTGGTAAGGATCGATCTAGACCGTTGATCGCATGATTAACGGTCCAGAAAATATACACTCGCAGAATACTACGAGTGACGCCCTAGAAGCAATTTTTGCTTCATTCTTGCAATCCAGACCATGAAAACTTATGAAATTTTAAACAAACATTCCCTATATGAATAGAAATGATGGTGAATGATTTGTTTGGCTTAAAATATGAATAATGAAAAGCTATTTTACTCTAATCTAAGTGACCTAGGGTAAGGGATTTTAGAGAAACTAACCGTTGGATTGGATCGATTTCAAGTTCTCTAAATTTGTAGTATGTCCATGCTTAGATTTGTAGAAGACCACTCGAACAGATAACATCGGGATCGAGGGCCTCGAGCTTAGGATAGATTTGAGCTAGGTTCACCGGAGGGCTCATCATTGGCGAGGTTTTGATGGTGGATCTTGGTCAGGGATTGAATGAGAGCTCAAAATAGGGTATTACTCTATTCAAACATCCCCAGGCCATTTGGATGGCTGGGATCAATTTGGAGGCTTGCTGGGATGTTACCACCTGCGCTGGGGTTGTTGGGGTGGAAGAGAATCAAAGGACCATAGGACATCCTAGGTGTAAAGCTTGTTTTGGTCCCCAATAGGGCATAGAAGCAATAGGGGCAGTTGGATATTGATCCAATGATTGTGATAGGCTCTACGAAGTTTCAAGAGAATATTTGAACAGCTGGAGGGGTTTAAATTAAAATGGATTAAGTGTTTAGAACCATCTTAATCCTTTAGGAGATCATTTGACCACCCATTGACTGTTCCATGCATGCTGAGGTGGTAGCAAGGAGGTCTTAAGGAGCTGCTTGGGTAGAGTCTTGAGGGCTCAAATGAAAATACATAGAGATTTGATTTGCACTATGAGGATTTGGCCAACATAAATGGGTTGACTTGGTCAACTTGACTATGGTTTGAGTCATGTCATATCAAGGATATTCAAGATGTTAAATGAAATGGGTTCAAAGGTTCTCAAATGAATAAGGCTTAACATTTGAGTGGAAAGGCACATAGGATTCATGATTTTAATCATAGGTCAATATTTGACCAAGTCAAATCAAAGTGACTTGTCTCATGAATAGGCTAGGAAATATTTAAGGTATCAAGTAACATAAGTTTGAGAATTTGATAAGATTTGAGTGTACTTGAAGTTAGATTCAATGCAAAGGTGGTTTAAGGGTTGATCTGGTCAACCTAGGTTGACTTAGTCAACCAGGTCAACCCAGGATCAGGGGTTGAGCTCAACAGGTTTGAAATGGTGAATGGGGTCTGGTAGAGGTGATTTTAGGGTTTGCAATGGTCATTTAGATCAAATGACCTGATCAAGCCCTTAATGGGCCTAATGGGTCAACTAGGTTGACTTAGTCAACCAAGTTGACCTAGGGGCAGGGACTGGGTTCAATCAGTTCAAAATAACATTTTGAGTCTACTGGTGGTGGTGTCAAGGTCTGAGGAAGTCATTTGGTCAAAATGACATGTTTAGGCCCTTAATGGGTTATTCGGTCAACTTAGGTTGAGTTTGTCAACCAGGTTGACCCATGGGCTAGAAGTGGGTCTAATAGATTGGGTTTGACATTTGAAAATTATTGGAAGTGGTTCCTAGCAATTTGGAGGTTATTTGATTTGAAATGGGCATTTGAACCCCTAAGGGGTATTTTGATCATTTTGACCTCTAGTCAACTCAAGGTCAAAATAAATCCAAAAAAATGCAGTTTAATGTTTAATGAATTAGGATTAAAGGTCTGGATGTGGTTAGAAGCTTTAGAGAAAGCTCCAAGGTCAGGATCCACTGGGTGGCAGGTCCAGTGGCATAGGCCATAAATATTTGAAGGTTTTATAGCCTTTGAAAATCAATTCAATTTTTAGGGTTAGAGACCTCAGAATGAGCTCAAATTTGGAGGGTTGCCTCTAGAGACATGTCACATCAGTATGCAACTGATAGACTCTAAATCAGAAGTCATTTGACTAGGTTTTGAAGTGTTCAAAGATTCATTGGAAAAGGATTTTAGGAGTCAAACCTTTGGCCTTGGATTTTGGGTTGAATATCTCGATTTGATCTAGATTTTGATTGAGGTTTGAATTGAATTAAGATCTGGATTATCTAGATTTTAAGATTGACTTGAAGTCTAGATTTGATTTGAATATTGATTGATCTAGAGTCTGGATAGATCTAGAACATGGGCAGATCCTATGGTCTAGAGTAAATCTCGAGGTCTGGATTGCTCTAGAGTCTGAAGTCTAGGAGTATCCTAAGGTTTAAAGTTTAGTAGTATCCTAAGGTCTGGGATATAGAATGATCTTAGGATCTAGGTAGATCTAATATCTAGAGTCTATGAAGAATCCTAGGGTCTAGAGTAGATCCTAGGATCTAGAATCTGGGAAGGATCCTAAAAGGATTCTAGAACCTCAATAGATCACAAGTCTAGAATTTAAAGGATCCTAGTATCTAGAATAGATCCTAAAGTCCTAGATAGATCTGTAGATTGAATATAGATTGAACTAAAATCTAGATTAATCAGAGGATGAAATTATCTTGAGATCAAGGATTTGATGTAAGATTAGATTAATCCTGAGGTCAAGATTGATCCTAGGGACTAAAATGATCCTAAGGTTTGGATTGGTCCTACTGACCTCATACAAAAATAAGGTCAATAAATGGACCCCCAATATGTGTAATAGAATGAAGTTCTATTACACATATTGGCGTTGACCGAATAGAAAGGTCAGATCTAAAATTTTGATCCTAAGGGCAAAAGAAATTTATCCCTGGGGAATCAGGGTTTGAATTGAGATTAGGGTAGTGCCACGGGGGACGTACTCTATCACTAATAAGTCTATTCATAAAGGTAGGGGAATCCTAACCTTAAAGGAAGGGGAAACTGGATGATCCTATAGGAAGAAGAAACTCCTAACTAGAAAGGACCTAATTTGAATTTGACTCTAAGGGAAAGGACATCCTAACCTTAGAAGATTAAATTTGAAATGATAATTAGGTAGTGCTGGGGATAAGGTACTCTACAATTAGTAGACCTAGTCCTAGGGGAAGGAAGAAAACCTATCCATAAGGAAAAGAAAGCTTTAATGATCATATAGGGAGGAAGGACTCCCAACTATAGAGGATCAAGTCTGAGTTTTGATTCGAAGGAAAGGGAAAACCTAACCCTAGATGAAAGGGGATTAATTATGAAATTTGATTTGACACTAGGGTAGTGCCATAAGGGGCATATTTTACCACTAGCAGATCTAATCCTAAGGGAAGGGGATACCTAACCTTAAGGGGAAGAAGAGTAGATAATCGTATAGGAAAGAAGAACTCCTAACTACAGAGGATCAAATTTGAATTTTGATACTAGGGTAGTGCCACGAAGGCCATACTCTACTACTAGCATATTTAATCCTAAGGGAAGGAAGAAGTACCGAACCTTAAGGAGATGAAAGTTTGATTTAAAATTTTAAATTGAATCCAGGATGGTGCCACGGAGGACTCACTCCATCACTGGGAGTCTAATCCTAAGGGAAAGAGAAAACTAACCCTAAGGAAAAGAGAGTTGAATGATCTTATAAGAAGAAGGAATATTACTTCCTATAGAAGATCAAGCCTGGGATTTTGAGTTCTAAAAGTGGGATGGTGCCAGAGAGGGCGTTATCCATCACTAGAAGATCAAATCCTAAGGAGAGAACATGTGATGACTCACATCTGTCCTTAAGGAAAAGAAAATTTGAGGACCCTGTGGGAAGGAAGTATTGCTTCCCACAGAAAGTCAGATCTTGATTTTGAACCTAGGATGGTTCCATAGAGGGCGTACTCCATCATTAGAAGATCTAATCCTAAGGAAAGAAGGCACGATGACTCACATCTATCCTTAAGGAAAAGAAAACTGGAAGATCCTGTGAGAAGGAAGCATTGCTTCGCACAGAATCAGGTCTGGAGTGATCGTATGTGAGAAAAACTTGCTTCACATAGAGGATCAAGTCTGGTTGGTCCTATATATAGGAAACTTGCTCTACATAGAGGATTAGGTCTGGATGATCATGTGTAGAGGAAATTTGCTCTACACAGAGGATCGGGTCAGGATGATCATATATAGAGGAAACTTGCTCTATATAGGGGATCATATGTTAATTGATCATATGTGAAGGAAACTTGCTTCACATAGAGGATCAGGTCAGGATGATCGTATATAGAGGAAACTTACTCTATATTGAGGATTGAATTTGATATTTGAAAATATGGTGGTGCCATAGAGGGCGTGCTCCATCACTAGAAGATCTTGTGGAGAGGAAACTTGCTCTACATGAAAGATCTAATCTGGATGATTATGTGTAGAGGAAACTTGCTCTACATAGAGGATTGAGTCATGATGATCGTATATAGAGGAAACTTGCTCTATATAGAGGATCGGGTTTGAATTTTGAAAACTTGAGACTAGGATGGTGTCCGAGAGGGTGTGATCCATTACTAGTAGGTGATGATATTAGGAGGAAGTTTGCTCCATATCAAACCAAGATTGAATTTTGAAAATTTAGGATGGTGTCATAAATGGTGTTATCCATCACTAAACGATCTTATCTTAAGGTAAGAAAGTGTGGTGACTTACATTTAACCTTAAGAAAGGAGAAATAGGATTTTGAGATTTTAAAACTTGAATAAAATTGAGTCACTTTGATTCAAAAATTAAAGAATTTATTGATTTGAAATTTGAGCTATATCAAGCATAGTATCTCTTGAGGAATCGCCCATTTATAGGGAGCATTGGATGATTTCCTTTACAATCCACTAGCTGAAAAGTGCCTCCTTCGTAGAGTATTTCTACTATGAAGGGTCCTTCCCAGGTTGATTTAAACTTTTCGCCGAGCTTTCTGTGAGCTAAGATAGGCCTCTGAAGAACAAAAACCAAGTCGCCTACTCGGAAGGTTCTAGGTCGCACTAACTTATCATGAGCTTGAACCATTCTGACTTTATAGAGTTTTAGATTTTGCTGGGCTTGGAGACGACGTTCTTCAAGACCCTCGAGTTCTTCTAGTTAAATTTATACATTCTGTTCTGTTGTGATCTGGTTTTGGACTGCAGTTCTGAGTGAAGGGATTTGAATTTCCAGAGGGAGTACGGCCTCGAACCCATACACTAGTGCAAATGGTGTGGATTGGGTCAGGGTTCGATATGTGGTCCTGTAGGCCTACAAAGCTTCCACCAACCTCTCATCCCACTGACATTTATTGTCATCCAGGGTCTTTTTGATGATTTGAACCAAGGTTTTATTGAAGGCCTCAGCCAATCCATTAGCACGTGGATAATAGATTGCTGAGTATCTCCAATAAATAACATGGTGACTTGTAAAGTTATTGATCTTTGTAAACTTGAAAGCGGACATATTATCGGATATGATTCTGCGGGGTACGCCGAATCGATATACAATATAGTCACGAAAGAATTTCATTACATGGTGTGATGTTATATTTCTCAGTGGAACTACTTCTGCCCACTTTGAAAAGTAATCAGTCACTGATAAAATGAAGTGATAGCCCCTTGAAGAAGGAGGGTCAATTGGTCTAACGATATCGGTGCCCCAACTTTTAAAGGGCCATGAAGCTATCATGAGGTGCAACACATTAGGCGGCTGATGTAAAACCACACTATGAACCTGACACTGATGAAAATATTTTACAGTTTTTATGCAATCATCAATCATCATAGGCTAGTAGTAACCAAGTCTTTTGATTTTCATTTTCATCTTAGGACCCGATTGATGAGCACCATACAGTCCAGCATAGATTTTATTAAAGATCTTCAGGGCTTCTTGTTTATCTAAATAACAGAGCAACCTCTAATCAAACGATCGACGGTACAATGTATGATTGACTAGTGCATAAGATAGGGCACATTTCTTGATTTGATTGGCAAGTGACCTTTCGTGGGGAAGCTTGCCTTCTTGAAGATACTTGACTATTGGTTGTCTATAATCTTCTTCTTCATCGACTACTGAAGAGGTAGAAAGGACCTGGGGAGATTGTTTATTGAGGTATTCCAAATCTATAGGAGATAAGACTTGACAACCCTACAGTTCTATAGGGATAGAATCTTCTTCTGGACAGGCAAATTCTTTTGCAAGCTTTGCTAAGACATCCATCAAGGAATGGCTTCCACGAGGAACCCTATACATAGTTACAATGGGAATTTTCTCAAGCAAGTGTATTATGTACTAGTGATATTTTAGGAGTTTAGGATTCAAGACCTTATAGGTCCCTGCAATCTGGTTAATCACTAGTTGAGAGTCACCATAGACCTTAATCTCTTTAATGTCCATTATGATTGCAAGTTCCAGGCCAGTTATCAAAGCCTCGTACACAGCCTCATTGTTCGTATAAGGTTTTGATAAATGGTAGAAAAAGTGCATCATTCCCTTATCCGGTATTATGAAAACTAAGCCGACTCTAACATTTCTAGGAATAGTGGATTGAGGTATTTTACCCTGTTGAGAGGACACTACACAATCAAAATATATTTCCCAGGTTTGAGTATTGGATTCTTCAAAACTCATGATTTGCTCATTAGGTAAATCATCTTTTAGAGGAGATTCCGCCTGTAGCGGGTATGCCACAAGGAAGTCAGTGACAGCCTGCCATTTTACAGCACATAGGGGAATGAAAGTGGTTTCAAATTGAAGAAATATCATAGACCAACGAGCTAGATGTCCTGACAATGTGGGCCAGGTCATAAGATATTAGAGGGGGTTGACACTGGAAATCAAATTCACTTGGTGAGAAAGCATGTAATGCCTTAGTTTTTATGCTGCAAAAACTAAAGTAAGACAATATTTCTCAATTCTGGATAACAAATTTCTGTTGGAAGGAGTCTCCGACTTAGGTAGTAGAGAGCATTTTTTTCTCATCATCGTTAACTTGAGCTAGGAGGGCCCCGAGAGATTCGTCAAGGGCTGAAGTGTAAAGAATTAAGGGTCTCCCTGGAATGGGGGCTGCTAAAACTAGCAGATTTGTCAGGTATTATTTGATTTTTTTAAAAGTGGATTGACATTTCTCATCCCAAATGAATTTGGCATCCTTTTTAGCCAGGACAAAAAATGGTTGACATCTTTCAGATAGATTAGAAATGAATCTTCTTATATATGCCAGTCTGCCCTGAAGAGATCTTAGTTGAGTAAGACTCTTAGGAGGCGGCATATTTAAGATAGCTTCAATTTTGGTAGGATCAATTTCAATTCTACGGTGCCTGACTATGAAACCTAAGAATTTTCCAGACCTGATGCCGAAAGCGCACTTCAAAGGATTCATTTTAAGGTCATAGCAGTGCAACTGCTCAAAGATGATTCTTAAGTCATAAAGATGAGCCTCTTTCACTCTACTCTTGATAGTTAAATTATCGATGTAGCATTCGACTTGATTATGGATTAAGTCGTACAAGATATGAGTCATGGCCCGCTGGTAAGTTGCACCAGTATTTTTGAGGCCAAAGGACATCACTTTATAACAAAAGATCCCTATAGGACTTTTGAATGCAGTGTTTCTCTCATCTTCTGGGGCCATCTTAATTTGGTTATAACTAGACGAGCCATCCATAAAGGAGAAAACAACATGCGAGGAGGCAATGCCCACCATAAGTTTTGGGATTGGCAAAGGAAATTCATCCTTAGGATATGCCTTGTTCATGTCTCTATAGTCAACACAGACTTGAATTTGATCGTTCTTCTTTTAAACTGGTACGACGCTGGCTACCCAAGAGGGATATTATTCCTCTCAAATAAATTTAGCTTTAGCCAACTTTTAGACTTCATAAATGACTTATTATTCGATCTTCATATACATGTGTCATGGAGCTTATTTAACAGGAATGACATCATGGCAGATTCCAAGTTTATGAACTGCCACGTTAGTGGACAACCCTGGCATTTCATCGTATGTCCAAGCAAAGAAATCCTTATACTCGAATAGAAGTTTAATTAGATCCTTAGACCCATCCTTACTCTACAAAGAACTTATGAAGGTGGGGCGAGGGTCATCCTCTGTTCCAAGGTTGATTTCTTTAAGTTCATCATCTGTTAATTTAATTTCTTCTTTGAATTCAGGGGGTGCATCCTGAACTTGAAGTTCATCAGAATCATCTAAAGTCTCCAAACAAAGTCCATCGAGTGAATGTATGACTTCAGTAGAGACATTTTTAAATTCAGGATGACTAGTTATCATTAAACAGAATTCATCATCGTCAAATGATCTAACGGTACCAAAGCCGATACCACTTGTCTAATGTTTATTAAATTTTTAATTCCAAAGACTTTCATGGTATCTAGCCTGACCCTTAGTCCATTAACTCGAAGCAAAACCTTTAGAGATAAGAGATTTAACAACAGCAGGAAAGTAGACAAAAGATAATTCCATTAATTCATTAAAATTTACCTCCTCGAGGATTACATCATCTTCATTCCTTGAGAAGGAAGAGCCAGGTAAAAACTTCTGGACTTTCCTTACTTCTCCATCTAAGTTAGGGGCATCCATAGTCACTAACCCTGAGACCCTGTCAACACATAGTGGGGTTAAGGTTAAGGATTCAACTGCCCTATTAAGCTTTTCATATAGACTTAATTCAGGCTTGTCACTTTGAATTTTTGATTTTGTAACCTTCTGGTCACTATCCAACTCTAAAGTGAGATCAAACTTTGGAGGAGGATTGATTTTTGTATAGTCAAAAGTAATTCTGGCACCCCTTCTTCTTGGTTCTTCATTAGAACTTGTTTCAAGTTTGATGTAGATTAGGGGATTTCATTTTTCAAGTGAAGGGCAGCCCCGACCGAGTGCTCTTTGGGTCATCCTTCCATCTCTTTGAGGTAAATTATTTGGAGGCCTAAAGATCACGAGCTCGACATCATCTTCACTACTTGAATTTTATCTCTTATGATTCTTAACTTTTTCTTTTCTCAATTTTTGAATTGCTTTTGAACCTTGACTTTCTACTTTTCCTCCTTGATGTTGATCTCTACCTTAGAACAGGTAGTGGACCCTTTAGGTACGTAGTATGTTGCATCTTCGAAGATCCCGATCTCATGAATAGAGAATGGTTGCAGATCACCCTTAATTTCAAACTCAATGTCATCTCGTTGGTACTTGATGCATTGATGTAGGGTAGAAGGAACAATCCTATACTCATGGATCCAGGGCCTACCTAAGAGCGTATTAAAGGATGTCGCCAAATTAATTATATGAAATTTTGCTTTAGTTTTCAATTCTCCTATCTCTAGAAAAAGGGTAACTAAACTTAAAGCCATCTCGCCCTTTTCATTGAACCCACGAAGCACTAACTTGTTAGTTGAGAGCTTGCTAGTATCAATTCTAAGGTACGTGAGATTCTTTATATTCATCACATTGACCGATGCACCTGGATCAACGAGAACTCTTGATAACTTAAGTTTGCCCACATTTAAGGTGATGTAAAGAAGACGATTATGGTCATCAGTTTCGAGGAGTAAATCTTCATCAGAGAAGGTAACCCCTGGGATTTCCTTGAAGTACAAAGCTTCTTCCTCAGAAGTTAAAGCTAATTGAGCTAAGCAAATCTCTAGGTACAGAAGCGCTTTAATTAGAGTCTCCCTCATCTCTTTTGAAAACAAGGGTATTATAAATGCTTAACTTAGTAGGTAACTACCTATGGTGAGCTAAGACATTGTAATCAACACTTGGAACATTAACATCAGGACCCAGTGGATTTGAAGGAAGTAGAGTTGGTTTTTGAGCAGGGATTTGGATCGGATCATCAGAAATAACTTGTTTTCCTTTGTCCTGAGGAGGTAGCCTAGGGGGTAAGACATTGCCACCACGTAGCTGTATTTGCACGATCTCATCGGAAGAACAAACTACAGGGGGGTCTACGCTCTCCTTAGGCGATTGAATGTCATTATCTGAGTGGGAGTCTGAATCTAAAAAGTCTATTACGATGGGGCTGCCTTGAAAGTTAATTTCAAGGGTTTCACCATCTAATAAGATATCAAACTCGTCTCTCCCTAGAAGAGTCAAATCTAGGGAGCTGAGTGTTTAAATTTTTTGATTGATCTCAGCTTGTTCTTGATTATTTTCAATAGAATAGTCACTTAAGTTTTCATTCTCAATGTTAATCACCAAAATATTTGTAGAAGGATCAGACTTTTTATTTAATTTTTGACCCTTTGCCTTTGATGGGGCAAAGTAAAAGTCAGATAATTTAAATGGAGACAATAGTTTTGAGCCACCATCCACCACTTTTACACATCTCTCATCAATAAATTTCCTCTCTACAGAAGATTCACTCCTTTCATTTTTATTTAATACTGTTGTTCCTAAGATATTGGAGAGAAAACTGTCCCAATGTCCTCCTGCGAAGCCTCGAGGTCAACCTCCCAAATCGGGTCCCAGGCTCCCATCGATAACTATTGAGAAAGACGAAAGATTTATTAATCAACTTTTTAAATGCCCGGGATAGTGCTATATCCCAACCATCTTCAATGGACAGAGAAGAGTTAGAATTCTTACCTGAAATGGATTTGATAGACCCCTGATCTGGATCGACCAGGTACTCCTTTGAAATTATGATATTACCTTGACAAAATTTTTTTTCGAGCTAGTCATTGAATACAATGCAGTCTTCAATTATGTGGCCTAACATGCAATGGTAGGGGCAAAAAGTTAGATCATCCTTCTTATTTGCCTCTTTCAGCTTCTTGGCCTCCAGCAATCAAAAATCTGTCTTCTTCTGAAGACACTTGAAGATCTTTCTCACCGACTCCCTTTTAAATGGATAAGTACGACCCAATCTCTCTTTAAAAGAAATTGGGTGAGAATCTCTTGTAGGTAGAGATATTACCTGAAAAGGTGAATATTTCTGAGATTGTTGAATTGGAGGATTACTGGACTGAACATTCATTGGTTTCTTCCCCTTATCAAAAACCATTGTTATTCTCTTTTTAAAGGACTTCAATGGTTTACTAGCTTTCTTCTCATCAGTAGAATCCTTCAGGAATGGCATTTAAGAAGCCTCTTCCTGTAGATTACTAGCCTTATTCAAAAGTTTTTCAAAGGTTTTGATAATGAAACCCTTCAGAAGAAAAGTAATAGGCCCGTGGATGTTCTTTAAAGCATTCGACCCTCCTGTGTTGCAACAACTCGCTAGAAAATGGGCCTGTCAATGGGTCCATGCATGCTGAGGTGGCAGCAAGGAGGTCTTAAGGAGCTGCTTGGGTAGAGTCTTGAGGGCTCAAATGAAAATACATAGAGATTTGATTTGAACTATGAGGATTTTACCAACATAAATGGGTTGACTTGGTCAACTTGACCATGGTATGAGTCATGTCATATCAAGGGATATTCAAGATGTCAAATGAAATGGGTTCAAAGGTTCTCAAATGAATAAGGCTTAGAATTTGAGTGGAAAGGCACATAGGATTCTTGATTTTAATCATAGGTCAATGTTTGAGCAAATCAAATCAAAGTGACTTATCTCATGAATAGGCTAGGAAATATTTAAGGTATCAAGTAACATAAGTTTGAGAATTTGATAAGATTTGAGTGTTCTTGAAGTTAGATTCAATGCAAAGGTAGATTAAGGGTTGATCTGGTCAACCTAGGTTGACTTAGTCAACCAGGTCGACCCAGGATCATGGGTTGAGCTCAACAGGTTTGAAATGGTGAATGGGGTCTGGTAGAGATGATTTTGGGGTCTGGAATGGTCATTTAGATCAAATGACCTAATCAAGCCTTTAATGGGCCTAATGGGTCAACTAGGTTGACTTGGTCAACCAAGTTGACCTAGGGTCAAGGACTTGGTTCAATCAGTTCAAAATAACATTCTAAGTCTACTGGTGGTGGTCTCAAGGTCTGAGGAAGTCATTTAGTCAAAATGACATGTTTGGGCCCTTAATGGGTTATTAGGTCAACTTAGGTTGAGTTGGTCAACTAGGTTGACCCAGGGGCTAAAAGTTGGTCTAATAGATTGGGTTTGACATTTGAAAATTATTGGAAGTGGTTCCAAGCAATTTGGAGGTCATTTGATTTAAAATATGCATTTGAACCCCTAAGGGGTATTTTTGTCATTTTAACCTTTGGTCAACTGGGGCTCAAAATAAATCCAACAAAATATAGTTTAATGTTCAATGATTCATGATTAAAGATCTGGATGTGGTTGGAAGCTTTGGAGAAAGCTGCGAGGTTAGGATTCACTGGGTGGCAGGTCTAGTGGCATAGGCCGTAAATATTTGAAGGTTTTATAACCTTTGGAAAATAATTTAATTTTTGGGACTAGAGATCTCAGAATGAGCGCAAATTTGGAGGGTTGTCTCTAGAGACATGTCACATCAGTATGTAACGGATAAATTTTGAATCAGAAGTCATTTGACTGGGTTTTGAAGTGTTCAAAAATTCATTGGAAAAGGCTTTCAGGAGTTAGACCTTTGGCCTTAGATTTTGGGTTTGAATATCTGGATTTGATCTAGATTTTAATTAAGGTTTGAATTGAATTAAGATCTAAATTGACTGGAGTTCAAGATTGACTTAAAGTCTGGATTTGATTTGAATATTGATTGATCTAGAGTTTGGGTAGATCTATAACATTGGCAGATCCTAAGCTCTAGAGTAGATCTCGAGGTTTGGATTGCTCTAAAGTCTGAAGTCTAGGAGTATCCTAAGATTTAAAGTTTAGGAGTATCCTATGGTCTAGGATCTAGAATGATCTTAGGATCTATGTAGATCTAAGATCTAGAGTCTATGAAGAATCCTAGGGTCTAGAGTAGATCCTAGGATCTAGAATCTGCGAAGGATCCTAGAAGGATTCTAGAACCTCAATAGATCACAAGTCTAGAATTTAAAGGATCCTAATATCAAGAATATATCCTAAGGTCCTAGATAGATCTATAGATTGAATCTAGATTGAACTAAAATCTAGATTAATCAGAGACTAAAATTATCTTGAGATCTGGGATTTGATCTAAGATCAGATTGATCCTGGGGTCAAGATTAATCCTAAGGACTAAAATGATCCTAAGGTTTGGATTGGTCCTACTGATCTTATACAAAAATGAGGTCAACACACCCTATCAGGCAACAAACACCTTATTTTAAGAAAACAAATTTTATTATATAATGTTACCAATAAAATAGACTTCATTTAACAGCTTAATCAAATGGTGGGAGGATTAAAAATTGAACTCCATACCCATTATCATAAAGCTGACTGATGCTACTATGATTATGCTTAGTACCATCAACATTGGAACCATAATTAATGGCATCATCTTGTATTATCTTCCTCTTGGTGGTATCTCCTAATGATAAAAAATCAATATCACTTGGTTCCAACGAATTAAATAATGAATGTTCTCCAATTGTATGCATAGAACATCCATTGTCTAAGTATCATCAACCCTTATTAGTCCTAGAGTAAAGGCTTACCTACACAAAAGTTTAATTTGTTAGTTTAGAAACCAAAATTATTTTGGTTCCAATGGTGGAGTGAATGACATGATCAAATTATGTAGAATGAATTATTTCTACCTTTGCATGGATGATCCTAGGAATTCAAACAAAATGAGGTGCTCTTTATGTAGTCTTTTCCTTTGTAATTTCCATATAAGTGTCATATACCATTAGAAGTATTACACCTAGTGTTTGTCTATGCATTTAGTCTAAAGTATGTAATTTTTTTAGGCCTTAATGAATTTTGAGATGTTATTCTACTAATAGCATTCAACTAATCAAGTTTTGCATATAAAATTTTGTTCTTTTCATGAAATTTTGCACATATAGTAGTCTTTTTGGATAAGTAATTATCTTTTTTCTACAAATATTTAAATTATTTTGCAATTCTATATACTAAGAGTTTTAAGTTATATGATCCATTTTCTAGCTATGATACTTTCCCTTTATGTTAGAAAGAATATCATTCATAGCACAAAGAGCATCTTCTCATTCGTGTAGTTGTTGATTGCCAAAAAATATAAATTTGCCTCCTTATAATCAGATGGCGCAATTGATGTATTTTCACTTTCATTATTTTTTTTCTCCTTTTGGATGTAAACTTTCCTTCCTCTCATTTTTGTTCAAAGGACAAATAGATTTGAAATGTCCAAAATTATTATTTTTAAAGCATGTATGAGTGTCCTTCTTTTCACCTAATATGAAAGTCTTTTATTTATTTATTTTTCTATTTTGTCTTTTACCTTTATCTCTATTGAAGTTTCTTCTAAACACTTTTTGAGTTGACATATAATAGGGCTTGCTCATCATCATGACTTGCAGAATGTGATGAGTCAATTTCACTCACGTCGTGGCACTTTAGTACAACATTCTTTGATTTCTTCTTCAGGTCTTCCTCCTCATCATTTCTCAAACTACCCCTTTGCTCATGTGCTTTTAAGAAACTATATAAATGATTAATGATATAATAATTTAAAACACAAGCTTTATAAATACTAATTACCATAGGATCTCATTCTTTTAACAAAGAGTATAAGATCTTATTTTCCTATTTCTTATATGTGTGCAACTTCCCAAGTGCATTGAGATTGTTGGATATTTTGGTAAGGAATCCAAACAGGTGATTTCTTCTCCTGGTTTCATCTGAAGGGGATTATATTATTGTGTTAAGATGTTAATATGTATCTTGCAGACTTCATGGTGCTTTCATATGTAATAACTAACATGCCTCATATTTCCTTCCCTATTCTTAAGTGATGGATGTTCATATAACTATCATATTTAATGGCAAAATAAAGAACAATAATACCTCTACCATTCATTAGTGTTAGTTTATGTTCAGTCAAATTCCACTTCTCTATGGTTAGTGAAACTTCCTTACCATCCACCATGATTGTAGGAACTTTATAACCTTTCAAAATAATATATATATATATATATATATATATATAAGGATTGCAAGTACGTCATCATATAGCTTTTTCAAAAGTTAAATAAAATACCATCAAATACGGGTGGTTGCATGGTGGTGTGACTTTCACTATATTAATTGGTAGTGTGATAAAATGATGTATATTTTTTAAAATAAAATAAAATTCTAAGCTTGTGTAAATCTCCAAGGATCACTCTTGGTTGTGAAACCAATTATTGTAGAGTCAAGACTCTGATACCAATTTTTAATTAATAAGTGCACCAAAGGGGAGTGAATTATGACAATTTAATTTTTCTTACAAACTATTTTAAATCATAAATACATCACTATAACTCATGATATTAAGAGTAAATAATAATCAAACCATGAAATAAATATTGGATCAAAATTTATCTTGTGGATGATGCCAGACCATACTTTTTGAACTGACTTATGAGCTAAGGACCTATGTTGAGGATGATGAAGGCAGAAAGAAAGAGGGGAAGATAGAGAATGGATTTAGATAAAAATTTTATTATTATGACCAAAAGTACAAGAATGAGAAGGGCGGGGGGGGGGGGGGGGGGGGGGGGTAAGAAGCTAAACTAAGAAAAGCAACATCTTTCTATCTCTCTCTATTTCATTGTGGTGTCATCATCTCTTGTTGTTGTTGGATCTTTTTTAGATTTGTCTTTTATTGTTGGGGTTGAGGTCTTGAGTTATGTCTTTTTGTTCCCCCACTATTTATAGGGTTTGAAGAGTTACAGTAGAGTGTGTACAGAGTTCAATAGTTTTACTGTCAATCTTTGAGAGTTATAGCAAGTTGTGATGAGTGGTGTGGTGATCTTGTGGGAGATGATACATGTGAGATGTACCCATGAACATCTAGAGATCGAGTCATTGTGAGATAGGAAGTCAATTTGTGGTCGAACTACTAGAGAAAGAGGGGATGAGTGATGATTTGACATTTATCTTTGAGCTCAATGATGATTTAATCATGAGAGATATCTTGTGGATGAGATGTGTGTCTTTAGCTAAATTTTTTATTGGTCTTGCATATAAGACTTTACTTTGGATGAAATGGATAAAGATTTATCCAACTAAGAGAGGAACTCCTAAGGTTTCCCTCACCAAGGAGGGCAACTAGTTAGAGGAAGTGGCCATATAAGTTCTGTCATGCTCCAGTGATAAGCTCCTTACTAGCTCGTACACGAGTCCCTAGAACAGGCTACCTAGAGAGAGTTCTCCTTTTAAGTGAACTAAATTTAACTTATAAGATACTTGTGAGAAGATACCCACACAATAATTCATGGATGCATATTTAGTTCTCTAATTTATTCGACCCTTTGATCATTGGATGTCAAAAGGATAAAATAAATGAATCATAAATCACAGAAAAAGCTTGAGTATTTACAAATTTACTGCCTTGATTTGTGTCGTGCATATATCACTTGATATTGAAGGGTACCATCACCAATTTTCTTTATAAATATTGGCTTTAAGTCTAGCAAATACTAGCTTTCTACTTCCAATTCATGAGCCTTGCATGAATTTGGTGAGATGGATCTTTCTTCTCTTCTTGGCCTTTATGCTTCCAAGAAGGCAGCCTATAAGTAAGCATGAGCTACTTTCAGTATGGAGGCATTAGATATGGAAGAGGCCAGACCGAGTAAGGTTGTTGGTTCAGAGGAGGTTTCAGTATCCATAGCTTCAATAGATCTTACCATGGATTCTTTATTGAATAAGATGTGTGTTTATGTTGGGGATCTGGTTATCATTAAGGATGATCAATCATCTGACCTTTCTATGTGGATGAAGGAGATGGTTTCTCCTATTACTCTTATTGTAACTAATAAGCATGAAGGCTCTTTAGGTGAAGGGAGGAATCGTTCCTTCCCTTTTGATAGCACATAAGAGTTCATGGGTGAAGCCACTCTGAAGGAGGCATGTGACCAAGGGCAGAATATAATCATTAACGATAATGTAATAGTTGTTAAAAAGGTTATCGAATGGTCACTAAGGAGCAGACTGGGGGTAAGATACCTAAGTAATCATTGAATTCCTTTTCATATACCTTATTCACCAACCTCACGCTTGCATAAGAGTGAATTTCATTAAAAGAAATCATAGGAAGGTTGGTAGCCTTGAAGTTGGTAGTCAAAACTAGGGATGTAGGTGAGCCTAATATTGGCTAAGAGGGAGTCACCACTGTAGATGATGGTGATCTAAGAGGTGTGGTGGCATCGTTGAATGTTCAGATGGCAGCTGTGTGTAGACATTTAAACTTGATGGAAGCCGACTGGTGTATAATGCTTAGTTATAGACTAAGAATGAAGGGTTCCTCCAGGGTGCTCAATATATTATTGAGTATCTTGATAGGGTGGAAGGATTAGTGTGAGGAATAGTGCTGAATATGGAAAAGGATCTTGTGTTTGAGTGTATCTAATGTAGTCATCATATGGGCTGATTCAATTTTTTTTAGGGATGTATTTGTTTTGTGATCTTGGGTGGCAATTGCCCCTTTTGAATAAAATCTTTGACTACATGAAGTGGCCTATGAAAAGAGAAAATATTATTATTTTTTTAATCTCATCAGATAGGACGAGGCAACATGAGTGCCATGAATTTTAAGAATTATCATTGTGATGGTTCGGAGTGAGTTTGATTAGGTTGATCAGATATTATAATGATAAGAGGGGATGGCATGATCTTCTGTATTGAATTTGATTTGAGTGGTTTTGATCTCCTTGTGATAGGTTCAGACTATAAATAAGAGAGATAGGGCTCTGAGAATGGGACCTTCACTTTTTCTTTTTGCTTCTTCTATTCTCGAACATCTTTGTTTATATATCTAGTTTTTGTAAGTGTGCAAGTAAATTCTTTAGTGAGAAAGAATTTCCTAGTACTTTCCTTACAAAAGAGTATGTTAAATATGTTTTCCATGCTTTCTTCTTTTCTCATAATGATTACTTTGTACAATCAATAAAAAACATGCGCGTATTAACTCTGTACTGGAAGGAAAATTGGTCATTCCTATTGATCACTTGACAGTGGGACTATGATTACCCTTATGTGTTGAGATAAAGAAGATTTTAAATTTTTATGAATTCTTTCCGGCTGAACTTTCCCAAAATTATGTGGCACTGATTGTGTCATTTTCTTCTCTTATAAGGGAATACAGCTTGCTATGGTCGTTGAACTTGATTAGACATATTTTCATGGTAAAGGCATCTCAAGAGTGCTTCGTATAGTTCTCCCATACATTCAACATGACTATAGGTCTAGCAGACAAGGTGCGAGATATGAAGGTGGAGTTCGTAGCTATTCTGAGTCTGCCTGACTTGAAGGTGCCAACTGCTCAGGTGGCACTGAGAAAGAAGAAGTTGGTCCTTCCTGGGATTTCTCCTGAAGAGGAGGCGGTGCTAGTGCTTGTGAAGAATGAGTGGTTGATCATTCAACACCATGTCACCTATTAGAATATTTATAAGACTTTTTAAGATAAGTAACTCACTTCTCTTGATAAGACAAATTTCTCATCTCGTTCTAATTATGTACATGTCTTTTGTAGAGAAGGTTATGTGTTACACTTTTCTTATAGAACTGGTGTCTTTGAAGGTGTCTATGTTAGCGGAAATGAATCTGAAAGAGAAGCCTTATGTGGTCAGTTCCAAACTTCACCATGAGGTTTGTAGAAGTAGAAATATATGGATATAGGGATGAGTTACAAGGTATTAGTGGCAATGAGACCATTAGCACCTGAGGAATAGATTTGTCCTCCCCCATCTTTGAGGAGAAAGAAGATTTTAGAATCATGAGGCAAGGAGGAAGTGCATGTAAATCTTACGCCCATGGGAGAGGAGTCTAATATCCTGAGTAAAGGGAAAGAGCCTATCAAGTGTGTTAGAGTCTTGGAGGAGTCCAGGGGATATACATTACTGGATGATGATTATTGTTTGATTGAAAAATATATCATTTTGAAAATGTTAATTTTCTTTAGGAAACTTGAAATTTCTAGAATTTTTAATATTTGAGATCGAACACTTATTATGAATGATATATCACCTCAAAAGGTGAGCATATCATTCTCTAATCAGATTACAAATAATTGAATTTATTCTGATTATTATAATCAAACTCAATGAGAAACAACATATGATCTTGCAGGATCAAAGTGATGTTTAATCCACTGTTTGACTATACTAATCTAAATATATGGATCATTAATTTCATAATCAAAGTTATAATTGTAATTGATATATCTATCCGAAGAAAGAAGAAATCAATCACTATCGATAGTTTGAATATGACGATAATGATCGTCAGTTTTGAATTTCCCAAAGATAATCAATTGAAGGATTTGAAAACTTGATTTTTTGAAAATCTGATCTGGGTTTCAAAATCTCCTACGAGCGCAAGCCCTCATAGTTAATTATATCATAGGGAAACCAGACATTTTTCAACGAATACTCTTGATTAAAATAGCGATTCAAATTTTATTTAAGAATTCAAAGTTTGATATCAAGGGAGGTTAAGGGTTGGAAATCTAATAGGGGTTGGATCAAATTTAAACAGTTCTTTCTAGAGTCAAAGGGAAGAGGGGTAGGAGGTGCTTAGGATTCTGAATCACTTCAAAAGCTCCTCAGCCTATCTTAAGTGTTGGGCTTGAATTTCATAAAAAGAGATTTAATGTTTAAGAGATTAATTTTATTAGAAAGTGGGAATTAGATTATTGAAGGTTGAGGTCTTAAGAATAAAAATTTGCCTCAGATCCTAAGTCTAAAGTGGGTATTAAAAATTAATAACCCGGATCCTAGCTAATGCAATGCAGTCCTGGACTTACCCCAGCCTGAATTGGGGAGCCAGCTAAACCATCTAAATGCTTTAAAACCATGTATTCGATCTTTTATGAAAGAGTGGTTAGGGATGTTATTTAAGATTAGTTTAAGGAGAGTGGGGCCGACATCTAGAGTAGATTCATAATTAGCACCTTAACATATGTTGGGTGAAATGATTAAGCTAAAAATGCAATTAAGATTTAGACTCAATTTTTAATTTGTGTCTAATGTAATGCATGCTAGTTGACTCGATTAAATATTTAAAATCTGAATGAAGCAATTTTAAAATCAGGCTTAGAGTTTTCTCTAGAGATTGCACAACATCCCCTTGACAGGACTGTACCCTAAAAGGTCAGGTGGCCTGCTAAAACTCACAAGCGGGGAGGTGCCTAACAAGAAAGAGAAGTTTTAATATGTCTTCATGAAAAACTCACAGCGGTCCGGGCTTACTTCTTAAAAGAGATAGAGTTACTATCAGAGCCTAAATGTTTTAAATTTTATTTAAGTAGAAATAGTTTTAAATGTGTCCTCACGAGCCTCCAATCGAACTCCAGGCTAAATCAAAATCAGCATGCAATAATCGCCAAAAAAACAACTAAAAGCATACAAATTCCTAATCACAATTAGCACATTAATCAACTTGATTAAATAATTAAATCAATTAAATATAATACTCAAATTGAAAGTCCATAGGTAAGTGCCTTTTAGTTATACAACCTAGGGTCTGCAGGAAAAGTAAAGTGGCCAGGCACCACTAACAACAACCTGGATTTCTAATCCTAAGACTCAAGTGACTTTGAGAATGGGTCTTCTCATTCTTCACTCCTTCATCGTCTTGAAACTCCTTGGATCGTCAGGTATGGATATCCAAATGAAAAGAAACTCTCGCTGAATAGGGGTGTTATATTTTCTCTTTGAATACTTTGAAAGTATCCTAAACTGTATTTCCAAGCAAAAAAGTACTCTTCCCTAAGGGATGTCATCCTTGGAATCCAGTTTGGATCACTATTATCCTATCTCAAATCACTTAGCATTACTACTCAATTTTAAATTAAATTACATTAATCAAAATTTAAAAATCTAGACTCGATCCTGCAGGGTTATCCTAATAATCAGCAATTAATAAATATTCCAAGCACTTATAATTAATCTCAAGCAGTTAATATTTAAAAATTAAAGTACTTAAATCATAGCCACGCTTGGCCATGCTTTTTTAATTTTAAAGGGGGATTTAAGCGTATTCTGAAGCACCTGTAGAAAATAATATTAATTTTAAAGCTTAATTATTTAATTGCCCCCTTTAATTTACAATTATCCTGTATGAGCTTGGCCACCTATATAAGATTGGATTAGTATAAATCATCTCTAACTTAGGGGTAGATCTAAATCACAAAATAGAGTGTAGTAAGTAAATAAACAATCACATCAATTCTACTACAAGCAAACATCATGCAGTAAAAGCTCAAAAATCTGGCACACAGTAGAAAAGTAAATACTGGCCTAGCCTAAGACTAGAGTTGGTTGTCCTAGCAAATTATCTACAGTGTGTGAGATAGGCTGTGTGGGTTTGATATGTCTTAAGTAGGGTAATTGATTGAAGTTGTTTGATGTTCTGGTTGGTTGAAAGGTTTAAGGGGTTTAAATTTGAGTTTAAGTATTAATGGCTTAAAATTGATTTTAAAATATATTTTAGAGGATTATTGATTACCACCTTTGTTTCACACCGAGGCCGTGAAGTTTATTTCACCTTCCTTGGGGTTAAGTTAATAGCCTCGTAGGCCTAGGTTACCTAGTAATAATCGTATAGTTAAGTATTTTAATTGATTAAGGGTTTGAAATTTGATTAATTCTATTCAAATTGATTTGTTGCTGGTTTTAATATTAGATTGATGTTTTCTGAAATTTTGAATGATTTATTGAGTTTTAGAATATTCTAGATTATTTTAATCATTTAATTAAGGGGTCAAAAGTTCACTTTTTGATTAAAAGTGATTTCTAAAAAGTTAATATTTTATTAAAATACTATACCTTAATACGATTACTTAGACTATAAGAATGCTGGAATAAGATTTTTCTATATTGTATTGTGAAGGTTTGAAGTTTTGACTTGATTTTAAACTAGATTTGACCAAAAGTTGACTTTTTCAAATTTGATTGATTTCTAGAAACTTGATATTTTTGATAAATATTAGACCTTAATGTGAGTTGTATGCCTTTAAGTTTGACTGATTTGGAGTTTATTTGAATTAGTTATGAATTTTTAAAGTTTTGATAATTTATTGAATTTTTAAAATTATTTAATTAAAGGCCTTTTATTGGTTTGAGTCCAAATAACCTCAAAACTTCTTGAAATCACCTTTAAAGATCAAGAATGATCTTCTTGAAATCACCTTTAAAGATAAAGAATGATCTAAGGAGTGATTATCAAGTGTTTGATAGATTTTTTGGAATTTTTAAAATTATTTTTAATTAATTAAATTAATTATATTCTTCAATTTTAATTAAAATTAAATTAAGCTTGATTTTAAAGTCCAGTCAAGGGGCTTTTATTTTTTATTGATTAATGATTCAATTCTGGTCAGTTAGAGATATTATTTATAATTTTTAGGTTTAAATTTGATTTATTATATTTTTTAGAAGTTTTAAAGGCTTGATTAAGGTTTAATTTTGATTAAGTTAATTAAGGGCTTAATGACTTCAAAATTCAGTAAGAAATTTTCTTCAGGTTGAAAGTGTCACTAAGTTCAAGTGGTTTAAGTTTCAAGTTAAAAGGATATATATCCTAATTATTATAATTTTTTTAAGTTTTTTAGACTTAGGTCCTTAATTATTGTCCTTAATGATGTCACTAAATTAATGGGTTTGTATCAAAAATTTTTAACCCTCAAACAAGTATATATAGGAACACACATCATTCATAATCAATTCCTAGATCTAGTAGAGCCCTAAACTAAGTGGTGTGTGCACCCTAAGCATGCAAGTATTAAAAACTAATTATAGTTAATAATTTGTTTAGTGGATGATTAAGATATAACCATCCATTAATCTTCCCACATAATGTCTATTCCAACATGCCTAACTTGGGTTTAAAATTTCATGGGATCTCTCAAATTTTAAAGATTTAAAATATATATGATTTTAAAATAGAATTTAAAATATATATATATATATATATATATATATATATATATATGTATCTTGAAAATACCAATCTCAATATATTTCAAAATATTATGAAAATAATTTTAAAATAATTTCAAAATATTTTATTTTGAGAGATCCTCTGCCCTTTTTAAAATGATTTGAAAATAAACATTTAATCTTAAAAATAATTAATTTAATATTTAATTAAATATTAATTAAACATTAAAATAATTAAATAGTTAATATTAATCAAAATAAATTAAAATTTTAATTTATGAAATTAATTTTAAATTAAAGTATTTATTTTTCTAAAAATTTTAAGATATTATACTTAAATTTTTAATTTAAAATGAATTTTGTATGAGTTTTCAAAGTGATTGAATGTATTTTTAAGTAATTTGAAATTAATTAAGATTTAAAAAAATTCTTAAATTAAAATTAATTAAAGCATAATGATTTTTTGAAATTTTAAATTATTTAAAATAATAAAATATTTTTAATTAAATAATTAAAATTAAATAATAGTTGATTAAACATTAACAAAATATTATTTAAAATATTTAAACAAAATATTTTTAAAATTAATTTTTAAAAAGAATGATAATACTTAAAATAATTCTTTAATAAATAAGTATTTTGTAATAAATTTTAATTTCAGAACATAATTTTATTTTTAATTAATAAAATATTAATCAATTATTTGATTATTTAAATAATTTAAATGTTTAATTAATATTAAATATTCAAAATCAACTTTTAATTTTAAAATATTTAAAATTTATCTTATAATTTGAAAATAATATTTAAATAATTAATAATTGATATTTGATATTTAATAATTAACATTTAATATTTAATATTTAAATAAAAGAATTAATATTTAATTATTAAAGATTAATTTAAAATAATTAGTAATTAATATTTAAATAATTTCAAAATATATTTAAGAATTTAAACTATTAATAATATTAAACTAAAATATTTAATTTTCTAAAATATTAATATAAAATATATATTTTTTAAAACTTAAATTAAATTTTAATAATTTTTTTATTTAAAATGATTTAAAATAATTATTTTTATAAATTTATTTATTTAAAAATGATTTTAGAATAATTTAAAATCATTTTTAAAAGGTGGCAGCGCTGGCCGTGGCGGGATGCCACGTGGCACATTTCGGTTCATCCAGCCAAGCCGCGACAATAATTATCAGCGTCAGTGCATTAAATGCTGATGATTGCGCAACCGGTAATCATTAGCCATTAATACGAAAAGGCAGCGGAACCCATGCGATTTAACTTAACCGAGTCAGCATCCCGCCGTAGTCGTCCGATCGATCCTTCGCATATGTGAATCAACGGTCCTATTGATCTGGACGGAGGTCACTACAGCGGACGAAGCCGCACGGTTGGATAAGGCGGCGGAATGGCTAGATCACGACCATTGATCATAAGATCTACAGTCGTAATTCCACCCAGCGAACGATCTAAGTGAACCGAGCCCTAATTTAGAAAACCAGCTCGTTCTTTCAAACCAGACCATGAAATCAAATGAAATTTTAAACTAAGCTTAAGCACATGAACATAAATTGTGTGGATGTGTTTGAAAGATTAAATAAGCACTTAATGAAATGTTAATTTCTCCTAAGAGTGCTAACCTATGTTTTGAGATATTGCCTTAACCAATCAATGGATTGAAGTGATTTCAAGTTCTCTAAGCTTGTTGACTATCCACACTTAATTTATCTTCAGGGGCGGGGTCTGGAAAGCTTTGGATCAAGCATTATAGCCTTTGGATGGATTCTAGCTTGAGCTCACCGGAATCTGGTTGCCGGTGAGCCTTGACCGGCCGAGTTGAGCTGGAAATAAGTGGATGGAGGTCTGAGGAGCTTGAATCAAGTGTTTAGAGGTTCTGGAAGCTGGAGTTAAGTGAGAGAATATAGGTTGGAGAGTGAGTGCTTCTCCAAGAGTATTGCCCTATTCAAAATGTCCTTAGGCTCAAGGGATGGCTGGGATTGAATGTGGGGAGTCCTAGATGGCTGCTAAGTGGCCTGGAGTTGGTTAGCAGCAGGGGAATAAAAGGACATGAAGGACATCCCATGTGTAAAGCTCATTTGTCCTCTATTTGCACATGGGGCAGTTTAGGGAAGGTTCAAGCATAATTTAAAGCTTAAATAGAGCTAAGTAGGGCTTAAGAAACTTCTGGAATGAAGTTAAGTGGCTGGAATGGCTGGGTTTGAAGAAGTTAACTTAAATAAAGAATTTGACCACTTAGGCTCATTAGAAGGGTTTATTGACTATATTGACCAGTCAACTGGTCAACAACAGGTGAGGTGGCACCTAGGTGGCTCCATGGAGTGGTCTTGAACTAGTTGGGTGAGTTTGAGATGATATGATGGCTAGGGATTAAATTTTAAATGTTTGGAAGGAGATTTAAACATTTAAAAGAGGTTTTTAACCATTTCTTGACTGATTTGGCCAGTCAACATGTCAAATCAACAAACATGGTATAAAAGGTGGCACCAAGAGCTAATTAGAGGGATTTGGTTGAATATCAAAACATGAAGTTAAAACTTTAAATGAAGACATAAGGCTTTCAAATGATTTAAACAAGCTTCAATGAGTTGACTTGGTCAAATATTAACAGGGTTAAGGGTCTAGTCAAGTCCAAATCATTGAGGGAGTTTGATGTTGATCTAAACTTGATTAGGTTTAAATGGGCTTAGGGGATTAAGTTGGTCAACTTGAGTTAACCTGGTTAACCAGGTTGACCCAGGGCTAGGGTCTGGACTGAATCAATCTCAAATGAAATTTGAAGTCTGGTATAAGTGGTTTGAGAGATCAGAACGATTATTTGGTTCAAAACACCTATTTGGGCCCTTAATGGGTCAATGGGTCAACCTTGGTTGACTTGGTCAACCAGGTTGACCCATGGTCTGGGAATGGGTTCAACAAATTTAGTTTAATGTTTTGAGTTTGTGGGAAGTGATTCCAAGGTCTGGGGAGTTCAAATTGATCAAAGTGACCTATTGGACCCTTAAAGGCCTATTTGGTCAACCTAGGTTGACTTGGTCAACCAGGTTGACCAAAGGTCTGGGTTTTGGTCCAACAGGTTGGGTGTAACACTTGAAACTTGCTGGAAGTGATTCTAAGCAATTTGGATGTTATTTTGTTTGAAATATGTATTTAAACCCCTAAGGGGTATTTTGGTCATTTTGACCCTGGGTCAACTGGAGGTCAGAATGAATCCAATAAAATGTAGTTTAATATTCAATGAATCAAAATTAAGGGTCTAGAAGTGATTGGAGGCTTTGGAGAAAGCTCCCAGGTCAAAATCCACTAGGTGATAGGTCTACTGGCATAGGCCGTAAATATTTGAAAGTTTTACAGCCTTTGGAAATCAATTCAATTTCTGTGGTTAGAGACCTCAGATTGGGCTCAAGTTTAGAGTGTTACCTCTAGAGATATGTCACATCAGTATGCAACTGACAGACTCTAAATTAGGGGTCATTTGACTGGGTTTTAAAAGGTTTGAAATTTCACTAGAAAAGGCTTTTAGGACTAAGACCTTTGGCCTTGGATTTGATCTGGATTTCTGGTTTTGAGCTAGATTTTAATTTTGAATGATTGGGTTTGAACTACCTAAATCATTTACAATTATTTAGGTGGTTGTAGATGATTAGATAGGATTAAGGTCAGGTCAGAGGCTGTAGCAACTGAATCTGTGTTGTTTAAAGGTTAGGATTGGTCAGGGGTTTGAATTGAATTGAGCTCTGGATTGATTTGAGTCTTGAATAGATTGATTTAAAATCTAGAACGGTCTGGATTTGAATAGATCTGAGGTCTGGATTGACCCTAAGTCTAGGTAGATCTAAGACCTGAGTAGATTATAGGGTTTGAATCCTGGAAGGATCCTAGAGTCTAGGAGTCCTAAGGTTTGGAGTTTATAAGAATTCTAGGACCTAAGTAGATCATAAGATCTAAATTTTTAATAGGATCCTAGTGTTTAGAGTAGGTCCAAAAGTCCTAGATAAGTTTAGAGATTGAATCTTGATTGAACTAAGATCTAGATTAATCAGAGGCTAAAATTATCTTAAGATCCAGATTGATATAAGATCATAAATTGATCCTAGGTCTAGAGTAGGTTCTAGAGCCTAAGAAGATGATATGATCTAGAGTCTAGTAGAATCCTAGGGTCTAAAGTAGATCCTAGGGTTTGAAGTCTAGGAGGATCCTAGAGTTTAGATTAACCTAGAGTTTGATTGAATTGAGTTTAAAATTAATATAGGATTAAGATTGATTTGAATCTAGATTGATATTAATGTCTGGATTGATCTAAGATCAGATTGATCCTAGGGTCAAGATTGATCCTAAGGATTGATAAGATCATAAGGTCTGAATTGGTCCTACTGACCTCATACAAAAATGAGGTCAATAAATGGACCCCCAATATGTGTAATAGAATGAAGTTCTATAGCATATATTGGCGTTGACCGAATAAAATGGTCAAGTCTTGAGTTTTGATCCTAAGGGGAAGCAAAATTTTATCCCTAGGGAATCGGAGTTTGAATTAATATTAAGGTAGTGCCACAGAAGGAGTACTCTTCCACTAGTGGGTCTGGTCCTAAGGGAAGGGATAAACCTAAACCCTAAGGGAAGAAGGCCTTAGTGATCCTATAGGAAGAAGAAACTCCTAACTGGAAAGGATCAGATTTAAATTTGACTCTAAGGGAAATGACATCCTAACCCTAGGAGATTGAATTTGAAATGATACGGGGGTAGTGCTAGGGACAGAATACTCTACCATTCCAAGGAAGGAACGAAATGCTTATCCTTAAGGGAAAGAAGATTGAATGATCGTATAGAAGGAAAAAATTCCTAACTATTGAGGATCAAGTTTGAATTTTGATACTAGGATAGTACCATGAAGGGCGTACTCTACCACTAGTAGATCTAATCCTAATAGGAGGAAGAAATACCTGTCCTTAAGGAAAAGATGAGTGAATTCAGGAAATTGGAAATGAAATTGAAACTGAGGAGTCTGATCCTACGGGAAAGAGAATACTTAACCCTACAGAGAAGAGAACCTGGATGATCCTATAGGAAGAAGGAACTTCTAACTATAGAGGATTGAGTTTGAATTTTGATACTAGGGGAGTGCCACGAATGGCGTACTCTACCACTAGTAGATATAATCCTAAGGGAAGGAAGAAGAACCTAGCCCTAAAGAAAAGAAGGTTTGATTTTAAAACTTGAAATTGAATCAAGGACGGTGCCACAGAGGACTTACTCCATCACTAGGAAGTCTAATCCCAAAGGAAGGAAGAAGAGCCTAACCTTAAGAAAAAGAAGGTTTAATTTTGAAATTGAAATTAAATCCAGGACGGTGCCACAGGGGACTTACTCCATCACTGGGGAGTCTAATCCTAGGAGGAGGAGAAATGGTTAACCTTAAGGAGAAGAAAGTTTGATTTTAAAATTGAAATTGAATTAAGGACGGTGCCACAGGGGACTTACTCCATCACTGGGGAGTCTAATCCTAAGAGAAGGAGAATACTTACTATAAGGAAAAGAGAACTAGATAATCTTATAGGAAGAGAGTATTACCTCCTATAGGAGATCAGGCTTAAAGTTTTGAATTTTGAAACTAGGATGGTGCCATAGAGGGCGTTATCCATCAATAGGAAATGTAATACTAAGGAAAGAAAATAACTAACCTTGAGGAGAAAGAAGCTGGAGGATCCTATGGGAAGGAAGCATTGCTTCCCATAGAAGGTCGGATCATGATTTTGAACCTTGGCTGGTGCCACGAAGGGCATGCTCCATCACTGGAAGATCTAATCCTAAGAAAAGAAAGCACAATGACTCACATCTATCCTTAAGGAAAAGAAAACTGGATGATCATATTAGAAGGAAGCACTGGGACTCACACCTAACTATAGTTGATCGGATCTAGATTTTAAACCTAGGATGGTGCCACAAAGGGCGTGCTCCATCACAAGAAGATCTAATCCTAAGAAAAATAACTCGATGACTCATATCTTTCCTTAAGGAAAAGGAAACTGGAGGACCCTGAGGGAAGGAAGCATTGCTTCCCATAGAAGGTCGGATCTTGAATTTAAACCTAGGATGGTGCCATAAAGGGCGTGCTCCATCACTAGAAGATCTAATCCTAAGAAAAGAAAGCACAATGACTCACATCTGTCTTTAAAGAAAAGAAAACTGGAAGATCCTATGAGAAGGAAGCATTGCTTCGCATAGAATTGGGCCTGGAGTGATCGTATGTGAAAGAAACTTGCTTCACATAGAGGATCGAGTCTGGATGATCATATATAGAGGAAACTTGATCTACATAGAGGATCAAGTCAGGGTGATTATATATAGAGGAAATTTGCTCTATACAGAGGATCAGGTCTGGAATGATCATATGTGAAGGAAACTTGCTTCACATAAAGGATCAGATCTGTATTCTAAAATTTGAGATTTGAATAACTTTTAAATTTGAATTTGAAGATTTTTGAATTTGAAGATGTTTAAATTTGAAATTTAATTTGACAAATTTGAATTTGAAGGGTTTTGAATTTATGATGTGTTTGAATTTGAATTTAAGTCTGGCACTCATTTAGCATGGTACTTCCTGAAGAGCCTCCCCAACATTTCAAAATTTCAGGTGGTATTCTTCAGGGTTGATCAGTCACTTAGAAATTCTCTTAAAGATCATCATTAGAATAAACGATCTAGTCAACATTGATTCAAGCATTACATTGAATTTATAATGAATTAGAAGTGGTCTCCAAAAGACTCCGACCAAGTCCCCTACTTGGGGAGTTCTAAAGTGACACAACTTCTCAATATCTCAAATCAAACGTGACTTATAAACTTTCAAACTTTATTAAGCATATATTTGAATTTTGTTTTAGGACCTCAAGCTCCTCAAATTAGAGTCGGGCACTCTACTCAATTAGAGTTTGATTTTAAACAGCAAGTCTAAGCGAAGGAAACTACACTCTTAGATCAGAAAGATCTAGGACCCAGCACAGGGTGTGGTTGATTGTGAATGACAATCTCCAACATTAGAAAGTACTCCTCTAGTGGGATTGATCTTAGACTAAGCATAGAGTGTAATTTTACAGAAAAGGCCTTGTAGGAAAAGATGCCTATGCGGAAGAACTCACACACATTTCTCAAGGACTAGATTTAAATTTTTATCAGGAGTAGAAGATTCATTCTTCTTATTAGAAAACTTCCTCTAGTTATTTGCACCCTGTTGAAACAACAAGTGGGAACAAATTTAGAAGTACAGTGAAAGGTTGAGTGACTCGAACTAAACTAAAGGTGTTTAAGGATTTACGTTTTGTTGACCCAGACCAAGCTTCATACAAAATAAACAGGGGTCTCACTTAAAATATTTTAAATTAAAATCAAGTTCAAAAGGGGTTTAAGTTGAGTAAAGAAATTTGATCTTTTCAATTCTCTTGCACGAGAGATTTTTTTGTAACTTGTTAGGTTATCAATGCACGATGGAAATTCTGAATTCAAGATTTTCAAAATCAAGCAATTTAAAATTGACTGGGACTTTTCAGATTTAAGAATTTAGAAGAAGGGAGCCTCTTTATTTCCTCTTCTGTTGGCACACATTGCACATCTTTTGATTTATAGTGCATTTTGCACTATTTTTGAATTTTTGGAGCATTCGCGCATCTTTTGACTTCTGGTGCACTTTGTGCATTTCTTAATTTTTTTGACGCACTTTGCACTTCTTTTGATTTTAATTGGATTTGAGAAGAGACTGCACCTTCTTTGTATGCTAAGGTTATATCTCAAGTATAAGAGAAGAAAGCTCACTCTCTGATATAAGAAAGAATAATCCTCAAGGTAGGACCCAACCCTTTTGAAAATAATTATCAACTTGACTTTTGAAAATTATTGAATATATTTTAAGCATGCAAGAGACATCTATCTAAGATAGAGAATTATGAGAAGATTGAGAAGATTTTCATTTCAAAGATCAACTTATGTTTGATATTGATTCTAGTTCAACAATTAAATCAATCCCACAAAGGAGGTAGGAGGGAGGGGTATTCAAACATTTGGAGTCAACTATAACTTTCTCTTGCTTAAGACTTAAGGTAGAGGTCAATTTTTATTAAAAAGATTATTCAACTATTTTGAAAATTTAAACTCAATACACTTGAGAAATTGGAAGCTTTTCCTTAAAGAGAAATTATAAATCTAGGTGGCAAGACCCAGTAGTGTGGAATTAAATCCCTATGATCTCCTTGGAGGGAGATACTATTGTGAAGTCTGCACTATCCTAGCGACATCATTTTAATCAAAAGATTAATCACGATAGGACCCCGTTGAAAATTAAATTTCAATAATATCACTATCTGAAATAATCACAGATTATTTTCCCCTCTCCCATTACTAGCGGCCTAGTAATTAGGAGAGTAGCACCTCGAGTAGTTTTTACACCTCCTCCTCTCTAGTTGATGTAGTGGGACACGTATAAAAATATGACCTAACATCTTCTAGTAGAGTGGACGGGTCATAAGCTTCAACTGGGGGCATAGAGACTAGTACCGGTGTTTATTTAGTTCTGGCTTGATTAATTCTTGCCATGTAGTAGTTAAAAAGGTGTATTGAAGATCGCACTCTCATTTCTACAACCTCCTTCTTTTGAGCAACAGGAGAAGAGTGAAAATGATTTCCACCAGGGAAGGGGTACGTAGAAGGAGTAACAAATTTTTTATTAGCCTTAGACTTGACAAACTTTAAGGCTTTCGCCTCAGCAGTCTTTCTGGCCTTAACAACCTTCTTTTTTACTCTTCAAAGGTAGTTCTTCCTTTTGTTCTTACTGGCGACAAGGGTGCTAGAACTTGACCCAATCATGGATTGAGATGGTAGCTCTCCCATCTTTATTGACTTCTGGTTGCTATTCTCCTCAGTAGAGGATACAGTGGATAAAGGGGTGACAACGACCTCCATCTCGGAGATGGGGGAGTCAACTCCTGACCCTAAAGTAATCTCAACTAAGGGGATATCTCTTTGTATTCCAGCAGACAGATCAATCATTTCTTCTCCGTCGACTGATAACTTGAAGTCTTAGAATTCTACTTCAAACTGGATGAAATTACCAGAAGTGATTCTTTCTACTATCAAGTTTCTATCCATGGAGAAGATGAGTTTTCCAGCCATTTGAGTGCTTGATTCCTAAAATTAAAAGAATGTGATTTGAATTAGTTTGATCTTAAAATCAAATTTAAATTTTGAACTTGACTATTTATTTTTGAATTTCGAACCCTAACATGCTGAGTTTTCACCCAACATAGGGGTTTGAAAAATTGATTAAAAAAATCCAGGGGGACCTGGCTTGACTCTTTCACCTTAAAAATTAATTTGAAGGTGAAATGTCAGAGTTCAGGTGTGAAATTTAAGTTGAGGATGAACTTAAACTTAAGGTTGGAATTGGATTTGAACTTGAACTAGAAATTGAGGTTGAATGGGTTTTCTTCAAATTTTGTAACTCAACATATTAACATTCACTTAAACATGTAGGTTCACAAAATTGATATGAAAATCCCAAGGATTGGGCTCGACTCTTTTTATTTCACCAATTGACATGGGTCGAAATGTCAAAACCTTGATTTGGATTTAAAATCAAAATTAAAATGACTTTAAAGTGGAAATCAAGTTGAAATTTTAGGTTAAAATTATATTTGGACTCTAAGTAAGATTTGAATTTGAACTTGAGGCTCAAGTCAAATGGATCTTTCTTCAAATTTTAAGACTCAACAGGCTGAGTTTCACTCAATTATGTAGGTTCACAAAATTGATATGAAAGATCCGGGGATTAGGCTCGACTCTTTTCATTTCACCAATTGACTTGGGTCGAAATGTCAAAGCCCGAGTTTAAGTTTAGAATCAAATTTAAAGTTAAATTCGATGTTAGAATCAAACTTGAATTCAAGGTAAAAATTGAATTTAGACTTAAGTTTTTGAATCTTGAGGTTATGATTGGATTTGAATTCAAGGTTGAAATTGAATTTCAATTGAGATTGAATTTAAATTTGAAATTGGATTTAAACTTAAGGTCGGAACTAAATGGATCTTCTACAAAATTTGAAAATCAACATATTGAGTTTTATTCAAATATATAAGTTTATCGAATTAACTTGAAGATCCTAAGAAATGACGCTTGGCTCTTTTCACCCCACCAAGCGATTTAGGGGTGAAATGTCAAAACCTAGACTTGATAAGAGTTTTGGATTCGCGTTGCATATGTTCAACTACAACAAAATGTTATAGAAGACACATGGCAAGGATGATTGAAGTTGATTTGAAAGATTTTTTTTTAACTTTTGAAACTCAAAATGTTGAGTTTTATTTTCAACATAATGGTTAACAAACATTAAGGAAAAATCTAGAAACCTTGACTTGACTCTTTCACCACACTAACTAGCTTGGGGTGAAATGTCATAATCCAGGTTTAATTAAAAAAATTTTGAATATGGGTTTTGATATTAAGGAATTTTCTGTAAATTATGAAATTTAGCATGTAGAGATTTATTCGCATGCGAGTTTGCAACATATATAAAAAGATTTTGAAAAGCTCAGCTTGACTCTTTCGCTCTACCAATGAACTTGGAGGCAAAATGTCAAAGCCCAGCTTGGAGGGAGGTTTCCTACACTAACCTCTCTTTTTGCATGTCTTAATATAGTTGGCCGAACTCACCTAAGGTAGAAATGGGAGAGGGACCAACGAAAGAAAGATAGTCAAAACTACTGATGCAACAAAATTCATAACACTATTAAAGATGGAGAGAGAGATATTCCCTAGTGGAGTTGCCATTTTTTGTTTGATTGAAAATCTATCATTTTGAAAATGTTAATTTTCTTTGGGAAATTTGAAATTTTTGGAATTCTTAATATTTAAGATCAAATGCTTATTATGAATGATATATCACCTTGAAAGGTGAACATATCATTCCCTAATATGTTTAGATTACAAATCTTTGAATTTATTCTGATTATCGTAATCAAACTCAACGAGAAATAATATATGATCTCGAAGGATTAAAGTGATATTTAATCCACTATTTGACTATGCTAATCTAAATAGATGGATCATTAATTTAATAATCAAAGTTATGATTTTAATTGATATATCTATCCGAAGAAAGAAGATATCAATCACTATCGATAGTTTGAATATGACGATAATAATCGTCAGTTTTGAATTTCCCAAAGATAATCAATTGAAGGTTTTAAAAACTTAAATTTTTAAAAATTTGGTCTGGGTTTCTAAATCTCCTACGAGCGCAAGCCCTCGTAGTTAATTACATCGTAGGGAAAGCAGAAATTTTAATATGAATACTCTCGATTAAAATAGTGATACAAATTTTATTTAAAAATTCAAAGTTTGATATCAAGGGAGGTTAAGGGTTGAAAATTCAATAGGGGTTGGATTAAATTTGAATAGTTCTTTCTTGAGTCAAAGGGAAGAGGGGTAGGGGATGCTTAGGATTCTGAATCACTTCAGAAGCTCCTCAGCCTATCCTAAGTGCTGGGCTTGAATTTGATGGAAAGAGATTTAATGTTTAAGTGATTAATTTTATTAAAAAGTGGGAATTAGATTTTTGGAGGATGAGATCTTAAGATTAAAAATATGCCTTAGATCCTAAGTCTAAAGTGGGTATTAAAAATTAATAACCCGGATCCTAGCTAATGCAATGCAGTCCTGGACTTACCCTGGCCTGGATTGGGGAGCCAGCTAAACCACCTAAATGCTTCAAAATTATGTATTTGGTCTTTTATGAAAGAGTGGTTAGGGATGTTATTTAATATTAGTTTAAGGAGAGTGGGGTCGACATCTAGAGCAGATTTCTAATTGGCCCCTTGACATAGGTTGCGTGAAATAATTAAGCTAAAAATATAATTAAGAATTAGACTCAATTTTTAATTTATATCTAATGCAATATATGCTAGCTGACTCGATTAAATATTTAAAATCAAAATGAAGCAATTTTAAAATCAGGCTTAAAAATAGGTTTTTTCCTAGAGATTGCACAACATATCTTTGACAGAACTGCATCCTAATAGATCAGGTGGCCTGCCAGAACTCGCAAGCGGGGAGGTGCCTAAAAAGGATGAGAAGTTTTAATATGTATGCATAAAAAACTCCCGGTGGTCCGGGCTTACTTCTTAAAAGCATTAGAGTTACAATCTGAGCCTAAATGTTTTAAATTTTATTTAAGTAGAAATAGTTTTAAATGTGTCCTCACGAGCCTTCGATCGAATTCCAGGCTAAATCAAAATCGACATGCAATAATCGCCAAAAGAAATACTAAAAGTATGCAAATTCCTAATCACAATCAGCACATCAATCAACTTAATTAAATAATTAAATTAATTAAATGTAATACTCAAATTGAAAGTCCATAGGCAAGTGCCTTTTAATTATCAACACAAGGTCTGCAGGAAAAGTAAAGCGGCCAGGCACCACTGACAATAACATGAATTTCTAATCCTAAGACTTAAGTGACTTTGAGAATGGATCTTCTCGTTCTTCACTCCTTCGTCATCTTGAAACTCCTTGGATCGTTAGGTATGGATATCCAAATGAAAAGAAAGTCTCCTTGAATAAGGGTGTTATCGTTTCTCTTTGGATACTTTGAAAGTATCCTAAACTATATTTCTAAGCGAAGAAGTACTCTCCCCTAAGGGATGTCATCCTTGGAATACAGTTTGGATCACTATTATCCCATCTTAAATCACTTAACATTACTACTCAATTTTAAATCCAATTACATTAATCAAAATTTAAAAATCTAGACTCGATCTTGCAGGGTTATCCTAATAATCAGTAGTTAATAAATATTCCAAGCAGTTATAATTAATCTCAAGCAGTTAATATTTAAAAATTAAAGTACGCAAATCATAGCCACGCTTGGCCATGCTCTTTTAATTTTAAAGGGGGATTTAATGGTACTCTAAAGCACCTGCAAAAAATAGTATTAATTTTAAAGCTTAATTATTTAATTGCCCCCTTTAATTTACAATTGCCCTGTACGAGCATGGCCACCTGCATAAGATTGGATTAGTATAAATCGTCACTAACTTAGGGGTAGATCTAACGCACAATCAATCATAACACAGAGTGCATTAAGTAAATAAACAATCACATCAATTCTACTACTAGCAAACAACATGTAGTAAAAGCTCGAAAACCCAGCACACAGCAAAAAAGTAAACACTGGTCTAGCCTAAGACTAGAGTTAGTTGTCCTAGCAAATCATATATAGTGTGATAGGTAGGCTGTGCGGGTTTGATATGTCTTAAGTAGGGTAATTGATTGAAGTTGTTTGATGTTCTGGTTGGTTGAAAGGCTTAAGGGGTTTTAATTTGAGTTTAAGTATTAATGGCTTAAAATTGATTTTAAAATATATTTTAAAGGATTATTGATTACCACCTTTGTTTCACATCAAGGCCGTGAAGTTTATTTCACCTTCTTTGGGGCTAAGTTAATAGCTTCGTAGGCTTGGGCTATCTAATGATAAACGCATAGTTAAGTGTTTTCATTGACTGAGGGTTTGAAATTTGATTAATTCTATTCAAATTGATTTGTTGCTAGTTTTAATGTTAGATTGATATTTTCTAAAATTTTGAATGATTTATTGAGTTTTGAAATATTCTGCATTATTTTAATCATTTAATTAAGGGGTCAAAATTTCAATTTTTGATTAAAAGTGATTTATAGAAAGTTAATATTTTATTAAAATACTAAACCTTAATACAATCAGTTAGACTATAAGTATGCTAGAATTGGATTTTTTTATATTTTATTGTAAATGTTTGAAGTTTTGACTTGAATTTGAACTAGGTTTGACCAAAAGTTGACTTTTTCAAATTTGATTGATTTCTGGAAACTTTATATTTTTTATAAATATTAGACCTTAATGTGAGTTGTATGCCTTTGAGTTTGACTGATTTGGAGTTTATTTGAATTAGTTATCAATTTTTAAAGTTTTGATAATTTATTCAATTTTTAAAATTATTTAATTAAAGGCCTTTTATTAGTTTGAGTTCAAATGACCTCCAAATTTCTTGAAATCACCTTCAAAGATCAGGAATGATCTAAGGAGTGATTATCAAGTGTTTGAAAGATTTTTGAAATTTTTTTAATTATTTTTAATTAATTAAATTAATTATATTCTTCAATTTTAATTAAAATTAAATTAAGCTTAATTTTAAAGTCCAGTTAAGGGGGCTTTTATTTTTTATTGATTAAGGATTCAATTCTGGTCTGTTAGAGATATTATTTATAATTTTTGGGTTTAAATATGATTTATTACATTTTCTAAAAGTTTTAAAGGCTTGATTAATATTTAATTTTGATTAAGTTAATTAAGGAGCTTAATGACTTCAAAATTCAATAAGAAATTTTCTTAAGGTTGAAAGTTTCACTAAGTTCAAGTGGTTTAAGTTTCAAGTCAAAAGGATATATATCCTAATTATTATAATTTTTCTAAGTTTTCTAGACTTAGGTCCTTAATTATTATCCTTAATGATGTCACTAGATTAATGGGTTTGTATCAAAGTTTCTAACCCTCAAACAAGTACATGTAGGAAATTTCTATTCAAACATGCCTAACTTGGGTTTAAAATTTCATGGGATCTCTCAAATTTTAAAGATTTAAAATATATATGATTTTAAAATAGAATTTAATATATATATATATATATATATATGTATACTTGAAAATACCAATCTCAATATATTTCAAAATATTATGAAAATAATTTCAAAATATTTTATTTTGAGAGATCCTCTGCCCTTTTTATAATGATTTGAAAATAAACATTTATTCTTTAATTAAATGTTAATTAAACATTAAAATAATTAAATAGTTAATATTAATCAAAATAGATTAAGTTTTTAATTTTTGAAATTAATTTATATTAAAGTATTTATTTTTCTGAAAATTTTAAGATATTATATTTAAATTTTTTATTTAAAATGAATTTTTTATAAGTTTTCAAAGTGATCAAATGTATTTTTAAGTAATTTAAAATTAATTGAGATTTAAAATAATTCTTAAAATAAAATTAATTAAAGCTTAATGATTTTCTAAAATTTTAAATTATTTAAAATAATAAAATGTTTTTAATTAAATCATTAAAATTAAATAGTATTTGATTAAACATTAACAAAATATTTTTAAAATTAATTTTCAAAAAGAATGATAATACTTAAAATAATTCTTTAATTACTAAGTATTTTGTAATAAATTTTAATTTCAAAACATAATTTTATAATTAATTAATTAAATATTAATCAATTCTTTGATTATTGAAATAATTTAAATGTTTAATTAATATTAAATATTCACAATCAACTTTTAATTTTAAAATATTTGAAATTTATCGTATAATTTGAATAAAATATTTAAATAATTAACAACTAATTTTTGATATTTAATAATTAACATTTAATATTTAATATTTAAATAAAAGAATTAATATTTAATTATTAAATATTGATTTAAAATAATTAGTAATTAATATTTAAATAATCTCAAAATATATTTAAGAATTTAAATTAATAATTATATTAAATTAAAATATTTAATTTTCTGAAATATTAATATAAAATATATTTTTTATAACTTAAATTAATTTTTAATTATTTTTTTATTTAAAATGATTTAAAATAATTTTTTTATAATTTTGTGTATTTAAAAAAGATTTTAAAATAATTTAAAATCATTTTTAAAAGGTGGTGGCATCGGTGATGGCGGGATGCCACGTGGCACGTTTTGGTTCATCCAGCCAAACCGCGGTAATGATTGCCGACGGTGCCGCATTAAATACAGATGATTGCGCTGCTGTCAATCATCAGCCATTAATATGAAAATGTGGTAGGACCCACGTGGTTTAACATAACCGAGTCAGCATCCCACCATAGCCGTCTGATCCTCCGTATTTGTGAATCAACAGTCTAGATCGATCTGGATGAATGTCACTGCAGCAAATGAAGCCGTGCGGTTGGATAAGGCTGCAAAATGGCCAAATTATGACCATTAATCATAAGATTAATAATAGCAATTCCACCCAGTGAACGATCTGAGTGAACCGATCCCTAATTTAGAAAACCAGCTCGTTCATTCGATCTAGACCATGAAATCAAATGAAGTTTTAAATTAAGCTTAAGCACATGAATAGAAATTGTGTGGATGTGTTTGAAAGATTAAATAAGCACTAAATGAAATGTTAATTTCTCCTATGTGCGCTAACCTAAGATTTGAGATATTACCTTAACCAATCAATGGATTGAAGTGATTTTAAGTTCTCTGAGCTTGTTGATTATCCACACTTAATTTATCTTCAGGGGGCGGGGTCTGAAAAGCTTTGGATCAAGCATTATAGCCTTTGGATGGATTCCAGCTTGAGCTCACTGGAATCTGGTCGCCGGCTAGCCTTGACCGGCCAGGTTGAGCTGGAAATAAGTGGATGGAGGTCTGAGGAGCTCGAATCAAGTGTTTAGAGGTTCTGGGAGCTGGAGTTAAGTCAGAGAATGTAGGTTGGAGAGTGAGTGCTTCTCCTAGTGTATTGCCCTATTCAAAATGTCCTTAGGCTCAAGGGATGGCTGGGATTGAATGTGGGGACTCCTAGATGGCTGCAAAGTAGCCTAGAGTTGGTTAGCAGCAAGGGAATAAAAGGACATGAAGGATATCCCATGTGTAAAGCTCATTTTTCCTCTATTTGCACTTGGGGATGTCTAGGGAAGGTTCAATCATAATTTAAAGCTTAAATAGAGGTTAAGTAGGGCTTAAGAAACTTCTGGAATGAAGTTAAGTGGCTGGAATGGTTAGGTTTGAAGAAGTTAACTTAAATAAAGAATTTGACCACTTAGGCTGATTAGAAGGGTTTGCTGACTATATTGAACAGTCAACTAGTCAACAATAGGTGAGGTGGCACCTAGGTGGCTCCATGGAGTGGTCTTGAGCTAGTTGGGTTAGTTTGAGATGATATGATGGCTAGGGATTAAATTTTGAATATTTGGAAGGAGGTTTAAACATTTAAAAGAGGTTTTAACCATTTATGGATTGATTTGACCAGTTAACATGTCAAATCAACTAACGTGGTATGAAAGGTGGCACCAAGAGCTGATTAGAGGGGTTTGGTTGAATATCAAAACATGAAGTTGAAACTTTAAATGAAGACATAAGGCTTTCAAATGATTTAAACAAGCTTCAATGAGTTGACTTGGTCAAATATTGATTGGGTCAATGGTCTAGTCAAATCCAAATCATTGGAGGATGTGGCCAGAGAAAATTGAGGTAGTTTGATGTTGATCTAAACTTGATTGGGTTTAAATAGGCTTAAGAGTTTAAATTAGTCAACTTGAGTTGACCTGGTCAACCAAGTTGACCTAGGGCCAGGGTCTGGACTTAATCATTCCCAAATGATATTTGAAGTCTGGTAGAAGTGGTTTGAGGGATCAGAACGATCATTTGGTTCAAAACACCTATTTGGGCCCTTAATGGGTCATTGGGTCAACCCTAGTTGACTTGGTCAACCAGGTTGACACAAGGTCTAGGAATGGGTTCAACAAATTTAGTTTAATGTTTTGAGTTTGTGGGAAGTGATTCTAAGGTCTAGGGAGTTCAAATTGATCAAAGTAACCTATTGGACCCTTAAAGGCCTATTTGGTCAACCTAGATTGACTTGGTCAACCAGGTTGATCCAAGGTCTAGGTTTTGGTCCAACAGGTTGGGTTTAACACTTAAAACTTGCTATAAGTGATTCCAAACAATTTGGATGTCATTTGGTTTGAAATATGCATTTAAACGCCTAAGGGGTATTTTGGTCATTTTGACCCCGGGTCAACTAGAGGTCAAAATGAATCCAACAAATATAGTTTAATGTTCAATGAATCATAATCTAGGGTCTGGAAGTGATTGGAGGCTTTGCAGAAAGCTCCAAGGTCAAAATCCACGGGGTGATAGGTCCACTGGCACATGCCATAAATATTTGAAAGTTTTACAGCCTTTGAAAATTAATTCTATTTCTGGGGTTAGAGACCTCAGATTGGGCTCAAATTTGGAGTGTTGCCTCTAGAGACATGTCACATCAGTATGCAACTGACAGACTCTGAATCAGAGGTCATTTGACTGGGTTTTGAAAGGTTTGAAATTTCACTAGAAAAGGCTTTCAGGACTAAGACCTTTGGCCTTGGATTTGATCTGGATTTCTAGTTTGAATGATAGGGTTTGAACTACTTAAATCATTTATAATCATTTAGGTAGTTGTAGATGATTAAATATGATTAAGATTAGGTTAGAGGCTGTAATAATTGGATCTGGGTTGTTTAAAGGTCAGGATTGGTCAGGGGTTTGAATTAAATTGAGCTCTGGATTGATTTGAGTCTTGAATAGATTGATTTAAAGTCTAGAATGGTCTAGATTTGAATAGATCTAAGGTCTGGATTGACCCTAGGTCTAGGCAGGAGATCATAGGGTTTAAATCCTAAAAGGATCCTATAGTCTAGGTGTCCTAAGGTCTGGAGTCTATACGAATTTTATGACCTAAGTAGATCATAAGATGTAAATTTTTAAAAGGTTCCTGGTGTCTAGAATAGGTACTAAAGTCCTAGATAAGCCTGGAGATTGAATCTAGATTGAACTATGATCTAGATTAATCAGAGGCTGAAATTATCTTAAGATTCGGATTAATATAAGATCTTAAATTGATCATAGGGTCTAGAGTAGGTTCTAGAGCCTAAGAAGATCATAAGATCTAGAGCCTGGTAGAATCCTAGGGTCTAGAGCAGATCCTAGGGTTTAGAGTCTAGGAGGATCCTAGAGTTTAGATTAACCTAGAATTTGATTGAATTGCATTTAAAATTAATATGAGATTAAGATTGATTTGAATCTTGATTGATATTAAAGTCTAGATTAATCTAAGATCAGATTAATCCTAGGGTCAAGATTGATCCTAAGGATTAAAAAGATTCTAAGGTTTGAATTGGTCCTACTGATCTCATACAAAAATGAGGTCAACAAATAGACCCCCAATATGTGTAATAGAATGAAGTTCTATTGCACATATTGGCGTTGACCGAATAAAATGGTCAAGTCTTGCGTTTTGATCCTAAGGGGAAGAAAAATTTTATCCCTAGGGAATCGGGGTTTGAATTGATACTAGGGTAGTGCCACAGAAGGAGTACTCTACCACTAATGAGTCTGGTCCTAAGGGAAAGGATAAACCTAAACCCTAAAGGAAGAAGGCCTGGGTGATCCTGTAGGAAGAAGAAACTCCTAACTGGAAAGGATCGGATTTAAATTTGACTCTAAGGGAAAGGACATCCTAACCCTAGAAGATTGAATTTGAAATGATACTGCGGTAGTGCTAGGGACAGCATACTCTACCACTAATATACCAAATCCTAAGGAATGAAAGAAATGCCTGTCCTTAAGGGAAAGAAGATTTAATGATCGTATATGAGGGAAAATTCCTAACTATAGAGGATTAAGTTTGAATTTTTATACTAGGGTAGTGCCATGAAGGGTGTACTCTATCACAGGTAGATCTAATCCTAATGGGAGGAAGAAATACCTATCCTTAAGGAAAAGATGAGTGAATTGAGGAAATTAAAAATGAAATTGAAACTAAAGAGTCTGATCCTACGGGAAATAGAATACTTAACCCTAAGGAGAAGAGAACTTGGATGATCCTATAGGAAGAAGGAACTTCTAACTATAGAGGATCGAGTTTGAATTTTGATACTAGGGTAGTGCCACGAAGGGCGTACTCTACCACTAGTAGATCTAATCCTAAGAGAAGGAAGAAGAACCTAGCCCTAAAGAAAAGAAGGTTTGATTTTGCAACTTGGAATTGAATTCAGGACGGTGCCATAGAGGACTTACTCCATCACTAGGAAGTCTAATCCCAAGGGAAGGAAGGAGAGCCTAACCTTAAGGAAAGGAAAGTTTAATTTTGAAATTAAAATTGAATCCAGGACGGTGCCACATGGGACTTACTCCATCACTGGGGAGTCTAATCCTAAGAGGAGGAGAAGAGCCCAACCTTAAGGAGAAGAAAGTTTGATTTTAGAATTGAAATTGAATTCAAGATGGTGACACAAAGGACTTACTCCATCACTGGGGAGTCTAATCCTAAGAGAAGGAGAATACTTACTCTAAGGAAAAGAGAACTAGATGATCTTATAGGAAGTGAGTATTACCTCCTATAGGAGATCAGGCTTAAAGTTTTAAATTTTAAAACTAGGATGGTTCCATAGAGCGCGTTATCCATCACTAGGAAATCTAATACTAAGGAGAGAAAACATCTAACCTTGAGGAGAAAGAAGCTGGAGGACCATGTGGGAAGGAAGCATTGCTTCCCATAGAAGGTCGGATTAAGATTTTGAACCTAGGATGGTGCCACGGAGGGTGTGCTCCATCACTGGAAGATCTGATCCTAAGGAACGAAAGCACGATTACTCACATATATCCTTAAGGAAAAGAAAATTGGATGATCATATGAGAAGGAAGCACTGGGACTTGAAAGTTCGATAGGGATGTTAAGCCCTAGTGAACTAGTCCCGAGGCTAACCAAGAGGGGGGTGAATTGGTTATTTAAAAATTTCATGATAACAATGAAAATCTTTTCGATACGTAGCAGCGGAAACACATAAACAAGAATGAAAAGATCAACCACAGATATTCACCCAAGCAGTTAATATCAGAAAAGTAAAGTGCAAAACTGAATCAGAAAAGCAAACCAGATTTTATAGTGGTTCGGTCAACTTGACCTACGTCCACCCCCGGAGCCTCCCCTCCGGGTATTGCACTAAACAAAAAGTGTCTCTCCTTTTGCTCCCACAGCAAGGCGGAGAAGCCTGTACAAACACCTCCTTTTCACCACACGGTGAGGCAGAGAACCCGACCTCCTTTCACTTCCTCCTGAAGCAGGCTGAGAACCTTCGAACTCCTTTTGCTTCCACCTGAAGCGGGCAGAGAACCTTCGAACTCCTTTTGCTTCCACCTGAAGCGGGCATAGAACCCCAGATCTTCTTACGAATGATCCTCCCACGACGAACACCGACTAGACGAAAGACGACGAGCGGAGAAGATGACTCCGATCCGTGCTTGGACCAACCTTAGTGAATCCCTCACTAACTCCCCCTCACAAGATCTTCTCTCTCTCTCCCAACTCTCTCTCTCTCTAGGGTTTTTCAGGGAAGGAAGGCAGCAAAAGATATTTCTTATTTTTGGAAAAAGTTCTTTTAAAGGAGGGCTTAAAATTTGCCCTAAATCTCAACTGGTCGGCTAAGATCGTCCAGAACGATCGATAGATCGTCCTGTACGATCAGTTCAAATTCAGCTGTTTCAGCCTGGACGATTAGGCTCTTTTGGACGATCAGTAGAAAAAGTTGTTCATATCGTCCCGTACGATCCTGCGATCGTCCGGGACGATTAGTGCAAATCAAGGAAAATCATCGAGAGGACAGCTCGGGTCGTCCAGAGAAATATGTGCTGGACGACCAAAAAATGACTTGATCGTCCAGGACGATTGGGACATTGTCCTGTACGATTAGTTCAAAAAGGCCCCAAATCGTCCTGAACACAGTTCGGGTCGTATAGCTGAAATGCACTAAACGATCATGATCGTCCGGGACAATCATGCGATCGTCTAGGACGATATGATCGTATCAACCAAAAATAAATTGCTTTCCTTAATTACCAGATTAAATTAGGCATGATTGTACTGAATCATCCGGGACGATCAGACCAAGTATCTAAAAATAAGAACTTGCCTAACTTGATCTGGCGGCTGAGAATTTCTGATTTGGGCATATCATCCCGTACGATCCAGATATCATCCAGGATGATCTGCTTAATCAGACCCTCTTAACTTAGTCGCCCTAATTAGGGTTTCTGTTTTAGCTGGATCGTCCAGGACTATGTGGAAATCATCCAGGACGATCTGAACAAAATTTGAACAGAAACTCTAATTCACTCAAGCTCTCCCCCTGAGTGTGTGTGTGCAAGGTTACTTAGCTAGGGGATTAGTTACATTACAATTGACTCAATAAAAGGAAAAAGCATACATTTGACACACTTGAACCCGATCTTGAGTTGACTTGAGTGGCTCGTGGTCTTTTGTGCCTGAAACAGATTAGCCAAGCAAAACACACTGGAAACATGTTTGTCATCATCAAAACCAGATTTGCAACAATCTCCCCCTTTTTGATGATGGCAAACATTTGTAAAGTAGTTTGAAAATAAAAGTAAACTAGGAGATCAAAACACAAACATTTTTTCAAATTTTTATTTAACAGCTAAAACCATACAGGAAACATGACTCATAAAACAGAAACAAACATGACTACACAACTGACTCCCCCTTTTGACATCACAAAAAGGAGGAGGAAAAACAGAACACGGAAATAAAACATAAATAGAACAACTACAAAACAGGAAACTAAAACTGAGGCGGATCCTGATCGGAAGAAGGAGGTGGCGGTGGAGGGTAGAAATAATGGTGAATGGCCTGAATGTGGGCTCCAATCCAGGCGAGGTCCTCGTCATGCTGCTGTTGCTGCTCCGCAGCATAGTCAGTGAAGCGTTAGATGTCCTCGGCATGCCGCTGCTCCTAGGAAACCACATAGGAGTCAAATCTGGCCTCCCACTGATCGAAGCGCTGTACCAGGTGGTCAAAGGGAGAGGCAATACGAAGGGGTGTAGGTGCCTCTGGTGCAGCAAGAACTGGAACTGTCTCTTCCTCTTCTTCCTCAACATCCAGGGTGGGCTCCGGATGTAGTCGGGTGCTGTGTAGGACGTGGAATGAGTTGTTTGTGAAGAAGGAAGGAGGGACATCAGGAGGGTTTGGATACTGAAGGTCATATTTTATCTCTAAGGCATAGTGAATAAGATGACCTAAAGTTAGATTTGGGCGACGCCTGTGGCCCGGATCTCAAATGGTGGTGAGGTGTTCTATATATCGGATGATCAAATCAGAGGCATTAAATTCTCAACGGGCCATGATGTAGTAGGTGGTCAAGGACAGGAGCGGGGTAATGTGAATTCGATCCCCCGCCTTTGGAATGACGGAGGAACGAAGGACGTGCTGAATGGTCCGGGCGTCCTTAAGAAGGGAAGTGCAAGCATTATCGTGATAGAGTGCGTTGGTATTGCGAAGGAATTGATTGGCGACACTCCAATCATAGTCAGGATCGGTGATAAGCGTGTGAATTTTGTCGCCAGTGACAGACAGGTTGAGAATATTGTGAAAATCATGAGTCGTGAGTTCCACGGGGCGTTGATTTACGTAGGATCGAAGAGTGGAATAGTCCGCGGAAATGCACAAGTTGGCAAAGAAGATTTGAAGAAGTTCCAGATTGAAGGGAAAGGCTAAGGTTAGAATGAAGGTGAGGGAGGTGTGTGCGAACAAATCTAAAATGGGATAAGTGAGAGTGCGGGGATTGATAATCTTGGAGTGCGTGATCCCCACATTACGATAGCATTCGAAAGCCACCTGATCGGCGGCATTCGGGAAGCGAGGATCGACATGTCCCCGGGACGAACTGGCCCCCTTTTGACGAGACCTTTTGCCACCAGCCATTAGGAACCCAAAGAGGAAGAAAGTAGAAGGAAGGTGGAAGAAAAATGGTGTGAAAAAGATGAAGAAAATTGATGTTTTTATAGAAAATGGGCTGATCGTCCCGTACGATCGCGGGATCGTCCGGGACGATTTGGTCATTTATGACGTCTTGGACGATTGGTCAAAAAGGCGGTCCGATCGTCCAGGACGATTAGACACAGGTGATCATCCCGAGGAGTCAGGCTGGATGACCGTTGACGAAAAGTATCATCCAGGACGATTAGGTGGATCGTCCGGGACGATATGCAATAAATATGTCGGACGGGCCGAATTCCAATCGTCCAGCGGCAGACACGTGGATCGTCCAGGACGATGAGGTGGATCGTCCAGGACGTTGGGAAATAATTGGTGCAATGTCAGCCCTTTAATCAGATCAGGAAGATATGGATCATATCGTCCCGGACGATGTAAGGATCGTCCAGGACGATCACCAATAATTGGAATTTTTTAGCAGCAGGAGCAATGTGGGGACAATTTTGAACGAATCGTCCAGGACGATGGTTGGATCGTCCAGGACGAAGTGGATCATCCAGGACGATAGTGGTATCGTCCAGGACGATGTGAAGAAAATAGAAAAAGAGGAAGGATGAGAGATGATCGATCAGGATCCCAAAAATACAACCATGAAATCAGAATAACACAAAAACCAATAAAATTGACCACAAAAACATATAAAAGCATTTTTTTTATTAAGATGTTCGAGAAAAATAGAATTTTTCCTTGATTTTAGATTCAAAAAACCAATGACAGGACGATTGATAGCGCTGAAATCCAGAAAAGGTTAGAAATAATCAACTTTCGTAACTCCGACCCCGGGCACCTTATCGATGCAAACCTCTTTCAAAACAAAAATTTGATTCAGAAGAAAAAGATATTAGATTTGAAAAAAGAGATCCTTTCAAGCCTCGTTCCAGAAAAATATCTGATATAATAGTGTTACAAAGTAAAAAATCAGAAATCGGGATTTTCAAAACACAAGCTTTTGAAAATATTAAGTGGCGCACAGATTTCTCTAAGATATTTAATAATCTGAAAGGGAAGAAAGCTTGGTTTGGGCTCATTTTGTGCCTCTTTTTCAAATTGGTTGGCGCTTTGCGCATCTTTTGATTTTTGATACACTTTGTGTATCCAATTTGACAATTTCGCATCTTTTCAGTTTTGGGCTCATTTTATGCCTCTTTTTCAAATTATCTGGCGCACTGCGCATCTTTTATAAGCTTTCTCCTTTTTATAATCATTAAAGAGTCTCAGCTGTGAGATTATCTTCCAGATATAGGAGATGGCTCTCCACAGTAAGGAAGAATGATTCACAAAACAAAAGCCATACAGCATATGATAAGTGCAATCACTTGGTTTGGAAAATCAAACTAATGACTCAAGACTTTGAAAACCACTATTGATATGAGGCAGATTACTGTAGGAAGATAAAATAATCTCTATTTCAAAAACTAACATTTTAATTTTGAAGAGGATTTTTATTCAAAAGAAACTATACACCAGTAAAAGAGTTAGAGGAAGAGAAACAATTATCAATGTTTCTTCCCTTTAACAGATTCAGCGAAATTAATCACTGCTTACCAGCTTCCAAACCCAAAACAAGGTAAAAACTCCCAGTCAAAAATTTAGATCATTAGAAGTAGTGAGTGGTGATCAGATCTTGAAAAGCATAAAACAGTAAGTGCAAGATATGAACCAGTAAAGAAATAAAAATAGGTAGAAAATCACAGCAAAGTAAATACTCAAATCAAACAAACAGTAATGCTAACACAGAAATCAGCAGAAGAAATAAAATACCCTGAAAGTAAATAATCAAACCAAAACTAACTGACAGAGATCAGAATACCAAAACTAACTAACAGAAATCAGAAATCATAATACCAAAACTAACTAACAGAAATCAGAATACCAATCAGAACAATCATAAATCAGCAGTCATCAGAATCAAGCATTTATATCAATCACTCCTAATCTGGTTCTCAAAATGCTGAATGAGTCAAAGGCCAGTGGTTTAGTGAATATGTCAGCCAGCTGATTTTCAGTTGCTACGTGATGTAGCTCAATGTCCCCTTTCGTAACATGGTCCCTAATGAAGTGATGCCTAATATCAATGTGTTTGGTCCTAGAATGTTGGATTGGATTCTTAGAGATACAGATGGCACTAGTATTATCACACAGAATAGAAATTATGCCAACAGGTACTCCTAAATCCAAGACTTGTTGCTTCAACCAAAGAACTTGGGCCACACAACTTCCTAAGGCAATGTACTCAGCTTCAGCAGTGGAAAGTGCAACTGAGTTTTATTTTCTACTGGACCAGGAAACTAACGACTGTCCTATGAATTGACAAGTCCCAGAAGTACTCTTCCTATCCACCCTACACCCCGCAAAGTCAGAATCAGAATATCCAATGATCTCAAACGAGGTGCTGTGCCTAGGGTACCAAATTCCTAGGTTTGGGGTCCCTAAAAGATATCTAAGAATTCTCTTAACAGCAGTCAGGTGGGACTCTTTAGGATCAGCCTGAAACCTAGCACAAAGACAGACACTAAACATGATATCAGGTCGGCTAGCAGTCAGGTAAAGTAGTGAACCTATTATCCCTGTATACTTCTTCTTATCAATAGATTTTCAATTTGAATCCTTATCTAACTGAACTGAGGAGGGCATGGGAGTATTGATTGGCTTGGCTTTGTCCATTTCATATTTCTTCAAAATGTCCTTAGTGTATTTTGATTGATTGAGAAAGGTTCCATCATCCATTTGCCTTATGCTAAACCCCAAAAAGTAGGACAATTCTCCCATCATACTCATCTCAAACTCCTTACTCATTGTTTTAGAAAACTCCTCACATAAATATTTATTAGAAGATCCAAAAATTATATCATCAACATAGATCTGGACAATGAGTAAGTCATCTCCTAATCTCCTCAGAAAAAGGGTGGTGTCTACGCTCCCCTTAACAAACTCTCTTTCTAATAGGAATGTGCTAAGCCTCTCATACCAAGCTCTCGGTGCCTGTTTCAATCCATATAAGGCCTTTTTTAATTTATAGACATGACTTGGATATTAGGAACTCTCAAAACCTGGGGGTTGTTATATAAAAATATCTTCTTAAATTACCCCATTTAAAAAGGCACTCTTGACATCCATTTGAAACAGCTTAAATCCCTTATAACAGGCAAAGGCTAGTAGCACTCTAATGGCTTCCAATCTAGCTACAGGGGAAAAAGTCTCCTCAAAATCAATCCATTCTATCTGATTATACCGCTTAGCCACCAATCTTGCCTTATTTCTCACCACCACACCAGAATCATTCATCTTATTCTTAAAGACCCACTTGGTTCCCACAATACTTTGATTTTTAGGTCTTTCTACTAACTCCCAAACATCATTCCTTACAAATTGATTCAATTCTTCCTGCATAGCTAAAATCCAAAATTCATCCGACAAGGCTTGATTGATGTTGGTGGGTTCAGTCATTGAGATAAAGGCAGAATGATTTACTTCCTTTCTAAGTCCATGCCTAGTCCTAACACCTTCAGAAGGGTCTCCTAAGATCAGTTCTTTAAGATGACTCGAAGAATATCTCCAATCTCTAGGCAACTCGGTTTGAGGTTCTACCCTTTCCTCCAAATTTATATTTCCAACTCCTTGGGTAACCTTAATAATCTCTTCATCTTCTACTTCAGATCTAGACTCCTTAGGATCAGATTCATCAAACACTACATGGGTTGTTTCTTCCACCACCAAAGTCCTCCTATTGAACACCCTAAAGGATTTCCCCACACTTGAATATCCTAAGAACACTCCTTCATCAGATTTGGGGTCAAATTTTCCTAAGGGTGACTTCCCTTTGTTCAGAATGAAAACCTTACAGCCAAAGACATGGAGGTGGGACAGATTTGGAGTTCTTCCCTTAATGATCTCATAAGGTGTCTTGTTCAGTTTGACTCTCACATTCACCCTATTCAGCACATAACAGGCAGTGTTCACCGCTTCAGCCCAAAAGTATTTTGGAGGTGAATACTCGGCAAGCATGGCTCTAGCGGCTTCCACTAAAGTCCTGTTCTTCCTTTCAGCTACCCCGTTCTGCTGAGGGGTCCTAGGAGCTGAAAAATTATGACTAATCCCATGATTCTCACAAAAACTTCCAAATCTTTCATTTTCAAACTCCCCTCCGTGATCACTATGGATGGTAATAATCTCACATCCTAACTTCTTCTGAATCCAAGTAGAGAAGGATCTAAACTCATCAAATGACTCAGATTTATGTGACAAAAACTTAACCCAAGTGAACCTCGAATAATCATCTACAATCACAAAACCATAGACTCTCCCCCCTAAGCTGGCAGTGCTAATGGGTCCAAAGAGGTCCATGTGAAGAACTTCTAAAGGTCTAGAGGTGCTAATGTCCTTAACAGAGTGAAAAGAGGACTAGACTTGCTTCCCCAACTGACAGGCATCACACAGGTGATTCTTAGTGAACTTAAGCTTGGGCACACCTCTAACTAAGTCCTTTTGGGTGACTCTCCTAAGGGTTTTCATACTGGCATGACACAATCTCCTATGCCATAACCAAGACTCATCAGCAGCAGTTTTTAAGCAAATTAAATTATCAGATTTAATGCTACTTACATCCAGCTTGTAGACGTTGTTGATCCTTTGCCCCTGTAAAATAACTTTATCATTTAAGCTTAAAATGCAGCCAGTGGGCAGGAATTTGATGCTATATCTCTTGTCACAGAGTTGACTGATGCTCAGCAAGTTGTGTTTCAGTCCATCTACAAGCAAAACATTATCAATCATAAAATTCTTGGAATCACCAATTATACCTGAGCCTACCACCTTCCTGGTGGTGTTATCTCCAAGTGTAACCTTGCCTCCAGCTCTGGCCTCCAGCGAAATGAACTGATTTGCATCTCCAGTCATATGTCTAGATCATCCGCTGTCCAGGTACCACATGCTCTCATGAGGTCTTGTGTGAGAGCACACCTACAAAAGTATCAAACGTCAGTTATAGGAACCCAAACAGGTTTGGGTTCCTTCTTATGAAAAGAAGAATGCAATGCATGCGTGCTGTGCTGTGAAACAGGCAGTTTGGGTTTCCACACCCAATGTGTACTACGGTGAACAGTGCAGGTGTGAGAAATATGTCCTAACATGCCACATAAAAAATATCTAACACCAGAAAAAGGGTTAACTAATCTACGTGGATGATAATGCCTCTTCCTAGATGTATATGAAACATGCTTTGAAGAACTTGCAACAGATTTTTCAAAAAGTGGCGGTGCATAAAATTATTCAAAAGTAGGCGGTATTTTGTTCTTTTCAAAAGCACTAATTTTCACTTTCAAAAACTCATTTTCTTTCTTTAAACTTACAATTTCAAATTTTAAGGTTTCATTGCTACTTTCTACTTCACATGCCATTGTATCTAACTCTTTAAAAGCTCTTTCTAAGTCCACATGCGTAGTTTTCAATGAATCATGCTTAGAAACTAAATCAGAATATTTTTTATTCAACTCATCGAATTCATCAAGCAAAGACATGTGATTTGAATCAAGTGTGGAATGATCTTTAACTACAGAATCATGCTCTTTTTGCAAAGTTAAGTAATCTAATTTCAAACTAGCATGAGTTTTCTTAAGCTTCCTATACGATGTATGAATTCTTTCAGAAACTTCAAATAATTGATCGTAGGTAAGCTCACATACCTCTTCCTGGTCCGACTGACCAGGGTGATCATCAGCCATCAGACATAAGTTTGTTTCCTCCTCTTCAGCTTCAGTCTCAGAAGAGTCGGATACAGAGTTTGCCCAGAATGCCTTCTGAATCCGCTTCTTATCCTTTCTGAACTTTGGTTTCTCCTCACCCTTCTCCTTGCTTGGGTGAGCTTTAAGTGTTGGACAATTAGCCTTAATGTGTCCAGGCTTCCTGCATTCAAAACAAACAGATTCAGATGAACCCTTAAAATTTTTATTGGACTTACCCTTGTTCCACTTCTGATAGTTCTTATGTTTCTTCCTTAGAAAGCTTTTGAATTGCCTTGTGATTAAGGCAACATCATCGCTATCAGAGCCGGAAGTGCTAGCATCTGAATCTTTGGCCTTTAGTGCCACTGTCTTCTCTTTCTTGCGTTCACCTGCATCAAGTTCCCTTTGGTTCACCCCTTGCTCATAAGCAATGAGTGATCCAAGTAAGCAGTCAATAGAGTAAGTATTTAAATCTTTAGATTCAGTAATAGCAGTAATCTTAGCATCATAAGAAGCAGGAAAATATCTAAGAATTTTGTTCACTCTTTCGTAGTTAGTAAGTTCTCTACCTAGAGCATGCAAAGAGGTAACAATCTGAGTGAACCTTGTGAACATTTCTGAAATAGTCTCACTAGGTTTCATGCGAAAAAGTTCATAATCATGTAACAAGATGTTTAACCTAGACTGTTTGACTTCAGTTGTACCTTCGTATGTTATGCATAATCTATCCCAGATTTCCTTTCCCGTTGTACAAGTAGAAACACACATATAGTCTTCATATTTTAAAGCACAAAAGAAACAGTTCAAGCATTTTTCATTTAACTGTGCTAAATCACAATCATCAAACGTCCAATCAGCAAAAGGCAGTTCAGTTTTCACATTGTTAATCAGTCTAAAAGGTGGTTCGTATCCGTCCTTAACTAACATCCACATGCGATAATCAATAGATTGTAGAAAAGTAGACATGTGTATTTTCCAAGAATCAAAAGGAATATTATCAAACAATGGTGGTCTTGTAATAGAATATCCTTCAGCAGTATTACGATTGTTACAGTTAGCCATGGATCAAATTCAAAAGTTTTTAAACTTAAATTTTGAATCCCTCTCTGATACCACTTGAAAGTTCGATAGGGATGTTAAGCCCTAGTGAACTAGTCCCGAGGCTAACCAAGAGGGGGGGTGAATTGGTTATTTAAAAATTTCATGATAAGAATGAAAATCTTTTCGATACGTAGCAGCGGAAACACATAAACAAGAACGAAAAGATCAACCACAGATATTCACCCAAGCAGTTAATATCAGAAAAGTAAAGTGCAAAACTGAATCAGAAAAGCAAACCAGATTTTATAGTGGTTCGGTCAACTTGACCTACGTCCACTCCCCGAAGCCTCCCCTCCGGGTATTGCACTAAACAAAAAGTGTCTCTCCTTTTGCTCCCACAGCAAGGTGGAGCAGCCTGTACAAACACCTCCTTTTCACCACACGGTGAGGCAGAGAACCCGACCTCCTTTCGCTTCCTCCTGAAGCAGGTAGAGAACCTTCGAACTCCTTTTGCTTCCACCTGAAGCGGGCAGAGAACCTTCGAACTCCTTTTGCTTCCACCTGAAGCGGGCAGAGAACCCCAGATCTTCTTGCGAACGATCCTCCCACGACGAACACCGACTAGATGAAAGACGACGAGCGGAGAAGATGACTCCGATCAGTGCTTGGAGCAACCTTAGTGAATCCCTCACTAAATCCCCCTCACAAGATCTTCTCTCTCTCTGCCAACTCTCTCTCTCTCTAGGGTTTTTCGGGGAAGGAAGGCATCAAAAGATATTTCTTATTTTTGGAAAAAGTTCTTTTAAAGGAGGGCTTAAATTTTGCCCTAAATCTCAACTGGTCGGCCAAGATCGTCCTGTACGATCAGTTCAAATTCAGCTATTTTAGCCTGGATGATTAGGCTCTTTTGGACGATCAGTAGAAAAAGTTATTCATATCATCCCGTACGATCCTGCGATCGTCCGGGATGATTAGTGCAAATCAAGGAAAATCATCCAGAGGACAGCTCGGGTCGTCCCGAGAAATCTGTGCTGGACGACCAAAAAATGACTTGATCGTCCAGGATGATTGGGACATCATCCTATACGATTAGTTCAAAAAGGCCCCAAATCGTCCTGAACACAGTTCAGGTCGTGCAGCTGAAATGCACTAAACGATCATGATCGTCCAGGACAATATGATCGTATCAACCAAAAATAAATTACTTTCCTTAATTACCAGATTAAATTAGGCATGATTGTACTGAATCGTCCGGGATGATATACATATCGTCCGGGACGATCAGACCAAGTATCTAAAAATAAGAACTTGCCTAACTTGATCTGGCGGCTGAGAATTTTTGATTTGGGCATATCGTCCCGTACGATCCAGATATCGTCCAGGATGATCTGCTTAATCAGACCCTCTTAACTTAGTCGCCCTAATTAGGGTTTCTGTTTTAGCTGGATCGTCCAGGACGATGTGGAAATCGTCCAGGACGATCTGAACAAAATTTGAACAGAAACTCTAATTCACTCAAGCTCTCCCCCTGAGTGTGTGTGTGCAAGGTTACTTAGCTAGGGGATCAGTTACATTACAATTGACTCAATAAAAGGAAAAATCATACATTTGACACACTTGAACTCGATCTTGAGTTGACTTGAGTGGCTCATGGTCTTTTGTGCCTGAAACAGATTAGCCAAGCAAAACACACTGGAAACATGTTTGTCATCATCAAAACCAGATTTGCAACAGGACTCACACCTAACCATAGAGGATCGGATATGGATTTTAAACCTAAGATGATGCCATAGAGGACGTGCTCCATCACTAGAAGATCTAATCCTAAGGAAAGAAACCATGATGACTTATATCTTTCCTTAAGGAAAATGAAACTGGAGGACCCCGAGGGAAGGAAGTCTTGCTTCCCACAGAAAGTTGGATCTAGATTTTAAACCTATGATGGTGCCACAGAGGGCGTGCTCCATCACTAGAAGATCTAATCCTAAGGAAAGAAAGCATGATGACTTATATCTTTCCTTAAGGAAAAGGAAACTGGAGGACCCTGAGGGAAGGAAGCATTGCATCCCACAGAAGGTCGGATCTAGAATTTAAACCTAAGATGGTGCCACAAAGGGCGTGCTCCATCACTAGAAGATCTAATCCTAAGGAAAGAAAGCATGATGACTCACCTCTGTCCTTAAGGAAAAGAAAACTGGAAGATCCAATGAGAAGGAAGAATTGCTTCACATAGAATCGGGTCTGAAGTGATCGTATGTGAAGGAAACTTACTTCATACAGAGGATCGAGTCTAGATGATCATATATAGAGGAAACTTTCTCTACATAGAGGATCTGGTCAGCATGATCGTATATAGAGGAAACTTGCTCTATATAGAGGATCAAGTTTGGAATGATCATATGTGAATGAAACTTACTTCACATAGATGATCAGATTTGTATTCTAGAATTTGAGATTAGAATGACTTTTGAATTTGAATTTGAAGATTTTTGAATTTGAAGTTATTTAAATTTGAAATTTTATTTGATGAATTTGAATTTGAAGGGTTTTTAATTTGAGATGTGTTTGAATTTAAATTTAAGTTTGGCACTCATCTTGCATTGTACTTCTTGAAGAGCCTCCCCAATATTTCAAAATATCAGGTGGCATTCTTCAGACTTGATGAGTCACTTGGAAATTCTCTCAAAGATTGTCATTAGAATAAACGATCCAAACAACGTCGATTCAAGCTTTACATTGAATTTACAATGAATTAGAAGTGGCCTCCAAAAGACTCCGACCAAGTCTCCTACTTAGGGAGTTCTAAATGACATAACTTTTCAATATCTTAAATCAAACGTGACTTATAAACTTTCAAACTTTATTGAGCATATATTTAATTTTTATTTGAGGCCCTCGAACTCCTCAAATTAGAGTCGAGTACTCTGCACAATTAGAGTTTGATTTAAACAGTAAGTCTAAGCGAAGGAAATTACGCTCTTAGATCAGAAAGATCTAGGACCCAACATAGGGTGTGGTTGATTGTGAACGATAATCTCCAGCATTAGAAAGTACTCCTCTAGTGGGATTAATCTTGGACCTAGCATAGAGTGTAATTTTATAGAAAAGGCCTTGTAGGAAAAGATGCCTATGTGAAAGAACTCACACATATTTCTCAAGGACTAGATTTGAATTTTCATCAATAGTAGAAGATTCATTCTTCTTATTAGAAAACTTCCTCTAGCTATTTGCACCCTGTCGGAATGATAAGTGGGAACAAATTCAGAAGTATAGTGAAAGGTTGAGTGACTCCAACTAAACTGAAGGTGTTTAAGGATTTAAGTTTTGTTGACTCAGACCAAGCTTCTTAGAAACTAAACTGGGGTCTCCCTTGAAATATTTTGAATTAAAATTAAGTTCAAAGGGGGTTTAAGTTGAGTAAAGAAATTTGATCTTTTCAACTCTCTTCCACGAGAAATTTTTTTGTATCTTGATAGGTTATCGATGCACGACGAAAATTCTAAATTCAAGATTTTCAAAATCAAGCAATTTAAAATTGATTGAGTCTTTTGAGATTTAAGAATTTAGAAGATGGGAGCCTCTTTATTTTCTCTTCTGGTGACGCACATTGCACATCTTTTGATTTATAGCACATTTTGCACTATTTTTGAAATTTTGGAGCATTCGCGTATCTTTTAACTTATGGTGCACTTTGTGCATTTCTTAATTTTTTTGGCACACTTTGCGCATCTTTTAATTTTAACGGGATTTGAGAAGAGGCTGCACCTTCTTTGAATGCCGAGGTTATATCTCAAGTACAAGAGAAGAAAGCTCACTCTCTTATACAAGGAAGAATAATCCTCAAGGCAGGACCCAACCCTTTTGAAAATGAATATCAACTTAACTTTTGAAAATTATTGAACAGATTTTAAACATGCAAGAGACATCTATCTAAGATAGAGAATTACGAGAAGATTGAGAAGATTTTTATTTCAAAGATCAATTTAAGTTTGACATTGATTCTAGTTTAATAATTAAATCAATCCCATAAAGGAGGTGGGAGGGAGGGGTATTCAAACATTTGGAGTCAACTATAACTTTCTCCTGCTTAAGACTTAAGGTAGAGGTCAATTTTTATTAAAATGATGATTCAACTATCTTGAAAATTTAAACTCAATACACTTGAGAAATTGGAAGCTTTTCCTTAAAGAGAAATTGCAAACCTAGGTAGCAAGACCCAGTAGTATGGAATTAAATCCCTATGATCTCCATGGAGGGAGATACTGTTGTGGAGTCTACACTATCCTAGTGACATCATTTTAATCCAAAGATTTATTATGATAGGACCCCATTGAAAATTAAATTTCAACAATATCACTATCGTATATAATCTTAGATTATTTTCTCCTCTCCCATTACTAGCGGCCTAGTAATTAGGAGAGTGGCACCCTGAGTGGTTTTTATACCTCCTCCTCTCTAGTTGATGTAGTGGGACACGTATAAAAATGTGACCTAACATCTTATAGAAGAGTGGACAGGTCATAACCTTCAATTGGGGGCTTAGGGCTTAGTGGTGTTTGTTCAATTCTGGCTTGATTGATTCTTGCCATATAATAATAAAAAAGGTGTATTAAAGATCGCGCTCTCATTTCTACAACCTCTTTCTTTTGAGCAATAGGAGAAGGGAGAAAATGATTTCCACCAGGGAAGGGGTACGTAGAAGGAGCAACGAATTTTTTATTAGCCTCATACTTGACGTACTTTAAGGCTTTCACCTAAGCAGTCTTTCTGGCCTTAACAACCTTCTTTCTGACTCTTCGAAGGTAGTTCTTTCTTTTGTTCTAGCTGGTGACAAGGGTGCTATAACTTGACTCAATCTCAGATTGAGATGGTAGCTCTCCCTTCATTATTGACTTCTGGTTGTTATCCTCCTTAGTAGAGGATATAGTGGGTAAAGGGGTGACAATGACCTCCATCTCGGAGATGGGAAAGTCAACTCCTGACCTTAAAGTAATCTCAACTAAGGGGATATCTCTTTGTATCCAGCAGACAGATCAATCATTTCTTCTCCATCGACTAATAACTTGAAGTCTTGAAATTCTACTTCAAACTGGATGAAATTACCAGAAGTGATTCCTTCTACTATCAAGTTTCTATCCATAGAGAAGATGAGTTTCCTAGCCATTTGAGTGCTTAATTCCTGAAATTAAAAGAATGTGATTTGAATTAGTTTGATCTTGAAATTGAATTTGAATTTTGAACTTGACTGTTTATTTTTGAATTCTGAATCCTAACATGCTGAGTTTTCACCCAACATAGGGTTTGAAAAATTGGTTAAAAAAAATCCAGGGGGACCTGGCTTGACTCTTTCACTTTAAAAATTGATTTGAAGGTGAAATATCAGAGTTCAAGTGTGAAATTGAAGTTGAGGTTGAACTTAAACTTAAGGTTGGAATTGGATTTGAACTTGAACTAGAAATTGAGGTTGAATGGGTTTTCTTCAAATTTTGCAACTCAACATGTTAACAATCACTTAAATATGTAGGTTCACAAAATTAATATGAATATCCCAAGGATTGGGCTCGACTCTTTTCATTTCACCAATTGACATGGGTTGAAATGTCAAAACCCTAATTTGGATTTAAAATCAAAATTGAATTGACTTAAAGTGGAAATCAAGTTCAAATTTCAGGTTGAAATTATATTTGGACACAAAGAAAGATTTAAATTTGAATTTGAGGCTCAAGTCAAATGGATCTTTATTCAAATTTTATGACTCAATAGGCTGAGTTTCACTCAATTATATAGGTTCACAAAATCGATATGAAAGATCTAGGGATCAGGCTCGACTCTTTTCGTTTCACCAATTAACTTGGGTCAAAATATCAAAGCACGAGTTTAAGTTTAGAATCAAATTTAAAGTTAAATTTGAAGTTAGAATCAAACTTGAATTCAAGGTAAAAATTGAATTTAGATTGAATTCGAATACAAGGTTGAAATTGAATTTCAATTGAGATTGATTTTAAATTTGAAATTGGATTTAAACTTAAGGTTGGAACTAAATGGATCTTCTTCAAAATTTGAAACTCAACATATTAATTTTTGTTCAAATATGTAGGTTTACCAAATTAACTTAAAGATCCTAAGAAATTAGGCGTGACTCTTTTCACCCCACCAAGTGATTTGGGGGTGAGATGTCAAAATCTAGACTTGACAAGAATTTTGGATTCGCGTTGCATATGTTCAACTATAACAGAATGTTATAGAAGACACATGGCAAGAACTATTGAAGTTGATTTGAAAGATTTTTTCTTGACTTTTGAAACTCAAAATGTTGAGTTTTATTTTCCACATAATGGTTAATAAAAATTAAGGAAAAATCTAGAGACCTTGACTTGACTCTTTTACCACACTGACTAGTTTAGGGTGAAATGTCATAATCCAGGTTTGATTAAAGAAATTTTTAATTTGGGTTTTGAGATTGAGGGATTTTCTATAAATTGTAAAACTTAGCATGTAGAGATTTATTCGCATGCAAGTTTGTAATAAATACAAAAAGATTTTAAAAAGCTCAGCTTGACTGTTTCGCTCTACTAATGAACTTTGAGGTAAAATGTCAAAGCCAGGCTTGGAGGGAGGTTTCCTACACTCACCTCTCTTTTCACATGTCTTAATTGAGTTGGCCGCACTCACCCAAGGGAGAAATGGGAGAGGGACCAACGGAAGAAAGGTAGTCAAAACTACCAATGCAACTAAATTCATAGTACTATTAAAGATGGAGAGAGAGATATTCCTTAGTGATTCTCCATTTTTTGTTTGATTGAAAAATATATCATTTTGAAAATGTTAATTTTCTTTGGGAAACTTGAAATTTCTAGAATTTTTAATATTTGAGATTGAACGCTTATTATGAATGATATATCATCTCGAAAGGTGAATATATCATTCCCTAATAGGTTCAGATTACAAATCTTTAAATTTATTCTGATTATTATTATCAAACTCAAGGAGAAACAACATATGATCTTGAAGGATCAAAGTGATGTTTAATCCACTATTTGACTATACTAATCTGAATAGATTGATCATTAATTTCATAATCAAAGTTACAATTATAATTGATATATCTATCAGAAGAAAGAAGATATCAATCACTATCGATAGTTTGAATATGACGATAATGATCGTTTGTTTTGAATTTCCTAAACATAATCAATTGAAGGTATTAAAAACTTGATTTTTTGAAAATCTGGTATGGGTTTCTAAATCTCATACAAGCATAAGCCCTCGTAGTTAATTACATCGTAGGGAAACAAAAAAATTTCCTATGAATACTCTTGATTAAAATAGCAATATGAATTTTATTTAAGAATTTAAAGTTTGATAGCAAGAGAGGTTAAGGGTTGGAAATCTAACAGGGGTTGGATCAAGTTTAAACAGTTTTTTTTGGAATCAAAGGGAAGAGGGGTAGGAGGTGCTTAGGATTCTGAATCACTTCAGAAGCTACTCAGCCTATCCTAAGTGTTAGGCTTAAATTTGATGGAAAGATATTTAATGTTTAAGTGATTGATTTTATTAGAAAGTGGGAATTAGATTCCCAGAGGTTGAGGTCTTAAGATTAAAAATCTACCTCAGATCCTAAGTCTAAAGTGGGTATTGAAAATCAATAACTCGGATCCTAGCTAATGCAATGTAGTCTTGGACTTACCCCGACCTAGATTAGGGAGCCAGCTAAACCACCTAAATGCTTCAAAACCATATATCCGATCTTTTATGAAAGAATGGTTAGGGACATTATTTAAGATTAGTTTAAGGAGAGTGGGGCCGACATCTCGAGCAGATTCCTAATTGGCCCCTTGACAAATGTTGGGTGAAATAATTAAGCTAAAAATGTAATTAAGAATTTGACTCAATTTTTAATTAATATCTAATGCAATGCATGCTAGTTGACTCGATCAAATATTTAAAATCAGAATGAAGCAATTTTAAAATCAGGTATAAAAAATAGGGTTTTCCCTAGAGATTGCACAACATCCCCTTGACAGGATTGCACCCTAATAGGTCAGGTGGCCTGCCAAAACTCGTAAGCGGGGAGGAGCCTAACAAGGAAGACAAGTTCTAATATATATGCATGAAAAACTCTCGGAGGTCCAAGCTTACTTCTCAAAAGTGTTAGAGTTACTATCTGAGCCTAAATATTTTAAATTTTATTTATGTAGAAATAATTTTAAAAGTGTCCTCACGAGCCACCGATCGGATTCCAGGCTAAATCAAAATCGGTATGAAATAATCGCCAAAAATATTACTAAAAGCATACAAATTCCTAATCGTAATCAGTACATCAATCAACTTAATTAAATAATTAAAACAATTAAATGTAATACTCAAATTGAAAGTACATAGGCAAGTGCCTTTTAATTATACAACCCAGGGTCTGCAGGAAATATAAGTGGCTAGGCACCACTAACAACAACCCAGATTTTTAATCCTAAGACTCAAGTAACTTTGAGAATGGGTCTTCTCATTCTTCACCCCTTCATCGTCTTGAAACTCATTGGATCGTCAGGTATGGATATCCAAATGAAAAGAAACTCTCCCTGAATAGGGATGTTATCTTTTCTCTTTGGATACTTTAAAAGTACCATAAACTATATTTTCAAGCGAAGAAGTACTCTCCCCTAAGGGATGTCATCCTTGGAATCAAGTTTGGATCACTATTATCCCATCTCAAATCAATTAACATTACAACTCAATTTTAAATCAAATTATATTAATCAAAATTTAAAAATCTAGACTTGATCCTGCAGAGTTATCCTAATAATCAACAGTTAATAAATATTTCAAGTAGTTATAATTAATCTCCAGCAGTTAATATTTAAAAATTAAAGTACTCAAATCACACCCACGCTTGGCTATGCTCTTTTAATTTTAAAGGGGGATTTAAGCGTATTCTGAAGCACCTGTAGAAAAGAGTATTAATTTTAAAATTTAATTATTTAATTTCCCCCTTTAATTTGTAATTGTCCTATATAAGCATGGCCACCTGTATAAGATTGGATTAGTATAAATCGTCTCTAACTTAAGGGTAGATCTAAATCACAAAATAGAGTGTAGTAAGTAAATAAACAATCACATCAATTCTACTACAAGCAAATATCATGCAGTAAAAGCTCAAAAATCTGGCACAATAGAAAAGTAAATACCGGCCTAGCCTAAGACTAAAGTTGTTTGTCCTAGCAAATCATCTACAGTGTGTGAGGTAGGCTGTGTGGGTTTGATATATCTTAAGTAAGGTAATTCATTAAAGTTGTTTGATGTTCTGATTGGTTGAAAGGCTTAAGGGGTTTTAATTTGAGTTTAAGTATTAATGAATTAAAATTAATTTTAAAATATATTTTAAAGTATTATTGAATACCACCTTTATTTCACACTGAGGTCATAAAGTTTATTTCACCTTCTTTGGGGCTAAGTTAATAGCCTCGTAGGCTTGGGTTACCTAGTGATAATCATATAATTATGTATTTTAATTGATAAAGGGTTTGAAAGTTAATTAATTCTATTCAAATTGATTTTTTGATGGTTTTAATGTTAGATTGATATTTTTTGAATTTTTGAATGATTTATTGAGTTTTGGAATATTCTGGATTATTTTAATTATTTAATTAAGGGGTCAAAAGTTCACTTTTTGATTAAAAATGATTTCAAAAAAGTTAATATTTATTAAAATACTAGACTTTAATACAATAAGTTAGACTATAAGTATGCTAGAATTAGATTTTTCTATATTTTATTGCGAAGGTTTGAAGTTTTGACTTGATTTTGAACTAGGTTTGACCAAAAGTTGACTTTTTCAAATTTGATTGATTTCTAGAAACTTGGTATTTTTGATAAATATTAGACCTTAATGTGAGTTGTATGCCTTTGAGTTTGACTGATTTGAAGTTTATTTGAATTAGTTATGAATTTTGAAGTTTTGATAATTTATTAAATTTTTAAAATTATTTAATTAAAGGCCTTTTATTGGTTTGAGTTCAAATGACCTCTAAACTTCTTGAAATCACCTCCAAAGATCAAGAATGATCTAAGGAGTGATTATCAAGTGTTTGAGAGATTTTTAGAATTTTTTTAATTTTTTTTAATTAATTAAATTAATTATATTCTTCAATTTCAATTAAAATTAAATTAAGCTTAATTTTAAAGTCTAGTTAAGGGACTTTTATTTTTTATTGATTAAGGATTCAATTCTGGTCAGTTTGAGATATTATTTGTAATTTTTAGGTTTAAATTTAATTTATTACATTTTTTAGAAGTTTTAAAGGCTTGATTTAGGTTTAATTTTGATTAAGTTAATTAAGAGGCTTAATGACTTCAAAATTCAGTAAGAAATTTTCTTATGATTAAAAGTGTCCCTAAGTTTAAGTGGTTTAAGTTTCAAGTCAAAGGGATATATATCCTAATTATTATAAATTTTCTAAGTTTTCTAGACTTAGGTCCTTAATTATTGTCCTTAATGATGTCACTAGATTAATGGGTTTGTATCAAAGTTTCTTACCCTCAAACAAGTAAATGTAGGAACACACATCATTCACAATCAATTCCTAGATCTAGGAGAGCCCTAAACTAAGTGGTGTGTACACCCTAAGCATGCAAGTATTAAAAACTAATTATAATTAACAATTTATTTACTAAATGATTAAAATATAACCATCCACTAATCTTTCCACATAATTTCTATTCAAACATGCCTAACTTGGGTTTAAAATTTCATGGGATCTCTCAAATTCTAAAGACTTAAAATATATATGATTTTAAAATAGAATTTAATATATATATATATATATATATATATATATATATATATATATATATATATATATATATATATATATATATACTTGGAAATACCAATCTCAATATATTTCAAAATATTATGAAAATAATTATAAAATAATTTCAAAATATTTTATTTTGAGAGAGCCTTTGCCCTTTTTAAAATGATTTGAAAATAATCATTTAATCTTAAAAATAATTAGTTTAATATTTAATTAAATATTAATTAAACACTAAAATAATTAAATAGTTAATATTAATCAAAATAGATTAATTTTGTAATTTTTGAAATTAATTTTTAAATTAAAGTTTTTATTTTTCTCAAAATTTTAGGATATTATACTTAAATTTTCAGTGTTTATGAGTTTTCAAAGTGATCAAATATATTTTTAAGTAATTTGAAATTAATTGAGATTTAAAATAATTCTTAAATTAAAATTAATAAAAGCTTAATGATTTTCTGAAATTTTAAATTATATAAAATAATAAAATATTTTTAATTAAATCATTAAAATTAAATAATATTTTATTAAACATTAACAAAATATTATTTAAAATATTTAAACAAAATATTTATAAAATTAATTTTCAAAAAGAATGATAATACTTAAAATAATTCTTTAATTACTAAGTATTTTATAATAAATTTTAATTTCAAAACATAATTTTATTTTTAATTAATAAAATATTAATCAATTATTTGATTAATTAAATAATTTAAATTTTTAATTAATATTAAATATTCAAAATCAACTTTTAATTTTAAAATATTTCAAGTTTATCTTATAATTTGAATAAAATATTTTAATAATTAACAATTGATATTTAATATTTAATAAGTAACATTTAATATTTAATATTAAAATAAAATAATTAATATTTAATTATTAAATATTGATTTAAAATAATTAGTAATTAATATTTAAATAATTTTAAAATATATTTAAGAATTTAAATTAATAATAATATTAAATTAAAATATTTAATTTTCTAAAATATTATTATATAAACTATTTTTTTATAACTTAAATAAATTTTTAATAAATTTTTTTATTTAAAATGATTTAAAATAATTTTTTTATAATTTTCTATATTTAAAAATTATTTTAAAATAATTTAAAATCATTTTTAAAAGGTGGCTGCGCCGGCGCCGGCGGGATGCCACGTGGCGCTTTTCAGTTCGTCCAGCCAAACCACGGTAATGATTGTCAGCGGTGGCGCATTAAAAGCTGATGATTGCGCCGCCGGCAATCATTAGCCATTAATATGAAAAGGCGGTGGGACCCACACAGTTTTAACTTAACCGAGTCAACATCCCGCCATAGTCGTCCGATCCTCCGCATTTGTGAATCGACGGTCCAGATCGATCTGGATGGAGGTCGCTATAGCGGACGAAGCCGCGCGGTTGCATAAGGCAGCGGAATGGCCAAATCATGATTAACGGTCGCAATTCCACCCAGTGAACGATCTAAGTGAACTGAGCCCTAATTTAGAGAACCAGCTCGTTCTTTCGATCGAGACCATGAAAGCAAATGAAATTTTAAACTAAGCTTAAGCACATGAATAGAAATTGTGTGGATGTGTTTGAAAGATTAAATAAGCACTTAATGAAATGTTAATTTCTCCTAAGCTGGAGTTAAGTGAGAGAATGTAAGTTGGAGAGTGAGTGCTTCTCCTAGAGTATTGCCCTATTCAAAATGCCCTTAGGCTCAAGGGATGGTTGGGATTAAAAGTGGGGACTCCTAGATGGCTACCAAGTGCCTGGAGTTGGTTAGCAGCAGGGGAATAAAAAGACATGAAGGACATCCCATGTGTAAAGCTCATTTGTCCTCTATTTGCATATGGGGCTATTTAGGGAAGGTTCAAGCATAATTTAAAGCTTAAATAGAGCTTAAGTAGGGCTTAAGAAACTTCAGGAATGAAGTTAAGTGGTTGGAAAGGCTGGGTTTGAAGAAGTTAACTTAAATAAAGAATTTGACCACTTAGGCTCATTAGAAGGGTTTGTTGACTATATTGACTAGTTAACTGGTGAACAATCAGTGAGGTGGCACCTAGGTGGCTCCATGGAGTGGTCTTGAGCTAGTTGGGTGAGTTTGAGATGATATGATGGCTAGGGATTAAATTTTGAATGTTTGAAAGGAGGTTTAAACATTTAAAAGAGGTTTTTAACCATTTATTGACTGATTTGACCAATCAACATATCAAATCAACTAATATGGTATGAAAGGTGGCACTAAGAGCTGATTTGAGGGGTTTGGTTGAATATCAAAATAAGAAGTTGAAACTTTAAATAAAGACATAAGGCTTTTAAATGATTTAAACAAGCTTCAATGAGTTAACTTGGTCAAATATTGACTGGGTCAAGGGTCTAGTCAAGTCCAAATCATTGGAGGATGTGGCCAGAGAAAATTGAGGTAGTTTTATGTTGATCTAAACTTGATTGGGTTTAAATGTGCTTAAGGGTTTAAATTGGTCAACCTGAGTTAACCTGGTAAACCAGGTTGACCCAAGGCCAGGGTCTGGACTTTGAACGTTCGATAGGGATGTTAAGCCCTGATGAACTAGTCCCGAGGCTAACCAAGAGGGGGGGTGAATTGGTTATTTAAAAATTCGAGAGCAACAGTGAAAATCTTTTTTATAATATGCAGCGGAAACAAGTAAATACTCAAACGAAAAGATTAAACACAAATTTCACCCAAGCAGATAATCATAGAAAAACTAAAGTGGAGAAAGTAATCAGAAAAAACACACCAAATTTTTATAGTAGTTCGGTCAACTTGACCTACATCCACTCCCTCAACACAGTGAGGCAGAGAACCTAACCTCCTTTTGCTTCCTCCTGAAGCAGGCAGAGAACCTCGGACTCCTTTCGCTTCCTCTTGAAGCAAGTAGAGAACCTGAACTCATTTCGCTTCCTCTTGAAGCAGGCAGAGAACCCGAATCTTCTTGCCGACGATCCTCTCACAAAGAACACCAACACGACGAAAGATGATGAGCGGAGAAGATGACTCTGATCCTTGCTTGGAGTAACCTTTGTGAGCCCCTCACGAACTCCCCCTCATAAGATCCTCTCTCTCTCTCTAAAGTTTCTCTAGAAAGAAAAGTGGCAAAAGATTTTTCTTGTTCGAAGAAAAATATCTTTTAAAGGAGGGCTCTAAAATTTTCCTAAATCTCAACTGGTCGGAAAGAATCATCCAGGACGATTTAAATATCATCATGTATGATTAGTTCAAAATCAGCTGTTTCAGCCTGGACAATCTGGCTCTTCTGGACGATCAGTAGAAAAGGTTGTTCATATCGTCCTGTACGATTCTGTGATCATCCGGGATGATTAGTGTATATCCAAGAATTTCGTTCAGAAGACCGCTCTGGTCATCCAGAGGAACTTGTGTTGGACGATCCAAAAATGACTTGATCGTCCAGGACGATAAGGATATCATCCGGGATGATTAGTTCAAAAAGGGCCAAAATCGTCCTGATGACCGCTCTGGACGTACAGCTGAAACACACTAGAAGATCCTGATCGTCCCGGATGATATGATCATTTCAATTAAATATAAATTGCTTTTCTTAATTACCAGACTAATTTAGGCATGATTGTACTGGATCATCCAGGATGATACACGTATCGTCCAGGACGATCAGACCAAATATCTTAAAATAAAAACTTACCTAACTTGATCTGGCGGCTAAGAATTTTTGATTTGAACATATCGTCCTGTATGATGTCAGGATCATCCAGGATGATCTACTTAATCAGACACACTTAACTTGATCGCCCTAATTAGGATTTCTATTTTTACTTAATCGTCTAAGACGATGGGAATATCGTCTAGGATGATCTAAATAAAAATTAAACAGAAACTCTAATTCACTCAAGCTCTCTCCCTGAGTGTGTGTGTGTAAGGTTACTTAGCTAGGGGATCAGTTACATTATAATTAACTCAAGAAAAGGAAAAAAGTACATTTGGACACACTTGGACCCGATCTTGAGTTGGCTTGAGTTGCTCTTGATCTTTTGTACCTAAAATGGGTTAGCCAAGCAAAACACAGTAGAAACATGTTTGTCATCATCAAAACCAGATTTACAATAATCTCCCCCTTTTTGATGATGGCAAATATATATGTAGTAGTTTAAAAAATAAAAGAACTAGGAGATCGAAAAATAAATTTTTTTCAAATTTCATTGAATAACCAGAATAGTACAGAAAACATAATTACACATGCAGTAACCAACGCAAGACAAGAACAAAAGCTACTACAACTGAAATCAAGAATAAAAACTACTACAACTGACTTTCCCTTTTGACATCACGAAAAGGAGGAGGGCAAACAGAAAAACAGAAACAACAATACAAACATAAAAAGAAAAACATCTACAAAACATAATATTAAACGGAGGTGGATCCTAATCAGAAGGAGGAGGTGGCTGTGGTGGTGTAAAGTAACTATGGATGGCTGCAAAGTGGGCTTCAATCCAGGCAATATCCTGGTCGTGCTGCTGTTGCTACTGAGCAGCATAGTTAGTAAAGCGCTGCAGGTCCTCAGCATGCCGCTGCTCCTGGGCAGCAATATAAGAATCGAATCTGGCCTCCCACTAATCGAAGTGCTGCACCAGATGGTCAAAAGGAGAAGCAATGCGAAAGGGAGCAGGTGCATCTGGTGCAGCAGGAACGGGAATAGCTTCTTCCTCTTCTTCCTCAACATCCGGGGTAGGATCCGGATGTAGTCGGGTACTATGTAGGAATTGGAATGAATTGTTTGTGAAGAAGGAGGGAGGGATATTTGGAGGTTCTGGATACTGCAGGTCATATTTGGTTTCCAAGGCATATGCAATGATATGTCCTAAGGCTAGATTGGGACGACGCCTATGACCCGAATCCCTAATAGTGGTAAGGTGCTCGATGTATCTGATAAGAAGGTCAGTGGCATTAAAGTCCCGGTGAGCCAAGATGTAATATGTAGTCAGAGATAGTAATGAGGTGATGTGAATTTGATCCCCAGCCTTTGGGATGAGGGAGGAACGAAGGACATGCTGAATGGTCCGTACATCCTTAAGGAGGGAAGTGCAAGCATTATCGTGGTACGGTGCATTCGTATTTCAATGAAAGTGATTGGTGACACTCCAATCATAGTCAGGGTCAGTAATAAGAGTGTGGATTTTATCACCAGACATAGAGAGTTGAAGAATGTAATAAAAGTCCTGAGCAGTGAGTTCTACAGGACATTCATTCATATAGAAGCGGAGGGTGGAATAGTCAGCAGAAATACATAGATTTGCGAAGAAGACTTGAAGAAGTTCAATGCTAAATGGAAAGGCGAGGGTAAGGATGAAAGTGATGGAGGTGTGTGCAAAAAGATCGAGAATATGATAGGTAAGGGTGCGGGGGATTACTATTTTTGACTGTGTGATCCCCACCTCACGATAGCGCTAGAAGGCAGCCTGATCAGCTGAATTGGGAAAGCATGGATCAACATTCCCCCGTGAGGAGCTCACACCCTTTCGCCTAGAACACTTCTCGCCAGCCATTAGAAAGCACAAGTGAGGGACAGTTGAAGGAGATGTGTGGAAAAAACTGAAAAAATTGGTTGTTTAAATAGAAGTCGGCCGAATTGTCCCGTACGATTGTGAGATCATCCAGGACGATATGAGCATTTATGATGGCTAGGACGATTGGTTAAAAAAGCGGTCGTATCGTCCAGGATGATCAGAGATCATCCAGGATGATTAGACACAGGCGATCGTCCCAAGGAGTCAAGTCGGACGATCGTTGATGAAAAGTATTATCCAGGATGATTAAGTGGATCGTCTAGGATGATGTATAATAAGTGTATCGGACGGGCCGAATTTGAATCATCCAGCTGGTGACATGTGGATCATTCGGGATGATGTGGTGGATCGTCCAGGATGATGACCAATAATTAGCGCATTTGCAGGCGTTCGATCAGATCAGGAAGATATGGATCATATCATCCAGGACGATGTAAGGATCGTCCAGGATGATCACCAATAATTGGTGTACTCAGTAGTATGATCAGTGTTGGGATGATTTGAATAGATTGTCCAGGATGATTGATGGATCGTCCAGATGAAGAATATCATCCAGGACGATGAGGGGATCATCCATGACGATGTGAAGTAAATAGGAAAAAGATGGAGGATGGAGATGAAGGATCAGGATCCCAGAGACACAAATAGTAAAATAAAAATAAAACCAAAGCGAATAAAATGCAAAATGAGAACACAAAAAATAACAGTTTTTTTTTATCAATCTACTCCAGTAAATTAGAATTTTTCCTTGATTTTAAATCCAAAAACCAATAAGAAGACGATTGACAGCACTGAAATCTAAAAAAAGTTGGAAAATCGACTTTCGTAACTCCCACCTCGGACACCTTATAGATGCAAATTCCTTTCAAAATAAAAATCCAATTCAGAAGAAAAGAAATTAGATTCGAAAAGAGATCCTTTCAAGCCTCGTTTCAAAAAAATATCTGATATAATATTATTACAAAGTAATAAACCAGAAATCAGGATTTTTAAATAAAAGCTTTTGAAAATATTAAGTGGCGCACGGATTTTTCTAAGACATTTAACGATCTGGAAGGGAAGAAAGCTTGGTTGGGCTCATTTTGTGCCTCTTTTTTAATTAGTTTGGCGCTTTGCGCATCTTTTGATTTTTGATACACTTTGTGTCTCTTTTAGTTTGGCGATATTTCGCATCTTTTCAGTTTTGGGCTCATTTTGTGCCTCTTTTTCAATTTGTTTGGCGCACTGCACATCTTTTGTAAGCTTTCTCCCTCTCAAAATCGTTAAAGAATCTCACCTGTAAAATTACCTTCCAGACATAGAAGACGCTCTCCACAGTAAGGAAGAGTAATTCACAAAATAAAAACCATACATCGTATGATAAGTGCAATCACTTGGTTTAAAAAATCATAATAATGACTCAAGACTTTCAAAGTACTATTCATATGAGGTAGATTACTGTATGAAGATAAAATAAATCTCTATTTCAAAAACTAATATTTTAATTTTGAAGAAGATTTTTTATCCAAAAGAAATAATACACCAGTAAAGAAGTTAGAGGAAGAGAAACAATCATCAATGTTTCTTCCCTTTAACAGATCCAGTGGAATCAATTACTGCTTACCAGCTTTCAAATAAAAACAAGGTAAAACACTTAGTCAGAAATCTAGTTTATCAGAAGCAGCGAGTAGTGATCAAATTTTAAAAAGCATAAAATAGTAAATAAAAGAGATGAACCATTAAATAAAAATATGTAGAAAATTACATCAAAATAAATACTCAAATCAAACTAACACGACTAAAATGAAAAACAGCATGCAAATAAAAATTAACAGAAAATGAATAATTAAATCAAACAACTAACTAACAGAAACATAATGAAAAATAGACACATCAGAAATCAGAATTCATCAGAATCAAGCATTTATATCAATCACACCTAATCTGGTCCTCAAAATGTTGAATGAGTCAAAGGCCAGTGGTTTAGTAAATATGTCAGCCAGCTGATTTTCAGTTGCTACATGATGTAGCTCAATGTCCCATTTTGTAACATGGTCCCTAATGAAGTGATGCCTTATATCAATGTGTTTGATTCTAGAATATTGGATTGGATTCTTAGAGATGCAGATGGCACTAGTATTATCACACAGAACAGACATTGTGCCCACAGGTAATCCTAAATCCAAGACTTGTTGCTTCAACCAAAGAACTTGGGCCACACAACTCCCTAAGGCAATGTACTCAGCTTCAGTAGTAGAAAGTGCAACTGAATTCTATTTTCTACTGGACCAGGAGACTAAAGACAGTCCTATGAATTGATAAGTTCTAGAAGTACTTTTTCTATCCACCCTACACCCTGCAAAGTCAGAATCAAAATATCCAATAATCTCAAAAGAGTTGCTGTGCCTAGGGTACCAGATTCCTAGGTTTGGGGTTCCAAAAAGATATCTGAGAATTCTCTTAACAACAGTCAGGTGGGACTCTTTAGGATCAGCCTGAAACCTAGCACAAAGACAAACACTAAGCATGATATGAGGTCGGCTAACAGTCAAGTAAAGTAGTGATCCAATTATTCCTCTATACTTCTTCTGATCAGCAGATTTTCCACTTGAATCTTTATCTAATTGAATAGAGGAGCTCATGGAAGTGTTGATTGGCTTAGCTTTGTCCATTTTATATTTCTTCAAAATGTCCTTAGAGTATTTAGATTGATTGAGAAAGGTTCCATCATCCATTTGCCTTATGTTAAACCCTAAAAAGTAGGATAACTCTCCCATCATACTCATCTCAAACTCCTTACTCATTATTTTAGAAAACTCATCACATAAATATTTATCAGAAGATCCAAATATTATATCATCAACATAGATCTGGACAATGAGTAAGTTATCCCCTATTCTCCTGAGAAAAAGGGTGGTGTCTACGCTCCCCTTAACAAACTCTCTTTCTAACAGGAATATGCTAAGCCTCTCATACCAAACTCTGGGTGCCTGTTTCAATCCATATAAGGCCTTTTTTAATTTATAAACATGATTTGGATATTGGGAACTCTCAAAACCTGGGGGTTGTTCTACAAAAATATCATCTTTTATTACCCCATTTAAAAAGGCACTCTTGACATCCATTTGAAACAGCTTAAATCCCTTACAACAGGCAAAGGCTAGTAGCACTCTAATGGCTTCTAATCTAGCTATAGGGGCAAAGGTCTCCTCAAAATCAACCCCTTTAATCTTATTATACCCCTTAGCCACCAATCTTACCTTATTCCTAACCACCATACCATAATCATTCATCTTATTCTTAAAGACCCACTTGGTTCCCATAATACTTTAATTTCTAGGTCTTTCTACTAACTCCCAAACATCATTCCTTACAAATTGATTCAATTCTTCTTGCATAGCTAAGATCCAAAACTTATCAGAAAGGGCTTGATTGATGTTGGTGGGTTCAATCATTGAGATAAAGGCAGAGTGGTTTACTTTTTTCCTAAGTCCATGCCTAGTCCTAACACCTTCAGAAGGGTCTTCTAAGATCAGTTCTTTAGGATGACTCGAAGAATATCTCCAATCTCTAGGCAGTGTGGTTTGAGGTTCTATCCTTTCCTCCAGATTTACATTTCCAACCCCTTGGATAATCTCCTCTACCTCGTCTTCTTCCTCAACTCTAGTCACCTTAGGATCAGATTCATCACCACATGAGTTGTCTCTTCCACCACTAAAGTCCTCTTATTGAACACCCTAAACGATTTTCCCACACTAGAATAGCCTAAGAACACTCCTTCATCAGATTTTGGGTCATATTTTCCTAAGGATGATTTCCTGTTATTCAGAATGAAAACCTTACAGCCAAAGACATGGAGGTGGGACAGGTTTGGATTTCTACCCTTAATGATCTCATAAGGTGTTTTGTTCAGATTTGATCTCACATTCATCCTATTCAGCACATAACAGACAGTGTTCACTACTTCAGCCCAAAAGTATTTAGGAAGTGAATACTCAGCAAGCATGGCTCTAACGGCTTCCACTAAGATCATGTTCTTCCTTTCAGCTTCCCCGTTCTGCTGAGGGGTCATAAGAGCTGAAAGATTATGACTAATCCCTTGCTCCTCACAGAAACTTCCAAATTTCACATTTTCAAACTCTCCACCATGATCACTATGAATAATCAACATCTCACAACCTAACTTTCTCTGAATCCAAGTGGAGAAGGACTTAAACTCATCAAATGACTCAGATTTATATGGCAAAAATTTAATCCAAGTGAACCTCGAGTAGTCATCTACAATCACAAAACCATAGACTTTTCCCCCTAAGCTGGTAGTGCTAATGGGTCCAAACAAATCCATGTGAAGGACTTCTAAAGGTCTAGAGGTGCTAATATCCTTAACAAATGAAAGGAGGACTGAACTTGCTTCCATAACTGACAGGCATCACACAGGTGGTCATTAGTGAACTTAAGCTTAGGGACACCTCTAACTAAGTCCTTTTGGGTGACTCTCCTAAGGGTTTTCATACTGGCATGATACAATCACCTATGCCACAACCAAGACTCATCAACAGCAGTTTTTAAGCAAATTAAATTTTCAGCTTTAATGCAACTTACATCCAGCTTGTAGACATTGTTGATCCTTTATCGCTGTAAAATAATTTTGTCATTTAAACTTAAAATGCAGCAAGTGGGCAGGAATTTAATATTGTATCCTTTGTCACAGAATTGATTGATGCTCAGTAAGTTATATTTCAGTCCATCTACAAGCAAAATATTGTCAATCATAAAACTCTTTGAATCACTAATTATACCTGAGCCTACCACCCTATTGGTGGTGTTATCTCCAAGTGTAACCTTACCTCCAGCCCTGGCGTCCAGCGAAATGAACTGATTTGTATCTCCAGTCATGTGTCTTGAACATCCACTGTCCAGGTACCACATGCTCTTACGAGGGCTTGTGTGAGAGCACACCTACAAAATCATCAAACATCAGTTTTAGGAACCCAAACAGGTTTGGGTTCCTTCTTATGAAAAAAGGAATGCAATGCATATGTGTTGTGCTGTGAAACAGGTATTTTGGGCCTCCACACTCAATGTGTACTACGATAAACTGTGCATGTGTGGGAAATGTGTCCTAACATGCCACAGGAAAAGCATCTAACACCAGGAAAAGGGTTAACTAATCTACGTGGGTGATAGTGCCTCTTCCTAGGTTTGTATGAAACATGCTTTGATGGTTTTAAATCAGATTCTACAAAAGGTGGGGGTGCATAAAACTGTGCAAACATATGAGGTGTTTCATGTTTCTCAAAATTATTAATCTTAACTTTCAAAAATTCATTTTCTTTCTTTAAGCTTACAATTTCAAATTTCAAAGCACCATTGCTACTCTCCACTTCACATGCCAGATTGTCTAATTCTTTGAAAGCTTTTTCTAAATCAACATGCGTGGTTTTCAGTAAATCATGCTCAGTAGTCAGATCAGAATATTTTTTGTTCAATTCATCAAACTCATCAAATAAAGACATGTGATTACAATCAATAGTAGAATGATCTTTAATCAAAATTTCATGCTCTTTTTGTAAGTTCAGCAATTCTAGTTTCAGGCTAGCATGAGTTTTCTTAAGCTTCCTATACGATGCATGAATTTTTTCAAATATTTCAAATAATTGATCATAAGTAAGCTCACATACCTCTACCTGGTCAGACTGACCAGGATGATCATTAGCCATCAGACACAAATTTGTTTCCTCCTCTTCAGCTTCAATCTCAGAGGAGTCAGATGCAGAATCTGCCCAGAACGCCTTCTGAATTTGCTTCTTATCCTTCCTATACTTATGTTTCTCCTCACCCTTCTCCTTGCTTGGGTGAGCTTTAAGTGTAAGACAATCAGCCTTAATGTGTCCAGGCTTCCTGCATTCAAAATAAACAGTGTCAGATGAACCTTTAAAATTCTTGCTGGACTTACCCTTATTCCACTTCTGAAAGTTCTTGTGTTTCTTCCTTAGAAAGTTTTTGAATTTCCTAGTGATCAAGGCAACGTTATCACTATCAGACCTGAAAGAACTAGTATCACTCTCATTGGCCTTCAGTACCATTGTTTTCTCCTTCTTCTTCTCACCTACATCAAACTATCTTTCGTTCACCCCTTGCTCGTAAGCAATGAGTGATCCAAGTAAGCTATCAATAGAGTAAGTATTCAAATCTTTAGACTCAGTTATTACAGTTATCTTAGCATCATACGAAGAAGGCAAACATCTAAGAATTTTGTTCACTCTTTCGTAGTTTGTATATTCTCTTCCAACAACATGCAAGGAAGTGACAATTTGAGTGAATCTCGTATACATTTTAGAAATAGTTTCAGTAGGTTTCATATAAAAAAGTTCGAAGTCATGAAGCAAAATATTTAACCTAGACTGTTTGACTTCAGTTGTACCCTCGTAAGTGATGCACAATCTATCCCAAATCTCTTTACCAGTTGTATACGTAGAGACACGCATATAATCTTCAAATTTTAAAGCACATAAAAAGCAGTTCAAACATTTGGCATTTAACTGTGCTAAGTCATGATCATCAAAAGTCCAATTAGTAAAGAGTAATTCAATTTTAAATTGTTAATCATTCTAAAAGGCGGCTCATAGCCATCCTTAACAAGCATCCACATATGATAATCAATTGATTGAAGAAAAGTGGACATACGAGTTTTCCAAAAATCAAAAGGAATATTATCAAATAATGGTGGTCGTGTAATTGAATAACCTTCAGCAGTATTACGATTACCAAAGTTAGCCATGGATCAAATTCAAAAGTTTTTCAAAACTAGATTTTATGAATCCCGCTCTGATACCACTTGAAAGTTCGATAGAGATGTTAAGCCCTGATGAACTAGTCTCGAGGCTAACCAAGAGGGGGGGTGAATTAGTTATTTAAAAATTCAAGAGCAATAGTGAATCTTTTCTATAATATGCAATAAAAATAAGTAAATACTCAAACGAAAAGATTAAACACAAATTTCACCCAAGCAGATAATCACAGAAAAACTAAAGTGTATAAAGTAATCAAAAAGAACACACTAGATTTTTATAGTGGTTCGGTCAACTTAACCTACATCCACTCCCCGAAGCCTCCCCTCTGGGTATTGCACTAACTCAAAGTGTCTCTCCTATTGCTCCCACAACAAGGCGGAGAAGCCTGTATAAAACTCCTTTCCACCAACAAGGTGAGGTAGAGAACCTAACCTCATTTTGCTTCCTCCTGAAGCAGGAAGAGAACCTCGGACTCCTTTCGCTTCCTTCTGAAGGAGGCAGAGAACCTCAGACTCCTTTCGCTTCCTCCTGAAGGAGGCAGAGAACATGAACTCATTTCGCTTCCTCCTGAAGCGGGCAGAGAACCCGGGTCTTCTTACTGACGATCCTCTCACAAAGAACACCAACACGATAAAAGATGACGAGTGGAGAAGACGACTCTGATCCTTGCTTGGAGCAACCTTCATGAACCCCTCACAAACTCCCCCTCACAAGATCCTCTCTCTCTCTCCCAAACTCTCTCTCTCTAGGGTTTCTCTGGAAACGAAAGTGGCAAAAAAATTTTCTTATTCAAAGAAAAATATCTTTTAAAGGAGGGCTCTAAAATTTCCCTAAATCTCAATTCGTCAGCAAGAATCATTCAGGATGATTTAAATATCATCCTATATGATTAGTTCAAAATCAGCTATTTCAGCCTAAACGATCTGGCTCTTCAAGACGATCAGTAGAAAAAGTTATTCATATCGTCCCGTACGATTTTGCGATCGTCCGGGATGATTAGTGTAAATCCACGAATTTCATCCAGAATATCGCTCTGGTCGTCCAGAGGAACTTGTGTTGGATGATCCAAAAATGACTTGATCGTCCAGGACGATAAGGATATCATCCGGGATGATTAGTTCAAAAAGGGCTAAAATCGCCCTGATGACCACTCTAGACGTACAGCTGAAACACACTAGACGATCCTGATCTTCCCCGATGATCTTGCAATCGTCCCAGATGATATGATCGTATCAATTAAATATAAATTTCTTTCCTTAATTACCAGACTAATTTAGGCATGATTGTACATGATCGTCCAGGATGATCAGACCAAATATCTTAAAATAAAAACTTGCCTAACTTGATCTAGCGGCTGAGAATTTCTAATTTAAGCATATCATCCCGTACGATATCGGGATCATCCAAGACAATCTGCTTAATCAGACACACTTAACTTGGTCACCCTAATTAGGGTTTCTATTTTTACTTGATCGTCCAGGATGATGTGAATATCGTCCAGGACGATCTGAATAAAAATTGAACAGAAACTCTAATTCACTCAAGCTCTCCCCCTGAGTGTGTGTGTGCAAGGTTACTTACCTAGGGGATCAATTACATTACAATTGACTCAAGAAAAGGAAAACAGTACATTTGGACACACTTGGACCCGATCTTGAGTTGGCTTGAGTTGCTCTTGATCTTTTGTACCTGAAATGGGTTAGCAATGCAAAACATAATAGAAACATGTTTTTCATCATCAAAACCAAATTTACAACAAACTTAATCATTCCCAAATGATATTTGAAGTCTGGTAGAAGTGGTTTGAGGGATCAGAATGATCATTTGGTTCAAAACACCTATTTGGGCCCTTAATGGGTCATTGGGTCAACCCTAGTTGACTTGGTCAACCAGTTTGACCCAAGGTCTGGGAATGGGTTCAACAAATTTAGTTTGATGTTTTGAGTTTGTGGGAAGTGAATCTAAGGTCTGTGGAGTTCAAATTGATCAAAGTGACCTATTGGACCCTTAAAGGCCTATTTGGTCAACCTAGGTTGACTTGGTCAACCAGGTTGACCCAAGGTCTGAGTTTTGGTCCTACAGGTTGGGTTTAACACTTAAAACTTTCTAGAACTAATTCCAAGTAATTTGGATGTCATTTGGTTTGAAATATGCATTTAAACGCCTAAGGGGTATTTTGGTCATTTTGACCCCGGGTCAACTGGAGGTCAGAATGAATCCAACAAATGCAGTTTAATGTTCAATGAATCATAATCAAGGGTTTGGAAGTGATTGGAGGCTTTGGAGAAAGCTCCAAGGTCAAAATCCACTGGGCGATAGGTCCAGTGGCATAGGCCGTAAATATTTGAAGGTTTTACAGCTTTTAGAAATTAATTCTATTTTGTGGGTTAGAGACCTCAGATTGGGCTCAAATTTGGATTGTTGCCTTTAGAGATATGTCACATCAGTATGCAACTGACAGACTCTGAATCAGAGGTCATTTGATTGGGTTTTGAAAGATTTAAAATTTCACTAGAAAAGGCTTTCAAGACTATGACCTTTGGCTTTTGATTTGATCTGGATTTCTAGTTTTGAGCTAGATTTTGAGTTTTAATGATAGGGGTTGAACTACCTAAATCATTTACAATTATTTTGGTGGTTGTAGATGATTCGATAGGATTAAGGTCAGGTTAGAAGCTGTAGCAACTGGATCTGGGTTGTTTAAAGGTCAGGATTGGTTAGGGGTTTGAATTGAATTGAGCTCTGGATTGATTTGAGTCTTGAATAGATTGATTTAAAATCTATAATGGTCTGGATTTGAATAGATCTGAGGTTTGAATTGACCCTAGGTCTAGGTAGATCTAAGACCTGAGTAGATCATAGGGTTTGAATCATGGAAGGATCCTAGAGTCTAGGAGACCTAAGGTCTGGAGTCGATACAAATTTTAGACCTAAGTAGATCATAAGATCTAAATTTTTAAAAGGATTCTAGTGTCTAGAATAGGTCATAAAGTCCTAGATAAGTCTGGAGATTGAATCTAAATTGAATTAAGATCTAGATTAATCAGAGGCTGAAATTATCTTGAGATCCAGATTGATATAAGATCATAAATTGATCCTAGGGTCTAGACTAGGTTCTAGAGCCTAAGAAGATCATATGATCTAAAGTCTGGTAGAATCCTAGGGTCTAGAGTAGATCCTAGGGTTTGAAGTCTAGGAGGATCCTAGAGTTTAGATTAACCTAGAGTTTGGTTGAATTGAGTTTAAAATTAATATGGGATTAAGATTGATTTGAATCTGGATTGATATTAAAGTCTGGAATGATCTAAGGTCAAATTGATCCTAGGGTCAAGATTGATCATAAGGATTGAAAAGATCTTAAGGTCTGAATTGGTCCTACTGACCTCATACAAAAATGAGGTCAACAATGATGTGGCCTTGCCCACTAGTGAAAGGAGTGTTCTGAGAGTGCGAGTTAGAGTCCTGATCTGATTTCTAAATGGTGCTTTGAGAATGGCAAGATTATGTATAATGAGGCATTCAAGAAGTATATATGAGAGTTAAATTCATACGAGTTAATTTGTTTGGCCATGAACTTATTGTTGATTCCTAGAAGATTGAATTTCTTTTGGGTAGGCATCATCTTAGTTATGCCATCGAAGATGGTCACTTGGCCGATATGAAAGAGCTTATCCAGATCAACCTAGAGGAAGAGAGAATGATTTATATTAAAATAATAAAGAAGTTGTATTTGTTGGATGAGGAGATCGCCTACCTGAAAAGTTAGCATCAGTTCAAACTAGAATCAACAAAAGCTATAGCAATGTCGGCTATATAATCCAAGGATTAGGGATGAGGCAGTGGTTGCTTATTTTGCTATGGTTGCTAAGGCCAATGAATAGGGTGAGGTGATTGTTGCTGAGTTGACTATATGAGGTCCTACATGTTCTTCTTGGCAATTACTTTAAACATTTGTTGAGTGATTGTTATTTTGACAAGTTCACTAATTATGTTTGGAGGCTGGTGGACAAAGGTGAACTTCATCCCAGATATGGGGATCCTTCCTATTACTTTCAGGATTTTCTTGAGAGTGATAGTAAGAAAGAGAGTGAAGGTTGTTAAGGCCCTAATTAGTTGCATCGGCCCTAATTTTTGTAATTTTGTCATAGTTTTTGATTTCATACAAATACATATATAAAGATATTATTTTATTACTCAGTTTTTCTTTGTAGCTTTCTTATACCCAAGTGGTGTGGTTAGTTAGTTTTTTATGTATTTACTATGAACTTCTCGACTCATGGTGAGTGGGTTTATTGCTGATTTACAAAGTTGCCTCTGTTGAACCATACCTTATGCCAGAATCTTGGTCTTTATGGGGGTAACCATTACGACTCGTCAGTTGAGGTGACTCATTTTCTTCCCTTGCATTTGAGCTTGTTGTATTAAAGTGAGAGGGAGCGGCCCATCAGGGCTATTCACTTCCATCATCTATGATGCGAGACTTAATTGACTAAGAAGAGAATAGCATGCTACTTTTTGCAATAATTATTATAAAAAGGAGAGGCATACCCTGTTATGGAGCTTATTACATTAAAAGGAGAGGGAGTCACCCATTAGGGCTATTTGCTGCCATCATCTATGGTGTGAGACTTAACCAACTTAGAGGAGAACATCAAACTACATTTTGTAGAGCTCGCCATAAAAGGAGGGGGCATACCATTTAGTGGCTTATTGCATTGTGCCTGTAGTCACCTATATTGTCAGGAAACTTAAGACTCTCCTCCGGTTGGGGCCTTGCTCACTAGTCATTATGAAGCTTGTCATATTGGGGAGGGGGGAGTTGGCCAACAATGGCTTAGGCATTTTGCTTTTGATGATGTGATCTTTGTCTTATCGGGGTGATGTTGCTTTCATTTTTATAGAATAATAATTATTTTTGAAGGTGAAAAGCATTACCTCATAGTTGTAGGTGGCATATTTATTCTCATACATTTTTTTGATGTTTTTTTTTTCATTTAATGAATGGCTATTAATATTTATGACTTCTGATGTGATGCTTCATGGTCGTCAATCTATGAATAGAGTGAGTATGCTCTGTGGAGTGTGAATAGATTAGAATGTTGGTCACATCTATTATGATGGTGGCATTCCTTGGTTTTCCTCTTAGGAGGAAAGTTTACTTTCCGATGGTTGGTGTGGTTGCAAGCTTTTATTGATTTTGTGGTCTTTCTTCCTATGACATATGAAGGAAAAAGAAGTATAAAGGAAATGTTCCTTCCTTCCTACCGTTAGCCTTTCATTGTAAATGAATTTTTTACATAGGGGGCATGTCATGACTTTGTTCTTTTTAGGGAGAGCAAAAGGATAGGTGGAGAGTGTGTCATAAAGAAGTGTCCTACGTAGTGCTTCAATCTTTTATTTTGCATACATTTCCCTTCAATGCAGTCAGCTTCAGTGAAGCAGGTCTAAGATTGGACCCTGACTAATGTTTTCACTATGACAATTGAGGAGCTGATATACCTCCTTGGGCAACTTGGGGAGGCCATTCTTCTCTCTAGAGTCGCTTGGTTGGATTGAGACATCTTTATGCATGTGTTAAAGCTACATACAAGTTTCCCGATGTGTTCCCTATGGGTTATTCCATGGGGAAACATCATATGACAAGCGGAGTGAAATGAGGGTAGGGTTTCTCATATATTTCTACTCAGCTTATCAGAGTTGGTTTCTCCCACATGGACTATTCTACTAGAAAATAGAGCAAGCCTATTTGGCAAGTGTAAGTGTAAATGCTTGTAATGAAAGATATGAAATAAAGGTTATTTTTATTACCTTTGTTTGTCTTTTTCCATTATACTAACATATTTTACTAAGAAATATATGTGTTTGGCTGATTACTCATTCTTGTTTGATGATGATAAATAACTTTATAATTTTAGTTTGAGGGCGAGTTTGATGAAACTTTATTCTTTCAAAAGAAATAGATATTCTTGTATGCATTCGAGTTTATAATGAAAGATCTCGCACCATTGCTCAAGTTCATCGAGTGTAGGGAAAATTTAGATGAACTTTTATTTCCTTTTATTTTATTTTATTTTTAAGCGTGGGTGAATTCATTTAAAGTTTTCCTTTTTTAGGATTCAAAATGTAGTATATCGCTAGTTACTCGATAGAGAATAAGGAGTTGATCTTGCTGGAAAGATGACTTTCCTTCACATTGGGGGCTTTGGCACATGCACAAGTCTTGAGTTCCTAGGGACCTTAGCTCACCTGTAGGGAGTAGTTCAATCATTCCATTCATCTTGAACCTAGAGGTGGCCTTGACTGACCCTCGCTACTCAGGTGATCATGCTTGATTATTGCATAGTCGAGGTAATGTGGTTTGACAAGTTTCCCCTTAGAAAGGTTATTTGGATGTGGGTAAACTAATTAAGAGGTTTCTTCTTTGGGATTCAAGATGTAGTTTATCACTAGTCGCTCGACAAAGAATAAGGAGGGGATCTCACTAGAAAGATTATTTTCCTTCATACTGGGGGCTCTGGCATATGCATAAGTCTTCAATGCCTAGTGACCTTAGCTCGCCATAGAGAGTAGTCCAATCTTTTCTTTTAACATGAACCTAGAGTGGGTCTCTCAACTAGCTTGTGCTACTTAGATGATCTCCCTTAATTATTGCATGGTCGAGGTACTACGGTTTGACAGGTTTCTTCTTTAAAAAAAATCTCTTGAGGAGTTCTCATGACACTATTCAGGCATTTGGTCTCAGGTTTTAAATTTCTCGAGCAACTTGAAGTGATAAGTTTTTTTGTGACTAGCCATTTTTTATTTTATTTTATTTATTATTACTATCATATGAGAAACGTTTCATGAAAGGTAAAGAAAAGTGAATCTCAATAAAGGAGAAATAAGAATATAAAGTGAACAAGGATACGTTCTTCAATTATGGGAAAATGACTTAAGGTTGTTGGCACTCCATGTTTGGGGTATTTCATTTCCATTTTGGATTTGAAGCTAGTAGGATCCTGGGTCACTTATCTTTTGATGATGTAGGGGCCTTCCCAAGTGCTTTCTAGTTTACCAAGTACATAGTGATGAGCAGCTATGTCCACATTTTTTAAGATGTGGTCTCCACGTAAGAAGGTTTTGTCTTTGATGTGTGTGAATTGTAGTATCAAGTAGTTATTCTCTTGATCTCTTTATTTAAGAGCATGGCTTACAATCTAAGTTCTTCTGATATGTCGATAACTATTTGTAAACCATCTTGATTGGCTACTTCCCATTCACAGAACACACTGTTCTAAAAATAAGTTATAACCAATACTCTTTTGCTTTATAAGTTGAGCTCTACTAAGAGCACGACCTTGGTGTCATGTGAGAGCAAGAAAGTATGTGCCCAATGGCCATTGAGGAGTTATCCTGAGAGACCATAGCACTGAGGGAAGTAGTTCAACCCATTTTAACTTGGCACCTTCAACCTTCTTTTTTGAGGTGGTTAAGTATGAGCTTGTTGGCAGCTTCAACCTGACCATTAGTTTGAGGGTGACGAATAGAGGAAAATTTGAGGCGAATTCCCTGGAGGATGTAGAAGTATTTGAGACTTTGATCAATATATTGTCTTTCATTATTAGTTGTGATAGTAAAAGGTACTTTGTGTTAGTAAATAATGTATGCTAGATGAAATTTTGAACCATGAAATAAGTTCTGCATGAGAGTACTTTGGCTTTAATATATTTAGTGAAGTGGTCGATCATGACTAGAATGAATCTTCTTTGTCCTAATGATAGTGGAAATGGACCTAGAAGTAGGGCTGCAAATGAACCGAGCCGAGTCGAGTATGTGAGTGTTCATGTTTGAGTTTATTTATCATTAGCATGTTCAAGCTTGGTTCGTGTTTGATTCGAGCTTTATTGTTTGTTTTCATGTTTGGTTCGTTTAATTTAAGGGTGTTCATGTTTGGTTCATGTTCGGTTCATGTTTGGTTCGTCTAGTGCTTATCGAGCTTTAAACAAACAAGCCTTAACGAGCTATGTTCGTTAACAGAATTAGCAAACAATCTATTGAACAAACAAACCTTAAATTTATTCATGAACATCTTAAATAAACAATCTTACAAACATAGACAAACGAGAAATGTCTCTTGTTCATGAAATTAAATTTATAATAAAAGCAGTTATCTATTTAAAATGAAAATATGATTAATCTATATGAATATATTTTCAAATAAAGCTTATAATTAAATATTAATCAAGTTTTTATTGAGTTTATTCACGAGTTCTGAATCGAACACGAATAGAACTTTTATCGAGCTTAATGTTGAGCTTGTTCATGAACTTCAAATGATGTTGTTTGTGAACATAAATGAACCGAACACATTAGTGTTCAAGCTTGTTTATTTAAGGATCGAGTATTTAAAATGTTGTTCAAGTTTTTTTATTTAGTTAGTTAAACGATCACAAATGAGCTTTAATCAAACCGAGCATCGAGTAGCTCGTCGAACGTTTGGTTCGCTTGCAGCCCTACCTAGAAGGTCCATACCCCGCATAGCGAATGGCTAGGGGCTCGTTATTGAGGGTAGCTTGTGAGAGGGTTGCAGCTGCATTAGAGTGAACTTTTATCATTGTACACATCTTTTGGAGAATTCATTTGCATCTTTCATTAGAGTTGGCCAAAAATATCTTTGCCTAAGGATTCTACGGGATAGTGTACATACGCTTGAGTGGATACTACACTCGCTTGAGTGGATCTCAATTAGTAATGATTCTTTTTGCTCTTCTCGTACACACATGAGACTAAGAGAGGAAGTGGATCTTCTGAATAGGCTATCACCAAGTAACATGTAGTTATCTTCTTTGATCTTAAATCACATGAGGTTGTCGACCTAAGTACTGATCAATTTGAGTTTCAAGTACTCAATGTAAGGGTCAACCCAACTTACAGGACATAGAGTTGGGTGATATATTTCTACTTGTATCACTTCTTCTTCAATTATGGTAGGCATTTATATCCATATGATAGCCTGGCCATTGATGCTTCCCTATTTATAGAGGGGATTAGTGAGTTAATTCTAGTTCCTGGGAATTTGAGAGATTTTGAAGTGTTCAAGTTTGATGATTTCTAGTTTGACTTTGAAAAGATACTTTATGATAAGCTCATCTTTGACTTCATATTCACCATTGATCAGATTTACCATCAGTTATGAGTCTGAATACACCTCTAATTAAGTGACACTTAGTCCAAAGGCAAATTATAGGTTGACGAGTAAAGCTTCATACTCGGCCTGGTTGTTGGTGACCTTGAATTCAAAGTTTACGGCTTGAGTAACTACAAACCCTATTGGGCTTTTGGGGACTATTCCTGCATCAATTTCTTACTTGCCTAAGGAACCATCTACATATAATGTATAGCAAGGTTAGGTTTTTAATTTTGGATCCAGCTTTTGATTGGTGTAGTCTACAAGAAAATTGATGAGGGCTTGAACTTTAATGTCTATTCTTAGCATATATGTGATTAAAAATTTGATGAGTTCTACAAACAATTTGAGTAATTAATCGAGTTATCGGGTTTAGTAAGAACTGCCATAAGAGGATTATCAGTTACCACTTGGATTGAATGGGCCTAAAGTAAGGTCATAATCATCTGACTAAGTAGAAGACTACCTACGCAATTACTCCATGATGGAGTATCTTCACTCTATGTCTCAGAGTGTGTGACTCATATAGTAGTTGAGCCATTACCTTTTCTCTTCTTCTTGAATTAGTACAAAATTGATGATTTCTTCACCAACTCTGAGGTACAGCAGTTGAGTTCCACCCGGTCGAGGGCTTTGAAAAAGAGGCAGTGAAGTGATGATGGTATTCCGTTGTTGGAAGGCAATTTTGTAGTCTTCTCCCTAAGAGAATTTCGTCATATTTCTGAGGACTTTGAAGAAGGGGGAGCATCTTTGAGAGATGAAATGGTTGCATTCAATAACTTGACATGTGAATCTTTAGACTTCCTTGGTGGTTTTGGGTGTCTTCATCTCCAGTATAGCTCGTACCTTATCAGGGTTAACTCTGATTCTGTCAGGCATAAGAAGGAACCCTAAGAATTTTCTTGTGCTTTCCCCCAAGGGGCACTTCAAAGGATTTAGCCTCATGTTATATTTTTTGGAGGTCCTAGATGTGTTGGCTAGGTGATCGGCTCTTGACCAAGAGGTCATCTACATAGACTTTGATGTTTCTTCCCTTCTATTCTTTTAAAATTATATCCATCATCTTTTGATAAGTGGCTCTGGTGTTCTTCAACCAAAAGGGCATGACTTTGTAATAGTAGAATCAATCTGCTATGATGATTGCAATTTTCTCACATCCTTCGGGGTGCATCTTGATCTAGTGGTTTCCCTAGAAGGCATATAAAAAGCTCATTATAGGATAATATACTGTAGAGTTAACTAAGGTGTTGATCCTTGGAAGGTGGCATTCGACTTTAGGGTATATTGAGTTCAGATTGATGAAGTCTACACAAATTATCCACTTGCATGTTGCTTTTTGTACCATCACCATGTTAAATATTCAATCCGGATATTGAACTTGCTTGATGAAGTTGGCAGCAAGTAGCTTTTTTACTTTTTCTCGATTGGGATCGATGAGTAAAGCTATAGTTTTTTTTGGATATTTTGTTTGATGGAATTAGAATCCATTTTCATGTTTAGCTGATGACATATGACTTCCTCATTTATTCGTTGAATTTATACTAATGTTAATGCAAATACTTCAAGATTGTTGCAGAGAGTTTGCACTAACTCGTCTTGATGTTCTTCACTGAAGGACATGTTGATTCTGAGGTTTCCACTTGATTAACCTTCTATTGTGGGTTCTTCTTTGATGCCTTTAGTCATTTCTATGCTCAGACCTCACTCCACATCCAGGTGGAGGATTTCTTCAGATGCATTTGCTAGGCCCACTACTCACAGGTAACAGGTGCGCAACTAGGGTAGGTTACCCCTCATCATGGCTTCTCTTCCTTCAGCAGGAAATTTGACATCGATGAGGTATGTAGATACCAGAACTCTAAAGTATTTAGTAGAGGATTGTTGAATACGGCATTGTATGTCATGGGAGCATCGACGATGACGAAGTCTGCCATAGTCGTGTATTGACAATTTCCTTCTCCCCAAGTGACAAGTAGGGAGATTGTTCCCTCAATTTTCCTGTGTTCTTAAAGAATCTATAGAGGGGTTTCGTGTGTTGGATGACTATGGTACCCCAAGAGGGGGGTGAATTGGGGTTTTTAATTTTTTTTATTAAAATAAATAATTAATATAATTTTATGCTAATTGGAAAGGGAATAAATCAACACATAATTTTGCAAGTAAATGATAAAGAAAAATATATGTAAGTAAAGAAAATAACAAGCATAATATTTTTACATGATTCGACCTGAATTCCAATCTTACCTACATCCATGCTAGCTAACTCTTCGGCTAGAATCTACTAACCCAAATTTTCCTTACAGACCTCACTTTTTTAAAACAAAGAAGTGCTTGCAACCTAAGAACTCTCTTATACGGGCAAGTACAACCCAATCTAATTATATTATGAACTTCATTAAGCCAAATGACTTAGAATAAAAAAAAAGAGAAATATAACTTGATGTAAATAATATATTATCAACTTATCTTGTAATAAAAGAACTAAAACATTTAAGATAATTTTATAAAATGTTGATAATCACCTCACCACTTACAAATGAAATGTTAAATTTTCTCATAATAAGATCTATTTATATCTTGATATAAGTATGAATAATATTTCACATAAAAGTATTTATCTTGTTAATTTAAAATATAACTCCTTAAATAATATAATACTTTTAAAGGTGGATAAGATTTGGATGGTAGATTTATGCTAAAAATTAAAAAAAATTGCTTGCTAGTTTTTTAAATTAAAAAGATTAAAATAAAGAAAACTTAATCTATACTTCTTAATTAGTATTTCACCAAATAATCAATATTTTCAAGAAAAATATAAGATTAATACTAAAAGAATAGCAAAGAAATATTTAGTGAAAGAAAATAAACTCAACAACTCGAAAAAGAAGTTATTTGATTTAATGTGTTGAAGCTTTCGAACTAAGGGCTTGATCTTACAAATATAAAGAACACTTGGAATGAAGATCAAAGATTCTCCTCTAAAGCTTTAGCATGTAAAAAAGGAAAGAGAAAGGAAGAAAATGCTGGAATTTTCAAGTTTTTTAGCAAGCCTCACAAGAAGAGAATGAGGGGTATTTATAGAAAAAATATAAGTTGAGTTAATTTTAAAGAAAACTAATAATCTAGCATTATTTTATAAACTAATAATATAATATTTAATAATTAATTCATTTACATTGAAGAAATATAAGTTTCAAATGGCTAAAAAATAGCTAGTCACATGGGTAAGTGATGATTTGGTGTAGATCTCTGAGCTTAGTGATGATCTGATCATGAGAGATGTCTTGTGGATGAGATGTGTATCTTTAGCTTGAATTTTTATAGGTCTTGCATAGAAGACTTGACTTTGGTCGAGATGAATAATAATTTGTCTAGCTGAGAGAGAACAATTTTGAGGTCGCCCCCATCGTGGAGGGCAATTGCTTGGAGAAATTGGTTGGAGGAGATACGTCGTGCTCCAATGAGAAGCTCCTTTCCAGCTTATGAGTGAGTCCCTTGAATGGGTTGTCCAGAGAGAGTTCTCCTTCTATGTGATCCAAATGTAACATGTAAGATACCTACGAGAGGGTACCTCCACAAGTAGTCATGAGTGTACAATAAGTAAATTATGCAACGAAAAAATAAATTGCATATGAATAAATAATATATTTTTGTGGTTGAGCCATATCCTACATCCATGCCGAGGTGTCCTCCACACCTTAGATTTTCTTAATAATTTACACTAAAAAATTGTTGCTGCTTTTAAGCAAACAATCCTTTACATTAAACACCACTTTGGGACAACTTCCATTCCAACATGGGAAAAATATTCAAACAGGTGTCCTTAATCAAACACTCCAAATAAATATAAATAAAAGTATAGAAATCAGAATCTATAATAAATTCTACGTTCTTACATTTGAGATTTGACAACATGAAAAATTTGAGCAAACATCCATCAAACATTGAAGGGAAAACTTATGATAAGTAATCTACTTAATTTCATCATGATTTCAATAAGAGAATTCCCAACAAAAAACTTCACAAGGGGATGTGAAGGTTAATTTTGAAAGCAAAATTAGGGTTCGTATAGAGGAACCTATAATCGCTAAAGTTCAAAAAGTTCTTGACCATAGGTTAAAAAATCTATTTAAATGTTAAACATACGGATTTATTTTACATTTAAAATTAGTATCCACATAATCACAGTCTTTTAACATTCTAAAAATTAGGGAATCCACTAATTATGAGCTTAAATAAATTTAAAATTGTCATTAAAAGTTTTCTAAAATGGACATTTACATAGATTTGCAAAATTTTATAGAAGCCTACAAATTGCTTTGTGGAGGCCCATAAATCTTTGTTAAGATCTGTAATAATTACTTTTTAAAAATTGTAATCTGTGTATATTTATAAAGTTTTACAAACCTTTGTAGAGATTGTTTGATTGAAAAAGTTGAGTTTTTTTTTTTAAATTAATTTTCTTTGGGAAAAGAATACTTTTTTGTAATTTTAGTTTTGAAATCGAACACATCATTATGAACAATATAATACCTTGAAAGGTGAACATATCATTCCTGATTGGATTCAAATTACAAAACTTTGAATTCATCCTGATTATCATAAACAAACTCAGGAAAGGATAACATATGATCTCAAAGGATCAAAATAATGTTTGATCGAGTGTTTGATTATGATAATTCAGATAAGAGATCATTAATTTCATAATCAAAATCATAATAATACAATGACATATCTTTCCGGAGAAAAAAGATATTATTTATTATTGATCTTTTGAAAATAATGACAACAATCATCAGATTTGATTTCTCAAAGATAAATAATTAAGGTTTTGAAAATCTCAATTTTAAAAATTTGATCTAGGTTTCTAAATCTCCTACAAGTGTAAGCCCTCGTAGTTAATTACATCATAGGAAAACTAGAGTTTCCTATGAATACTCTCGATTAAAATAGTAGTAAAAATTTCATTTAAGATTTTTAAAGATTGATGTCAAAGGAGGTAAGGGTTGGAATTTTTAAATGGGATTGGTTCAAGGTTGAGCAGTTATATTTGGAATCAAAGGAGGAAGGGTAGGAGGCACCTGGGATTCTGAAATAATTTAGAAGTGCCCCAGCCTATCCTAAGTATTGGGCCTGAATTTGATTGAAAGAGATATTTAGTTTGAATAGTTAATTTTATTAGAAAGTTGGGATTCAATTCCCAAAAGTTAAAGTCTTATAGCCTGATCCTGCCTCAGAACCTAAATCTAAATTGGGTACTAAAAATTAGTGACCCGAGCCTAACTAATGCAATGCAAATATGGACTTTCCCCAGCCTGGATTGGGGAGCCAGCTAAACCGCCTAAACCTTTCAAAACCATAAATCCAGTTATTAATGTAGAGTGGTAGGGATGTTGTAAGTTTAAGGAAAATGCGGTCGATATCTACAATAGGTCCTTATTTGGCCCCTTGACTTATGTTGGGTAATATGAGACCTAAATAAAAATGCAATTAATTTTTAGACTCATTTTGATTTGTTACTAATGTGATGTATGCTAATTGACTCGAATACTTAAATTAAATATGAAGCAGTTTTTAAAAAAGGCTTAAAAATAGATTTTATCATAGAATCCACAAGCTCCCATTGACATATCTGCACCCTCATAGGCCAAGTGGTCTGTTAGAACCCACAGGTGGGGAGGTGCATAACAAAAGGAACGAAGATACAATAATTATGCATATAAGAACTCCCGGCGATCCCGGGCTTACCACTTAAGAGCGTTAAATATTTATGTAAGCTTAAAAATTTTAATTTTGTTTAAGTAAAAGAATTTTAAGGTTCCCTTATGAGCCTCTGATCGGGTTTCAGGTTAAAACAAAGATTGACATACAAGAGTTCTAAAAAAACTACTAAAAGTATGCAATCCTATATCACAATCAATATCAAACAATTAATTAGATAATCAATTAAATAAATAAAATATCCATAGGCAAATGCCTTTTAATATTATAACCCATGAGTACAGAAAGTAAAGTGGCCGGTTACCATTAACAACAACTTGAATTCTACTCCTAAGACTCAAGTGAATTTAAGAATGGGATTCTTCTCGATCTCCACTTCTTCGTCCTTCTGTAAACTTCTAGGATACTTTGAGTCTGGATATCCAAATGAAAAGAAACTCCCCCTCAAATGGCTAGTTCTTTTCCCTTTGGATATTTAAAATTATCCTAACTTAGTCTTCCAAATAGAGGAGAACTCTTCCCTAAGGGATGTTCTCTTCTCTTAGGAATCTATGTTGGATACTTATATATCCCCTCTCAAATATTACTTTGATTTACAACTTAATAAATTTAAATTATATTTAATGAGAATAGAAAATCTAGACTCGAACAACCTGCAGGGTTATCTTAAGCAATTAAATTTAAATCATCCCATGCAGTTAATATAATAAAATTTAAAATACTCAAACCATCCATGGTTAGTTATGCTCTTTTGATTTTTAAAAGGGGACTTAGTATTCAGAAGCACCTACAGTAATTTGATTAATTTAAATTTAACTTTGCCCCCTTTAATTTCAATGCCCTGTATGGGCATAGCCATCTACATAAGATTATATTAGCATTTAAATCATTCATATCCTAAAGGTAAATCTAATGCCCATCAATCACATCACAGAGTATAAAAATTAAATAAATAATCACAGCAATATTAACAATCAGCATGCAGTGAAAACTCAAAACTCTCAGCACATAGTAGAAAAATAAATATCGGCCTAGCCTAAATCTAGAAGTGGTGCCCTAGTAAACCATCTAAGTGTGTGTAGCAGATTGTGTGGTTTGGATATATCCTAAATTGGGTAATTGATTTAAGTTGTCTAAGGTTTAGGTTTATTGAAGTTTGGAGGGAAAAATTTGTTAGAGTTCAAATTTTAATGTGTTAAAGTTTATTTTAAAATACTTTTTTATTATTAATTAATTAAATAAATAAAAATACTATTATATTTAAATAATTGGATTAGTTGCTAATTTTAAAAGTTTGAATTAATTTAAGTTTGCTATCAACCAGTTTGTGGAGTTATGCCACCAGGCTCGAGAAACAAAAGCCTCCTTAGGACACATAGCCACGCAACCCGGAGTAGTCCATCCTAAAAACTTCATTTTTGAAGTAGTTATTGTGAATTAAGGGGTTAGTTGAGTAATTTTTAAGATTGAATTAATATTTTCGGGAATTTAAAATTTATTATCAAATTTTAGAATTTTTTGGATTATTTTTAATGTATTAATTAAGGAGTCAAAATTAGACTTTTATATTCAAAGAGATTTCTGAAGTTTTGATATTTTTATAAAATATTAGACCTTTAATGAGTAATTAGACTTTGAGTTTGTTGGAATTGGATTTTTTTACAATTAGTTATGAATTTTTTAAGTTTCAGTTAAAATTTGAACTAAAATTGACCAAAAAGTTGACTTTTTGATTTTAAGTGATTTTTTGATGATCTGATATTTTTAATAAATATTAGACTTTACATAGAGTACTATGCCTTTGGGTTTGCTCAATTTAGAGTTTTTTTACAATTAGTAATGATTTTTAAAAGTTTTTGTATTTATTTGAATAATTTAATTTATTTAATTAAGGGCCTTTTAGTGATTTTGTTCCAAATAAACTCCTAACTCCTTGAAATCAACTTCAAAAGTCAGGAATGACCTACAGAGAGTATCCTAATTGTTTGAAAATTTTATAGAATTTTTAATTATTTTTAATTAAATTAAATTAATTAAATATTAATTTTTACTTAAAATTAAATTATTCTCAAAATTGAAGTCAAATTAAAGTGATTTTAATTTTCTTTCATTAAGGATTAAATTTTGGTTAATTTGATATATTATTTGTAATTTTGGGATTTAATTTGAATTAATTATGATTTTTCAAAGTTTGGTTAATTAATGGATTTTTTAAAATACTTAATTATGAAGGTTTTGATTATTTTGATCCAAACCTATTCTAAACTACATGGAATCACTCCCAAAGGTTAGGGATGACCCATAAGAGTGTTTTCAGGTGTTTAGAATTTATTTGATATTTTTAATAGTTTTAATTATTTTATATCATTAATTATTAATTTTTCCTAAAACTTATTTTTCCTAGATAGAGGATCAATTTATGGTCAATTTGAGATATTATTTAAAATTTTTAGATTTAAATTTGATTTATTATATTCTTTTTAATTTTTTAGATCCTAAAAAGAGCTAAATTTTGATTAGCTTAATTTTCTAACTTAATGACCTCCAAATTCAATAAAATTTGGACCTAAAGTATAAAATGTCACTAAGTTCAATGTTATGAAGCTTCATTCCTAATAGATGTGTGTATAGTTTCCTATAATTTTTCTAAGTTAACTATACCTTTTCCTTAATTATTTTCCCTAGATGTCTTTAGTGTTCAAATGGGTTTGAAATTTTGGTCACCTAATCCTAGGACATATGCAAACACACCACAACAATCAGATAACCTAGTTCTAACAATTTAAAGAGTTATTAATTTTCAAAATTTTGGGTTCAAAATGAACCTATTATTTAAAAAATTCATATCACAGTAATTCTGTGAGTATCTGACCCTAAAAAATTTACAGTACATGCCTAAGATACCCAAAATTATTTCACCAAAATTTGAGATCAATTTGATCTTTGAATTGTGAGAAAATAAAAAAAGTGATTTTAAACAAATTAAAATATCTCCCAATCCAAGGGTCAAAACACTTTGATTTTAATTTTAATAAATAGTACATAAAATTCCCTTTCTAATGAGTCCAAAAACACTAATTTTGGTGAAAAAATGAATTATCTATGAATTTTGGAAGTTCTTACTGAAATTCAACAACGAACATGTGGTAGGAGCACAGCGTGCCACATCATCACCGGTGGTCTGGGAATGGATCCACTGTTTGGGTCATCGGACGAAACATGCTATCCGACGCTCCCTCAGTCGTCCAATCCTGCAGTTCAAAATTGAACTCAAACTTCAATTAGCTATAACTTTCAAAATACTCATCTAAATTTGATGAAATTTGAAACATATACTCATGGTAGTCTAATCTTCCAACACCTGAAGTTTGGAGGCTTCATGTGTTGTAGATTGTCTACAGTTTCAAATTAAAGTTTTAGAGAAAAGTTAGGATATCTTTTAATCCTGTGGATGGATTTGGATGATCTTATGCTTTGTTGGAAAGGTCCTTGAATTCACTACAACTTCCTTCAAGGATCTAAGAACTTTCGATGGTTGGATTTACTTATGCTACAGAATTATCCTTTCTCTCTCCTTCTCTCTCTCTCTCTCTTCTCAAATTTAGATCCTTAGGCTTGCAACAACCATTCCAATGGCTGGAGAGGGTTTATTTATAGACGGGGAACATAAGTGATGGTTGGAAGAGGTTGGGGCTACTGGAATTATAAATTTTGGAAGGTAGTGGATGAGTCCAAGGGTTTGAGTTAAGTATGGGTTCATCCACTCATCCTAATGATTATTTCCTTAATTAAGAGATAAGGAAAGTCTTGGGAAGCTACCAAATACTCTTCCCAAGCTGCTCAAGGGATGGCGAGGATAAATGGTAATTAAAACCCATACTAATTCATGATGAGAGAGAGGGTAGTTTAGTCTTTTAATGGCCTTTTAACCATTTATTGACTAGTTTGACTAATCAACATGTCATACCAAATGACATGTCATGCAAGGTGGCAGAGGGTGGGGTCTTGAACTGACTTGGAAGGAGTATCAAGCCATGGGATTAAAATTTGAGTAGGTAAATGGGATTTTGGGAGATTTGACCAAGTCAAAGTGAATTGGCCTGGTTAAATTGACCATAGTTTGACTCCAAGCAAGTTTGGAAACACTCAAAGCATCATTGGAAACACTCAAAGCACCAAATGGAGTAGATTTGAGGGTTTTGAAAGCATTGCTTTGATTAAATGGGTTATATTAATCCATTTGAAGCCTTAAAGGGTTAATGGGTCATTAGGTCAAGTTAGGTTGATTTTGTCAACCAGGTTGACCCAGGGGCTGGCTCTAAGCTCAATAAGTTTGAAATGATGTTTTGAGTCTGTTGGAAGTGATCCCAAGGTTTGGAGACTTCAATTTGGTCAAAAAAACTATTTGGGTTCTTAAAGGGGTATTATGGTCATTTTGACCCCTGGTCAACTAGGGGTCAAATTGAATTCATCAAAATATAATTTAAAGCTTAACAAGTCATGATTGAAGGTCTGGATGTGATTAAAGGGTTCGGAGAAGGTTCCAGGGTCAAGATCCACTGGGTGGCAGGTCTAGTGGCATGGGTCATAAATATTTGAAGGTTTTACAGCCTTTGAATTTCAATTCAATTTCTGGGGTTAGAGGCCTTAAATTGAGCTCAAATTTGGAGGGTAGATCCTAGAGACATGCCTATTCAATATGTAATTGATAGATAATGAATCTGGGGTCAATTGAACAGGGTTTGAAATATTTGAAAATTCACTGGAAAAGGCTTTCAGGACAGGACCATTGAACCTTGAACATTGATTTGAAATCTGGATTTAATTTGGATTGATCTAAGATCTGGTTGGATCCCAAGATTTGGATTGGACAAAAATGAGGTCAACAGAGACCTGAAAGGACTTTGTGTCTATTTGTAATTATTAGTGGAGGTCATTTAAGTCTGAAAAATATTTTATTTATGAATTATATTTTTTTAAGTATATTTAGTCTATTTTATATTAACATTAAGATTTCAATTTATTAATGACAGGGTCTTAAATTTTAATTTAAAAATAAATTGACTCTGAAACATTGTAGTTTACAAGGTGACCTTACTTTGCTTGCTTGTCGTGCATATCAACAAGGTTTAGTTTTCTTTTAAACAAAATAGACTACAAAATTTCCTAAACAACTAGGCTAGCCTTCTTGTGTTCCAATTATTCTAATAATACATCTATTCTTTACAGATAATATGTTGAGATCATTAGTTTTATTTCCATAGTTATATTTGTGATTGTCAAAATATAATTAAAGTTTTTTGGGCACATGGGTTCGATACAATTTTCTTAGGACTTGAATTTGGGTTAGGTCAAAGATAATTTGTTTTAGAAAATTATCTAAACTGTGACACGAAAAGTAACATATTAAGTATTGTACCTTTGATTCAATTGTAGGAATATGTTGTTGTGACGAAGTGCTTGCACGATTAGTGTCGTAATTACTCAGACCCCTGCAATGTGTACAATGAATACATCTAGTAGAAAACAACCTTCTTGTTGACAAATTTGAAATATTTTAAGAATTTACTACTTACTATGTATTTTTGGTCCATGAATAGTCACAGTGTTCTGTGATGCAAAAACCCCTATGTCTTCAAAATGATAACTGAACTAAGTTGACACCCAAGCTATGTGATGTGGATTACCTTGATCAGATTACATGAAGACAATCTTGACATATACAAATCTCATTGTGGTGATAGTAGCTCTTAACATGTAATCATAGACTTCATCATCATCCACATGAACTATGGTTAATAGGGAAGCCACATATCAAATTTGTTCTGTTGTTTGGCATATCATATTTCAGAGACCTAACTTAATATATCCTTCAACTCATTAGGCATTATTTGTTGTACCATGTCAACCGAACGGATCCTGCCACCACATACAGCTTAAGCTCAAGCTCATCTGAAAAGAAACCTTTCTCCTCATAAGGAGAAAAATATTATGGTACCATTTCTAAAAATTAAATCAAAAGATAATACTATCCACACATAATATTGGAAAAAAAAAATCATGTAAGCATCACCCATTAGACCTATCAAAACTTGATCAGACTTATGAACTCAAATATTCTATTAATTCCTACTAAATATTGTATAAGATACTAAACTTTGCTTGAGATAGTTTTCTTATTGCTTTCTAAAGTAAGTTTCTAGTACAAAAAATTCTTGAAAGCAGCAAAAATTTTGTGACCAAACGTTGTCCCAAACGATCTATTGCGTGAAATCTTTTACTATGATTCTCATTCAAACTATCTATTGTCTAACTCTTATTTTTCCTAAATTTTTTAAGATGATTTTATAGGACTATTATTAATTTTTTTGACATAATTTTGTAATTTATGACTAAAAATAAATTTTCATTAAGCATTATTCATAAGCATATTAAAAAAATAAATATATATACTGATGATTTTTGTAAAAATTTTAGCTATAATTTTATAAAAATATGATTAAATAATCATCTTTTTTTAATATATTTTGACTCGACCATCAAAAATTATATTCCTATAAATATAATTTAAAAAATATGTCTAAAATTAATTTTGCCCCATATAAAAATTGCGACTAATAATATGTTTGTTATTTGTATTATTCTAAAAAGGATTATAACTGAAACTTCTTATATTGTATTTCGATATTTTAATGCAAAAGAAATTATCCCTCGTTAAATTTTATTAAATTTCGATATTTTAAATATAAGAATTTAGCACTTTTTTTTAAATAATTTACAAAATATTTATAAATTAAACTAATTGACACAAAACATTCATGTTACTAGAAGATAAAAATTTTCAAGTGAACAAAAAATTTCAATAAAACATTAATTTCATGGCCATAAAGATACAAGTGAACAACATAATATGAACTAAAAAAATTCCAACAAAATAAATCCTCTTCAATCAAAGATTGACCAAATATATATAAAAAAAAACATGCAGATTTTTGTTGATGGATATGAGGATCTTCATTAGTGGTTTCATCAAAAGAGCACTTTCGTTGCGAGAGAACTCAAAGAAAACAAAATTTTAGGAGAAGAGCAAGTAGAAAGAAAATAAAATGGACGAAATGGAGTAGAATGGGGGCTTAAATAGCCCGCAAATCATGCCAATGGGTAGCCTAACGACTACCCTGCTTTATTTAAAAAAAGGAAAAATGCCGCATGACAACATAAATCACATGTCCGAGACTTGCCATGTGGATTAGCCCACATGGCAGGGAAAATTGCCCACGTCATAGAGACTAGAGCTTCGTGTAGGACCGTTTTTTTACTGCTTTTTAAAATAATTTATTTGTATAAATTTTTTTTCAAAATAACGGTCAAAAGCTATTCCAAATGTAGCCAAGGTCTGTTTTCAAAATTTGAATCCCCCGCCCCTTTTTAATTATTTTACTTTTAATGAATACATTTTAAATTTTGCCAATATGGAGTTGTCCGTCAAAGGGAGAGGTAAAGTGGTTTTAGTTTTCTTTTAGGTGGGTATGGGCTGCTGCAAAGGCTTTTGAATGGGCTGAGTATAATTGGAAATAAAATGTGATTTTTATCAAAACTTTTAAAATTATTTTCTATAACTTAAATCAAATAAAATTTCATTGAGCTAGCCAAGATCATTCAAATTAATTGCATAGAGATGAAGATCGAGTCTAGATCTGCAATCAAATAAAATATTTGTGATCACAATGAGACACATGATCGAATGATGATCAGATCACAAGAGATACGTGATCAAGTGAAGCGGGTGACATGTTTGATTCACAAGTTATCCTAATCGAGAAGCTTGAATTTAAATCCTCAGGTGTATGGGCACCACGACAATTAAATTAGAAGACTTGGAGCTAACTAAGGTGTGTGTGGCAAGGTAAAGCATGATGCAAGTGAGATCAACAATCACGCTCAAATCCAAAGTTTTAAAGGATGATGGATTATTAAGAGCATTATCACAACATGATGAAGGTCTCTCACCATCATAGCATCGCTTTATCATCATACTACAACTCCTCATCCTATATAACATCATCAGTATCTCTCTAGCCCTACACTGCTAATTTAACTAGTCCATCCTATGATGCTTTGCTAACCTATATTTCATTAGCTTTATTAGACTTACATCAATCTAGCCCTATTGACACCCCTCATGATGTTATAAGAGACAAAACTTGATGTTTTGCTTAGGTGGAAATTTTCTTTAAGGGGGTAGAATCAATTTACTCATCTTTGTAGTTGTCTAGAGTCTTTACTTCTAATTGATGAAATTCTTCATATTTCTTTTTTAGTGGAGTTTAAATTACTTCCAATTGATTCTTATGATGAGACCTTATATCCCTATGAACATATCAAATATTACAAGATCATCATGCATAATCAATAAGCTTCTGAAGTAGTCATGAACAAGGTCTTTCCTTTAACTCTTTAGAGAAAAGTTCGCACATAATTCTACTATCTCTCTAATGGAATTATTCATACTTTATCTAATTAACCAATATTTTCATCAAATTATTCATTGTTGATCAAGCAATCATCAAAGACTCCTTGCCTCTTTCTAGAATTTGCTAAAATAAGAGAGAGACTCTTAAGGAGTACCTTCAAAAATTCTTTTTTGAAGCACGTCAAATCCCATGAGGAGATCCAAAGTTACTTTTGCCATGCCCTGGGATCTAAAGTGAAAGAATTTTTTTTCATTTCTCTTTGTTATCTTTTCAAATCATTTTATTTATTTTTCTGTTAGTTAACAACCAATAATTATTCATCTACAATCATATCAATTTGACATCTAGAGCTGATTAATTTCATTTTAAAAAATAAATAGTAGTAGGAAAAATATCACTCCATATATATAGTCAATATTTATATTCTACAGTTAGAGTCCCAAAATAATATGCACAAAAGCCACTATCAACTACATGTAGGCTCCAAAACTTCACGCCCCAGCCTCTCTGCGAACCCTTTCCTTTTTTTTCAGGTCATCGAGGAGAGTTTTAACATTTAAGTTTCGAGGCAAATTTTTAGAAGGCATATTGGGTTTTAGAATAAGACATTACCCAGAGATTTTGCCTTCATTTTTGTGAGGGATTTATGATCTGAGATCAAGTTTTTTATAGGCGCAAGCCCCTATAATTAATTACCCCTCCTGATAGCGAGAGAGAACTTTCGATTAAAGCTAGTCATCAAATAGATACATAGTATCCGACGAATAGTAGCAGCATGATTTAGGTATTTGAAAATTTAATATTAAATTTAGAAATTCACCACCCTATACTTAAAATGAATGGTGGGGAGAATGATGATAGACCTGATCAAGATCCCATGGTTTCATCATCTCGAGTCATCATGATCTCTTGTCTACTTAGTCAGAGGAGGTAGTCGACCCAACCTGATAGAAGGATCCTTATCAGTAGCCATGGGTTGCTTCGTCCAAGGGTACCTTATAGACATAGGGTGAATATTTATCAAAGGGGATAAATTTGAATCCACCTTAACTAATAAAGGGCTTTGTACCCTATCAGTTATATTATATTGATTCATTACTCAAGGATTTAATACCATCGAGGAGCATAAGGGCTTTGACGATAACCTCAATTTAATAGTGGTACTTAGCAGCAAAATCACCCTATTAGAGGGTCCAGGTCATAACCATTTATCTGTGGTTTCATTTGGTGGTAAAATCACCAGTTAGAAAACATGTGCCACATCCTTACTGGCAAGAGACGGATTGAGAATGAATCCTAATCATATTCTCAATCAGACATTTGCTCTTTATGAACTGAAGTGATTTTCAGGCTTATCCATCTCGACAAACTGTTATGGAGGGTAGATGGGTATTTGCTTTAAGTATTTAGGTATTTTATTTCAATTTTATATATTTTGAGTGATTTCTGGAATTTTGAATTTTTTAATTTTATGGGAATTTGGAGGCATCTTGAATATTTGGATGCCTTCCTGTTGAGATTTTTTGTCAACACGGCCATCATCAAGGTACTTATGGGTAATTTTACTTTACTAATTGAATCTTGTCGACTATATCTACTTGTTGAGAGAGAATCGGGTTCATTGTCAGCTTTATGCTTTGTTAGTGAATTTTTCTTGTTATAAATTTTGAAGGTCTAATATGAATATAAAAAATAAATAGCTTGATTGATATTGCAATCGTATATTTGCTTGATAGTTCAAGCCTTGTCGACTCCTATCTATTCACATAGAATGATCGAGCTCAAACTTAGATGTATTCCTTGACCCGCACAGCATCTTCACGTGTGTGTATACAACATGCTCGTTGAGGGCTATATGGGTAATCATATTTTAATGCATAAGGGGGAGCATTTAAATATTTAAATATGATTGTCACTAATGTTTATGTATAATTTCATTTGAAGCTTGAGAGATGCCTTTTGTCTACTTGTATGAGTATTTTGGATTCGAGGGCGTGGTGCTACGTCATGAGTTATTTGTTACTTCTTATAAATAATTTATTATGCACTGATGAATTCTCTATAATTTCTCATAAATGCTTGCATTTGTCACAAGCTCATTGCTTTTTCCTGCAAATAATGCACCATGTTTGCTTCTTACCTAAGTTAGTGGAGGATCCACTGCACTTGCAGTACATCCACTATTTTTGCTTGCAGGTATTTGCATTTACCATGGTTCTTCTATATTTGCTTATAGATAATGAGTGGTACACATGACAAGCCTCCTATAATAACTCGTAGGTGCTTTCCCTTATTGAAGTCCTTCTGTATGTGCTTGTAGATGGCATGTTGAGTGTATTCTTATGTTCGTAAAAGACTTGCCATATTTACAATGTATCTACCATCGTTGCTCATAAATAAGATTGTTGTATGCATTGCAAGACTTCTTCCATCACCTCTTTAACTCGAAGGTCAGTTGTTCCATGCATGTTGAACTTCCTATAGCGGCTCGTAGATGTCTGCATTTACCTAGTGAAATTCAATAGTATTATAATCAAAATGACCATCATATTTATATCTATCGTATATAAAAAGTTATATGATAAAAGTACAGAAAATCAAAAAAATATATATTTTTATTAATTTTGGGGAGAAGAAATTCGTTAAATTCAAAATCATTGAAAACTAATATGAATTTAGGTTACTTATAACTATTAGAAGAAATCTCTGAACAGAAATGATGGATGAAAATGCCCCAAAATTTACTTCCTTCTCTTCCCACTCTCTTTTTTCTCTTCCCTTCCCTACCTTCCTTCCTTGGCAAGCCATGGCATTGTGGCTGGGTCAGTTTTAGCGCATAGGCTTAGGATTAAATTACATATAAATGTTGTTAATGGCCTACCATTGTAGCACTCACATCCAACACTGTATTGCTACATGTAAAATCTAGAATTATTGTAGAACAGGGCGTCAAACATCACAGCCATAGTTTCTAGCACTGCTGTGCTCTCAAACCTAACACCCTGGCCCTCTAAAGTATAGCACTAATGCGCTCTAATTAAAACAAAAATTCATATTTTTTTAAATTTTTAAACACATTTCATATTTTTGGTTATTACATTATTAACCCATTTCATTTTAAAAACTCTTCATAGCACTTCTCTTGGAACTTTATTATATATTTTCTCTAAGTTAATAAATATCACATGTAGGTCTTCTTTAATCTCTATATACTTCTCTAGCAAGCCTCTCAATAAATGTATAGCTTCCATAATAGACCTACCAAGCATGAACACAAATTAATTTTGAGAAATATTAGTATCACATTGTTACCTATGCTCCTTAACTCTCTCCCAAAGTTTTCAAGTATGACACATTAATTTAATTCCTCTATAATTCACACAATCTTGTACATTATTTTTATTCTTAAAAATAGGAATCAACACTCTCATTCTTCACTCATCTTACATCTTTTTAGTCTTCAAAATAATATTAAAATGATTAGTAAGCCAAGAAATTCCTTCATCTCCTAAGCATTTCCACATCACTCCTGACTATAAAAGAATAAAATAAAACTTAAATCCTGATTTGCCTCACTCTGCTGGATCCTGATTGCTTCCTATATATATATATATATATATATATATATATATATATATATATATATATATATATATATATATATATATATATATATAAATCATAAAATAAGCTAGCAACTCAATAGGTTATCAGGACCTCCTTTTATAGTCAAAGCAAAGAAAAAAAAAAGCAATATATAGTAGTCATTTAATCTAAAGTAGTGTAAATATATAATTTTAAGAACATGTAGTAGTTAATATGAACAACATCACGTCATATGAGTAATAAAAGTCAGTGCAACTGTATATCTTATAATTTGTGTTTAGTATCCATAGAAAGGACCAGTATGATATGTTATTCTTATACTCATCAATTACAAAATAGCTAATTTATCATTTTATGTAAATCAGGGCACCTATCATTTATAAATGTTCATCACTCTACACCTATTATATGTTTGTCATACGGTGTGTATATATATATATATATATCATATTCTATATCCAACATAATGTATCCATTGCCAATGTAGTATATCATGTATATTATGTTCATCATGTAATTCATGACATGAAATTCATATATATCACATGCCCTTAATATTAGTCAGACAAATTTTATCATTTACTTGTATCAATCATGTCATGTATCATATTATCATATCATTTATGTAAGTTTTTATGTATGTTCATGTTATATGTATATGTACACAAGATAGGACACCTAGCTATGTGTGATATTTTTTTGTACATAGTCCTATAGACCAACCCTATTGAATTTAGTTTCAATCATATTAGCTTATTTTCAGGAATCAGTCCCATATTATATATCACAAGTCAAGTGAATTTTTTGTAAGTCATCACTTTTTACCTATCGGCGTATCATATCATATCAATCAATCTCCTTATGCCTCCCTTTTCATATCATTTAGGATTAAACCATGAACCTTATTTAAAGGAATGCTCATCGACCCACCCTTTTATACAAGGTAATATGTCTCCACTCAATCTAAGTCAGTCAATTATTTTCAACCAGCCTTTCTTACCTTCACACATATTTTATATCATATAGAGCATAATAAAAAACATCATATATACTTAATGCAATTATCATTATACTCATCAATAAGCCTATAGTATATCAAAAATTTATGTTGAACTAAATAGAGGAAATATATACATATTATATATTTCTTGTCCAATTGCAATATAGTGACAATTGATCATTTTTTACTCAATATTTTCTGACTTATTTTAACTAAAATAACATATAAGAAAAATCATCAAGTGAAATTTTAATAATAACAAGCCAAAATACTTAGGGTAATAAATTTGCCACATATCAAAAGTTACACGATATAAAATAGCTAAAATAAGAGATATTACATTTTAATTAATTTTAGGAGAGATAAAATTTGATAAATCAAAATCATTAAAAATAAAATTAAGAATCAAATTACCTACCAAGATCGGAACACTTTTTCAAACTAAAGTAATGGATGAAAATGACCCAAAAGTGATTCTCTCTCTCTCTCTCTCTCTCTCTCTCTCTCTCTCTCTCTCTCTCTCCCCTCACTCCCTCTCTCTCTCTCTCCTCCTTTATCCCCTCTTATCTCTTCTTCTCACTCGACCATCATAAGAAAATGGAGAGGGGATGGCTGGGGGTAAGGTTTTAAGCAAATAGTTTTAGAAATTTTTTTAAAAGATGAAGTTTTAGACCCAATGCCACGACACCCAAAACCCCAGCACCACTTTGCTCAATTATTTGCCCAAAAAAAAGCTAGAGAGCTCAAAGTCAAGGCGCCACCCATCCCAATGTTGCGACGCTCCCATAGACCAATTTCTATAAATTAGGGAAATGGAATTTGGGGTTATTACAGCATAAGCCTCAAAAGCTATATGCTTTATTCATCTAAAACCCTCATAGGGTATAATCCTCATAAGGTACACTTCCTTTATTTATCTAAAAATATCATGAACGTAAGCATATTTAAAAGCCTCAAAGAGCCTATAATGTGTGATAAAACTAATAAAATAAGGAACTAGACCAGATTCTAACTAGGGGGCAATATATTTTGTTTGAAAAATTAAAGATTCAACTATGACATATTTTATTTCTAACAAAATTTGAAGATTTCAAATGCCTTAAAGACATCTAAGAGGCCTAACCTCATATGGGACAAGTTTTCAAAAATTAAGATTGATCTTAGAAAAAGATAGACAGTTCATCAACTATCACTATTTTGAATAATTTGATTTTCAAAATTAGTCAAAAATATATTTTTCGTTAAGAGACATACATTCAAGTTATGGACAAATAAGAAGTTTTATTCCATAGTCACATACAAAATTATTTGCTATACATAGTGTTAATAAACTCTTCATTACTATCACCAACAATTTCATGCGATTTTCTATAATATTCAAATAATTGAACTCCTATGTCAATTTCAAATAAGCGGTCTCCTCCTCAAAGTTTGTTATGGTGTGTATGGATATAGATTTTTCCTTGACCATAATACATCTCCAATACCATCAAAACTAACTCTACTACTTCACATCATCAAAATTGACACCTAAAGTCAATAGAAATTGTAAATTAAGGTTTAACTTAAGTGGTGCCTAAAATAAACATGTTGAGTACTGTGCAAATTTGGAGATTGTTGAGAATTATGTAAAACTATTTATTCAAGTGAGGTATTTTGATATGAGTTATTTTGATGATTACAAAAGCATATTGTTTGGTTACTATTTCTCCTAACAAATATTAGAATTTCTGTTTTGTGTGTACTAACAAGTCTTTCAAGAAATTCGCACTTCATACTACCGAAGACTTCAAGTTAATTGTTAGAGTTTATTATAAGTGAAGTTTGTAATTTTTACTTTTCTTGAGTCTGAGAGAGTGTGATTGTAAGTTAGATAACTGTGCACACACACACTAGGAGAGTGAGATAAAGATTAAAATTTTTATCTAAGTATAACTCGTATTATACAAATTATTTTCATACATCATTTTTCAGAGTACGAAATGGGGCTTTTATGGTTCGTACAGGGTATCGTACGGGACGAAGTGTTCATTTTAAATTGTTCGTACAGTATGAAGTTTCTTCGTATACCATTTTCCAGAGTATGAAATAGGGGTTCCATGGTTCGTACGAGGCATCGTACGGGACGAACTGTTCATTTTGAACTATTCGTACAGTATAAAATGTCTTCGTCCATCATTTTCCATAGTACGAAATGGAGCTTCTATGGTTCGTATAGGTTATCGTACGGGATGAACTGTTCATTTTGAACAATTCGTATAGTACGAAGTTTCTTCGTATACCATTTTTTAGAGTACAAAATAAGGGTTCCATGGTTCGTACGAGGCATTATACGGGATGAACTATTCATTTTGAACTGTTCGTACAGTACAAAATGTCTTCGTATATCATTTTCCAGAGTACGAAATAGGGCACATATGGTTCGTACAGAATATCATACGGACGAATTGTCTCGGTTTTGAACTATTCGTATGGGACGATCGCATGGGATGATCAAATTGCATAAAAATTAAAATTTTTTAGTTTTAAATAGTTTTTCTTATCCTTTGAATATAAGGGTCCAATAAACTGACTTTGAATATCAACTTCTACGAATTTCTTCTTGAGAGTGGAAGGAAGAGTGTATAGGGAGAGTGTTTGGGAGTGAGTGTGATGAGATTCTTGGAGAGAAAATTGTGAGGAGATTCATAAGGTTATCCAAGTGTGAGGATCTCATTGATTGTACTTCAAGTATCTTCCATATCTCTTTGAAAACTCTTGAGAGAAGATTTTGAAGGAGGTCCGATACTCTACCGTCACCAAGAGGGTGAAGAAGGATGCTCAATTCTCTGCCGACACCTGAAGGGTGTGAAAGGATGAGTGGGTTCTCTGCCTTCACTAGGAGGGTGAAAAAAGATGATGGTTCTCTGCCGCATCGGGGTTTAATGGAAGAGAGTTTTGTAAGGGCTTCTCCGCCTTACTGTAGGGGCTAAAGGAGAGTCACTTTGGTATAGTGCAATACCTAGAGAATGAGTCTCTAGGGAGTGGATGTAGGTTGTGTTTGACCGAACCACTATAAATCTGGTGTTCTCTATTTCTATTTCCTTTATTTTTCCTTATTATTATTATAGTGCACTTTATTTTTATGTGGTTGAAAAAATATAAAATTCATAACTGTTCGTACAGTACGAACTGAATCATACAGTATGATTTGTATAAAGTTTTTTAATTAAATATTTTCTAAAATTCCAAGAGAATTTCTTAAAAGTACTAATTCACCCCCACTCTTGGTTAGCCTAGGAACATAATCAATAGGTCTAACAACCTATTCACACTTTCAAGTGGTATCAGAGCCTATTTCAAAAATTACTATTTAAAATACTTTTTGAAATTTGAACAAGGCTAATTTTGGAAATCAAAACACTTTAGAAGTTTACTCGATCACTAGACCACCTTTGTTTGACAACATTTTGTTGATTTCAGAAAAACTTGCATGTCTACTTTCCTACAATCTCTTGACTATTGCATGTGGATGTTAGTTCAGAAAGGCTACATTGCACCTACTAGAATTGTAGAATGAATTAGAGTTATAACATCTTTTACTGAATGAACTATAGAAGAATGTGATTTAGCTCAATTGAACGCTAAGTGTTTGAATAGTTTCTTTTGTGCATTGAAATCTGAAGATTACATGCGTGTTTCTACTTGTAAGTCTGGAAAAAATTTTGGGATATGCTTTGCATCACATATAAAGGTACAAATGAAGTGAAGCAAACTAGATTGAACATTCTTTTGCATGATTATAAACTTTTTCGCATGAAATCGAATGAATCAATTTCTGACATGTATACATGATTTATACATATAGTCACTTCATTGCATGCTTTAGGTAAGGAATTAATGAATGTAAAAAAAGTAATTAAAATACTTCATTTCTTGCCTACTGCTTATGATGCAAAGATAACTGCCATAACTGAATTAAAAGATTTAAATATTTATTCTATTGATAATCTTCTTGGATCACTAATTGCTTACGAGCAATCTGTGACTCAAAGACAGATTGATGCAGGTGACAAATAGAAGGAGAAAAATATAGCATTAAGGTGGATGATTCAGACAGTGATCAGTTACTACTTGAGGATAAGGAAGATCTTGCCTTAATGGCAAGGCAGTTCAAAAGTTTCATAAAAAGGAAGCAGAGAAGACGTCAGCGGTAGAACAAAGGTAAGTTTCATAAAAATATTAAGGCTTCTAATGACATTATTTACTATGAGTATAGGAAGCCAGGATATATAAAGACTGAGTGCCCCAATCTCAAGGCTATTCCTAGCAAGGAGAAAGCTGAGGTTAAACCAAAGGATTGAAGGGGCAAAAAAAAACTTCAGCAAGCATTTTGGGCTTAGCTTCAGATTCCTCAGAAATAGCACCTGAAGAGGAAGTCACAAATTTGTGCTTGATGGCTAATAATCTTGATCATTCCGTTCAAGAGGAGATATGTGACTTAAGTTATGATAAATTATTTGAAGTTTCTGAGCGCATTCATTCTGCATATAAGAAACTAAAAAAACTGCATACTAAGTTGAATTTGGATCACTTAGGGCTGAAAAATGAATTTGAAATCCTTAGAAAAGATAATGGACTAATTGATAGCAACCACATGACTTTAATGGATGAATTTGATAATTTAAATAAATAGCATGAACTCTTAAAATCATCACACACTGAACTTGAAAATGATTTCAAAACTTTTATGGATGAATCGGATAGTAGAGAGCATAACTTGAAATTAAAAATTCAATTTTAGAAAGTGCTAATGCATATCTTGAGGTTAAGTTAAAAGCACTTGAGGAAAATAGGAAAATACCTAAACTTAAAGATTTTCATAAAATCTACCACAAGTCAATTAGTTTAAAATAAAAAAGAAGATCTTATAGTTCACATAAATTAGTGAATCCTTTCCCTAGAGTAAAGTATTTTTCTTGTGGTATGATTGAACATATTTCCCACACTTGTACTATTCATCATAGAACACATTTAGTGTGGAGACCTAAGATGCATAAAATGCAACATATCACATATACATCTATTTTAAAATTACCAAGAGGAGAACTCAAACTTATTTGGGTTCCCAAGCTAACGTTTGATAATTTTGTAGGAACGCTCTCACACAAAACCTTGTGAGAGCATTTGGTACCTGGACAGCAGTTGTTCAAAGCATATGACTGGAGATGCAAATCAATTTATATCGCTGGAAGCTGAGAATGGAGGCAAGGTTATGCTTGGAGACAATACCACCAAGAGAGTGGTAGGTATAGGTATGATTGGAAACTTAGAGAAGTTTATGATTGAAAATGTCCTGTTGGTAGATGGCTTGAAATATAATCTATTAAGTATTAGTCAATTATGTGATAAAGGGTTTCATATAAAATTTTTGCCTACCAACTGTGTGATTAGGAAAGATGAAATTGATGTGCTAATTGGTGATAGAGTAAACAGTGTATACATGCTTAATTTAAATTCTATAAAATCTTCTACTACTTTTTGTTTGAAAATTATTTCTGATGAATCATGGTTATGGCATAGAAGGCTTTGTCACACAAGCATGAGAAATCTTAGAAAATCACCCAAAAGGATTTAATTAGAGGAATACCCAAATTAGCTTTCACTAAGGATCACTTGTGTGATGCATGCCAACTAGGAAAACAAGTGAAGTCCTCTTTTCATTCCATCAAAGATCTAAGGACTAGTAAACCATTAGAAGTCATTCATATAGATCTTTTTGGACCGGTTAGCACTGCCAATTTAGGAGGAAAATTTTTTGGGTTTGTTATTGTGGATGATTATTCAAGGTTCACTTGGGCCAAATTTTTATCTCATAAGAGTGAATCGTTTGATGAGTTTAAAGTGTTTGGTACTTGGATTCAGAGAAAACTATGGTATGAAATTCTATCAATTCAAAGTGATCATGGAGGAGAATTTAAAAATAAAAAATTTGAAGAATTTTGTAAAGAATATGGGATTGATCATAATTTTTCAGCACCTAGGACCCCTCAGCAGAATGGGGTAGTTGAGAGGAAAAATAGAACATTAATTGAAACCGCTAGAGCCATGTTGACAGAATACTCACTAACAAAATATTTTTGGGCTGAAGCGATTAGTACATGTTATTAGTACAACATGTTATGTTCTGAATAGGGTGAACATTAGATCAAATTTGAACAAAATACCCTATAATCTTCTTAAAGGAAGAACACCTAATCTCTCTTATATGTATATTTTTGGATGTAAGGTGTTCATATATAATAATGGAAGAACTCTCTTAGGAAAATTTGATCCTAAATCTGATGAAGGAATTTTTCTAGGATATTCAAGTGTTAGAAAATCCTATAGGGTTTTTAATAGAAAGACATTGGTAGTTGAGGAGACCACACATGTAGTGTTTGATGAATTAACATTTCGAAAGAGCTAAAATTGGAAGAAGAGAACATTAAAAATATCTCTCATGAAATTGAAAGTATAAAGTTGGAAGAAAAGATAGAAATTGAGAACCCTTTGCCCAGAGAATGGAATTATCCCAAGAGTCATCCTAAAGAGTTGATTTTAGGAGATCCAAGTGAGGAGTTAGGACTAGGCATGGTTTGAGAAAAGAAGTCAATCATTCAGCATTTATTTCAATGATTGACCACTAATATAAATCAGCACTTTTGGATGAATTTTAGATTTTGGCCATGTAAGAAGAATTGAATCAATTTAAAAGAAATGATGTTTGGGAGTTAATTGAGAGGCCAAAGGATCAAAGTATAGTTGGGACTAAGTGGGTGTTCAAAAATAAAATGAATGATTCAAGGGTTGTGATTAGAAAAAAGGCTAGATTGGTAGCAAAGGAGTATAATCAAATAGAAGGGATTGATTTTGAGGAGACATTTGTCCCTGTAGTAAGACTTGAAGCAATTAGGGTTTTGTTAGCCTTTGCCTGTTTTAAAGATTTTAAATTGTATCAAATGGATGTTAAAAGTATCTTTTTGAATGGGGTGATAGAAGAGGATGTTTATGTTGAGCAACCTCCAGGTTTTGAAAATTCTAAATTTCCTAACCATATTTTTAAATTGAAAAAGGCATTATATGGACTAAAATAGGCACCTAGGGCGTGGTATGAGAGGTTAAGCAATTTTCTATTAAAAGGATCATTTGTTAAGGGAAGTGTGGACACCACTCTCTTTTCAAAAAGAGTAGAAAATGAGATACTCATTGTTTAAATATACGTGGATGATATCTTTTTTGGGTCAACTGATAGAACTTTATGTGATGAATTTTCAAAAATAATGAGTAGTGAATTTGAGATGAGTTTGATGGGAGATTTGAATTATTTTTTTGGTTTTAGCATAAAATAAAATGAGGAAGGAACTTTTCTTAGTCAATCTAAGTATGTTAAGGACATCCTCAAAAGTATAAAATGAATAATGCTAAACAGTTACAACACCCATGAGTTCCTCAGTACAGTTAGATAAGGACCCTAAGGAAAAATCTGTTGATCAAAAGAAGTTTAGAGGAATAATTGGATCATTGCTTCACTTGACAGCTAGCAAACCAGATATTATGTTTAGTATTTACTTATCTACTAGATTTCAATCTGATCCAAAGGAATCACATTTGACAGCAGTGAAAAGAATATTGAGATATCTTTTGGAAACTCAAAACTTAGAAATTTAGTATCCTAAGCACAGCTCTTCATTTGAAATAATTGGATATTTAGATTCAAATTTTGTAAGCTATATGGTTGATCGAAAACGTACATCTAGAAATTATCAATTCATTGGAAATTCTTTAATATCTTGGTCCAGTAGGAAACAAAATTCAATAGCACTTTCTATAGCTGAAGTAGAATATATTACCTTAGGTAGTTGTGTGGCACAAGTGCTTTGGTTAAAATAACAGTTAATTGACTTAGGATTTTCCTTTGGCACAATTCCAATCTTTTGTGATAACATCAGTGCCATAAGCATTTCAAAGAATCCTATTCAACATTCTAGAACCAAGCATATTGATATAAGGCTTCATTTTATAAGAGATCATGTAGCAAAAAGAGAAATTGAATTACATCATGTTGCTACTAAAGATCAACTTGCAGACATTTTCACAAAACCACTAGCTTTTGACATATTTAGTATTTTAAGGACATGGCTAGGTGTGATTGATCTTAATCCATAATTAAAAATTCTATAATTTTATTTTGTATATGATTGTGAGTTTGTTTATGTCAAGTGTGTGTAGTATAGGTTGTGAGCTTATGTTTTGCTTGTGTGTTTGTCGCATAGTCATTTTATTATTTGTATTTTATGTAAAAATGAAAAATATTTCACTTTGAATAGTTTTTGAGTTTTTTCCTTGTAGTGTGTGGTTTCTGCTATGTTCGTACTATACAAATTTATTTCATATGGTACAAATTCTATAGTATGTGGATGAGAATCTATAGAATTGAGGAGACAAAACTGTGTATTCATAGTTGGTTCATACCGTACGATGACATCATCATACTGTATGATATGTACAAATTTTTCTGTATGAATGGGGATGCGCTTACAGTTAGTATCAGATATTATTGATGATCGTACGTACGAATACGTCATTCGTCTATACGATCCATGCTATCGATTCGGGTAAGAACGAACCTAACTGTCACCTGAACGATCTTTAATCTTATGATCGTCCCGGATGAACACATGTTCGTTTGTACGATTGACTTATCATTTTCTCACGTGGATGACCCCAATCTTCTCTGGATGACCATTCATTTCTTGATCATCCCGGACGAACACCTATTCATCTGTGCGATCCTTTAGTCAAAAAGTATGGATGAAAGGATGCCTTGGGAAGGGTAGTTTACGAAAAGTTGTTTCATCTTTGGCCATTTTTGTTTGTACGTACGAAATTTACTTTGTCTTGTATGAAGGCTTTTTCGTACTATATGATCGATCTATTTTTCTTTATAAAGAAGAGTCATTTTCATTCATTTCACTTTCATTCCAAACCCTTCAGAGCATAAATTAGAGATGTTGGGAAGTAGGAAAAGAGCACAACATGTTAGGGGTCATCCTCTAGGCAAGACTGGGATGACAACTTTTTGTCTGCCCAGAACGAGGAGGCATATTACAGATTTGTGGCTTCCAAATCCTTCTCGTATCCTACTACAAGATAAGATTCACTTTGCAGTAATGCCACTCCTAGATTTTACTCAATTATCATTCCTTCTCACTCTCATTCACACTTACAACAAAGATATTTTTCATGTATTCCTTACAAACATGACATTTAATCAGGATCACCCTAGAATTACCTCCTATGTCCTTAAGTAAAGAGTGGAAATAACTAAGGAGGATTTTGGGTCATTCTTTCATCTTAAAACCCTGGGAATTCGAGCTCACACTCTAACTTCTAGAGCAGATAATGATTGGTCCGAAGTAAATCAAGTCCTTAGGGGTGTAAGCTAGCCAAGTCACCTACCAAGAGTTTACACCTTAAATCAAAATCAAGGATTATTCAGCATGTTCTTAGGACCTCCATAATTCCAAAAGGTGGAGATGGAGTCAATATAACACCCCTTCTCTCAACTATTACCTATTTGATAATGACTGGTCAACCAATAGATGAAGCCCAATTGCTCTTAGACTACTTTCATTCACTTACTGATATTGGCCAGCAGCCAGCCTAGTGTCAAAAAGAAGAAAAATATTGCTTTGGGTCATGTGATTTCCTATATTCTTGAAAAGAAGTATAATTTGATCCACCCTGACGGACCTACTGAATTGCCAATCTTCTTTTCGAGCACTCTTTGGGACAGAGGGTTCTAGGGATGACTCTGAAGAGGAACATGCACCTGCACCAGCACCAGCTCCTGCACCTGGGCCTGATCAGAATTATTATCAGGAAATGATCCGGCAATTTGATAGGCTAGAAACTCATTTTGATCAGAGATTTGATCAAATTGAGAAAAGAATGAATTTGCAGGATGCTCACTATGCAGAGGATAGAGGTTGGTTTCGTGACCAGATTGAGTCAGTGAACATAAATATTGCCAGTATCAATAGCTATTTTGCTATGTTCGCTACTCCACCACCACCTCCAGATTAGGGTCCTTCGGATTATTAGTGTTGATTTTCTATTGTTATGACTTAATCTTTGATTGTATCTGTTATTCTTTTAGGCTTTGGTTGCTGTTGTTATTGATCTTATTGTTGGGTATGTTTGTCATTATTTTGTTTGCATAATGGTTGAACGAGCAAGCTTCAATATTTTGTTTGTGGTTCATTTGAAATGTAAGCTTGCTTCATGAAATGTTAAATGAAATGGAAAAGGGAATATTGCTATGCATATTGTTATATGTTTGTGGTGATGACTTGAACAATTTATTTAAATTTTATCTCTCAAATGTAATTGATTAAATTTATAAAATATTGACTGAATTTAGTCTACAATAGTAATTTTTGTGCATAATCTAATTTCTCAAAATATTGAGATTACATTATGACTTAGTGTAGATTGGGAGATTTTTCTTTTATATTATTTTTATACATGTATTACTTGGCTAAAATCGTTGCATATTTGATGTCTTAATACTACTCTTATTTCTACTTCAAAGTGTTCATTATTGTATTTGTGTTTAAGAAATTATGTTTATGGAAAGATTATTTTTGTAGGCACAAAATGAGCCTTAAAATGAAAAGATGCACAAAGTGTGCCACAAAATTGAAAAGATGGGCAATGTCGCCAACTTATAAAAAGGCACAAAATTAGCCCAAAATTGACAAGATGCACAAAGTGTGCCATTTAATTTGAAAAGATGTGCAATGTCGCAAATCATTCTTTTCTCTAATATTTTTTCAGTTACACTTATCAATGATCATCACTATTGAATTATAAAAGTAGTAATTTTATTTCATCATTTTTACAATAATTATGGTTATATAATACATCTATTACATTACTAACATAGATAAACTTCTCTTATCTTTGTTATTATGTGATTTAAATCATTTTGAGTCATTATTTTTTGCTTCTGATTTTTTATTGTAGTACATTTTCATTTAACATTCTTTTAATCATCAACTACTTTGATTGTTTCCCTTTTTGTTGTTGTCAAAAGGGGGAGTTTGCATTATTTGTTTTTTTGTTTTTGTTTGATGTATGGTTATGTTACTTGTTGCATGTTGTGTGTTGCCTGTTGTGTGTAGTTTTAGGGTTTACGGTAGTATTTTTCTAAGGTTTAGTATCCCTAATTTCAATTAGATCACTTACTTAGGGGGAGCTTTCCCTTATTTCAAATAGATCACTTACTTAGGGGGAGCATAGTGTTTGATTGAAAAATGTAGTTATGAAAAAGTGTTTAATTTTCTTTGGGAAAGTGCTTAATTTCTGGAATTTTAAATTTTAAAATTGAACGCTCATTATAAATGATAAATCACCTCGAGAAGTGAACATATCATTCCCTAATGGGTTCAAATTTTAAAACTTTGAATTTATCATGATTATCATAGTCAAACTCAAAGAAAAACAGCATATGATCCCAAAGGATCAAAATGATGTTTAATCGGATGTTTAACTATAATAATCTAGATATAGATCATTAATTTCATAATCAAAGTCACGATAATAATACGATATATCTCATCGGGAGAAGAAGATATAGTCTATTATTGATCATTTGAAAATGACGATAATGCTCATTGACTTTTAATTTTCCCAAAGATAATCAATGTTGTGTGTTGCATGTTGTCCAGTCTTTTATGAAAGAGTAGTTAAGGACATTGTTTAAGATTGAGTTTGAGGAGTTGGGGTCGACGTCTAGAGCAGATTCCTAATTGACCCCTTAACTTATGTTGGGTGAAATGCTTAAGCTAAAAATACAATTAAAGAATTAGACTCAAATTTAATTTGTTACTAATGCGATGCATGCTAGTTGACTCTATTAAATGCTTAAAATCAGAATGAAGAAGTTTAAAAATCAGGCTTAAAAAATAGGTTTTATCTTAGAGATTGCACAACATCCCCTTGGACAGAGCTGCACCCTAATAGGTCAGGTGGTCTGCCAAAACCCGCAGGCGGGGAGGTGCCTAACACGGTAGAGAAGAATCAATATGAATACATGAAAAACCCCCGGCGAGTCCGAGCTTACTTCTTAAAAGCGTTAGAGTTTTTATCTGAGCCTAAAGTTTTTTAAATTTTGTTTAAGTAGAAATAGTTTATGACCGTACCCTCACGAGCCTCCGATCGGGTTACAGGCTAAAACAAAATCGACATGCAATAATCGCCAAAAAATTATGAAAAGCAGGCAAGTTCTTAATCGCAATCAACATCAAGTAATCAAATCAATTAAATAATTAAATTAATTAAAAAAGTGCTCAAACTGAAAGTCCATATGGCAAGTGCCACTTAATTATACAACCCAGGGTCTGCAGGAAAGTAAAGTGGCTGGGTACCACTAACTACAACCCGGATTCTACTCCTAAGACTCAAGTGACTTTGAGATTTGAGATTCTTCTCATTCTTCACTTCTTCATCTTCTTGGAACTCCTTGGATCGTCGGGTTCAGGTATCCAAATGAAAGGAAACTCGCCCTTGAAAGGGGGTCATCCTTTCTCTTTGGATATTTTGAAAGTATCATAACTTAGGCTTCCAAAAGGAGGAGGACTCTCCCCTAAGGGATGTCCTCTCCTCTTTGGAATCTAAGTAGGATATATAATCTCATCTCAAAGCACTTTAAACATTACAACTCAAATTCATATCAAATTATATTAATCAAAATTAAAAAATCTAGACTCGATCCTGCAAGGTTATCCTAATAATCAGCAATTTAAAAATGGCATCCCAAGCAGTTATAATTCATCTCAAGCAGTTAATATTATTAAAAAAAATTTAAAAGACTCAAACCAGCCACACTTGGCCATGCTCTTTTTGATTTAAAGGGGGTCTTAGCATGCTTAGCACCTGCACAAAATATGTCAATTTTTAAAGCTTAATTATTTACCCGCTTTTTATTTAATGCCCTATATGAGCATGGCCACCTGCATAAGATTGAATTAGTATAAATCATTCCTAACCTAAGGGTAGGTCTAACGTACAATCAATCGCATCACAGAGTGCATTAAATAAATAAACAATCACATCAATTCTACCACTAGCAAACAGCATGCAGTAAAAGCTCGAAAACCCGGCACACAACAAAAAAATAAACACCGACCTAGCCTAAGACAAGAGTTGGTTGTCCTAGCAAACCATCTAAAGTGTGTGAGGTAGGTTGTGTGGCATTGATATGTCCTAGATAGGGTACTTGATTGAAGTTGCTTGATGTTCTAGTTGGTTGAAGGCTTAATGGATTTTAATTAAAGTTTAAATCTTAATGATTTGAATTTGATTTTAAAATTGATTTAGATTGTTTATTGGATACCACCTTTGTTGCACACCGAGGCCGTGAAGTTTATTTCACCTTCCTTGGGGATAACATCATAACCTCGTAGGCTTGGGTTGCCTAGTGGTACCCGGTATAATTAAGTACTTTAAGTTTAATTAAGGGTTTAAAAGTTGATAAATTTTATTTAAATTGATTGATTGCTGGTTTTAAGTTTGAATTGGTGTTTTCTGGAATTTTTAATGATTTTTAGAATTTTGGTATTTTCTGGATTATTTTAATGATTTAATTCAAGGGTCAAAAGTTGACTTTCTTATCTAAAGGGTTTTCTGAAAATTTAATATTTTATTAAAATACTAGACCTTAATACGATCAGTTAGACAGTAAGTACACAAAAATTGGATTTTCTACATTTTATTATGAAGGTTTGAAGTTTTGACTTGAATTTGAACAAAGTTTGACCAAAAGTTGACTTTTTTTTTAAAATTGATTGATTTCTAGAAACTTAACATTTTTAATAAATATTAGACCTTAAGATGAGTCATATGCCTTTGAGTTTGCTCAATTTCGAGTTCATTCGAATTAGTTATGAATTTTTGAAGTTTTTAGTATTTATTGAATTTTTAAAATTAGTTTAATTAAGGCCCTTTTTATGATTTGAATCCAAATAACCTCCAAACTTCTTGAAATCAACTCCAAAGGTCAAGAATGACCTAAGGAGTGATCTCCAAGTGTTTGAGAAATTTTTGGAATTTTTTATTATTTTTAAATAATTAAATTAATTAAATATTGAATTTTAATTAAAGTTAAATTAAACTTAATTTTAAAATCCAGTCAAGGGGCTTTTATTTTTCACTGATTAAGGGTTCAATTATGGTCAGTTTAAGGTATTATGTGTAATTTTTGGATTTAAACTTGATTTATTACATTTTCTGGAAGGTTTAAAGGCTTAATTGAGGTTTAAAATTGATTAGGTTAATTAAGGGGCTTAATGATTTCAAAATCCAGTGGGAAATTTTCCTAGGGCTGAGGGTGTCACTATGTTCAAATGGTTTGAGTTTCAAGTCAATAGGAAATCAATCCTAATTATTGAAAATATTTTAAGTTATCTAATCAAGTCCTTAATTATTGTCCTTAATGATGTCATTAGATTAATGGGTTTGAATCAAAGTTTCTAAACCCTTGACTATGCATACATATGTGACACACAACCAAAATTCAATCCTAGATCTAAGAGAACCTTAAAACTAGGTGAGTGTGTGTACCCTACACAAAATCAAGATACAATTTAAATATTTGAAAAATGCATCTTAAATAATGAATAATTAACAAGTTAATTACTCATTACCTAATTCCCCAATGAATTAATTCAATCAAGCCCAATCTTTGATTAAAATTTCAAGCCAAACTTAAGAATATTTAAAATGATGTGCATATGTATATAATTTTAAAATAAAGATTTCAAAATTATATATATATATAAATAATATAGGTAATTTTGATAATAATAATAAAAAAAGAAATAATACTCAAAATAATTTCAAAAAGTTCTGTGGATGATTAAAATACTTTAAAGTAATTTTCTTAACATTTTGAAAATATTTTAATTTATTCTAATTAAATAATAATTAAAATAACCAAATAATCAATATCTAGAATTACTTAAAATATAGCAAATATTTTAAGTCAATTTTATTTTTAAATTAAAGGCCTCAAAAATCCAAGCAATTTGATATATTTCATGAATTTTTTTGGACTTAAAATTAATTTTAAATTAATTTTTGAAGTTTTAAGGTTAAAAATACATTTAAAATAAATAAAATGTATTTAAATGAGCATTGGCGGCTGGAGGTCCACGTAGCGGCTCTCCATTCGCGGATTCAGAAAAGCGCGTCGACGGCAATCATTTGCAATGATTGCGCCACCGCGCAATCATTGCAAATGATTGCAATGGCGACGCAGAAGGTCTCCGAGGCCACTTATCCACGTAGGCTCGGATCCCTGCCGTCTGATCCTACGTGGTCTGTGATGGATGGCTCAGATCGAGCCGAACTGAAAGCGGGATTACGGGATCAATCCAGAGGTGGGACGAAACCACAGAATGATTAAATCGTAACCGTTGATCGCAAGATCAACGGTTCCGATTTAACCCAAATGTTAAATGACATAAACGGAACCCCAATGAAATAAAATGACTCGTTCTCTTAATTTACTCGATCAAAAGACTTGAAATTTAAAACATAGATTGATATGATGAACAGAAACAATGTGGATATAAAAATTTAGCTTAAAAAGAGCTTTATAAAACTCTAATTTCTTCTAAGTGAATTAAGCTAGGGTTAGGGATATTGAGCAAACTAACCGTTGGATTGGAACAATTTTGGATTCTCTGAATTTGTTGTTTGTCCAAGTTTATTCCCCCAGAAGAAATCGAGGGCTGAGGAGGTCTGGATCTCGAGTTATAGACCTGGGACGGTCTTCAAGCAAAGGTGGCCGGAATCCCCTCTCCTGCAAACTTTGACCGTCGGATTTTGGCTCGAAAATGTAGAGGGGAATGTTGAAAGCTTAAAAGAACCGATAATTTCTGCTGGAGAGGTCTCAGGTGGTGAGAGAATGCTAGGGGTTGGAATGAGAGCCCTAAGTGAAGTTTTGCCCTATTCAATCATCCTTGGGCTCAAGGGACGGCTAGGATTATCTTAGGAGGCTGCTAGATGACTGCCACCTGTCCCCAGGCAGTTAGAATTCCAGGGAATAAAAAGGACCAAAGGACAATGACATGGAAAGGTGATTTTGTCCTTTGGAATACATGTGGCTATGTGATTTAGGTTTAGCTCTAATCCAAAGCTTAAAACCAACTAAAGAACATTCCAGAAAATGTTTAAAGCTGCTGGAAGGGATTAGGGAGGAGTGGGTTAAGTCTAAGATGGATTTTGACCATCTTTGACCACTCCAAAACCTTGCTTTGATTGTTTGACCAGTCCAAAGCCTCTTGGACTGATGAGGTGGCATGCAAGGTGACACCAAAGATTGATTAGAGTGGGTTGGAGGGTAGTTATTAGAGTTTAAATTCCATAAGGATTAATGCTTTGAATATTTAAGGGTCTTTTGACCATTTGTTGACTGGTTTGACCAGTCAATAGGTCAAGCCTTGCTTAGGTGGCAAGGGGAGGAGAGTTTAAAGGCTGGTTAAATGAATTGGAAGGATTTGAGGTTCAAATATTGGAGTTTATATAAAGATATGAGATTTTAAATGACTTTGACCAAGTTTTGATATGTTGACTTGGTCAACTTGACCATGATTTGACTTGGGTTGAGCTAAGAGATGTTTAAGATGTTAAATGAAATGAGTGATAGTGCAAACAGGTTGTTAGACCTATTGCTCAATGTCCCTTAGGCTAACCAAGAGGGGGGTGAATTGGTTCCTTTTTAAAATTACTCTTGATAATTTGGAAAATTTAAAAGCTAATCGTACAGTACGATATACATTCATACAGTACGAACAGAGATAATTTTTACTCTTTCTTTTGAAACAGAAATTCAACCACAATGAGAATAAACTGCAGAAAATAGAAATACAGAAAAATAAATAGAGAACAGAAAACACCAGAATTTATAGTGGTTCGGTCAAACTCGACCTACATCCACTCCCTGGAGATCCCTTCTCTAGGTATTGCACTAAAACCAAGTGTCTCTCCTTTTGCCCCCACAGCAAGGTGGAGAAGCCTTTATAAACTCTCTTCCACCAACCCCGGTGCGGCAGAGTACCGTCGTCCTTTTCACCCTCCAAGTGCGGCAGAGAACCGTCGTCCTTTTCACCCTCCAAGTGCGGCAGGGAACCGTCGTCCTTTTCACTCTCCAAGTGCGGCAGAGAACCAGAATCCTTTCAAACAATACTCTTGCAAAAGTCTCCAAGAAACTAGGAAGATGCTTGAAGAACAAGTAAAAGAAATTCTCTCAATTGGATAACCTTGTGAATCTCCTCACAATTTTCTCTTGAAAGATCTCTCAAAACTCACTCTCAAACACTCTCCCAATCACTCTCCTCTCACTTCCCAAAAGAATTTTCGCAGAAGGATCTCAATTCAAAATAGTTTTGAGTCATTTTTATACTAAGGACTGGAAAAACCGTCCAAAAACTGAATTTTCAAGTTAAGTCCGTACCGATCGTCCAGTATGATCGTCCATCGTACTGTATGAATAGTTCAAAAGATTGAACAATCCGTTTTGTATGACTCATCAGACGAACACAACAGAGCCGTTCATACACATAGTTCATCCCGTACGAACGCTTGGACGAATCGAACAGTGAGCATCGTCCCAACAATTCGTCTTGTACGAACGCTTGGACGAATCGAACAGTGAGCATCGTCCGAACACTTCATCCCGTACGAACGCTTGGACGAATCGATCAGTGAGCATCGTCCGAACACTTCATCCCGTACGAACGCTCGGACGAATCAATCAGTGAGCATCGTCCGATTCATTCGTCCCGTACGAACCTCTGGACGAACCCAATTTTGAGCTATTCATATAGCAAAACTCATGTACGAAATGTTATTCGTACTGTATGAACATGCCTTAGAAAAAAATTTTTATCTTATGGGTTCTCCCTGGAGGACATATTGTTCATGTCGTACTGTACAAAATCAATTCGTACTGTACGATCAGTTTAAAAACATTTAAACTTTTTACTCCCCCATTGTGTGTGTACACAGTTATCCAACTTACAATCACACTCTCTCAGACTAAAGAAAAAGAAGAAAAGAAAATTACAGACTTCATTTACAGTGAACAAGTGAACTTGAAGTCTTCAACAGTCTTGAGTGTGAATTTCCTGAAAAATACTTTAGTACATACAGACAAAGAAAAAACTCAAAGATATATGTTAGAAGATAAATTAGACAAACAATAAACTTTTGTAATCATCAAAAACATAAACTGGAATTAGAATTCTCATGAACAAAACAATTCACTCCAATCAACAACAATCTCCCCATTTTTGATGATGGCAAAACAACTATTGTTTGATGATATACAAAAAAAAAATCTTCTAACATTCACTCAATGTATACCCTTTAAATAAAAGATCTACACTCCCCCAAAGTAACCTAAATCCCTAAAACTGACTTATCCTATCCTTAAGCTCCCCTTAAAGACAAATCAAGATATTTGAGGATAGACAAGGGAAGGGAAGAAAAGAGTGTAGAGCAACAAAAAGAAAGCAAGCACATACAAGCACATACAAAAATATACATACAAAGCTCATACAATCATACGAACATACATACAAAGCACATACAATCATATGAACATAAGTCAAACAAATAATAAAACTCTCCCCCTTTTGCCAATAGTAAAAAGAGCACTAGAATATAACTGAGAAATGGAATTATGTAAATGAAGTTTAATTACAAGATGAAATGAGAGGCAAAAACTAAAGACTCAAAAATGTTAGATTTCAAAGTATGTTAAGGACAAGAAAAGTCGATCTATAGTAGTAATGTATTAGACATGTTTAGCAGTCTCAATTTTTGTATAGAAGGAGATATAACATTATCAAAAATTCTAGGTCTAAAGTGACAATTATTGATTAGTGAAAAAGAGACAAATAAAAAACTAAAGGAAAGAATATGTGGCGACTTTGCGCATCTTTTGATTTGAGGACACACTTTGTGTGTCTGTTGACAGTTGGCGACATTGCGCATCTTTTGATTTGATGACACACTTTGTGTGTCTTTTTACATTTGGCGACATTGCACATCTTTTCTTATATGGCACATTTTGTGCATCTTTTCAAGCTTTGCTTATGAAGATTCTTTCTAATAAGATTATCTCTTTAGTCACAAATACAATAAGAAAACACAAAGACATAGAATGTGAGAATAATGTTAAAACAATAATCATACATAATTTTTGACTAAATAATATGTATAAATAAGATTTAAAGAAGATCTTCTAATCCACATCACAACATAACGAAATCTAAAAGATTTGACGTTCTAAAGTTATGCATACTATTTTTATTATAATATGAACTTAATTAACATTTTAAATCATTAATTAACTATATTCAAGTGAAACAAGGTCATTTACTAACACAAAAAGTATAAACACCGAAACACTGAAACATTCCATTACTAATAACTTGACACCATACAATCATAGTAAGTTACACTTTTAAAGCACATATCAAATAAAGAACTTGCTAACAACATAAAAATAACAACTCACAACAAGATACTCATAGTCAACTTAAAAAAAAACAAACATAGAGTGACACAAAATCATCCAAGCTAGTACTGAGAGGGACCCTGATCAGGAGGTGGAGGAGGTGGTATACCACCGAACAAGGAGAAATAGATGTTAAGAGTTGCAATGTATGTGATAACAGCTTCAAACTGATCATCCTGCCTCTTTAAATGAGCCTCCATGTCATCAAAATGTTGGTCCATTCTATCAAAACGTTGGACCATGTTTTGATAGAAATCCTGCGAAGGTCCAGGTGCAGTTGAGGGTGCACCTGAAGGAGCAGTAGCAAAATGAGGCTCATCATCTGAGCTGTCAGCAGTACCCTCTTTCCCAAATAATGCTCTAAAAGAAGCATCAGTGAAGTATAGTGGGAGCTCTGAAGGACCAGAAGGATGAACTATATTGTACTTTCTCTCTAGGATATAACACACAACATGTCCTAAAGCAATATTTTTCTTCCTCTTCACACTAGCCAACCCAATATCAGACAGATAATAGATGTAATCTAAGATCAATTGAGCTTCATCTATTGGCTGACCAGTCATAATAAGAAATGTTGTTGCAGAAAGAAGAGGAGTCATATTAACTCGATCTCCTACTTTAGGTATTATTGAAGTTCTTAGCACATGTTGAATTATCCTAGCATTTTGATTCAACATTTCTACCCGAGCAACATGTGTAGGTATGCTTGCACCTCTAAGAACTTGGTTAATTTCAGACCAACCATTTTCAGGTCTTGTAGAGAAAGTATGAGCTCTAATCCCTTCAGTTCTAAGATGAATGTATTCTCCTAGATCCTCCTTTGTTATTCTAACCTTTTGTTTAAGGACATAGGAAGAGATGGCAGTATGATTCTCGTTAAAGGTCATGTTTGCCAGGAAAACATGAAATAAGTCCTTATTGAAGGCATAAATCAAGGTCGATAGGAAAGAAAACTGTGTCGAGTCAAAGAGAGGCATAACTGCAAAATGGATGTTTTCTTGCAGTAGGATTCGGGAAGGAGTAACCTTAGACGCAGCATACCTAAGGTATGCTTCCTCATTCTCCTCACTAAGGAAATTTTCATCACATTCCCTTCTAGACGCCGGACGCCTAGCCACTTGTGCCCTTTTTCCACTCCCAGACATTTTCTCAGAAGGTTCTAAAGGTTTCTAGAAGGATGGTGAAATGAAAGAAAGTGACCCTTCTTTATATAGAAAAACCTTGATATCGTACTGTACGAATAGCATTCGTACAAGACGATCTTAGATTCGTCAGGGACGAATTAAAATTCGGCCGAGACGAATGAAAACTGACAAAATGAAACGATTTTACGTAAACTGCTCGTCCCGAGGCGTCATTTCGTACAGGCTTTTTGACTTCCTGATCGTACAGACGATTACGTGTTCATCCGGGACGATCAGAAAAATTAAAGGTCGTTCAGGCGACGGTTAGGTTCGTCCCTCACGCAAAATGACACATGGATCGTACAGACGAATGACGTATTCGTACGTACGATCGCCAATAATAACTGCTCCTAACCGCGTTTTCCTTTCCGGTCGTACAAACGAAATGTGGGTACGATGACGTAATCGTACAGTACGATGAAATATCGTACAGTACAAATAGAACTATAAACCCCCAACACTCCAAAAACTTCAGCCTTTCACCATTCAAATACAGAACAAATAAAAACAAAATAAAAATTTAAACAAGAAACAAAAAACATAATTATGAAAACAAATCAACAAACAAACTAACAAATACAAAACAAATACAAATACATTTGCAGAAAATTTTAATCAAGCATTTAGATCTATCACACCTAGCCTTGTCCTCAACATGCTAAATATGTCAAAGGCTAAGGGTTTTGTGAAAATATCTGCAAGCTGATCTTTAGTAGCCACATGATGTAGTTCAATTTCACTTTTTGCTACATGATCTCTTATGAAATGATGCCTTATGTCAATATGCTTGGTTCTAGAATGTTGAATAGGATTCTTTGAAATGCAAATGGCACTAGTGTTGTCACAAAATATTGGAATTGTGCCTACTACTAATCCTAAGTCACTCAATTGTTGTTTCAACCAAAGCACATGTGCTACACAACTCCCTAAGGCAATGTATTCTGCTACTGCTGTAGAAAGTGCTACTGAATTTTGTTTTCTACTGGACCAAGATACTAATGAATTTCCAATGAACTGACATGTTCCAAAAGTACTTTTCCTATCCACCCTACAGCCTGCAAAATCTAAATCTGAGCATCCAATTACATCAAAAGAAGAACTGTTCTTAGGATACCAAATTCCTAAATTTTGAGTTCCCAAAAGATATCTTAAGATCCTTTTTACTGCTGTCAAATGTGATTCTTTTGGATCTTCTTGAAATCTAGCACATAAGCAAACACTAAACATAATGTCAGGTCTGCTAGCAGTTAAATAAAGCAAAGATCCAATTATTCCTCTAAACTTCTTTTGATCAACAGATTTTCCCTTTGGATCCTTATCTAATAGGACTGAGGAACTCATGGGTGTAGTGACTGGTTTAGCATTATCCATTTCATACTTTTTGAGGATTTCCTTAACATATTTAGATTGACAAAGAAAAGTCCCTTCCTCATTTTGCTTTATGCTAAAGCCAAGAAAATAAGTAAAATCACCCATCAAACTCATCTCAAATTCACTACTCATTATTTTTGAAAATTCATCACATAAAGCTTTATCAGTTGATCCAAAGATGATATCATCCACATATATTTGTACAATGAGTATTTCATTTTCAAGTCTTTTCATAAACAAAGTGGTGTCCACACTTCCTTTAACAAATGATCGATTTAACAAGAAAGTGCTTAACCTCTCGTACCATGCTCTAGGTGCCTGTTTTAGTCCATATAATGCCTTTTTCAATTTGAAAATATGATTAGGGTATTTAGAATTTTCAAAACCTGGAGGTTGTTCAACATACGCATCCTCTTCTATCACCCCATTTAGAAAGGCACTTTTAACATCCATCTGGTACAATTTAAAATCTTTAAAACAGACAAAGGCTAACAAAACTCTTATTGCTTCAAGTCTTGCTACAGGGGCAAATGTCTCCTCAAAATCAATTCCTTCAACTTGGTTATACCCCTTAGCTACTAATCTAGCCTTATTTCTAACAATTACTCCTGAATCATTCATCTTATTTTTGAATACCCACTTAGTCCCAACTACACTTTAATCTTTTGGCCTTTCAATTAATTCTCAAACGTCATTTCTCTTGAATTGATTTAACTCCTCTTGCATGGCCAATATCCAAAATTCATCCAAAAGTGCTTGTTCTATGTTTGTGGGTTCTATCATTGAAATAAATGCTGAATGATTCACTTCTTTTCTCAAACCATGCCTAGTCCTAACTCCTTCACTTGGTTCACCTAAAATCAATTCTTTTGGATGACTTCTTACAAATTTCCATTCTCTAGGCAATTAGTTTTCCTCTTCTTTTTCAACATTATCTTCAACTTTTTGATTTTCAAGCTTTTCATTTATCACCTCAACCTCATCTTCATCCATCTTAGACCCTTTATTATCATAAGATTCATCAAAAATAACATGTGTGGTCTCTTCAACTACCAATGTTTTCTTGTTAAAAACTCTATAGGATTTTCCAACACTTGAGTATCCTAGAAAGATTCCTTCATCTGCTTTCGGATCAAATTTTCCTAGAAGAGTTTTATCATTATTATGAATAAACACTTTATATCCAAAAACATGTAAATGTGAGAGGTTGGGACTTCTACCTTTAAGAAGTTCATAGGGTGTCTTATCCAATTTAGACCTTATGTACACCCTATTCAATACATAACATGCGGTACTAACTACTTCAGCCCAAAAATATTTAGGAAGTGAATATTCTGCCAACATGGCCCTAGCTGTTTCCACTAATATCCTGTTCTTTCTTTCTACAACTCTATTCTGTTGAGGTGTTCTCGGTGCTGAGAAGTTGTGTTCAATTCCAAGAGATTTGCAAAAATCATTAAACATTTCATTTTCAAATTCTCCCCCATGATCACTTTGGATACTAACTATTTCAAAACCAAGTTTTCTCTGAATCCAAGTGGCAAAATCTCTGAACTCCTCAAATGATTCACTCTTATGATTCAAAAATCTAATCCATGTGAATCTAGTATAGTCATCCACAATAACATACCCAAATCTTTTTCCTCCTAAACTTAAGGTACTAACAGGTCCAAATAAATCCATGTGAAGAATTTCTAGGGGCTTGTTAGTTCTAATTTCCTTGATAGAATTGAATGAGGATCTCACTTATTTTCCTAGTTGACATGCATCACACAAATGATCTTTAGTAAAATCCAATTTGGGTATTCCTCTAACCAGTTGTTTTTGAGTGATTTTCCTAAGATTTTTCATGCTAGCATGACAAAGCCTTCTATGCCACAACCATGATTCATCAGATACAGTTTTCAAACACAAGGTAGTAGATGCTTTAACAGAATTAAAATCTAGCATGTAAACATTATTTACCCTGTCACCATTCAAAACAACAGTTCCATTTAGACTAATAACACAACTTGAAGGTAAAAACTTAATATGATAGCCCTTGTCACATAATTGACTAATACTCAACAGATTGTGTTTCAAACCTTCAACTAACAGTACATTCTCAATAACAAAATTTTCTGAATTTCCAATTATACCTGTACCTACCACTCTCTTGGTGGTATTATCTCCAAGCGTCACCTTGCCTCCATTCCTGGCTTCTAGCCATATAAATTGACTTGTATCTCCAGTCATATGCTTTGAGCATCCGCTGTCCAGGTACCAAATACTCTCACGAGGTCTTCTGTGAGAGCGATTCTACAAAATGATCACATATTAGCCTTGGGAACCCAAACAAGTTTGGGTTCACCTCTTGACAACTTTAAACCAGATGCATAAGTGATATGCTGTGGTTTCTGCACCTTAGGTCTCCATACTAAATGTGTTCTATACTTCAAAGTACAGGTATGGGAAATGTGTCCTAACCTACCACAAGTAAAACACTTTATCCCTGGAAAGGGATTCACTAATTTATTCTTCTTAAAAAATTTCTTTTTAGATCTTAAGTCAATGTTCTTGTGATACATTTCATGAAAATCTTCCAGCTTAGGTGGTATTTTGTTTTCCTTAAGTGCTTTAATCTGGACTTCAAGATATGCATTGGCACTTTCTAAAATCGAGTTATCAATTTTCAACTTATGCTCTCTAGAATCCGACTCATCCATAAAAGTCTTAAAATCTTTTTCAAGTTCAGCTTGTGATGATTTTAAAAGATTGTGCTGCTTGTTTAAATCATCATACTCATCCAACAAAGTCATATGGTTGCTATCAATTAATGCATGATCTTTTTTGAGGATCTCATAATCTTTTTGCAGCTCTATGTAATCCAAATTTAACTTAGCATGTAATTTCTTAAGTTTCCTATATGCAGAATATATGCATTCAGAAACTTCAAATAATTCTTCATAGCTTAAATCACATACCTCATCCTCATCTGAATGCTCGAGATTATCAGCCATTAAGCACAAATTGGTAACTTCCTCTTCTGGTGCTGTTTCTGATGAGTCTGAGGCTGAGTCCGCCCAGAAAGCTCGTTGTACTCTCTTTTTACCCCTTCTATCCTTTGGTTTCTCCTCGGTCTTCTCCTTGTTAAGATTTCCTTTGAGATTGGGGCTGTCTGTCTTGATGTGACCTGACTTTCTGCACTCATAGCAAATGACTTCATTTGAAGTCTTGACATTCTTCTGGAACTTACCCTTGTTCCAATTCTGACGTCTTCTCTGCTTCCTTTTCAGGAAACTTCTAAATTGCCTCGTCATCAGGGCAATATCCTCTTCGTCCTCAGGTAGCGATTGATCACTTTCAGAGTCATCCACCTTTAAAGCAATGTTCTTCTCCTTTCGCTTCTTACCTGCATCAATCTGTCTTTGAGTCACCGATTGCTCATAAGCAATTAGTGATCCAAGAAGATTATCAACAGAATAAACATTCAAATCTTTAGATTCTGTTATTGCAGTTATCTTTGCATCATATGCAGGAGGTAAACAACGTAATATCTTGTTAACTTTCTCAGCATTAGTTAACTCCCTACCTAAAGCATGCAATGAAGTGGCTATATGTGTAAAGCGAGTGTACATGTCTGAGATTGATTCATTCTGTTTCATACGAAAAAGTTCATAGTCGTGCAAGAGAATGTTCAATCTAGTTTATTTCACTTCATTTGTACCTTCATATATGATGCAAAGTCTATCCCAAATTTCCTTTCCTGATTTACAGGTAGAAACACGCATGTAATCTTCCGATTTTAAAGCACAAAAGAAACTATTCAAACACTTAGCATTCAGTCATGCTAGTTCACGTTCTTCTACAGTCCAGTTTGTAAAAGGTGTTTGAACTCTTATTCCTTCTACAATCCTAGTTGGTTCAGTATAACCATCCTGAACTAACATCCACATACGATAGTCAAGTGATTGCAGAAAAGTAGACATGCGAGTTTTTCAAAAATCAAAAGGAATATTATCAAATAACAGTGGTCTAGTGATCGAGTATCCTTCCATAGTATTTCTATTTCCAAAATTAGCCATGATCAAAATTTCAAACAGTATTTAAAATAGATATTTTGAAATATAGCTCTGATACCACGTGATAGTGCAAACAGGTTGTTAGACCTATTGCTCAATGTCCCTTAGGCTAACCAAGAGGGGGGTGAATTGGTTCCTTTTTAAAATTACTCTTGATAATTTGGAAAATTTAAAAGCTAATCGTACAGTACGATATACATTCGTACAGTACGAACAGAGATAATTTTTGCTCTTTCTTTTGAAACAGAAATTCAACCACAACGAGAATAAACTGCAGAAAATAGAAATACAGAAAAATAAATAGAGAACAGAAAATACCAGAATTTATAGTGGTTCGGTCAAACTCGACCTACATCCACTCCCTAGAGATCCCTTCTCTAGGTATTGCACTAAAACCAAGTGTCTCTCCTTTTGCCCCCACAGCAAGGCGGAGAAGCCTTTACAAACTCTCTTCCACCAACCCCGGTGCGGCAGAGAACCGTCGTCCTTTTCACCCTCCAAGTGCAGCAGAGAACCGTCGTCCTTTTCACTCTCCAAGTGCGGCAGAGAACTGGAATCCTTTCGAACAATACTCTTGCAAAAGTCTCCAAGGAACTAGGAAGATGCTTGAAGAATAAGTAAAAGAAATCCTCTCAATTGGATAACCTTGTGAATCTCCTCACAATTTTCTCTTGAAAGATCTCTTAAAACTCACTCTCAAACACTCTCCCAATCACTCTCCTCTCACTTCCCAAAAGAATTTTCGCAGAAGGATCTCAATTCAAAATAGTTTTGAGTCATTTTTATACTAAGGACTGGAAAAACCATTCAAAAACTGAATTTTCAAGTTAAGTCCGTGCCGATCGTCCAGTACGATCGTCCATCGTACTGTACGAATAGTTCAAAAGATTGAACAATCCAACTTGTACGACTCAACAGACGAACACAACATAGCTGTTCGTACACATAGTTCATCCCGTACGAACGCTTGGACGAATCGAACAGTGAGCATCATCCCAACGATTCGTCCCGTACGAACGCTTGGATGAATCGAACAGTGAGCATCATCCGAACACTTCGTACCGTACGAACGCTTGGACGAATCGATCAGTGAGCATCGTCCGAACACTTCGTCCCGTACGAATGCTTGGACAAATCGATCAGTGAGCATCGTCCGATTCATTCGTCCCGTACGAACCTCTGGACGAACCCAATTTTGAGCTGTTCGTACAGCAAAACTCATGTATGAAATGTTAATCGTTCTGTACGAACATGCCTTAGAAAAAAATTTTTGTCTTATGGGTTCTCCCTGGAGGACATATTATTCATGTCGTACTGTACGAAATCAATTCGTACTGTACGATCAGTTTAAAAACATTTAAACTTTTTACTCCCCCATTGTGTGTGTGCACAGTTATCCAACTTACAATCACACTATCTCAGACTAAAGAAAAAGAAGAAAAGAAAATTACAGACTTCATTTACAGTGAACAACTGAACTTGAAGTCTTCAACAGTCTTGAGTATGAATTTCCTGAAAAATACTTTAGTACACACAGACAAAGAAAAAACTCAAAGATTTATGTTAGAAGATAAATTAGACAAACAATAAACTTTTGTAATCATCAAAAACATAAACTGGAATTAGAATTCTCATGAACAAAACAATTCACTCCAATCAAAAATAATGAGTTCAAAGATTCTCAAGGTAAAGGGGTTTTAAATTTGAATGAGAAGACATATGGAACATATGGCTTAATCATAGGTCAATGTTCGATCAAGTCAAACATACATGATTTGACTCCAAATAAACTTGAATATTTTTGAATCAACTCTTGAAATAGGTTTGAGAGTTTGTAGGGTTTAATTTGATCAAATGGGTTAGAATAACCCATTAAAACCCTTAAGGGATTATTCGGTCAACCTGGTTGACTTGGTCAGCCAGGTGGGTCCAGGGTCTAGAAATGGGTTCAACAGATTTGAAATGACATTTGGAGACCAATGGAGGTGGTCCCAAGGTCTTAGGAGGTCATTTGGTCAAAATGACCTGTTTTGACCCTTAAGGGCCTGCTTGGTCAACCTGGTTGACTTGGTCAACCAGATTGACCCAGAGGCTGGTTTTGGGTCCATGAGCTTTGGTTTGATGTTTGAAAATTGTTGGAAGTGGTTCCAAGCAATTTGGAGGTCATATGGTTTGAAAAGTGCATTTGAACCCTTAAAGGGTATTTTGGTCATTTTGACCCAAGGTCAACTAGGGGTCAAATTGAATCCAACAAAATGTAGTTTACTGCTCAATGAGTCATAATCAAGGGTTTGGAAGTAATTTGGAGCTTTGGAGAAAGCTCCAGGATCAAAATTCACTGGGTGGCAGGTCCAATGGCATAGACTGTAAATATTTGAAGGTTTTACAACCTTTGGATTTTAATTCAGTTTCTGGGGTTAGAAATCTCATAATGAGCTCAAATTTGGAGGGTTGTCTCTAGAGACATGTCACATCAGTGTGGAACTTATAGACCTTAAATTAGAGGTCATTTGATAGGGTTTTGAGGTGTTCAAAAATTTGCTAGAAAAGGCTTTTAGGACTTAGACCTTTAACCTTTGAATTTGAATTGGATTTCTGGATTTAAGCTAGATTTTAAGTATGTATGATAGGGTTTGAACTATCTAAATCATTTGCAATCATTTGGATGATTGTAGATGATTAGATAGGATTAAAGTCAGGTCAGAGGGTGGAGCAACTAAACCTGGGTTGTTTAAAGGTCAGGATTGGTCAGAGTTTGAATTGAATTAAACTCTGGATTGATTTGAGTCATGAATAGATTGATTTAAAGTCTGGGTTGGTCTGGAGTTTGAAAAGATTTGAGGTCTCGATAGATCTAAGGTCTAGGAGAATCCTAAGACCTAAATTGATCTAGGGAAATCCTAGGGTCCAGAGTAGATCCTTGGGACTGAAGTCTAGGAAGATCCTAGAGTCTAGGAAACCCTAAAGTCTGGGATCTAGAAGGTTCTTAGGATCTAGAATAGATATTAAAGTCTGGATTCTAGGAAGATCCTAGGGTCTAGATTGATCCTAAGATTTAAAATCTAGGAAAGATCCTAGGATCTAGAATAGTCTGGAAATTTGATTGATCTGAGATCAGGGTTGATTTGAATCTGGATTGATCTAGGATTAGATTGATCCTAGGGTTAAGATTAATTTGAAGAGCTCCTAGGATCTAGAACAGATCCTAGGGATGGAAATCTAGGAAAATCCTAGAGTCTAGATTGGTCTTAAATTGTATTGATCTAGGGTCAGGATTGATCTGGGGTCTGGATTGATCTTGGGTCTGGATGGGTCCTACTGACCTCATACAAAAATGAGGTCAACACTTAGGAGAAAAATTGTGTTTACTTTAGGGACTCAAATAATAATTATCTTGCAATCATCAAAAAGGGAGAGATTGTTGAGTATTGTGCAAATTTAGAGATTATTGAGAATTGTGTAAAACTATTTATTCAAGTGAGGTGTTTTGATATGAGTTATTTTGATGATTACAAAAATATATTATTTGGTTACTGTTTCTCCTAACAAATATTAGAATTTCTGTTTTTTGTGTACTAACATATCTTTCAGGAAATTCGCAATTCATACTGCTGAAGACTTCAAGTTAATTATTAGAGTTTATTGTAAGTGAAGTCTGTAATTTTTATTTTTCTTGAGTCTAAGAAAGTGTGATTGTAAGTTGGATAACTGTGCACACACACATTAGGGGAGTGAGATAAAGCTTAATTTTTGAAACTAATCGTACATTATGATATCTATTCGTACGGGATGATCTATGTTAATTCTCCTCCAATACGAACCTGCCTGATTAAAATTTTTATCTAAGTATAACTCGTATTATATGAATTATTTTCGCACATCATTTTTCAGAGTATGAAATGGGGCTTCTATGGTTCGTACAGGGCATCGTACGGGATAAACTGTTTATTTTGAATCGTTCATACAGTATGAAGTTTCTTCGTATACCATTTTCTAGAGTACGAAATAGGTGTTCCATGGTTCGTACGAGGCATCGTATGGGATGAACTGTTCATTTTGAACTATTCATACAGTATGAAATGTCTTCGTATATTATTTTCCATAGTACGAAATGGGGCTTTTATGGTTCGTATAGGGCATCATACGGGATGAACTGTTCGTATAGTACGAAGTTTCTTCGTATACCATTTTCCAGAGTACGAAATAAGGGTTCCATGGTTCGTACGAGGCATCATACGGGATGAATTGTTCATTTTGAACTGTTCGTACAGTATGAAATGTCTTCATATATCATTTTTCAGAGTACGAAATGGGGCACATATGGTTCGTATAAAATATCATACGGACGAACTGTCTCACTTTTAAACTATTCATACGGGATGATTGTCGATCGTACGGGACGATCAGACTGCGTAAAAATTGTAAATTTTTAATTTTTGGATGATTTTTCTTGTCCTTTAAATATAAGGGTCCAATAAACTGACTTTAAATATTAACTTCTACAAATTTCTTCTTGAGAGTGGAAGGAAGAGTGTATAGGGAGAGTGTTTGGGAGTGAGTGTGGTGAGATTGTTGGAGAGAAAATTATGAGGAGATTCACAAGGTTATCTAAGTGTGAGGATCTCATTGATTGTACTTCAAGTCTCTTCCCTATCTCTTTGGAAACTCTTGAGAGAAGATCTTTGAAGGAGGTCAGGTACTCTGCCATCACCAGGAGGGTAAAAAAGGACACTCAGTTCTATATCGATATCTAGAGGGTGTGAAAGGATGAGTGGGTTCTCTGCCTTCACTAGGAGGGTGAAAAAGGACAACGGTTCTCTGCCGCACCGAGGTTTGATGGAAGAGAGTTTTGTAAGGGCTTCTCGCTGTGGGGGCTAAAGGAGAGTCACTTTGGTATAGTGCAATATCTAGAGAAGGAGTCTCTAGGGAGTGGATGTAGGTCGTGTTTGACCGAACCACAATAAATCTGGTGTTCTCTGTTTCTGTTTCCTTTATTTTTCCGTATTGTTATTTTACTACACTTTATTTTTCTGTGGTTGAAAAAGTACAAAATTCATAATTGTTCGTACAGTATGAACTGAATCATACATTACGATTTGCATAAAGTTTTTTAATTAAACATTTTCTAAAATTCCAAGAGAATTTCTTAAAAGTACCAATTCACCTCCTCCCCTCTTGGTTAGCCTAGAGACATAATCAATAGGTCTAACAACCTATTCGCACTTTCAAAACATACTCATCAATGTCAGATTAACGCAAAGATTGAAAAACAAGAAATCAAAATTTATGTAAAGGCATACATCATTAAATTCACTTTTTAATGATATCATGATTATTGAAAAAAATTATTTGTTGGAAAATTTAAAATTTTGAATGGTGAGAACACAAGGTGAGATAGCAAATAGACACTAAAGGATTTTTCTAGAAAAAAAATATTTTGAGAAAAGTTCCAAATTTTATTTTAAATAAATTACAACTAAATGAAAGCCTATACAAAAAATTTTAACTCATTTTAAAAATATAAGAGCTTTAACAAATTCTTAAATTCAACAACTAATGAAATGATATATTTAAGGAAACTATTATTTGTGAACAAATGATCATATTTTTATATCACAAAATTCATGGCAATACATTAAGATGTCATCCATGTTTAAAAAAATTCATTATTTTTTATGGATGAATTGACTACAAAAATTCACTAATGGTAGAAAGGCTATTATTTCAATATCAAGATATCCAAAAAATGAAAATTCTCTCAAAAATCAAAATGGTAAGGTTTTGTGCCAAAATATTTTAGGTGTAACAAACACATATACATGATTGTTTAGCAAAAAAAAAGATAGAAATTTCAAGTATGAGTACAGCAATAAGCAAGAAACCATAAATAAAAGAGCAATATAGGAATTATTAGCATTTTGGCAGAATTCTCTCAGCTAATGAGTTGGCTATGGTTACTCATGATAGGCAGTAGGTGCTACTCACAATTTTTTATGTGTAGGTTGGTATGATAGTTCTAATAGAGAAAAAATGGAGCATATAAAAAGAGAATGCTTTTCCTTTTTAAGACATCATTAAACCTTTTTTAGAATTATAGCTAATAAAGGAAGAATACTTTATTTATATAGAAGATTAACACTCCTTGAAGAACAAATACTAGAGCTTGTAAAAAGGGAATACTTTGCCTATATAAGATAGTATTGAATCTCTTCTAAGAGAAAGAATTAAAGCCTACAAAGGAGAAAATTAAGAGGAGTGAGTTCTTCCACTTAGTCATAGGAGTATCTATACATGTAGGAGAGAATATGAGTTTTTTTTTTTTTTGCAAATTTTAAATATTTTGGATATTTTTTAAAACTTTTAATAGTTTTTGAAGCTATAATGGCTTCTTTTAATTTAAATAAGATTGTATTTATATTAAAATTTAGAAAATATTCAATTTCCTTTAAAAAAAACTCCTCAAAGAGGCATTGTAACACCTCTCAAATGATAAAGTGCATGTTGGGGCTAACAAGCATCAATGATTGTAAAGTGGAAGTAATCCGGCCAGCTAGCCCTATAAAAATCCAAAAGTTAAAAATGAACCTAATTGAAAAACATGAACATTCTGGGTTTGTGCTACGACACTGTGTTTGTAGGCTCAGTAGCTCTAGGGAGAGCAGCGCTTGGGTGTCGAATTTTGATGCAGTGGTGCCGATACTCTTTATTTTATAGTAACTATAGAATCAGCTTGGAGCTCTACGATGCTGGGTTATAGCTGACCCCATGTAGTGGAACAAAGATTTAATATTATTGTTGTAGTATATATTTTTCCTCCACTCAACCCTCCCCTGCCCCTTATTCCATTTCTTGCCAGGGAAGGAGCCGAGGAAGGAAAAAAGAGAAGAGGGAGAGAGAGAGAGAGAGAGAGCAAAGAAAGCTCTTTGGGTGGTTTCATCCATCACTTTTGTTATGGATTTCATTCTACTTAAAGTAAGTGACTATACTCTTACTCTTATTTTTAATGATTTTGATTTCTATGATTTTAATCTTCCCAAAATTAATAAAAAATGTCTTTTTCTCCTAAATTATCCAGCTTTCACCATGTAACTTTTCATATATGATAGGTATGATCTCACGAGCATTTTAATTATAATATTATTAAATTTTACTAGGTCAATTAGTAATTATGTTTTTTTAAAATTAATGCAATGTATAGATTTCCCTCTATTTCATGGATAGTATTTCATACATGATAATGCATTGCATAGAAAATATGGTATAACTAATATATGAGATAAATTCAACATTTGCATGTAAGTAAGGAATACTGACTATTATAGTAAAATTAATATAGGTTGGCTCTTTAAATATAATACCATGTATAAGAGGGTGGCCCAATAGGCTTTTCTTAAACTAAAGGGTTGGTGGTGTGATCCTAGTTGTTGCTTGTAACTGATTGACTGATTATGCTGATGAGTAGAGAGTGATTAATATAGATGATTGAAAGATATGATTAGTCGATGATAATGGATTAATAAGACAGATGGATAGCAGATGGATGTTTGATTAAAAAATATATGTAGTTTAAAAAAGGTTTTAATTTTTTTTTGGAAATATTTAATTTCTGGAATTTAAATTTTATAATCGAACACTTATTATGAATGATATATCACCTCGAAAGGTGAACATATCGTTCTCTAACAGGTTCAGATTACAAATTTTGATTTATCCTGATTATCACAATCAAACTAAAGGAGAAACAACACACGATCTCGAAAGATCAAAATGATGTTTAATCAATTGTTTGATTATGTTAATTTGAATAGGATCATTAATTTCATAATCAGAACCATGATTGTAATTGACATATCTATCCGAGGAAAGAAAATATCAATCACTATCAATAGTTTTAATATGACGATAATGATTGTCATGTTTGAATTTTCCAAAGATAATTAATTAAAGGTTTTGAAAAAGCTTGATTTTGAAATCAGGTCTGGGTTTCTAAATCTCCTACGAGCGCAAGCCCTCGTAGTTAATTACATCGTAGGAAACTAGAAATTTTTTATGAATACTCTCGATTAAAATAGCGATACGAATTTTATTTAAGAATTCAAACCTTGAAGTCAAAGGAGGTAGGGACTAGAAATTCAACAGGGATTGGTTCGAAAATGAACACTTATTTCTGGAGTCAAAGGAAGAAGAGTAGGAGGTATTTTGAGATTCTGAATTGCTTCAGAAACACCCCATCCTATCCTAAGTGTTGGGCTTGAATAGATTAAAAGATATTTAATGTTTAAGTGGTCAATTTTATTAGAAAGTGGGAATTAGATTCCCGGAAGATTGAGGTCTTAAGATTGAACATTTGCCTCAGAACCTAAGTCTAAAATGGGTACTGAGAATCAGTGACCCAGAACCTAGCTAATGCAATACAGTCCTGGACTTACCCCGGCCTGGATTGGGGAGCCAGCTAAACCACCTAAACGCTTTTAAAAACCATGAGTCAAAGTCTTTTAAATGTAGAGTGGTTAGGGACATTGATTAAGATTGGTTTAAAGAATTGGCGTCGACATCTAGAGCAGATCTTAATTGACCCCTTAACATATGTTGGGTTAAATGCTTGAGCTAGGAATGCAATTAAAGATTTAGACTCAATTTTTAGTTTGTATCTAATGCAATGCATGCTAGTTGACTCGATGAAATGCTTAAATTAAAATGTAGTAGTTTTAAAATCAGGCTTAAAAATAGGTTTTATCCTAGAGATTGCACAACATCCCCTTGGACAGAACTGCACCCTAACAGGTCAGGTGGTCTGCCAAAACCCGCAGGCGGGGAGGTGCCTAACAAGGTAGAGAAAGGTTAATATGAATGCATGAAAAACTCCCGGCGAGTCTGGGCTTACTTCTTAAGAGCGTTAGAGTTTCTATCTGAGCTTAAAATTTTTAATTTTGTTTAAATAGAAAAAGTTTATGACCGTACCCTCACGAGCTTCCGATCGGGTTCCAAGCTAAATCAAAATCGACATGCAATAGCGCCAAATAAACTACTAAAAGCATGCGGGTCCTTAGTCGTGATCAACACATCAATCAAATTAATTAAATAATTAAATAAATATTCAAAATAAAAGTCCATAGGCAAGTGCCCTTAATTATACAACCCAGGGTCTACAGGAAAGTAAAGTGGCCGGGTACCACTAACTACAACCCGGATTCTACTCCTAAGACTCAAGTGACTTTGAGATTTGAGATTCTTCTCATTTTTCACTTCTTTGTCTTCTTGAAACTCATTGGATCGTCGGGTCTGGATATCCAAATGAAAAGAAACTCCCCCTGAATAGGGGTGTTATCTTTTCTCTTTGGATATTTGAACTTCATCCTAATTTGGATCTCCAAATGGATAGGAACTCTCCCCTAAGGGATGTTCCTTCCTCTTTGGATTCCAAATTGGATGTGTAAACATTTCAATCTCAAAGCACTTTAAACATTACAACTCAAGTTTACAACAAATTACATCAATAGAAAAATAAAAATCTAGACTCAACAACCTGCAAGGTTATCCTAATAATCAACAGTTTATATTTGACATCACAAGTATTTAATATATTGAAATTAAAAATACTCAAACCATCCACACTTGGCCATGCTCTTTTAATTTTAAAGGGGGACTTAAGCATGCTTAGCACCTGTGCAATTTAATAATTATGATTTTGCCCCCTTTATTTAATGCCCTGTACGAGCATGGCCACCTGCATAAGATTGAATTAGTATAAATCATTCCTAACCTAAGGGTAGATCTATCATGCAATCAATCATATCATAGAATGCAGTAAATAAATAAACAGTCACAACAATTCTACTACTAGCAAACAGCATGCAATAAAAGCTCGAAAACCCTGCACACAGCAGAAAAGTAAACACCGGCCTAGCCTAATACTAGAGTTGGTTGTCCTAGAAAATCATCTAAAGTGTGTGAGGTAGGCAGTGTGGCTTTGATGTGTCCTAAATAGGCACTTGATTGAAGTTGCTTGAGGTTCCAGTTGGTTGAAGGTTTAAGGGAAGATTTAGGTTAAAGTTTAAATCTTAATGATTTAAAATTGATTTTAAAAAAATGATTTTGATTGTTTGTAGGATACCACCTTTGTTGCACACCGAGGCCGTGAAGTTTATTTCACCTTCCTTGGGGCTAATTTAATAGCCTCGTCGGCCTGGGTTACCCAGTGGTACCCGATATAATTAAGTGATTTGAGTTTGATTAAAGTTTGAAAGTTGATTAATTTTTTATTAGAATTAGTTGGTTGTTGGCTTTAAGTTCAAATTAATATTTTCTAGAATTTTTGATAATTTATTGAATTTTGGAAATTTTGGATTATTTTAATGATTTAATTCAAGGGGCAAAATTTGACTTTTTGATTTAAAGGGTTTTCTGGAAATTTAATATTTTATTAAAATACTAGACCTTAATACGATCAGTTAGACAGTAAGTACATTGAAATTGGATTTTTCTACATTTTATTATAAAGGTTTGAAGTTTTGACTTGAATTTTAACTAAGTTTGACCAAAAGTTGACTTTTTCAAAATTGATTGATTTCTAGAAACTTAACATTTTTGATAAATATTAGACCTTAATACGAGTTGTATGCCTTTGCGTTTGCTCAATTTGGAGTTCATTTGAATTAGTTATGAATTTTTGAAGTTTTGAGTATTTATTGAATTTTTGAAATTATTTAATTAAAGCCATTTTTATGATTTGAATCCAAATGACCTCCAAACTCCTTGAAATCAACTACAAAGGTCAGAAATGACCTAAGGAGTGATTTCCAAGTGTTTGGAAATTTTCTGGAATTTTTAATTATTTTTAATTAATTAAATTAATTAAATATTGAATTTCAATTAAACTCAAATTAAACTTAATTTTGAAGTCCAGTTAAGGGGCTTTTATTTTTCATTGATTAAGGGTTTGATTCTGGTCAGTTTGAGGTATTATATGTAATTTTTGGATTTAAATTTGATTTATTAGAATTTCTAGAAGGTTTTAAGGCTTAATTAAGGTTTAATTTTGATTAAATTAATTAAAGGGCTTAATGACTTCAAAATTCAGTGGAAAAACTTCCTAAGGCTGAGAATGTCAATATGTTTAAATGTTCCAAGTTTCAAGTCAATAGGAGATGAATCCTAATTATTGGAATTATTCTAAGTTTTCTACTTAAGGTCCTTAATTATTGTCCTTAATGATGTCTCTAGGTTTTGTAGGTTTTAATCAAAGTTCCAACTAACCTTTGAATTAACATATATATATAAATATGCACAAAACACAATCAATTCCTATATCTAAGAAAGCCTTAGAGCTATGTGATGTGTGCACCCTAAACATGCAAAGTATTAAGATAACTCAAATAATTAACAAATTGATTAGGGAATAATCAGGATAATTATTCACTAATCATCCACATCAAATTTGTTCAAATAGCTCAATCCATACTTAAAATTCCATATGATCTCTCAAAGCTCAAGGATTTAAATATATATATAATTTGAAAATAGGTTTTAAAATATACCTATGTATAAAACCTATATATAATAATATAAGTTTTTTTTTAAATTATAAAAAAAAATATCATCAATTAAAATAATTTGAGAGATCCACTGAAATTTTTTATTTATTTTTAAAATAAAATTTTAATTTTCAAAATATTTGATATAATATTTAATCAAATATTAATTAAATATTAAAGTCTTCAAATAATTCAAATTATTTAAAATATATTAAAACTAAAGTCTTAAAATAATCTTAGACCAAAGCATTTCAAAATATATATATATAAAGATTTTTAATCTAAGTTATTAAAACCTCTAAAAAAAAAATTTTAACAAATTTTAAAAGATCTTAATAATTAATCACATTTAAGATAATTAAAAGTAGTTAATTATTTAAAATAATTCTAAATATAAGATTAAAATAATTTCTAAATATTTTCCTAAGATCAGAGAATGTTTAAAATAAAATTTTTGAAATTTTTAAGAAAGAATTGGGTTTATTTTGATTAAATATTAATTAAAATATTAAAATTTGAGATTTTTTTTTTTAAAAAAATTTATTTAAAATATAATAATATTTTAAAATAATTTTAATTTTGTTTAAAAGGATTTAAAATTATGAACATTTTAATATATTATATTAATTTTTTTTATTAATAATTAATTTATTATAATTTTTTTAAAGTAATCTCGATTAAAAACAAAATTAAAATAAATTTAAAAACTAAAATCAAATCAGATGGACGGTTAGATGACACTTGGCAGCATCCGATTTATCCATTAAAAAGGCGGCCAATGATTGCCATTTAACGCGTGGGGTCCACACGCTTTCTTTAAATGAGTCAGCATAGGCTGCCTACCATTTGATCTCGTGCGGTATTAAATTAATGGCTGAGATTGAGTTGAACGACATTTCGATCCAACTAAGGGCTTTCGCAGTTGAATGAATACATGGAAAGGTGAGATTCAGACCGTTGATCATATGATCAACGGTCCAGATCGCAGATAGTTTAAACTCTATGCGATTCAAAACCCTAACTAGAAAAACATCTCATTCTCATAAACGGCTGGACAAAATTTGATAAAATTTTAAATGTAAATTGAGCATATGAACAGAAGTTTTGTGGACATAATCATATGGTTAAATAATTGCTTAATGAAACGCTAATTTCTCTTAAACGTCCTAGACTAGGGTTTGAGTTTTTGAAATATTTTACAGATGGATTTGGGATTTTTTTGATTCTCTGAGTTTGTTGTTTGTCCACGCTCAATATTGCTGAAGACACCACGACCTGGTAGCTCCTGGATCAATAGAAATTCTGCTTGGACGAGCTTTGGCCTAGGCTCGTCGGAATCTGGTCGCCGGCGAGCTTTGACCGGTCAGGTTTGGCTAGAAACGTATAGAGAGGATTGAGGGAAGCTCAAATGGGCTGGGATCTAGACTGTAGAATGCTGGAAATGGAGAGAGAGTTGATAGAATAGAATGAATCTTATTTTTGAGGTATTGCCCTATTGAAGTGTCCTTTGATAGTTTTGGACGGCTAGGATCAACTTGGCAGCTTCATTTGATGCTTGCTAAGTGTCTCAAATGGTTAGAGGGGCAAGGAATCGAAAGGACAAGAGGACATGAGGTGGAAAGCCTCTTTTGTCCTTTGGAGCACATGGGGAGGATTAGGGCTGTTTGATCAAGATCCAAGGGTTTAGAATAGCTCAAGGAAGGTTCTAGAGTGAGTCTTAACAGCTGGGGTTAAATGGTATTTGATTTTAATGGATTTAATCAAAGGTTTAAACAATTTGGAGGCTACTTTGACCCTCCATTGACTGTTTGACCAGTCAATGGGTTAAAGTAGCTGATGTGGCATGCAAGGTGGTACGACACATTGGATGGAATGAAGGTTAAGCCATGAGATTGGAGTCTTAGGTAATATATGAGGTTTTGAATGGGTTTGACCAAGTTAAAATGACTTGACTTGGTCAAATAAATAATGGCTTGATTTCAAATGAGCTTAAGGGTATCTAAAGCATCAAATGAAATGTTTTTTGAAGATTTAAAGGCATTGATTTGATCATGTGATTTGATTTGACCCAAATAGGTGGAATTGAGCTAGACTTGGGTCTTTAGTTGACTTGGTCAATAGTTGACTGAATCAAAGGTCTAATCAAGTCTAAATCACTAAGAAAAGTGGTCAGAGAAGTTTGAATGGGTTTGAAATTGATCCGGAGCTTGATTGGGTTTAAATGAGCTTAAGGGTTCAAATTGGTCAACCTAAGTTGACCTGGTCAACTAGGCTGACCCAGGGTCAGGATTTGGACTGATTCAATTTGAAATGATAAATGGAGTCTGGCAGATGTGTTTTTAAGGGTCAGATTGGTCATCTGGATCAAATGGCCTATTTAAGCCTTTAAAGGGTTTAATGGGTCAACTGGGTTGACTTAGTCAATCGGGTTGACTCAGGGTCAGGGATTGGGTCCAACCAGTTCAGAATGATATTCTGAGTCTGCTGGTGGTAGACTCAAGGTCTGGGGAGGTCATTTGGTCAAAATGACCTATTTGGGCCCTTAATGGGCCTTTAGGTCAACCCTGGTTGACTTGGTCAACCAGGTGGGTACAGGGTCTGGGAATGGGTTCAACAGATTTGAAATGACATTTGGAGACCAATGGCGGTGGTCTCAAGGTCTGAGGAGGTCATTTGGTCAAAATGACCTATTTGGGCCCTTAAGGGGCCTTCTAGGTCAACTAGGTTGACTTGGTCAACCAGGTTGACCCAGAGGCTGGTTCTGGGTTCAATGAGTTTGGTTTGACATTTGAAATTTGTTGAAAGTGACTGCATTTGATTTGGAGCTCATTTGACCAAAGTGACTATTCACACCCCATAGGGGTATTTTAGTCATTTTTGCCCCTGGTCAACTAGGGGTCAAATTGAGTCCAAAAAAATGCAGTTTATTGCTCAATGAGTCATAATCAAGGGTCTGGAAGTGATTTGGAGCTTTGGAGAAAGCTCCAGGATCAAAATCCACTGGGTGGCAGGTTCAGTGGCATGGACTGTAAATATTTGAAGGTCTTACAACCTTTGGATTTCAATTCAGTTTCTGGGGTTAGAGACCTCAGAATGGGCTCAAATTTGGAGGGTTGCCTCTAGAGACATGTCACATCAGTTTGGAACTGATAGATCTTGAATCAGAGGTTATTTGATAGGGTTTTGAAATGTTTAAAGATTTGCTGGAAAAGGCTTTCAGGACTTAGACCTTTGGCCTTGGATTTGAATCTGGAAATCTGGTTTTGAATTGGATTTTGAGCTTGAATGATAGGATTTGAATTAATTTTAGGTTGAATTGAAGCTTGGATTGATCTAGAGGAATCCTAGGGTTTAGAATAGGTCCTAGGGTCCAAATCAGCTTAAGGGACTCCTGGGGTCTAGAATAGATCCTAGGGACTGGAGTCTGGGAAGATCCTAGAATCTAGAAGTCCTAGGAAAATCCTAGGATCTGGGGTCTGAAAGAATCCTATAATCTAGAAGAATCCTAAGATCTAGGAATCCTAAGATTCAAGATCTAGAAGGATCTTAGGATTTAGAGTATATCCTAAAGTTTGATTTCTAGGAAGATCTTAGGGTTTGGAAGTCCTAAGGCCTGGGATCTAGAATAGTCTTAGGATCTAGAAGAATCCTAAGCTCTAGATAGATCTAGGAGAATCCTAAGGTCTAAGAGGATCATATGATCTAGAATCAGGTAGAATCCTAGGGTCTAGAATAGATCCTAGGGTCTGAAGTCTAGGAGAATCTTAAAATCTAGATTTGTCTTAAATTGCATTGATCTGGGGTCAGGATTGATTTGAATTTGGATTGATCTTAAAGTTTGGATTGATCTAAGATTAGATTGATCCTAGGGTTAAGATTGATCCTAAGGATTAGAAAGATCCTAAGGTCTGGATTGGTCCTACTGAGCTCATACAAAAATGAGGTCAACAATGGAAGAAAGAAAACACCATATAAAGCTGGATGTCCTCTCTTGCACTTTATAATCACATTCATAATTGCATTTACATGATAGTATATTGAGCTATTTTGATAGATACAACTGATATAGAATTGATTGAATCAATATTAATACTAATATAATATAGCATAACATACTGACATGGCCTATTGATTGATAGTCCTTTTTACCAAATTTTTTTATAGCTGTTAGACCTTTTTTGGATTTATTGATCATATTGGTTTTATTATTAATTGATATTAATTTTATATATTGCTTATACTAATAGACTATATATTGATTATTGATTAATATTGACTAAAATTGGTGAAGGCATATTGATTCTTTTATCATGCATTGAGTATAATTATAAGTTTTGATTATTTGCTGGGCTTTTGCTTGTTACGTGATTTTATATTATTTCAGATAAAGGTAAGGAGCTTGCCAAGTAAGGCTAAGCAATGATGATAGGTTAATGCTAGCTTTATTTTACTTTCAATTTTTGGTCTCCTTTTGGTTTCTTGTAGTGGTTATTATATATATATATATATATACTTTCAAACTTTGAATCAAGATGTAAATATTGATCATAGTAATGTGATTATATTTTTTACTATTTATATTTTTTTCTTGATTATAATTAGTCAGCTCTTGTTATGAATGATCTAGTTGTTAATGAATTGAAAAAAAAATAATAAAGAAGAAAAGAAATATAATTCTTCCATTTTAGATCCTAGGGTATCACAAAGTGGTATTAGAGCAAATGTTAGTGGAAGAATTTTATTATAACTTGAGTTGCATTATTAATTACATTATTTATTAAAATATGTTTGTAGATTTATTTTATTTAAAGGATTTATTTTATATTTGAGATTTTTTTATTGATCAAGCAAATGGACCCAAAAGAAATTAGAAAGAAGTCTAAACCCGATATCAAAGTATTTTTAATAATGTCTAAGAATATGTTAAAGTTTATTGACAACATCGTTCATATGACGAGTGATAAATTAGAAAAATAGATTGGACAAAGCTAAAAGAAAATAGGTAAAAATAGCAAGAAAAAGACTAATAAAATTGCCAAAGCACCTGCCACACTATAATGCATTTAGTGTGGGAGGAGATAAGTAGGACCCTACTATAGGGTGGCAAGATAATACTTTAGGTGTGGTGATAATGGGCAGTGAATGGCAGAATGTCCATTGCATAGACCTGGGCAAGGACATATTCTATTAGAGTCAATGAAAGAGACTTTTAAACTGCTTGATGATATGACCGATATGATTTTATTTTATTTATTTATTTATTTTTTTAAGTTAAGCTTTTTGATGTAACTCCAGAATTGATTTTGGTGTGATTACTAATATAGATTCTTGATTTTGATTTTTGAACCAATTAAATTTGGCATGGTTATGTTTTAAACTTACTCTCTTAGATTAATATAAAAATGTCAAATATGGCATTTTTTTAAGTTGGAGAGATTATAACAACCCAAAAGTTTAAATAAATTTATTTAAAAAATATAAAAATTTAGGGTTGGGCACTGCGACGTTGTGCTTGCGGGCACAATGGCTCCAGGGGGAGTAGCATTAGAGCGTCAAAATTCAATACACTGGAGCCAATGCTCTCTATTCTATAGTAACTATGGAATGAGCATGTGATGCTGCTGTACTAAGTTGGAGCATCGCGGCGTCACTTAGCCCTCCCCTACCCCTTATTTTTTTTTCTTGTTTGGGAAGGAGTTGAGGAATGAAAGAAGAGAATGGAGAGAGTAGTGGAGAGAGAGAGGAGAGAAAAAGCTCTTTGGGTTAGTTTCATCCATCATTTCTGTTATGAATTTTGTTCTACTTAAAGTGACTATACTCTTACTCCTATTTTTATGACTTATTTTCTATGATTTTAATCTTTCCAAAATTGATAAAAATATATTTTTCTTTTGAATTATCAAGCTTTCATTGTGTAAGCTTTCATATATAATAGATATGATCTTTACGAGCACTTTGATTATAATATTATTAAATTTTATTGGGTAAATTGGTAGTTATGATTTTTTTAAATTAATGTATAGTATATAGATTTTTCTATATTTCATGGATTATTGCATTTCATACATGATATTGCATTGCATAGAGAAAATGATATAATTAACATATGAGATAAATATAAAATTTGCATATAAGAAAGAAAGGCTAGCTGTTAAAACTATAATTAATATAGGCTGACTCTTAAAGCATAATACCATGTATAAAATGGTGAGCCAATGGACTTTCCTTAAAATAAAAGATTGGTGGTGTTATCTTTGTTGTAGCATGTAACCGATTGATTGATTATGCCGACGGGTAGAGAGTGATGACTTCTTATTGATTAATTGAAAACTACCTATTTAAATAACTAATTAATATAAATGATTGAAAGATATAATTAACTGATGATGATTGATTGATAAGACAGATGGATGACATATGAAATGATGAAAATACCACATTAAAATTGGATGTCCTATCTTGCTATTTAGAATCGCATTCATGATTGCATTTACATAATAATATATTGAACTATTTTGATAGATACTACTAATATAGAATTGATTGAACCAGCATTAATATTGATACAACATAGCATAACATACTGACATGGCCCATTAATTGATAGTCCTTTTTACCAATTTTTCTTATAGTTGACAGACCTCTTTTAGCTTTACTACTCATATTGGTTTTACTATTAATTGACATTGCTTTTATAGATTGCTTATTGTGTATACTGATAGACTATTGATTGTTGATTGATGACTAGAACTAGAGTAGACATATTAATTCTTTTGTCTTGCATTGAATATCATGGAAAGTTTTGGTTAGTTGTTGAGCTTTTATGCTCATTACATGGTTTTATATAATTTTAGATAAAGGTAAAGAGCATGTAGAGTAAGGCTAAGCAGTGATGATGGGTTGATGCTAATTTAGTTTTACTTCTAGCTTTTGATTTCTTTTGGATTTATGTGTATTCGATTATAGTCTGTGATGACTATTGTACATATGCTTTTGAATTTTGAATCAAGATATAATTATTAACCATAGTAATATAAATATGTTTCCCACTATTTGTATTTTTCCCTGAATATAATTAGTCAGTTATGACTATCGATGATCTAGTTGTTAATAAATTAAAAAGAAAAAAAATAAAGATGAAAAGAAATAAAATTCTTCCACTTTAAATCCCGGGGTGTCACAAGCCCAACCTAATATGTACCAAATTTAGATTGCAAACAGGCCCATTTAGGTTTTTTTAAAGAATTTTTCAAACCTTTTTTATTTTTATGGATTCAATTTTAGTACTTTCAAAGCCTAATAGAGCATCTACACTAATTTCTTACAAATTTGGAGAGTTTGTACTATGAAAATTCAATAATTTTGGCTTTAATTTGGACAGGACTTTAAGGTAGGCTAAAATTATAGTTAGAAAGTTTTACATGATTTATGACCATGATGGGAGATCCATATAGATGTCAAGTGAGTGGCCATGCCTTGCAGCTTTTTAAAATAACTTTGTGCAACAACTTTTTTTGAAAAGCTTAATATATATGTTTGGATAACACATGCTTTGATGTATAAAAGTCATTCGAACATCAATTTGATTATGCACATATCTCGCAGTAATATTTGAATTAAAAAAATTAAAATTAAATTTAAGATCATTTGAAATTCAGTTTTAGTATATCTATAGTCAAATTGAATGTCTCAATAAGGTAAATTCAACAATATCAAAAGTGATATGCTAGGTATGATGGAAAACTTTAGGATACTAATTGAATGACCAAATGACCTTTTTATTTTACATGCTTATAATCAAATCAAGCATCTTAATGTAAAGAATATCATGAGCCTAAATTCACTCAATTTTAAGATTATTAAGGCATTTAAATAATAAATAAATGATTAATAATCAAAGGATTCAAAATTATTCATTTGATGGACTTTTATGACAATTTAGCAAAATTTGCCAAAATGTTACTATCAAAAACTATAAATAGACTCCATTCTTTATGAGGGACCTTGGACTTAAATTTTTAGAGAGATTGAAGAGCTGATAAACTCTACAACCCTACTTAACATTTGATGTCGATGATCACTGCCAGCTACTATTATTGTCCAACTATTACGGTTCAATCATTGTTGCCTAAGCATCATCATCTAACCACCACCACCCACATTGTCTATTCACCATTGTCTAATCACCATCTTGTCACATGACCACTATAATAGATCCGTCGTTGTCTGACCACCACCATCCAATTGTTGTTACCTAACTAACTTTATATGATTGCCATTATTATCCCTTCATTACCTCTCCAGCAAACTATAATACAATTATAAGAGATTAAACTTGAGTTCATTATTTTATAATCCTGTATTCTCTAATTAAGGGAAAGTGCGGACCTTTATAAATTTATTTACATAGTGAATCATTTCATGGGACGGGTGGGTGCTCCATGTCAATGGGTCATATTTAGATCAATTTGATAGTATTGACACAAAAATTTTATAAAGCACATAACAAAAAGGGCTACAGGTGTGAGATCCATGAAAATTTTTTTATCTTTTGTAATAAACAAGTCGGGTTAAAATCAAGTACTTTTACGTTGGGTCACATTCAAGTCAAATTTTAACCCAACCCATTAGTTTGAATTAAGTAACCGTACTCTAGATGTAACAACCAAATAGATGCTACGATATATTGGTGAATTCATTATAATTGGTACAACATAGTTATTAAGGTTGAAAAAATCCATTGAGTCATGTCGGGTTGGGCCCACTTCATTGGAATAATTCCTTGAGATCAACTCATATCCAGCTATATTAGACCCATCCATGAATAGCTAAAATCTTAACGCATTGTTAATCATTGTATTAATTAAAATAATATTTTATAATCTTATCTCATAAAACTGAATTAATTAAAATTAAATCAATATTATTTCAACTAATTCAAAAAAATCATCTTAAAATTTTCTATAAATGAGCACATGAAAAAATTTAGTTTAAGATATCTTAATCAAATTTTAATTATAATAAATCTTAGAATTAATTTTAATATATGTAAAATATATTAAAAAACAATTAATTTTACATTATATTTTTAATAATTTTAAAATATTATTATTAAAATCTTTGTCTAAACATTCCAAATTAATTTTTTTTATAATTACTTGACTTACAATTCACCAAGTCAACAAATAAGCACAAACATAACGCCACACAGCCGGCTACAATGCATAAATATAATTTATTCGAAAGCACCAAAAACATATGCCAATTGCTAAGAAACTTTGTTTACTGGGGCCCACTTCACCTGCAGCCTTCGCTTTTTCTGAAATGTCCATTATCGTCCAATATTTATCGTACTAAAGATGAAAAAAATCTCGATATCATCGCCTGAATAAATTAAAATACCTTCACCTCTTCACCTGAGATAGTCCTCTAATTATCATAGCTCGATTATGATCTGCCGAACAACATAGCTTGACCACTATCCTTCAGCTATGATCTCCTGACTATAGTATTCTTATTAGTATCGCTCAATCATAATCGCCCAATCATTATTGAACACTAACTTTGTCATTGCCATCACCAATAGCATTGAAGTATGTCATTGCCTACCAACTTTGACTTTTTGATTTTAACATCAAATTTTATGCTGAGCTTTACGTTCTCCGCATTTCTCTTCACAAATGTATAATGCAGATATTTTAAATTTTTTCACTGTAATGTCACGAATATTCTAACACACAACAATAATAAATATATAAATATACATTTAATATGCAATAAATATGTATACTTTAAATTGCTCATGCTGAGCTTGAGTCAACCTAACTAGTTAAAAGATGTTGATTTCACAGGTCAATTAGATTGCATCAGACTAATCCATGGCTATATGTGAGCTTATCTTATATCCTCTAATACATATCTAATGTAATTAACGAGATATAATTAACATATCTTCTTTTTTATAAGATTTTATTAGATTGTATATGTTATTAATGTATTTACCTTTTTTATATAATTCCTTTAAAATAACATTGTCTTTACTCCCACCTATAATATAAGTGAGAGATAATGGGGCAAGTACCCCTCCAAAATTTCTAAAAAAAATTTATATATCATATATTTTTATTTATATAACTATTAAATTTTACAAAATATTCAATTTAAGCATTTTATAAAAATTTAAATTTTATTATTATAAATATATATTTACAAACATTAATTATATTTTTTAAATAACTAATTTATACTATCAATATTTATTTAGGACAAATTTTTAAAATGATATCATTCAAAAATTATTTTAATTTAAACAAATTAAAAAATAATAAATTTAAAAGTGATGCCAGTTTTTGCCTTTGAGTTGGCGGCGAATTGGCGGCAGGCTGATTTGACGGGTGAGCAGGGGGGCTGATTTATTTTGTTTGTATGATTTATAAATATATAGTTTAACTTAAATTTATATATATTTATAAAAAAAGGGAATTAAAAAAAAAGAATGCTTAAAAACAGAAAAACAAAATAGTTAAATTAAAATTTATTTGAAAGTTTTTTAATTTTTAATAGTTTCATTTATAAAAAAATAAAAAAATTGAAAAATATCCTTTATAAAAAACCAAATAAACGAAAATAAAATTTAAAAAAAGAATCAAGCCGTTAGCTCTCTTAAGGACTTGTTATTTTTTTCTCTAAAATTATTTTTATAAATATTACGAATTTTAAATGGTTAATTTAAGTTTTTTTCTTTTATTAAATTAACCATTTAAAATTTATAAAATAAAAAAAAAACTTATTTGACAGTTTATAATTTTTATAGTATCATTTATAAAAAAATAAAATTAACGAAAATATCAATTCTAAAAAACCCGTAAAACGGAAAAAAAATCAAGTCTTTTTTAATTAGTTTTTTAGTGTGCTTTTTTCATTTATTAAATTAATCATTTAAAATTTATATATATTTATAGAAATAAAAAAAACTTTAGAGAAAAAAATAACAAGTTGTTAAAAGAGCTAACTACTTGATATTTTTTTTCTTTATTTTTTAATTTTATTTTCGTTTTATGATATTTTTTATTATTTTTTAATTTTTTATAAATGAAACTATTAAAGATTAAAAAATTTTCAAATAAATTTTAATTTAACTATTTATTTTTCTCTTTTTAAGTTTTCTTTATATTTTTTAATTCCAATTTTTTATAAATATAAATAAATTTAAATTAAATTGCATATTTATAAATCATAGAAAAAAATAATTAGTCGTTAGCACATAATTTTTAAATGATACTACTTTAAAAATTTGTCCTATTTATTTATTTATTTGCCTTCGCTACTTGAAGAACCTTTCGTTGCAAGTCTTCGAATTTCCAAAATATTCAAGTCGGACAAAAAATTTCTCGCTTAAAAACACCGACTTTCTCCCACTAAAAACAGAGACAAAACCGCAAAAGAAATGGGCAACGCCAACGGGCACAGCGGAGATGCCACCGGAGAGGAAGATACCACTCGTCCGGCGAAACCAATGCCCCCGTCGTGGCCTCCACGCCGCCCCACATCAGCCGTTCATCTTCCTCCCGGCGTTGGCCGCGTTCTCGGCCGGCCGATTGAGGACGTGCGCGCTACCTACCGCTTCATCCGTGAGCTTGGCCGAGGGCAGTTCGGCGTAACCTATCTTGTCACTCACCGAGAAACTGACCATTCGTTCGCCTGCAAGACGATCGCTACTAGGCGACTGGCGAATCGCGAAATGGTGGAAGACGTCCGTCGAGAGGTTCAGATCATGCATCATCTCACCGGCCATCGCAACATCGTCGACTTGAAGGGGGCTTACGAGGATCGGCAGTCGGTTAATCTGGTGATGGAGTTATGCGAAGGTGGGGAGCTCTTCGATCGGATCATTGAGCGCGGCTATTACTCGGAAAAGGCGGCCGCGGCGCTATGCCGGGAGATTGTCACGGTTGTTCATGACTGCCACTCGCTCGGAGTGATGCATAGGGATCTGAAGCCGGAGAACTTCTTGTTCTTGAGCAAGGATGAGGATTCCCCTCTAAAAGCTACGGATTTCGGGCTATCGGTCTTCTTCAAGCCAGGTAATTGATTAATGATCGGCGAATTGGAGTGTTAAAGATACTGGGGTCTAGGATAGGAAAAAAAATGCATCAGGTTGTTCCGACTAAATTTTTTTATTAGGATAAATTTCAAATTTGTTGGATTTCCTGTGAGACGGGTGTAATTTTAAATTCACAATGATTACAGTCATTTTCATAAAATAAATCTAACGATTGGTATTCATTTTGACAAAAATTTGGCCAAGATATTCTGGAAAAGGTACCCAATGAGCTTGCTCGATCAAGCTCATTGATTTCCTTAAGAAAGGCAGGGGAAAGCCATCAGTTTTTTCTAGAACCGGTATTGTTCACAATTAGGTACCATGAATGTAGCATACTTTGTGTTAGCTTTTTGACTGTATAGATTAACACGCTTAGTAATCTTATGTTTAAACTAAACTTTCTTCGATTAAGTTTTCTACTATTTTAGTTAACTGCTATGAATAATTCTTCATATATCCAAAATGATCTGAAATTGGGTGCGGAAGAATTTTGGAACTTGTAGGATATTTAAATTATGGCCTTATGTGAAGCTTTTAGGGGAACTCATTCTGGGATTTAGTTAATTCGGTGGATCCAGATTTAGTAAATCTTGTGAGTAATAAATTCTAAAATTGTTTGTTATGATAGATGTTAAATTTGGTAAAACATAGTAGACTATTTGGCAACTATTTTTAGGATTAATATTTAAAAGAATATGAATTTAAGAAGAAAATTATTATTATGCTGTGTGTGAAAGCATAAACTAATAAGAAAATCAATAAAGAAGTCATCATGCAGATAAACAGATAAAAGGATTACTGAGTTTAAATTTGATTTATGAGGTGAATTGATTCACAAAAATTAATTAATATTTAATTTCGATGATTATAATATTAAATTAGATAATTGGTATGTAATAGAGTACTAACTAGTTGTGCTAGGATTTGCTTAAAAAAATTAATCATAATTTTTTATTAGGAAATAATTAAAATTAATTTGAATGAAATGAATTACAATTAAATGATTTATTATAGTTTAGTTATTTTCTAAATACCCTATTTTCTTAATTTTATATCATCATAAAATTTTAATATTAAATTAATAACATATTTTGAATTTAAGATAAATTATCTCATAGAATTAATTGTCAATGACATTTATTTTTTTATTATGTGGCTATAAATCAATTATTAATTATTTATTAATTTTATTTTTTTATTTATTAATATTAAGTATTAACAATTCAAAATATATGAATGTTTATAAAAAGAAAATAATAAATTATCAAGTATAATAACACCTAATTTTCCTAAACCTTTTGTCTTCTCTTCATTTCATACAAAAAAGATGACAAAGAAGAAGTGAGGAAGTCATGATGGATGGGATCGCATTGGGGGAAGAAGATCAATGGGACTGATATGTGAAGGAGAAGAGGAGTTTGTGAGAGAAGCGGATGTTCCTGTAGTCCTGCTCTTGTTGCATCTTCTTGTTCTAGATTTCCACTGACAAGTAAATTCAGGACTTACCTTTTCTAAATCCATTAAATCTTGATTCTATTAAATTCTAGATTTAGCTCAATGCGGAGAAAATAGGATTGTAAAAACTTTAAGATCTAATGTATAAAAAAACTAGTTGGCAAGATTTAACTTAAATCCTAGTTAAATCCAGCTTAAATCTTTTAAGCAAACAAACCCTTGGGGTTTTTCTAATTGATGCTTTTAACAAATGGATCTATGGAGAAATGAGAAGTGGTAAGCAATTTGTGAATTAGGTTATCAAACCCTTAGTTGAGCCATAGTTTTTTCTTCAATTAAAAATTTCTTTCCTCTTCATTTGAGGCTATGATAAGAGAAGTCTTGGCTTGTGCATTGATCTGGTATCAATGGAGCCTATGTTAGAGGAGGAATGGTGTGAAGGGAAGAATCTTTGGAAAGAACTCTCTTCCCTGATCTAGACAAGACAGTTTAAGAGCACTCCAATAGGTGACAAGATTGGCCCTTCCCAGACATAGTGGGAAAGTAGCCTTCAGTGTCCTATGTAGGTGGCTACACAGGATGATGAAGTAGACTTTTCTGATGATATTCCATATCAGATTGAATCAATCCATCTCGGGAAGAAGCTGTGATCTGATTATACAAGAATCATCTGTTGTATTTGATAATTGGTTGAAAAATGTGAACCATCAATTTTATTTGCTAATTGGTTAAAATAAACGCATACTTATTTATGTTATTAAAAAAAGCCATGTAAATGTTCTTGTTCTTTCAGAAGCATCTTCTTTATATAATCTTATTCAATGTGACGTAATGCTATTTTCGGGCGCTAAATTTGTCAAACTTAGCACGACATGTTTGATGCAGGGGATACATTCAAGGACCTTGTTGGGAGTGCATACTACGTAGCTCCTGAGGTATTGCAACGTCATTATGGTGCGGAAGCTGATATCTGGAGTGCTGGAGTGATACTTTACATCCTTCTTACTGGTGTACCTCCTTTTTGGGCAGGTCATTATTCTTCCAAATTATTCCATTGAAAGGTTAATGCATACAAATTTTCTAAAATATGGTATACTGAGTGTTTATCAATACAGAGAATGAACAGGGTGTATTTGAGGCTATTCTAAATGGGCATGTAGATTACACTTCAGATCCTTGGCCAGCTATCTCCAATGAAGCAAAAACGTTAGTGAGTAGCATGTTACAGGTAGATCCAAAGGATCGTCCTTCTGCAGCTGATATTCTGAGTAAGTTCAAAGCATTTTAACTTTCACACGTCTTTTATATAAAGTTTTTTACATATTAATCGACCTCTTATATTATTTTTCCTAATTACTTTTTTTCATTACAAAATTTTTATTCTGAATTATATTTTGAATTGCCAATGGTTAGATGCATGATTGTCTGAATTTATTACCAATTTTATTTTCAAAAAATCCCCATATAACTGTCAAATTCTGATAGAATGAGTTTTTTTTCCCTATAATTTGTTTTTAGGGTTGGAAAACCATGCATATTTGATAATGGACCCGAGACGATCTCCTTTTTTATCTTCTTGTTTCTTCTTCTCGCAACATTGCCTTTGAATTGCTTGTTTTCTTCCTGAATTCAATATTTAATTGAGTGGGAATGGGATTCAAATTGTTGAGAGAAGAAAAATAAAAGAGAATAGTAGTTAACCATGAGGGGCAATCACGAGTATAGTTTGTTCGGTCCTCGAGAATTATGCCTAAGACAGATAAATTTAGTAAGATATATGAATGGCGAGAGTGGAGAGAGATTATAGAATAAGAAGGAAAATCACTTTTAAATTTTATTCATGTTTGTAATGATTATTTGCTGTTCTTCATATCCTTATTTTAGAAATAGTCAAATAGGTATATATGGATAATTCAAGCTAGTAAAATTAAAATTATAAAAACCATAATAAAGAGATAAATCCTTTTAATAGAATCATCTTAAAGAAAAATAATTATAATTATTTTCCATTTCTTAAAGCTAAATAAAATAAACGCATATACATGCGGAATTGATGATAATTTGATGTTCTTTGATCCAAATTGATAATAATCTCCATTTTGGCATTCTTCTTTCTTCTTGCAAAAATGCTTTTTCCTTCAATCCAATCTACAGATGGAATTAGAATGGTGTTGTAGAAAGAGAAACAACATAGAGAATTCGAGTAGTTAGCCAAGACGAGGAATCCCAAGAATAGCTTTTTCTACCACTGGGAATTATGCATAGGAGAGAGGTATTACATGCGAGGGAGAAAGGAGAGAAAATGGAGGAGACAGAGGGATTATGTTCAAATCTTATTCATCAGATGATGGTTATTTTCAACATTTTATCTCTCTTATTACAGAAATAGGATTACATGGATAATCAAAACTAAGTTAAATGTTAGATAAATCCTACTACAAAAATAATTCTAAAGAAAAGGATTATTATAATGGCTTCTTTACATGAAAATTAAATACAATAAAAGGAAATAAAAATGTTAGAAACAATCTAAAAATAGTTAAAGAAATTCAAAATAATCTTGATGCATATCATGCATTTTGTTAGTTTCATTTTACCTTTTACATTAGTTATGCTTCGAGAGATCATGCACCTTGGTTTTTTGGATTTGCATCATAACCATCCTTTATAGTTGCTGTTTACTCAACATTATCATCTCCAGCACAATCCTATTTGTAGTTTATGTAGCGTAAAATTTGAGTGATTCACTTTGATCCTTAGAAAGAAAAATGACATCATAAATTGCAAAATTCTCAATGTTCAAACTTCCTTAACGCTAAATATTCTCTATGCTTTCATGTTTTTACAGAGCATCCATGGGTAAGAATAGATGGAAATGCATCAAATGAACCAATGGATATCACAGTGATAGCAAGAATGAAACAGTTCAAGAATACAAACAAGTTTAAGAAAGTAGCTTTGAAGGTTTACTGTCTGCTTCTGATATCGCTGCTTTCTCATCAAATGAACTTCGTGCCATTTCACTTTCTCAGGGCGCTAAGCTCGTGGCTGATTTGCTGTGTTTTCCTTGTCAGGTGATTGCAGAAAGTTTGTCAGAAGATGAGATTGTGGGTTTAATTCAGATGTTCAAATCAATTGATACTGATAGCAGTGGAACTATTACTTTTGATGAACTAAAAGAAGGACTAACTAAATTAGGTACCAAGCAATCCGAATCTGAAGTGAGACAGTTGATGGAAGCGGTATGATTTCATGATGGCTTATTCCTTTTTATAGTTTTATATAGCTTTATAAATGATGTTGAACACTATAAGCAATTTCATAATGGAAATAGCTATGCAAGGGGATAAATAAATTCATATCAGAAATCTATGTAGATATTAAGAAGTCAGAGGTAAAGCTATGCCATTTTCTTATTATTAATCCTTTTCAAAAGAGTGAACTAATCTCATTTTAACGTAAAGATCAATTAATATCCAAATAAAGTAAACTATTGTTACGTCATAGTTGAAGAGACAAATTATGTAGATTTTATGGTCAAAGTTCTTGGTGTATTTTCATGTTCTCAATGAGTTCATGCATACAAAGTAGAGCCTTTCTTTTTTGGGGTTTTATTCATCCGACTAGTGCATGTTCTTTGCTGCAAAGAAAACTTAATCCAATTTATGTTTCTCTATCACATATTTTTTAACTGATGATTGTTCGGCACATGAGTGGGAAATTAATAGCTTTTTAACAGGCTGATGTAGATGGCGACGGTTTGATTGACTATGTTGAATTTGTAACTGCTACAATGCATAAGAACAGAATGGAGCGAGAAAATCGTTTATACAAGGCTTTCTTATATTTCGATGAGGATAGAAGCGGGTAAGTTATCTTCCATAAGTTCTATTGCTTTACAGCATGAGTATTGTACAGTAGATGTCACCATCTTGTTCTTTTTACCTAGATACATCACAATGGAGGAGCTGAAACATGTCCTCAAGCAGTATAACGTGTTTGATGACAAATTGATAAAGAATATAATTGATGAAGTTGATGTGGATCGTGTAAGTTTCTCATTTAAATTTTCCACTCATTTCACTTGGATATTGTTTCTGATTCTATCATTATTGCATATTTTATGAAAACATTCTAATCTTTCGTTGCTAGAAATAGTTTCTTCTTTTTAAATAGGACAAAATATTATGATAAGGCTTTTTGAATGCTATCTTTGGATGAAAAGAAGTGAATGAAATTTTATGAAAAGTTTGTATTTATTCATTGATTGTGAATTTTGAATTAGAGATTTACGAGTTTTCACTTCTTTCGACTTCAATTCTTAACATCATGTTGAACCTAATGTGGGCTCTAAAAATTCATGCTTCTGCCTTTTTGAGAGGGTTTTAGGATTTTCTATGTCAAATTTATGGAAGATAGATTAGATTGATAAGATATTATTTAGATATTTCACTCTCATTTTGCGAGAACTTTATGACTTGTTTTTTATATTTTCTATGGGTATAAGCCCCTATTGTTAATTACCTCTCCTGGTGATAAGAGAGAAATTTCGATTGAGGCTATTTATTAACCCCCTATTGAAAACCCTCATGTTATGGCTCTGTTTGTTCCCATGGTGGTAGATTGGGAGGTATTGAAGAGTGAGAGCTAGTAGGATGAAGATCAGAAGAGACTTATTGCGGGATAAAGACAGTCATCATGGTTACTCTTTGATAGCTCAAAAGCTGTTATACTAGGGACGGTTTGTGCTTTCGAGGATATCGCCACACATTCCTCACTTGTTGCAAGAGTTTCATAGCACAGCTATTGAGAGATATTCAGGAGTCCAGAAGACATATCATAGACTGGTAGGGGAGCTTTATGGGGTGGGCATGCAAAAGGATGTAGTGGTGTTGGTGGTCAATTGTGATATATGTCAGAGACACAAATACTTGGCTATAGCTCCAGGTGATCTTCTGCAGCCTTTAGCATTAGTCGAGAAAGTGTGATAAGATGTGACTATAGACTTCATTGAAGGACTACCTAGATCAGAAGTGTTCACTGTGATTCTAGTGGTAATGGACAGTTTAAGCAAATATGTTTATTTCGTTTCCTTACGACACCCATACATAGTGGTATCAGTAGTAGCCACATTCATTAGAGAGGTGGTCCGTTTGCATGGCATACCCAAGGCCTTTGTGTCCTATCGGGACAATGTCTTTCTGAGCCATTTTTGGAGGGTGTTATTCAAGATGCAGGGGACTATCCTAAAGCGAAGTACAGCTTACCACTCTCATATGGAAGGCCTGACGGAGGTGGTGAATCGCAGTGTGGAAACTTATCTTCGTTGCTTTGTATTATATACACCAAAGATGTCGGCCAAGTGGTTAGCATGTGCAAAATATTGATATAACACTTCATATCATTCAACAGCCTAGACAACGCCAATTAAAATCTTATATGGGAGGGATCTACCTTATCTGATATACTATGGGTATGGCAACACACCAGTGTCATCAGTGAAGCAGTACTTGAAAGAAAGAGATAAGATTTTGGTAAAATTGAAGGAGCATTTGTGGAGAGCATAACAAATCCTGAAGAAGCCGACATATGTATATAGGAGAGATGTGCAGTTTGAGGTTGGGGACATGGTTTATCTAAAAATCTGGCCTTATATACAAAGGATTTTGGCTCGACGAATGAATTATAAGCTCTCCCCCAATTACTTTGGACCCTACGAGATAGTGGAACGCATTAGGGCAATAGCATATCACCTACAGTTGCCACCTACCTCAACCATCCATCCTGTATTTTATGTTTTATAGCTGAGGCATGTGATAGGAGATTACACCCCATCCCCACTACCCCTGACTCTGACAGATGACATGGAGGTCATTTTGGAATCTATGGATATAGAAGGGATGCGTCGAGGGGAAACAGGAGCATTGGAGGTACTAGTCAAAAGGAAGGACCTATCGGAGCACGAAGCTACATGGAAGTCATACGAAACGATCAGGAGACAGTTCCCATCCATTCACCTTGAGGACAAAGTGCATCTTTTGGGGGGTTGCGGTGAGTATTGATATGTAGGGGTCTAGTCGGCCGGCCTAGCTTGGACCGAACCAGGGGCTGGACTGGGCGGAAACTAGCAGGGAGAAAGAAGGGGGTTCGGCCCCCCTTGTGGGGCAAAGGAAAGATATGATTCATTATGTAAGGAGGAGGAATCAAGGGGGAGTTATTTAGAGAAAGAGTTTCAATTTTGAATTCAAATCTGAGAGGAAATTAATTAAAGAAAGGGGGCTAATTTGGGAGAGAATTAGGATAGCCTATTTACGGCCAACTATGTTGTTATTTTAGCATCATGCAATTTATTTTTTGCTGTAGTTTTTTTTGTGAGTTTCCTAGCAGCGTCTAAGCTTTGTGGGAGAGCCAATCTACCTCTCGAGTAGTAGATAATTGTATCTTGCATTGTTTTTGGAGAAATCCGAAAACAGCCATTATCTTTGTGTTCCTACACTTTTCTTCCCTATTATTCACTGTTTTTTCTTCCAAGACGCATCACACCACCCTTCACCACCTTCTCACAATAATTACATTTCAAAATTATGTCTTGTCGCCGCTTCCCACATCAGCTTAAATTCTATTTATCCACGCCTAGCCCTTCATATGACCCGAAATGGTTTTATTTTTGCCTCTAACCTTCCTCTACAAAACCCTATAATAACAAGCTTAGAATAAAAAAAATTGAGTTAATAAAAATGATTTGAAGTTTGACATTTGAAATTCATATTCAATTTTCTAAAACAATCCAGCAGTAAACAACCACAATTCCCTCATAAATAGTAGGCTCGGGCCTATAGTTTGGGTCGCCCCTAGCTGCTAGAAGCTTTTGTGAATTATGTTTGGGTATTTGATATTGTGAAAGATAAAATGCATACATGCTTTGGGGATCGTCACACATGCAATGAATTTGATTCCATTGCAACATATATACATGTTTCATTTGAAGACAAAAAGACTAATATTGCTACTTGACTACAAGACAGAATATAATTGCTTCTTTGATTATTTTCTACATCATTTAGTATGAAGATAAAAATAAATAGGGATAAAAGGGTCCATTATTTTCAATCTACATGCTCCCATAAGCAAAAAGATTAATATAACTACTTGGCAGGTTGCCTATTGTTCAAAGTGATGGCGATGGGGATATTATTAGTAGAATTCAAGTTGGATGGTTGAAGTGTAGGAATGCATCGGGCCTATTGTGTGATAGAAAAGTGATTTAAGGGAAAATTTTATAAGATGACAGTGAGATTTGCAAAACTTTATGGCACAGAATGTTAGCCATTAAAAGAGAAGTATAAAATTAAGTTAAATATTGCAAAGGTGGGGATGTATAGGGGGATGAGTGGCTTTAAACTTAGAGATAGAATGTGAAATGAGTATATACTAGAAAAATAGAAGCATAAAATTAAGTTAAGCGTTGCAAAGGTGGGGATGCTTAGGTGGATGAATGGCTTTAATTTAGAGATAAAATATGAAATGAGTATACATGAGAAAAGTAGCTCCAATGACAGATAAGATTAGAGAGTTGCCTTAGATGGTTTGGTCACATAAAGCATCGACCTTTCGATAATCCGGTTAGGAGAGTAGATGTATTAGATCTGGCCTATGTTACAAAAAGTAGATGTAGACCTAAAAAAACTTGGTTAGAAAGTATTAGAAATGACCATTGTTTATTATATTTAAATGAGAATTTAACTCTTAATAGGACACAATGGAGAAAAAAGATTTATGTAGCTGACCCCCGTAATGGGATAAGGCTTGATGTTATAGTTGTTGTTGTTATTGGGCTTTGGTCACCAAGTATCGAAGGACTAATTTCACTAATATAAGGATAGAGAACCACTGTTTTTTATTTTATTTTTATTTTTTAAATGATGTTGTTTTAAGAACAATATTTTGATAATTAATCAACCTGCTCTTGCTTCTTTTTGTAAGTCATGGGTCAATTTCGGATTGGCTTTATTCAACTATTTAAGAAACATTTTTTTGTACTTTTTATTGCTAAATTTACTATAAATTTTCATATGGGATAATATATTGTGATTTTGTCTGTGCTTTGCATTAAAGTTTGTGTAAGGTTTAAAGAGATATGATTGCCTAATGAGTTAAAGAAGTAGACTAATTCCATTAGGAAGTGGGGTGCATTATACTATGATTACGGATGAAGGCTCAGCACATGGGTAAGTATGGGGTTGGAGGCGTCAAGTAGAAGGAGATGCTTCTAGACAGTGAGGTGAAGAAGCAAACAAACTCGAACAACAACGAAGAAGCAAGTGAAATTGAACAACAATGTCGCGAGTGAGACAAAGAAGCAAGCGAACTCGAACAATAATGAAGAAAAGGATAAGCTAGCGTTCTGAACTCTACCTCACGTGAAGCAGGCGATGTTGAACAACAATAAAGAAATGGAGAAGAAGCAACTCGTTTAAAACCCTATCTTACGTGAAGCAGGAGAAATCGAATAGCAACGAAGAAATGGAGAAGATGAAAAGTTTAGGGAATTAGGCTTAATTTTTAATATAATAAAAGTAAATTGGTGAGGCGTACGCCTCAGCCAAGATGAGGCTTATGCCTCATAAGATGAGCTCGAATCGTGCACCTTGAGGTGTTTTTGGTTGGAATTAAGCTGAGGCTCATATTGCACAACTTTAAATATTAGCCATATATACATTCATCAGAATAAGATTTAAAAATAATTCTTCCATAATGAGCTATTTAAAATTTGCCGCTCATATATCTCTCATAAGATTCAAGTCTTGTCAACTCCAATATTTGCAATAATGAGGATCATATTTAAAATGTAGGACTTATGACTCTATCCTATAGACAGAGTGACCCGCTCATGAGCATTGTGCAATGGCAAGTTTGTTTTTTAAAACAAAGTTTGCAACATATTCAATTTCTTGAATTATTTAATTCACGCATTGATTTGTTTTTTTTTTTTCTTGGTTTTTACATACATATGAACCGTTGCATCCACACCATTTCTTTCATGGAAGAATCATGATCTGAAAGCATTCTATGCAACAATGATCTCTTTGGAAGAGCAAATTTCTATCAATTTTCCCCATCAGTTCAAATTTGTGTAGATATAGGTCTATAATTATTGTCTATGACTTGCCTTAAGCTGAATGCATAATTTGAATGCTAACGGTAACATTCTTAATTATTCAGGATGGAAAGATCAACTATGACGAGTTTGTGGCTATGATGAGGAAAAATAATGGAGAGATTATACTGACCGGAAATCATGGTAGAAATTAGCTGCATAGATAGTGATTTGGGTGTATGTTTTAGCATTTCAGGAAATAATGGAGTTAGATTAGGATATGTTGTACAAGCAGTGCTGCGTTTTCCTGTCGATGGAATTCTGGTGCGTTCAGTAGTCGAGATTTCTATATATCAACAAAGCTTTGAATGAGTAGAGATATTAAGCAATGTATCCCTAAAAATTAGGCTTTCAAAAGTATTGTATACTTGCTGCAAGGGTGTTCGAGTTGTAAAGTTCTTTCAAGGCCATATTGTCTCCCACTACCAGGCTGAGCACATTCCCTTGTAGTCTCACGAACTCTTTTATCCTTGGCATACATCATAATTCCTTGGTATCCTCCCTCTCTAATGGAAGATGTAGGCCTCCAAACCTTGCCCTAAGTGAACACTCTCTTCTCCTTTGTTAAAAAAAAATTAAATGCAATTACAATATACTTAATTAAGAGTGTTTTTGGGTATCACATTTGAGAAGCAAATAACTATGAGGATTTATGCCTAGGGAAAATTTTGATCCTCCATAACTAAATAAATAGTGTTAAGCTATCTATCATTCAAGTTTCACAAAAAAAACTTGAATGAATTAATTCCCATGTTGGGGTTTTTCCCTTTGCCTATGGGTAAGTATTTTTCTCTGAAACGAGAGGCTTTTTTTGAAGCCTATAATATGTTCAAATTCGTTTCTATCATATTGGGGAGAAATTATTTTGTGCGGTCACCGGATCGTCCGGAGACGAATCAAGATGTGCCATGTCACCTAGTACATAGTGGTAATCAGCATCGATACACTATAAAAAGTGACGTGGTGTGTTCTGATTTTCCTCCGGACGGTATTCGGTGACCGCACAGAATAATTTCTCCATGTTGGGAGGGTTTGGCTCATGACACTTCATTTTTCAGCCTATTGTTTTGAATCGTAAATGTAATTTTCATGTAGTGCTGGCAGACGATTAACAAATTTATTTTTACATTTTATTAAATTTGAAGTGAAGTATCAATAATTTAGGCTCAACGAGGGGTGCAACAAGTGAGTTGAATCGAGTCGAGTATCTGTCTAATTGAGTTGAGCTCGTTTATTTCTTATTTAGCTCGAACTTAGCTCCAGCTCAACTCGAGCTTATTTTTTGAGCTCAAAGTTGACTTGTTAAAAAAACTTAAGCTCGAACTTATTTGAAAAGTTGAGTTCAATTCGATTGTTGAGCTCGATTTTTTATTTTTAATTTAAATTTTTATTATCAATATACAAATAAAATAATACAAAAAATTTAAAAATACTAAAATATATTATATACTAATAATTTGAAATTAATTTTTAAATATATTTTAAATTAATCAAGCGGTTCAATAAGCTTATAAGTTGAGCCAGGCTGAGTTGGAGCTTAAGCACATATAATATATGAGCTTGAGTATAGGCTCAAGCTCGAACACATGACTCGATAAGCTTGATTTGGGAGCTCATTAACAAGTCAAATTTGTGATGACTTGCGAGTCGGTTCAGCTCAGTTGCATCGCTAGACCCAATACATATAATTATACTCCAACAAATGTCATTATTATGACATTAATATGCATATATCATAAAAATTGTCATGGAAGATGAAAAATGGATTCTCCCAATACATGCAATGAAGGCATTTTCAGTGAAATTTATGATAAAAAAACATAAGCTATTTTTGTAGGCATTGCTTGCCACGCAATACATTTTCTCCTTGTATGAGAGCATATTTCATGCCATATTTATTTTTCAAGGTCATCTTTTCAACATTCAAACACAATTTTTTCCCTCAAAATTCAGACCTAAATGACTCGTGGCTTTCATTATTATAATAATAATTATTTTTAAGAATGTTGAGTAATAAATTACAAACTATATAATTAACCTCACAGGGCTTAGTTGAGTTGGTGGGCAAGCGTGGTTGGGAACCCCCTAACTCATATTCTATTCCTTTCTGATGCGGCACGACTCCTTAAGTGGGGAGAAAATAATTGTGTGGCACTGCACCTATAGGGCTGGTTGCTAGTAAGCCCACCGAGGGATTAATTACGCTGCCACAAGCCTCCTTCGAGAGTGGAAGCGGGTAGATACCTCCGCTCCATAATAATAATAATAATAATAAAATAACAAACTATATAATTTGAATTTATTCCATTGAAAAATATTTTTTTTCTTGGGCCTAAATTTTTTCACTCTATTAGACATTTTTTTAGTATTTTAAATTCTTTTTAAAATAAAAAAAGATATTCCAAACAACTTCCTATATCAGGCAATAATCAATGAGAAAATTATGATTTTGGTATAAGCGACAGGGCCATAAAATACTCCAAATTGAGCCCTCAACTATAACGACAAAGCGCCGATTTGAAGGTTTTAAAGAAAAATAAAAATAAAAAAAAAAATTCATCCCAAAGAATTTTTACGTGCATCCTGAATTTTATATTGCAGTTTTTTAAAACTAAACTAATATCATTATTTTTATTTGATAAATCCTATCCACAAAATTTCATATAAATGGCAAAGTCGGTATTTTTTTTTCGACCGGCACTGATATGAATAAGGCTCGCATCGAGTAAAGATTGAAAGAATTTGCTTTTGTTTGGAATAGTTTTCTTATTTATTTTTTAAACCTCAATCATAATTTTTGTTTGGCCACTATTTTTCATTGCTTTCAAATAAATTTTATACTATGAAGTTATTTTCTATAATAGCTTTAGAAAATTATTTTCTCTACAATAATTTTATAAAACGGTAAGGAAGCTATTCAAAACAAAGGCTTAATAAAAACTCATAATTTTTAGCTTAATATGAAAATTTAATATGATTCATTTCAAATTTAATAACACAACAAGCTTTTATCCCATTAAGACTCAAGTTCTGTTAGGAGAGTAGAGACATTAGATTGGATCTATGTTAACAAAGGTAGAGGTAGACTTAAAAATACTTGATTAGAAATTATTTGAAATGATATTTTTTTATTAGATTTAAATGTGAATTTGACTCTTAATAGGACACAATTGACTAAAGGATTCATATAATCGATATTCTATCCTCACAGAATGGGATAAAGGCTTGTTGTTGTTATTGTTGATACATTTTTTTCTCTTTGATTCATTGATCATTAAACATAATTGTAATCACAACTTACTTAACAAAAGAGCATAAATATTAACCATATTTACAGGGGTGGAACCCTATTGACGTGAGGGTGGCAATTGCGGCCCCCCCCCCCCCCACTAAAAAAGCAAAACTTAGAGTGAGGGCTATTTTGTAAATTTGCCTCCCCCCGGCTAAAATAATTATTTTGTCTTAGTCGACCCACTCCCTCCGCTTGCTCTCTCGTAGATTATCTCGCACAACCGCATTCGTTTCTCTTCTCTAGCGAGTGCACGATCGACAGGCTGTCTTGGGCGGCCCAGCCTTCCACCTTCGTCGTCCACATATGCAGGTAATTATTCTCTATGGTCTTCTTTCATGGATTCAACTGCCATCTGAATTTTCTTATTATTTTACTCTTCTTGGTGCTCCTTTTTTGTGTCCTTTTGGGAATGCCTTTTTTTTGCTGTCTTTTAGTTAGAGGAATTATTATTCCCTTTTTTTTCATTGGCAAGACTTGATTCTTTTTGGATTGGTAGGTGGCTGCCCAAGTCTATCTTTTTTTTTATTTGGCTGCCCAAGTCTATCTTGTTTTGATATTTATTACCTGTATGTTTAATTTTGTTAGTTCTCCAAATAGTGTGGTTATCTTGTAATTTTTCTGCTATTTGGAGAGCTCCATGTGTATGCCTCTTGGTGGAAGATACTATTTTAATTTTCCTGCTCAAAGACTAACTCTCAATTTATATACACCTACATGTTTGTATGCATAAATTTGTTTGTAAGATTGTGTTCTAAATTATATAAGGGATTTCTTTGACCATTTCCAAATACTAACTCTCTTTGTTGTATATAACTATTTATTAATATGAGAACACAAATTTTTTTTTCATAGGATATATCAAATGCAGCATTATTTGAAGAGGAAAGAACGTTTGGAGACTAATATTAATAATCTCCTAGCTGATCCTGGAATTCGACCTTCAATTTGGTGTTACGATGTAAATTAAAGAGATTAAATTTGAAGAGCACATCTATTGAAGGGACCCCATCAACTAAAAAGTTATCAATTCCATCAAACAATATTTGACAATGTTGCACGTAGATTTAATCCAAAATGATTTGAAGAATATCCTGATTGGTTAAAATACAAATTATAGAAAGTCTTCCTATTTTATGGTTGAGCAAATATGAGAGAAATAAAAACATCTATAGGGTTATGCTGACTGTTGCTGTAGATTGTGTTCAATTTCTGTTACGTTAAGGATTATCATTTCATGGGCATGATGAGTTAGCTGGATCAGAGAACTGAGAAAATTATTTGGAGCTATTCATTTCCTTAGTAATCATAATGATGAAATTAAGAAAGTTTCATCTACATATTCAAGCTCAAATTTGAAGTTAACATCACCAAAGGTACAAAAGAAATTTGTTGTGATGGAGCTGCAGAAACCTTGAAATCAATCATGAAAGATATTGGTGACTCCAACTATGCCATTATAGTTGATGAACCTCGTGATGTTTTTACAATTATATAACTAGCTGTTGCACTGAGATATGTGGATAACTTAGAGCAAATTATTAAAAGGTTTATAGACATTGATCATGTTGCATTGACTAATACAGTTTCCTTAAAATAGCCATTAAAGATATACTTGTGAAATACTCATTGAGTATAAATAGGATTCGAGGTCAAGGATATGATTGTGCATCTAATATGCATAGGGAGTTTCATGATTTAAAGGCCTTAATACTTAATGATAACTCTCATGCATTTTATGTTCATTGTTTTGCTTATCAGCTTCAACTATGCTTAGTGGTTGCAGCTAAATATCATTGGCATATGAAGCATCTTTTTGAGATCACTTCAAGAAATATCAATACTGTTGGAGCTTCATTCAAGAGAAGTGGTGCTCTTAAAGCCATTCAACATGATAAAATAAATTTTTATTTGTCTAAAGGGGAGTTGAGCAATGGTCAAGGTTTGAACCAAGAGACAAGCTTACAATGAGTTGGTGACAGCGTTGGAATTCACATTTTCATACATTAATTAACTTTAAGAAAATGTATGCTTCAGTAATTAAACTTCTTGAAATTATCAAAGAAGATAGGGTACATGATCAATAAGCTGTTGAAACTGGTGTTTTGATAGATGTCATGAAATCTTTTGATTTTATCCTTGTTATACACTTTTGATTTTAGGTGTCACAAATAAATTATTAGAAGCTTTGCAGAGAAAAGATCAGAATATAGTGAAAGCAATGAAGTTAATGCAAATCTCTAAATAATAATTATAAATGATGAGAGATAATGGATGAGATTCCTTATTGGAAGAAGTATTACATTTTTGTAATGTTTTTGAAGTTGTTGTTCATGTTATGAGTTCTACATTCAAAGCTTGTCGATGGTCAACACTCAGAAATGATGACATAACAAATTTACATCATTATCGTATTTCTTTTACACTGTTATTGATATGCAACTTCAAGAGCTGAATAATAGATTCTCCAAAACTAGTACTAAATTGCTTCTTTGTATATCATGTTAAAATCCAACTAACTCATTCTCTACTTATAAAGAGAAATTAATTCGGCTTGCAGAGCTATATTCAGCAGATTTTTCTATAGTTGAACTTATGGCTCTAAAGCATCAACTATCCACATACATTCTTGATATGCGTACAAATGAGGGGTTCTCATCTTTGAATTACATTGCTGATCTTGCAAAATAATTTGTTAAGGTTAAAAAAGATACCGTGCATCCCTTAGTTCACCGGCTTATCATTTTAGCATTAACTTTTTCCATTGCCGCCGCTACAGTGGAGAAAGCATTTTCTGTAATTGAAATTGTTAAACAAAGATTATGCAGTAAAATGTGTGATGATTGACTCAACGATTATCTAATGCCATATATTGAGAAAGAAGTATTTGATTTTGTTCCAAAGGAAGTTGTAATGCAACATAATCAGAAAATATAAAATAAAATACAAAGCTTGTAATTTTCGTTGCAATATAAAAATTTATTTGAATTTTGTTATATATATATATATATATATATAAACCCCATGTATGGGTTTTTTACATACATAAACACTTGAAACTATCCTAAATATGTATTCAACACTCAAACTATCATATTTATTAATATACCATCTAAAACCCCCATTTTCTTCAATTCTACCACTCCATTTAAACCCCCGTAAAAAATCTCGTCAAGTCGTTGTCTTTCGTTAGTTCATGAGAGATGGAGATGTCTCCGGCAATCTGGAGCCGGCTAACCCCCGTCAAAAATCCGCTTTTCATCTGCAAGGTTGCAAGTCGAGCATTCTCAACTGCTTCCACTTCTGCTCCAGCTTCAAGTGTTGCACAATCACCTCATTCGCGATAACATCATCATTCTTGTCATCTTCTTTATCCAAAATCGCCTATAGAAGTTTCAGTAACCGAAGCCTAACTATAATGACACTTATGTAAGCAAATCGCTTACAGCAATTTTCAACAACCGAAGCCCACTACTCATTCTCTGCGGTTGTTGCATCTCCACTATTCAAAAACTGCTACTTTTCACTTTATAAATACACAGATTATCTAATAAAGCTTAAGTTCTGTATTCTTCTTGCGGTATCTTCTTTCCTGTATTCTATGATGGGAAGATCTATAGCAACAAGATGAGAGGTGCATATACCTTGGACATTTGTACACATGCACTAATAAGATTTATTCACAATCATCTTGCCCTTAGAGTCATACGCCGTCTCAGAGGAAGCCTTCCCACTAGAAATAGCATCCCCACATGGGATTATTGGGGTCGGATCACGAACGTGGGCAGAGCTCCCAAGACCGCCGCTCGGTGGTTCTACGTCAGGAATGGAGTCATCAGAATGTAGGTCCTGGTCTATGGGAGAGCTCATAACAAAGATTGAGTCTTCGTCAGCAAAGCTATTATCCGATTCCGGCATAACATCCAGTTGAACGGGCATTCCAGGGGCCGATTGCAAGTCAAGTGTCAGGTTGTCGTCCATCTGTTCGGATGTATTCGCACAAGCTGGAGAAGAGGATTCCTGCGAAATACTACTTTGGGGGTTTGGTTTTAACGGGAGAGAAATGAAGTGCTATATTTGATGAGCGATAGGACTTTTAGGTGGTAGAAGGGCAAATATTAAAGTTTAGATGTTAGATAAGTAAATAGAGAGGTTTTAAGTACTAGGTATGTAAAAACCCCATATATATATATATATATATATATATATATATATATATATATAAGTTTGCAACCCCGCCCCTCTAAGAACTAAGGCTGGTTATGTCCCTGTATATTATAAACTTTATTCGACCTTTTGTATATATTTATATTACAATTTTATTCGGATGAGGTGAGGGATGTAATTTTGAGAAGGTTCAATTGATGATTTTTTTTTTGTTTTATTTTTTTAATTTTTTTATGAAATTGATTCAATTTCCTTACCGAGGAATATAGTTATTGATAAAGACTCTAAACAACACTCATAACTTTAATTCAAATTTTTGCCACATTGAGTTATTTATGATAGGGAGAGAAAAAAATGAAAATTGGGAATTTCTAAAAAAATGGTTATTTGAGAATTTCTAAAAGAGTGATTTATGGATTTTTTTTTTACTTTTGATGCAACAATAATATTTTAAATAGTTTTACCTATTTATAAAAAATATAAATACATTTGAATTAAAAAAAAACTATCTAAATTTACTGAAATTCTATCTTATATTATCCAAAATGAATAATTCAACCTAGTTGAAAGAAAATAATTTTAAAAACTATAAGACAAATACAACTAAATATCAAAACTAGTTTGATTAAATCTAGACTTAGATCAAGCCCAAATGGGTTGATTTGAGCTCGCATGTTGCATCAATTCCATCGATGTCAAAAAAGCCCGACTCGGAGACTCATTATTATGATAATACCATCGTCATTAGCGATCATCATATGTGATCCAATAGTCTTCGAGAGAAAGGTTAATTAATGTAAAAAAGTAACCTATTTTGATATTTTTTAATAAAAAATTACTATTATCTAATAGTTATATTTTGCTTAATAAATTTATAACTTTGGCTTCATTTGGGCTGGTTTTTAATCATTATTTTTTCACTATTTTTAAGAAATGTTTTTACATCAAATTCATGTAATAATAAATTTTTTTCTACTTGATATGGAATAATTTGATATCTTCTTTCTTTGGAAATAATTCTTACTACAATCTTCTAAAATAAATTTCATATTCTTATTATGATATACTCCATTTTTGTCAAGTTTTTTAGACAACCAATATCACGAAGTAGCATACATGGCATTTGTAGAAAAAAGACTGCTAAGCCCTAAAATTTTTATGTAATGAAAAGAAGAGCTGGACATTAAGGATGTCAAAAATTGATCCGACTCGAATCCAATAAAAAAAAAAATCTAAGTTCAGGTTGAGTCATTTAATAAATTGATTTGGCTCGGGTCGTGCATTTCAAGCTATTTATTAAAGGGAGAGTTCAGGTTGACCAACCAATCCGATTTTGACCCGAAATAACTCATTTAATTTTTTTTCTTAAATTCTTTTATTTATTGAAATAATATTATTAATCTTAGTCAATTAAACTAAAATCTATGATTAATAATGTAATAAAATTATTTTTTAAATTAAAACGGGTTATTGGGTTGGGTTCGGGTTGCTAGCGAGTTGGGTTCAAGTTTAATTTTTTGTCTCATTTATTAAATTGGTTAAATTTAGGTTAGACCCGAACCTAACCTGTTGAACTATTTTAACACCCCTACTAGACGATATATCTTATGAGCACAAGTCATTAGAATATCATAAAAAAGCACAAGTTATTAGAATGGGATTTGTTTGTGTAAACTATTGCGTCATGGAACATTCACGGCGGTAGAGAGATAAAGAACTTAGTGTTCTAGCTTTGAACTAAGATCTACCACACACACAGATAAATAGAAAGGGGTGCAAGAGTCATAAGAGACATCATAATTTTTACGTGAAAACCTCTGAAAAGGGAGAAAAATCACGAGGCTTTGCCCAGTTGAAATGAATTCATTAATGTTTGTTGTTGATTACAAATGATGCCCTTCGTCGAATGCTAATATCGATTCCTTCATTTATGGAGTATTTATATAGCATTTAAGTGTCTTAATGATGTCAAAATTAAGCGATCTTGGGCTCGGTGAATTGGTCTCGTTGAGTCGCTTGATTTGACTTAAAGCATGTCATATTTGGAGATCATTTGATCATCCAATTTATGCTTTGAAGCTTCCAAATATGCTTTGGTCCCTTGATTTGGGCCCATTTGGGCTCGGATTGGATCGATTTTGGTGTCATTAAGTTCGCCTCGCTAAAACATTCAATTTGATTATAAGTTTACTAACATTGGAGTTCAGATGGTACCGCATTTAATTTCGAAAGTTTCCAACTTGGATATGCCTCGAGGTTCATATTCGATGAAGGCAATTTTTGATGACGTATCAGTTATCCTTGTAGATGATAACGAATACTTAAATTTAAAAGTGCTAATGTTTTAAGTGATTACAAATTTGATTGCACGTGGTTCAGCATGATGAAAATGATTAAAATCGAAGATTTTACATTAAGACTTGTTGTTTTATGTTTTTCATTCTAATTTTATTTTTCTAATGTAAGCAAATGAAAAATCATATAACTTTATAAGACGGCAACTCTCAAGAAAATCTTTGAAGTCAATGTCTCGATGGTAGATTATACATATGATTGAGAAATCCTATGTATATTTTTTTTTTAACATAAAAAAGTATTTCATTAGATGCAAAAGGGTACACAAAGCAGAGAAGCAAAAATTACATGAAACAAATGAAAATAGAATCAAAAATCAATCCAAAGGATCAGTAATTTGCCGGGGCTTCCAACTTCCGAAGAAGTAGCTCAGACCATCCAATTTGGTGATGCCGAACGCAAAGCAGCCAACACACCTGAAGAGAATACAACCACCAAAGGTTGCCACGAGCCATGCCGGCGAAAAATGAGCCCCAGGCACATCATCGCCCGGTAAAACCAACTTCCAATGGAAAAAAACCTGATCATCAGTAAACCCGTGTAATAAGCTATCAGGAAAGAAAAATAAACCACCAAGCAACAGGTATCGCCCCACCAGTAGGCTAACATAGGAGAATTACCGACCCCGGTTGGCCCTCCCATGACCCCTCCCACGAGCGGCGCCAGAACAACCGGCCTGTCACGCAGCAGGGCAGAAGCATTCCCAGGATCAACCCACCCCTCAGACTCCAAAGAGGAACTAGAATCAGATTCATACTCAGACAAAACATGAAGCCAATCGATATGCATCCTCAAATCTAACCCAGAGTTGTCTCTCACATGGTACACCAAAGCGTGAGGCTCAATTAATTTTACAGGCACATCAACTAACGAAGTAGGAGCTATCTCAACAGCGGGAACTTTAGGAGAGAGCAGCCTATTCGAATTATCAACCAAATGGCCAGTAACTTGATCAATAGGGGAAACAAGGGAGGCATCCAAACAAGCCAAATCCACAATCGGCAAGCCAACACGAGAATCAACCACACGGTCTTAAGGCAATCTTGATAAATCCACAGAATCCAAAGCCACAGCAGGCCCAACAAACCCAGGCAAACTGGACGGGGCAGACACAGACCTCGAAGGGGGACATGAATTACCAACACAACCTCCTTCACTAGCACAACCACGAGAGTCCAGAGTGACATGCATCACCCTACCTAGCACACCTTCAGAACCAGGTAAATTATTGACAGCCACAACTTCATTAACACAAACCGAATCAGGCACAGCTAACGGGAAAAAATCATAGGCTTCATTCCGATTAACCACCAATTGACTACGCACATTATTATTATCTAAAGAAACATCCACCTGCAAAATACCAGCAACTTCCACCAAAGGCAAAATCGCATCCTCATTAATAGGTTTATCAGAGATACATTGATCAGCCACAACGGGTGAAGAAGAGGAAACCAGTTCAGGATTAATCAAATCAACAGACGCAATAGATTGGTCACCAAGCCCAGGAACCACCAAATCAAGTTTACCAACAGGATGGGCCGAAGGTTCCAAAATCGAGCCAGGGGTGGAGATAATAGCAAGATGAGGATGCAACACACTACACTCAATTTTTGAATGACCCAAAGCTTTACAATGACCACAATAAAAAGGAAAAACTTCCATTTCCACATTCTGGGAATAACCCAAAGTATCAGAACCAAGCCAAACCTGATTCGGATACCGCTTAGTAACATCTAGCTCAACGAGAACACGAGCAACGGAAGGTCTAGACCCATTGGCAGTAGAACTATCAGTTTTTAAGGGCTGACCAAAAATGGACCCTAAGCCGTGAAGAATGCGGGAAGAAAATAGGTGAGGGCAAAGGTTAGGGAATGAAATCTAGATCGGAATGATAGGAGATTCCACACAAACGTCAAAAAAGGGCGACCATTTAGTCAACTTCATGTAACAGTTGTTAACAAAATAGGAATGGTGGGCAAAAATACGACAACAATCTAAATCATTCCTAAGATTTATCAAAACATTCTTGCTATTGAGAACAGTGACAGAGAACTCACCATTTAGCTTAAGATTGAAAAAAATTTGCCAATAGATTCCAGCGACGGACGACTGCCAGGAAATTTCCCGACTAAGGCAAACTCAAAAGGCGCAGCTAGGGCTTTCAATTCTTCATCAGAAATCAACAAAGCAGGAAGACCATGGCAAGAAGAAACCCTCAAAGCTGGAAAACTCGACAAGGAGGAAGCCCTGGACAGGACCTCCCGAAAAGAACGAGACTGTGGAATCCCATCCAAAAAGCCGGGGTCTTGCAATCGAATAGAAGCCATAGGAAGGAAAAAGAGGAAAACAAACCGAAAAATTAGGGCTCCAAACCGGAGGAAACGCGACGAGGTTGCTAGGGCAAAGCCCTAGCAGAGCGGGAGCATCGGTAGAGAGGAAACATCTTTTTTAAAAAATACCGACGAGAAATCCTATGTATGTCAGCTATGGAAATCTTATTAGATATGACCGAAGATGGAGTAGCTATTATAAAAATATTTTGGTTGTGATTATAATAATTGAAATATATTTTATGTAACTTTCAATCATATAAATTAATTTGGATCATATATATGATTACATATGATTAGAATAAAATTCATGAAAATTTGAATAGATGGTGCCAGCGATCAAGAACAACGCATATGATCATTTAAACCTAAAAGTTTTAAAAATTAACTTCTCAAAATTTAAATATATTTATTTTATTTCAACCTATCATTAAAATAAAATAATATACTAGGTCTGTACTTAATATTTAATTCCTTACAAAATTAAATGAGATGTCACATAAGCCAAATACTAATTTTATTATTAAGTTGATCATGAATTTAATTAACTTATTTTAGATAGCTACTAATGCATAATACTTGAAACCGTAAGAGCTCAATATTTACTATCTTTATGAAATATCATCTCTAGACAATCTGATTTATCAATCATATTAATATAGAATCAAAGCGACATTTGTTACATTCTTTGTAATATGATCCATCATGATTATTATAGTAATATAATTAATGACAAAGATCGAGTATGGATATGTAGCATAAAAATTTTAGGTAATGTGATCTCATAACATGACTATTTTCAATTAGTTTAATATTATAACTTAAAATAATTATCATTAAAGATTCAATATTGTATGCTAAACTTCAATCGAAATTAAGTAATTTTATTTCATAGTTTTCAATAAATAAAATAAGAATAGTTTATTCTGATCAGAAAATAAGTTTATAATAATTGAACAATACAAATAAGGTCTCACTATGCTAGTACATCATTAAAATAAATTACACCCATATGAGACACATGCTCATAAAATACTTTAGGTGATAATCCTTTTGTAAGTGAGTCTGCAATTATAAAATTTATACTAATACGTTCAATATAAATTTAAGAATTCTGAACCTTTTCCTTCGCAACAAGAAATTTAATGTCAATGGGCTTGGATTTTGATGAGCTCTTGTTATTCTTGGAATATAACTCAGTTATTTTATTATCATAATTTATGTGTAATGGTCTCTCAATGCCATCAATAATATGTAGCATTGTGATAAAATTTTATAACCATATTCTCTGATTTGAAGTCTTATAACAGGCTATAAACTTTGCTTCTATTATAAAATAAGCTTTAAGTGGTTGCTTGAAACTTTTTCAATATTAGCTCCTCCAGCTAACATAAAAATATAGCCTAAAGCGGATCTCCTACTATCGAGGCAATTAGCAAAATTAGAGTTGGAATATCCCACGATCTCTAAATGATCATATCTATGATATATGAAATAAAATTTATTATCCTCTTCATTGCTTTCGAATTATCCATTTCTTGATTACTTAAATATCTTTCAAGCATTCCAACAATGTACATAATATCTAGATGCGTACAAACTTAAGCATACATAAGACTCGCTACCCTTAATGCATAAAGAATTTTATTAATCTCTTACTTTTCAACTTCATTGCTTGGGCATTAATGCATACTAAATTTATCCCCTTTAGCAATGGATGTATCTCCTAATGTATAATCTTTCATGTCAAAGCTGCTAAACACTTTCTAGATATATGTTATTTATGATAAACAAAATATACCATGGAGCGATCCCGATGAATTTGTATGCTCAACATAAAAAATATATTTCTAAGATCTTTCATTTCAAATTTATTTGGAATAAATTTCTTAGCCTCCTGTAATCAGCATATATCATTGCTTCTTAGCAAAATATTATCGATATTTAATACTAAGAGAATAAACTTACTCCCACTGATCTTATGATAAATGTATTAATCAATAGTATTTTCTTTAAAATCAAATGATGTAATAACTTGATCAAACTTTTTATATCATTGACAAGAAGCTTACTTTAAATCGTAGATGAATTTCTTTAATTCGCACACCAGATGTTTTGAATCAAAAGATTAAAAATTTTTTGTTTGCAATATATATATAGTTTCTCCAATATCTCAATTAAAAAATATAGTCTTTACATCCATTCGGTGTAGCTCTAAGTCATCATGAGTTACTAGTGTCATGATGATTCTAAAAGGGTCTTCTGAAAAAATAGAGAGAAAGTCTCTTTATAATCGATCAATACCTTCCTTTTGAGCGAAACCCTTAGCAACTATATATGCTTTATATCTTTCAATATTGTCTTTTACATCGCTTTTGATTTTAAAAATCCATTTATAATCAATAGGTTTGGCTCCTTTAAGCAATTTAAAAAGATCCCAAACATCATTATCTTTTATTGATTTTATCTTATCTTTCATAACCTCTATTCACTTTTGCGAGAATTAGAACATTATTTTACCTGACTGAATAAGATTGGGTCATCTTTCAATCCCATATCAAACTCATATTCTTGAAGATACATGATATAATCATCTGAAATTGCTATTCTCCTTTCTCTTGTGGCTTGCCTTAATGATACTTCAATTTGAGATTTTTGTCCTTCTATATGAGTAGGAGATAGATCAAAAATATTTTGATTATCTAGAGTTATAATCTGAATAATATCAAGTGTAGTTTCTTGATCATTTTTAATTATAATAGTAGGAATAGTAATATATTCATCCTCAAAATTAAAATCTCTGAGTTTATTACTCCCACTATATTCAACATCCTCTATAAACTTAGCATTAATCATCTCAAAAAATGATTTATTAAAGAAATCATAAATTTTAAAGCCTATTGACCTTTCGGAGTATCTAATAAAATAGCATCTAATAGTTCTTGAGTTCAATTTTCTTTCATCGGGCTTATATGGTAGAGCCTGAGTTGGATATCCCCAAATATGAAAATATCTAATATTAAGCTTCCTTCCACTCCACAACTCATGTAGGTTTTTACTACTACTTTTCTTGGAACTCTATTAAGAATATAAACTACATTCTTTAAGGCTTCTTCCCCCTTTAAGATTTTATTTTGCCTCTCAGCTACACCATTTTAACTTGGAGTCCCTAATATGCTATATTAAGAAACGATGTTACACTCTGCTAAATATCTTGCAAAAAGATTTGAACGTTGTTCACCTGATTCATTATATCTATCATAATATTTATCATAATGGTCAGATTTGACAACTTTAATCTTCTTACCAAGTTGATTTTTAACTTTAATTTTAAAGATCTTAAATACATCAAGGGATTCTGATTTTTCATAAATTAAGTATATGTACCCATGACGTGAATAATCGTATATAAAAGTAATAAAATACTATTGATTATTCTAAGAAGCTCTAGGAAATGGATCATAAAAATCAGTATATATTAATTCCAAGATATTTAAACTTCTTTTGGCACATAGTTTCTTAATATTTATTTATTTATTCTTAATGCATTCAATATAAATTTTAAAATTAATATAATTAAGGGAATCGAGAATTTTATCTAACACAAGTCTTTCAATTTTTTATTTAAAAATATATCATAAACACTTGTGTATAACATTAAAAAAATTTATCAGTTAATTTTCTCTTTATACTATTATTATTTATATGCAAGTTTTTATTTATCTCTGAAAAATATATATCTAATTTATATAGATTATCAATCAAAATATTTGTAATAATGATATTTAAATGCTAAAATAGACTAAAATTTTCATTGATAAATGAATAAGAGTAATTAGATTTGTCGAAATAAGTAATATAAATTAGATTCCTTCTAAATGATGATACATAAAAAGTCTCATACAAATTCACAATACAACTAGATTATAAGTACAATCTATATAAGCCTACAACTTTAACATGAGCTTTGTTATTATTCCCCACATAGATGAATCATCAGCATCAGTTGGCACTCGGCTCCTTAAATAATATTGTATAGTCACACTTATGTGAGTAGTTGCACACGTATCTATCCATAAAGTATGTTTTGATACTAAGGCCAAATTAACTTCTGACTAAATAAGATTTAGAAGTTTATCTTTTTTGGTGAGCCAGTTAGAATATTTTGGACAATCTTTCTTCTCATGATCATTCTTCTTATAGAAGAAATAAGTAATAACTATATCTTATTTATATTGCACTTTAAGTTGTGAAGTCTCTTTATCTGCAACTCCTTTAGCTTTATAATTTTTTTTTCTCTTTGATGATAAGGTCATGAGAAAAAGAAGATAAGTGAGCACTTTTTATCTTTTTTTTATTTGATCTTTCTTCCTCTTGCACACATTGAGCAATGAGCTCATTAAGAGTTTATTTTTTTCTTTAGAGTATTATAACTTATATTAAAAGGACTGAATTATATAAAAAGAGATATTAATATTAAATGCACAAAAATGTCATCTGATAATTCTAGCTTTAATGCTCTTAGTCATGTAATAAGATTATATGTTTCCATAATATACTCCATTATATTTCTTTTTTCCTTTATACTGCATCGAAATAAATTTATTAAGAATAGTACTTATTTCAACCTTTTTTGAACCTACAAAATCGCCTACTATTTGGCTTAGGAACTTAGCATTTTTCTCCTTAGGCATTACACTTGTGAAGCCTTAAAATCTAATTTGGAAGAATGATTCATTGATCTTTTAATAAATAACAACAAGATTTACCTAATTTCTTTTATCAATTTCAATAGCAACAAAAATAAAATAATCAATCAAAATATCAATATATACATATATATTTAATTTCCAAAAGTCATAAATACTACTCATGATCTATACAATCATAGTATAACTATTTTATTCTAAATATAAAAGAATAACTAAAATAAAAAAAATAGAACTTAAAAAATCCTGATCAGTCTTACACTCTTAATTCTCTGCCCTGACCTGAAACCATTTAACCACATATAATGAGCTAAAAAGCCCAGTAACTCACCAAAACCTACAACTGAATTCAACCATGATAAATGAGCAATATGTATATTAGGGATCAAATCATAAACGCAACATTCATATAATTATTGAATCAGTGCAAAACTAGTAACATTTACATGCAGTAGTAGTAAAATCTTTACAATTAAACAGTACGGTAGGAAGCCAGTAAAATAGTAAACCAATATAAGTATCAAAGCTATAAGCAATCATCGTATCTATAATATCAATCAGTATATAAATCAGATAAAGCATCAAAATAAAAATATCAATAAAGACTATTGAAATCAAATCTATATAGTAAAATCATATAGGAATATATACATACTATCCAGTCATTATATATCAGTATTAAATCAATATCTTAATCATATACTCAATATATCCTATGCTCAATGAATATACCATATTTTTGTATTAATAAATTAATAATAATATTAATAATAAATTTATATATTAATATGAATAATGCCTCAATAATATTCATTTCAATAGTCACAATAAATAAGTAAGAATTTTAACTATTATGGTATTTTTCAGTATTGTATTAGTTCAAGTAAACTATTGGCTCAACAAATAAAGTCGTCACTATTTGCCCGTCGGTACAGTAATTATCTTCTTATAACTCCCAATCAGTATATCACGTAAATTAGTAGAGGATAATACCAAATTATAATATTTAAAAGAAAGCCCACCAGCCCACCATCCTGTACAGATTAATTAGTCTCCAACCAACGGGTCAACTAGTCTTTATTTATACTTTATACACACATTATTATTAAAGTACTATAACAGTAATAATGACTAGCTATTATTCAATCACATATTCACATTCATTTTCAATATATTACAGTAAATAAAATATAATTAAGCTTAATTTAGAAAGTGTCAAAATATCCTACGGTAAACATCAAAAATCATATTGAGCAAAAATTCATATTTTCAGAATTTAACTAAATTATCAACTATTACATAAAATAATATTCTAAAGCTTTAGTTGAACTAAATCACTATTTTTAGAGGTCAAAATAAAATTCTGAGTACATAAAAATTATTGTATTTTCAAAATTACCTAATAAAAAATATCAAATAAATACTCAAAACGTTTATAATCTCAATCTTGATAATATATAAAAAGTTGTACGGTGAAAATTTTACCAATAAAATTATTGTCATTTTTGATAACTGATATACAAATTTTATCAGAAAAATACCGAAAAATACAAAAATCTTGAAATAAAAAATAGGGTAAATGTTCTTTACATTGAGACGAGTAAACCTTCCAATAGGTTCGACTGACGAAAATCGTTCCATGGCCTTAAAATCCTTTCTTTTTCTTTCTCTCTCTTCTCTTTTCTCTTTATTTTCTCATTGCCCTATATTGTCGAAAATGAATAAGGATAAGGCTTTAAAAAAGGCTTAGTGACTTAGGATATTTTAATAAAAATAATAATTTAATATTATATAATTAATTTAATCAAATTTTTTAGTATAAAATTCAAAAAAAAATTTTAGGGCTTAAAAAATTATAGAAAAATATCCATAAAATAAATCATTTAATTTAAAAAATATGGATGAAATTAGTTTGCAACACGGACACCTGATGGTCCCAAAATTTTCAGTTGTACAGACATGTGACAATTTCTTAAGGATTTTCACTAGTGCCAAAAAATTATAAAAAATTTGTGTACTTAAAATATTATAATATCAATGCTATGACGAAGACGGTTTATGATTTAGACTTATATTGACTCTAAAATGAAAATTTGACAGAGTCATCATGCGGGCTATTACAACAGCGTTGATAGTATTTGAAATAGAGTGTTTCATGATCATAAAACTCATACGATTTGAGTGCTCTCACTTTTTAAAATTTGCCCTTTATTCCAAAGTGCTTTTCGCAGTAAGGGCATGAGAGCGTTGAGTCCGGATCACATAGTCTAGATCCATACCTCCAAAAAAAATAGTAACATGCTTTTTCCATTTCTTAAAATTGGAGTCATTAAGCACTGAAATATTATTTAAATTTATAAATATTGAAGAAACCTTAACTAAAAAAGAACAAAAATTAACTCATAATTAGTAACAGTATAAGATGGGTCCTTTATAAGATACCTAATATAATATTATAATTTAATCTTTGGACAAAAATTATAATTTATAAATAATACTCTTAAATTTATAGTTAATAAATATTGATAATAAATTCTGACAACAATAAACTTCTCTTTGGACCGACTTATTGTATGTATGAATAATTTTAAAATTATCACTTATTTATTACTACATCTTTATAGCCTAACCAAAAAATAATCTTCTTTTGAACTGATTATTTTTCGCATAGACTTTTATAAATTTTTAATATTATTCAAATAATTTTAAAATTAGATAAATCGAATTATTTAATTAATTTTAGAAAAATGAATAATAATTGCAATTGAGAAATATTTATTTGATAAATATATTGAGATAATAAAAAAATTAATTCAATTAAATCAATTATATACTAAATGAATCTAAAAGTTAAGTCAAATATTTGAATAATTATGAGCACAACTTTTATATAATACAATGAAGGTTGATAAACATTAAGGCCTCTTAACATGGAGAAATTATTCTGTCCGGAATCCGGACGTCCGGATTACTGCGTATGAGCTGTGTATTTACTGCGTATTTTTTGACAATTTTTTTTTCTGCGTTTTTAGTGAGTATTTAGTGCGTATTTAATGGGTATTATTAATTTATTGCTTATTTACTGCTTATTTGCTGTATATCAAAAAATACACAATAAATACATAACTCATACGCAATAATCCGGACAGAATAATTTCTCCTTAACATGATAGCAATATATGTAAAAGTAACTTAATTGCCTTTTAACAGTTGCCGTTAAAACAACTTGGAAAAGAACGTTATCATTATGCAACCAATCACATCAAGTTTTCCAATGGATGCGACGTTTAAAAATTAGATTCGTAAGACATCAATTTCTTTGAAAATGAAATTCGAATAAAATAAAGCAAAAAAAATTTTCAAAAGAAGACAAATCTCAAATGAAGATTTTTTCTTTTTATCGAAAATCTCAATTAATCAATGACATGATTTAGAGACAAATTATTTTTCGCTAATTCAATATAACAATCAAGTTCTTATAGCATTTATTAAGAGACATTAAAGACAAAAAATAATTTCAACGCTTGCAAATTATACTTTAAATATATTTATTTTATTTCAGCCTATTATTAAAATAAAATAATATACTGAATCTCTACATAATATTTGGTTCCATACAAAATTAAATGAGATGTCACATAAATCAAATACTAATTTAATTCTTACATAGATCATGAATTTAATTGGATTATTTTTAGATAGCTATTAATGTGTTATAACCCACATATAAAAATTTTCCATCATTTGATTATAACAATTGTGAAACTTTAGAATGAAATTTATGAGGCTTATAAACACTACCTTCAGTAACCCATTAGGTGGTTAGAAATGTTTTTTGCTATATTCTTTTATTCTCTCCAGGCTTTCAAGCCTTCAATACATGCATTAGAGCAGTCAAAGTTAAATGATTAAGACTTTATTTGAGATGATTTTCTAAATGAAGCCTAAGGTTTCATTTGGGATGGCTTTCTTAATGCTTCTTAAAATAACTTTTTAGTATAAAAATCTAAAATTTTGTATTAAAAAGTTGCTTTAAGAAGCAGTAAGAAAACCGTCCCATACAAAATCTAAATCATTTTGTGCAGACATTGAGAAGTCGTCATCGGTTTTAAACTATAGATATTATTCCATTGAGCATTTGTAATTTCTAGTGGGTCCCTTTAGTTAGACCCCACCCAGTAGTACACATCCTCTGATGCCATTGGCTGCATACAGAATTATTGAAATTTATTATTTTCCCAAGAAAAAACATATTCATATCTATGTGATTAGATTAGTAACATATTCATATCTCTATAAACAAATAGCAAAAAATTTTGGAAAATTCCTATTTTTTTTAGATTTATTGGCTAGGAAGCTTTACTTAGTCTCTTGGGGTAACACGTGCAAACCTAAACTAGAGGCGGTTTGGGTTTATCTACAATTCAGGCTCTTCGATATGCTTTCAACTGCTCCCTTATTTTAAGGATCCACAACTTCGCATCACCACTTTCCTCTTCCTCCGCCTCATGCATCTTCTTTATTGTGGAAAAGCATATGTGAAATAGCCAAAAAAGCCAAGGATAATTTTATTTTCAAAGTTTTGGTTAATAGTCTTATTAAGCTCAGATGGACTCATTAGTGTAACGGTCTCTGCCTCTATAAATTACAACATCATAACTCCATCCTTTATGCTTTTCATGAGAATGCTCCTCTATCTCAGCTCTATGATTCTACTGGGTGGCTTTTCTTTACTGGCTATCATTATGATGCGCAAAATGCTATACGTCCTATTTCTATTATTAGAGATGTCAATGCTAATTGCTTAAGTTGGGTGAATGATAATGTGGCTAAGTTTGGCAACTTTATGCAAGACTATTATAGAAATGACAATGAGGTTTCATGGCATAAATAAGTGTGGCATAAGCACTATGCATCGAGATGCTCAAATTTTTGTTGGCTCTGTTTTGCTGGGGGACTTAAAATAGCAGATGTTCTTATCAAAAGAAATATTGAGGTTAACCCTTTTTGTTGTTTCTGCAATTTGAAATTTGAGAGTGTCTCTCATCTCTTCTTTGAGTGTGATTTCAACTTTAGTATTATCTCGGATCTTCTCTCTAGTCTTAAAAACTTTCTTATGAGGTCAAGTGGTGGACTTTCTTGCCGAAGGAAACAATTCTAATAGGGACAAGATTAGCTTTAATCTGCTTTTGCTCTGGGCTGCTGTCTTTGGAGGGAGAGGAATGAAAGGAAATTTGTGATGTATTTTAAGAGCCATGCCACTGTTCGGGTTAACATTAAAAAGGCTGTTAATCTTAAACTATCTAGATGGAAAAATGGTGATGAATTTATGCTTCTACTGTAGTTGTGGGATTCTATTCTTCGTGTGGGCTGCTTGGTCTCCTCCGCTTGCTCTGTTGGTTTTCTCCTGCTGCATGCGTTATTATGTTCTGGATTCGAGCTTTATGACTTGTGGGGAGGGGGGGGGGGTAATGATGAATGGATTGCATTCTTTGTTTTCCCCAGGATGGTAGATCTATGCAACACAGAATAATTTCTCCTTTTAGTGGCTCTACTCCACAATTTTATTTTTTCATTTTTTCAATCTTACACATGTAACTAATTTTTCTAAGTCAATGAAAATTGGGCTTTGCCCTTAATTTTCCCAAAAAAGATTAGTTACTCTTAGAAAAAAAATATCAAAATGTGAAATTGTATACAAATTTATGATACAATACATTATGAATTATTAATCTCAAGTAATTGACAATCATTGTTTTTCTCCATTATTTATTAATTAAAAACAATTAATTTGATTATGATAACTTTAATTCTGATTAATAAAATACTGATTACATGAATGCAGATACTAATCCAACCACTACAAATTATATTCAAATTTTGCGTGATTAAATTTATTATTTTAATTATTAAATTCAAAACAGTAAACTCAAAGCTATTGTTTTAATCACTATATTAAAAAAAAAATTAGATGCATAATTTAGACTAAATACTTTATGTTTTATGTCAATGGATTAATGAACATGAAAACTTATATGCATCAAAGCCAAAGATACATGAAAAGCAAATGATGCACTAACTTAGGCTTTGTTTGGGACGACTTTCTTACTGCTTCTTAAAACAGCTTTCTAGTACAAAAATTTTAATTTTTGTGCTAAAAAACTGCTTTAAAAAACAGTAAGAAAGTCGTCTCAAACGAATCCCTAATCATGTTGAAACACATCAACCCATAAATTGAAGATTAATACAAAGAAAATAAAATGTAACAATTCTTCAATCTTGTGTCATAGTCCAATATAACATTGTTCTTTAATTGTTTGAAATAGCTTTCTTATTTCTTTCTAAAGCAGCTTTTTAGTAAAAAAAATTTCTAGAACTAAAAAACTGTTTTAGAAAATAATAAGAAAGTTGTCCCAAACGAAGCCTACGAAAATGGTGGACCAAATTAACAGAAGTGTGTTTGTTATTTAAGAGAAATTATTACGTGCGGAGTCTAGATGTAGCTAGCATCCGGATTCCAAACATAATAATTTCTCATTATTTAAAGAGTTTGTGGAGTTTAAATTTTTCAGAAAAAAAAAAATTCCCCACTAATTTAATCATTGGTTTACCTTCATGATAAGAATTTCACAAGAGATAAAAGGGAAGCACTTCTAATTTTGACTGTGCCCTGAAACTTCGATTCTAATCATAGCTCTCAAAAGATATCCAATATTTATAATTATTTCATTAAGATTTTTTTTTTTTTTGTAAAAATAAACTTTTTGTTTGTAAGGAGGGGTTGCTGTCTAATGCATGCATCTAAAAATCGAGAGTTATTGATATATCATAAAAAAATTATCTTGATCAGGCATGAAACTCGAGGCAAAATCTAAGTTGGAAATTTCAAAAATTTAATCGGAGACCATCCAAACCCTGATTTTAGCAAAGTTACAGTCGAACTGAACATATCAAAAATACGAAGCCAACAACACCAAATTCGACTCAATTTGAGCCCAAATGAGGGCAAATCAAAGACCCGAAACACATTTGGAAGATTCAAACCATAATTTGGATTACTAAACGGTTTTCAAACGTGACATGCTTATAGTCAAATCGAGCGGCTCGGCGAGACAAATCCAAGGAGTCCAAGATCGTCGAATTCTGATATCATTAAGACATTCAAATGCTTAATAAACGGTCCATGATCAAGGGATTCAATATCGGCCGTCCATTCAAACCACTCCCAATTTACCATTGATCTTCCTCCTATTTCCTAGTCATGCTACTTTTAGAAAACTATAAATAGACTTAGGGGTGTCAATTTCGGGTCACGGGTTAGGTTTTGGTTGAACCCGGAACTAACTCGACACTACTCGGGTCAACCCGACCCGTTTTTGCAAATGGGTCAGTTTTTTGGGCCCGAACCCGACCCGCTTCGAGTTCGAGTAAACCCGACCCGACCCACTTTGGGTTCAATAGTAGCAGAAATCATGCTTTTTCGGGTCTTCGGCAGCGGCAGCTGCGATGGTTGTGGCAGCCACAGTGACAGGCGATGCGATGCGGCATTGTCGCATCGCGGGCAACGACGATGTGCGTCAGCGGTGTCGCGAGGTAGACATGACAGCGACAGCACCACATCGAGATCGCGGGCTGTGGCATCGCTGGCAGGCAATGCGACGCACGGTAGAGCGATGTGTCACACGGCAGAGCAGGCAAATTATACGGGCAGAGCAGGCCGTCGGGCCATTCCGAGTCGTTTCCAGGTTTTCGGGTCAACCTGAACCCGATCCGATTTTTGAAGCGGGTTGAAAACCCCAACCCGAACCTAACCCAGTTCTGGTTCGAGTCAAGCCAACCCCAAAATTCTGGGTCGATTTTGGGTCAGGTTTTCGGGCCGGGTCAAATATTAACACCCCTAAATAAACCCATCATTCTTCATGGAAAGGGAGGAAGAATGAGGCCCAAGCAAGAAGAGAAGGAAGAGAAGAAAGAGTTACTTGTCACCAGACTCCTCCTCGATCACCTCTCGGCCACCGACCAACGTCGAACTTCCGCTTGTCGCCAGATTTCTACCCGACATCGGACTTCCGCCTGCCGTCGGACTTCTGCTCGTCGCCAGACTTTCTTTGGACTCCTACCCGCCTCGAACTTCTGCCCGTCGTCGGATTTTTACCCGACGCCGGACTTCCGCCCATCGCCAGTCTTATGCCTGTCGCCAGAATTTTGTCGGATTTCTACCCAACGCCAAACTTCCGTCCATCTCCAGACTTCTGCCCGTCGGCGAACTTTTATTTAACTTCCGTCCGACGCCAGACTTCCGTCCATCTTCAGACTTCCACCCGACAATCAACTGATGCCAGACTTCTGCTTGGGACGCCGGACTTCTTCCCGTCGTCGGTCATATGCCAGTCGCCGAAATTTTGTCGAACTTCTACCCGACACCGAACTTCCGTCTATCTCCGGACTTCCGCTCGCCGCTGGACTTCTGCTAGTCACCGAAGTTTCGTTGGACTTCCGTCCATCACCGGACTTCCACTCGACAATCAACTGATGCCAGACTTCCGCTCATCGCTAGATTTCTACCCGACGCCGGACTTCTGCCCGTCGTCAGACTTTTGTTGGACTTCTACCAGACACTGGACTCCCGCCCATCGCCGAATTTTTACCCGACGCTAAAGTTCCGCCCGTCGCTGGTCTTATGCCCTTTGTCGAAATTTTGTAGGACTTCTACCCGACGCCGAACTTCCGTCCATCTCCGGACTTCCGCCCGTCACCAAACTTTTGTCGTACTTCTACTTGACGCTAAACTTCCATCCATCGTCAGACTACCACCCGGCAATCAACTTAAGCCAGACTTCTACTCGGGACGTTGGACTTCTGTTCAGCCACCAACTAACGCTGGACTTCTACCGACCACCGACTACGATTCTTTCGACCTCAATCGCCAGACAATGGTCTTTCCGACCTTCGTCACCTACCGACTACGGTCCATCAAACCTCCATCGCTTGCCGACTATGGCCCTTCTAACCTTCATCACCATCCAATAATCTTTTCGACTTACATCGTTCGCCGACTATGGCTTCCCTACTAAACAAACATATCAATAATAATTCTTCTGATCCACAACATGTAATACATTATGTATGATACCTCAAACCAAGACCTTCCCTTGAGAAATGACCTCATTTGTAATCAACTGCAAATACTAGTAGATTCATTCAAATTTGGCTAAGCACCATGATTTTTCCCCTTTCAGGATTTTCCATGTAAAAATCTTGTTATCTCTTACAATACTGCACTCTCTCTTTTTATTTGATTGTGTTGGACCTTCATATAAAACTAAGACGTTAAACTTCATATTTTTCTACCACCGTGAATATTCCAGGATGCAACATTTAACTATAGTCAATAGTAAAATTTACATTTTTATATGCTAATCTTCTTTATTTTTTTTATTATTATTTTTTATTTTTAGCTCTATGTTTGTATATGTATCGCCTATTTCAAAATAAAGAACAATTATAATAATAAATAGTCAACAATTAAGTGAATTTATATAAAATTTTTAAGTTATTTTTTGACATTTGAAATAAATTTCACATATTGCACAATGCTAGAGACAAATCAAAACAATCACCAATATAAAATTTCCAATAAGAGACTAAAACCACAGCTGCTCAACAGCTACAGGCACGAGTGCTGGAGAAATAATGGTGCAGAATGAGCTAAAACCTCAAGTGAAAATGGTCACAAGGAGGACTCCACCGAAAGCGGAGGAGAGGACTTTCTCCCCTCACAAGCCTGTTAAATTAGCTCCAACCAAGACTCACCAAGTTCTGAAAATGGGGCAAAAATGAGATTGAACCCAAACAATAGAATTTACATTTCCAAAAACCTTTATGGCAAAATTTAGGTTTTGTTTAGGTTTTGTTTGGGATAACTTTTTAGTTGCATTATTTTTTAGACAGCAACCACAATTTTATTTGGATACTATTTTCTTATTATTTTCACTCCATCTCAAAAATTTATGCGGTAAAAAACTACTTTTGTAACTATAGGCACAAGCCCCTATAGTTAATTACCCCTCCCGCTCACGAGAGAGAACTTTCGATTAAGGCTAGTCATCAATCAGATACGTAGAAATACGTATTATCTAGTATATGGTAACAGCAATGGTTAGATATTTGGAAACTTGATATTTAAAATTAGAATTTCACCATCTCATACTTAAAGCGGATAGTGGGAGAATGGATGATGGACCCGATCAAGATCTCATGGTTTCGTCGTCCCGAGTCATCGTGGTCCCTGGTTTACTTAGTCAAAGGAGGAAGTCGACCCAAACTGACAAAATGATCCTTGCTAGCATCCATGGGTTGCTTCGTCCAACGGTATCTTATAGATCTGGGGTGGGTATTTATCTAAGGGGCCATCCTGATAGAAGGATCCTTGTCACCAGCTATGAATGACTTCGTCCAAGGGTACCTTATAGACCTGGGGTGGATATTTATCTAAGAGGATAAATTTGAATCCACCATAGCTAACATATGGCTTTGTGTCCTATCGATTATATCATATTGATTCATATCTAAAGGATTTGATTCCATTGGGGAACACACGAGCGCTAGCTATAACCGTAATTTAGTGGTGCCATTTGATGGCAAACCACCCGGTTCAGAGGGCCCCTGTCATAACCGTTTACCTGTGGTGCCATTTTGCGACAAAACTGCTAGTTAGAGGACACCTCCCACGTCCTTACTGGTAGGAGATTGTTTGAGAATGATTCCTAGTAATATTCTCAACCAGACATTAGTTCTTTGTGAGCTGAAGTGATATTTAAATTTGTCCACCTCGGCAAACTGTTGCGGAGAGAGGATGAATATTGCTTTAAGCATTTTGATGATTTATTTCAATTTTAAATATTTCAAATTCAGGATTTTTAGATTTTTATGGGCTTTAGGGTATTAGGCATTTGGGTGGTATTTTGAATGTATTTGAAGGTGTAGAGTATTTGAAATTAACCCCTCCGATTGAGATATATGTTCAATACGACCATCGTCGAAGTGGCTTATAAGCATTTCAATTTCATTGATTGGATTTTATCAACTCTATTAACTCGTTAACAGAAGATCGGGTCTCTTGTTGACTTTATGCCTTTGGTGATGAACCATTCATTTAATAGGCTTTGAAGATCTAATATGAACTATAAGATAAATATTTCGGTCGTCACAATGATTGAATATTTATTCAATAGTTCGAGCCGTGTCGACTCCTATCTACTCGTACAGGAGGATCGGGCTCGAACTAAGGTTTATTTGTTGACCCACACATCATCCCTAGACGTCACCTTGACCATATATCTGTTTGATAATTCGGGCCACGTCGACTCCTATCTATCCATATAGAACGATCAGGCTCGAACTGTGGTTCATTTATTGATATGCGCAGCATCCCTAGACGTTATGTGTGTATCTATAAGATGCTCATCGGGGCCCATGCAGGTGTATAATTGCACGTGTATTTCTTATGTTTATGTGTATACATAATATAGTGCATGTGCGAGGACATTTTGGATATTTGATAAGTCTTCTACGGTGGCTTGTAGGAACTCATATTTGTCGTAGCCCTTTTATGTTTGCTCATGGGTGGTAAGTTAGATGCACGAACATTATTCATAAAGAAGCTTGCAAGCCTCAATAATCTTATCCAACTCAATATTTAAAACATGGTTGAATTGAGACTCACTCCATCTTTGAAAATAATGATTTGACTTGACTTTCTTTTCCCAGAACTTGTATAGAAATCAATAGGTCCCTGATTATGCCATCATCATTATTTTCTGTTGCTGGCTTAAAGGAAGAATTAATTATTTCAACCTTGGATGACTGCATCCTTGCTAATGTCTTGTGCTTCAGAATCTGTGACCACTACCTTGAACTAACAATAGCAGCATTTGAAGGCACATTAGACTGTCCATCATGTTCCTTAGGTGTTGATCCTCAGCATTCATAGGCAACTACGATATTTATCCACGAGTCGATTGTCGTTGACTGGAGGGGAGTCGCAGTGCTTATTATGCATTTTCATCGACAAGATATTGCATTCATTGAAGGCTCTTGCATATCTATCAACAATCAGACTGTATATTCTTTCTTAATTTTCATTAACTGCGGGGTATGATGCCTTTATTTGTATCTTGATACTGTTCGTGGAGCATTGTTACATTCTTCACACCTTGGTCTTATGCCGTAGAAGACAGGTGTATTCATACCCTTTGTTTCTAGTAAGGTATGTTGTATTTGACTTCATATTAACATTAACTATAGGATGTGGCATTTGTTGTTCATCTGATAATTTCTCACTGTCGATTGAAAGCCTTCATGTTGTTAATTGCAAGTGTGTCATTGCATCCTCTATAATGTTCCCATGTTATGAGTGATAACACTAGCCTAGTTGGCAAGTTGCATTCCAATCATCATAGCTTTCATGAATCAATTGAAGATTTTTGCATTGTAACCATGGTCCAAAAGTCCCCATCATGGCTTTGGAACCAAGCCATGTCCTTCACAACCAAGCCATGTCCTTCACAATCTTCTTATTGCCTGCAAACAAGTTATACTTGCAAGTTCTTTATTCTTTGAGGATAATTTAAAATTTACATGATGAATCACATTCATTAGTATCTCCACTCCAATTGAGATAATCATCATAAGCTGAATGCTATTATCCAAGTCAAAGTTTGTAATTATAGGAATCCTTATTTATGTGTATAAGATTTGAATTAATCATTTAAGAAATTATTCATCTCAATTATAATTAAATCCAATTTAGGTTCGCATTCAAGTTCATTATAGTCTACATCAAATCTTTGTTTGGATTCCAATTACTCAAATCATGTCCACTTAGTGTTCAAATTAAATTCAAGTTTGAGCTCATTTTATTTGGGTTCAAATTTTGATTAGTCATCTGAGTTCTAATAGGTTCTCTGTTGTCCAAATCAAGTCCCCTGTTTGTTCAAGTCCTTGTCATTTTTAGACAAAATTTTAGCCGCCTCCCAACGTCTCCCCTGTTTAGGGGAAACTACAAGAGTTTTAGTCCGTCTGCCACGTCAAGAAAGACGTGTACGGTCAGTGTTGAGTGACACCGCGGCCATAGTCTTCAACCCTACCACGCTAAGAAAGGCGTGTATAGGTCTTCAAAAATACCTGTCTGAAAACGCAGTTGTTTCCTCGACGGCACTGAGGTGCATACGAGTACTTATATTTTTACTCTGCCATGCTAAGAAAAACGCACACAAGGATCGCCCACCTTGCCGTAAGCGACACACCAAGTTTCCTCCCACCACACTAAGAAGGGGTCCTTTGGCATGCCAAAAATGTCAAAAACATGACTTTTTAGAGATTACCTATCTCACCACAAGCACCGCGACGAAGTTCCTCCCACCATGCTAAGAAAAGCGCGCATGGGTAGTTGTTTGCTGCACTACAAGTGTCGAGGACAAGTTTTCAAAATTTGGAACATCATACCTTTATAAGTCGAGGCATTTGACGATAGTTAAAAATGAAAAAAGAATACTTCTTTTCCTCTCTTTTTTTGACATTTTTTTTCTTTTTTTCTCCTTTTTCAAAATCTGTTCTCTTCTTCTTCTTCTTTTTTTGTAATATTTCTCTCTTCTTTTTTTTTTTCATATATATATATATATATATATATATATATATAACCTAATCCAATCTCTACCTTACTGCTTGCGGCAAGGTCTAGGGCTCGGGTTAGGTGGTGGAGTTTGGATCGCAGTTACAATTCGGCTAAAGGATTTGAGGGGTTTGGCTGAATGGAAGGAAGAGGTCGGTTGAGGCGTCGGCTTCAGGTAAGGCTCGAGTGGCTCGAGCGTATGCAGGCAACGGTTGGAGTTCAGCAGAGAAGCGAATGTGGGTTGACGGGGCTCAAGCCTTGCGATTGCTTGCGATTTGCAAACCAGAGAGCAGGAGGTCGGATCTTCGGTTTGGCACAGTAATAGGAGACGGGAGGAAGGATTAGCGGCTTCGAATGGCTTGGGGTTTGCAAGAGAGAGTGGGGAAGGCTGGTTTTAATGTGGGATTCGGCCGGAGGTTGGAGATGAAGAAGGCTTGGAGGTCGGATGTAGGGAAACTAAGGCGGGAGTCACTGGAGGAGAAAGGTATGCCGCATTGTGAGAGGGTTTGCGGTAAGAGCTTGCCAATGGGAAAAGAGCGTAAAGCTCCACTCTTCTTCATTTAAAAAATGAGCCTAAGCATGCGATCAAGGCGAAGCTTGTGTTAATGGACAACTGTGACGCCGTTTGCATAGGTATGGGGCGCGGCTGTAGTGACGGCATGTTCGATAGAAGTTTAGTCAGGTAATCATTTTAGTTATTTTTTTATTCCTTTTTTTTATTTTTCTTTTAGCTGCTTGAGTTGAGGTCAACAAATGCCCCCCAATAAATGTGATATGCATCCAGAGAAAATCACATTTATTGTATACTGATTGACCTTGGGGATCTCCAGATATTTTCTCTGAATGTCACACTAAGGTTTTCATTTTGTAGATTTCAAAGAATTTATCTCAGTGTCCTCATAGATCTTTAGATGCGCTTGTAGTCAATAATATGATTGACATGTTGGCTTTAGCTAAATAGGGATCAATAAAATAGTGATATAATACTTCATACTTAGATCCCAAAAGCATTACTCTTGTAGATTGATGCTGGTAGTTAGCATCACCGCTCCTTTATTCTCTTTTGATATCATCATCACTTTAGTTTGTAGCCTTTTTTTGCATATGCTCCATATTCTACATTGCCGTAATCATTTAGGGACGTGATATTTCTTATGTACAATCGACACAGGATCTTCCATTCTTTCCTATTTAGCTGGATTTTGGCAAGAAATTTTAAATATTTATTTAGAAATCTCGGCACGCGACGCGATGTCGACCCAAATAAATATTTGAAAGGCTCCCAGTCTTTAATGACATTTATAGAGGTCATTCAGGGTACTCTTTCATAGCTTTTGCTTGAGTCATGAGGTTTTAGTTCCTTCTATCCTATGCTTTCTGCAGCAAACATTGGTGAAAGGTTACCTGATTTATCATTATTGACTTACCAGGAGATTTATGTACCTTCTACCCTTTGCTTTTTTACTTTAGCGGGCTTGATAAAAGAGTAGATACTGGTGACCTAAACTCTTTAGGTTTATATCAGGTCGGTGGCGATGAGTCATCGATCCTTTGCTTGTACATAATGGACTTGTTGATGACAAGATCCTATTAGTACAGCTTTAAGCTTTATACAAATTTTAGAATAATTTTTTCGGTCATTTATTTTGTGCTTTATGAATTTGTTGAAGGATTTACATATTTCAAATTTAGTTGATAGTACCAAATACAGGTATTATCTCGATCTTTAACCAGTTAATGAGACGTCAATCTGAGCCACTTGAGTTCATCAGATTAGGTGAGCTAGGATTTGATAGCTCTTCATCCTCTAGTTACTGAAATAGGAGTTTTTCTACTACGACCTTTCTTATGACATGTTGAGTAGACGGAGCTGCCAACGATTCGGTCATATTTGAGCTTATTGGATCTGACCTCTTACACCCATTTAGGCTTCAGAGTGGAACTATGGGAAATGTGCTTCCCAATAGTGAATCTACTGAAGTTGGTAGATTTGAAGTCATCCTTTATAGTTGAAGATTTAGAGCATACACATATTCGGTAGTTGCTCACAACTTCTTTCCACTGGAATTTTGATTCTCCAGTCAACTAGGAGAATTTGATAGACTACGATCACTTGAACTTATCGAATTGAATTAGCCTTCATGCTTCTTACAATCCCTACTGACGGGCTAACGAAGTGGGGGATCTGCTACTACAGCATTTCTTATGACATGTCGAGTAGACAAAGCTACCAGCGATCCAACCATATTTGGACATGTTGAATTCGGCCTCTTACACCCATTCAAACATTAAATTTCAAGCTGTTCTAAGACATTAAGCTGTTCTGGCTCGATTTGTTAGAGTGTGTAGTCACAAAAGTCTCTTTCCATACTTTTGAAATTTTGGTACATTGGAGAAGGTGGTATCCCAATTTTTTGGAAGATCACATGCGTATACTTTGAAAAAGAATTTGTTATATCCTTATATCTTGAAGGAATATTTTCATTGATGATTTTAAATATTTATTCAGGGATCTTAACATACAGCATGATATCGACCCGAATAAATATTTAAAATATCTCATATCTCGTAAAGACATTTTAGAATGAAATAATTTTAATGTTTTGAGATTTTAAATATTTATTATGGGATCTCGACGCGTAGCAGAGTGTCAACTCAAATAAATATTTAAAATGTACCCTATTTTATAGGGAGATTTTGAATAAGTTTTATATTATGAGATTTTAAATATTTATTTAGGGATTTCAACACACGCCGCGATGTCGACCAGAATAAATATTTAAAATACCCATGGGGGATTTTGAAATGCATTCTTGTATCACAAGAGAATTTCAAAATGTAAAATGCATATGTTAATAAACATATGTGAGATATATAGTACATTAAATATAATATTTCTTTGAACAATTTTATGAGTGATATTTCTTTATATATCGGCTGTTGATCGGCGGCATAAGCCTCTGACCGTTTAGGTCGATCAATTAATAAGCTCCTCATTGGTATACCTTCTCGATGATAAAAAGGCCTTCCCAATTGGATATGAATTTACCAGCAATTTTTCAGTGTGGGATGATTGACCTTCTCAGTACCAGAACCAATTCTCCTTCTTGAAATGCTCGATGACGCATCATGCAATCAAAGGATTTTTTCATTCTTGCTCGATAGATTTTCAAATTTTGTTGAGCTTATAGCCTGGTTTCATCGAGCGTATCGAGCTCTTCCATTCTCAGGCGAGCATTCTGCTCCTGAGATCATGCTGAATAGCTACCCACAGTGATGGTAGCTTGATCTCTAGTGGCAACACTGCTTCAACTCCGAACACTAATGAATAAGGAGTGGCTTTGGTTGGCATTTTATAAGTTGTACAATACACCCACAACGCCTCTACCAACTTCGTATGACATTCTCTTTTGTTCTTAATGAGGATCTTCTTTAATAACATTACCAACATCTTGTTGAAGGCCTCTGCCAATTCATTTGCTCTTGGGTTATATATTGATGAATATCACTAATTGATTTTATGTTGATCAACAAACTTATATATTTTAGCTCTCTTGAAAGTCATACAATTGTCTGAGATTACGTGGCGCGGTACACTAAATCTGTAGACAACATCATAGGTGAAGAAGTTGATCACATGCTCAAATGTGACTTCTTTGAATGGAGCCACTTCTGCTCACTTAGAGAAGTAGTCGGTTACTGCCAGAATGAAGCGATGTCCGACTGATGACGGCGGATCTATCGATCCAATTATATATGTGCCCCAGCATTCGAATGGCCAGGATGCTACTGTTGGGTGTAGAGCATTTACCGGCTGATGTATAATATCACCGTAAATCTGACATTCGTGGCACCATTTTGTGTGATCAATATATTCTATCACCATTATCAGACAATAGTAACACATCCTTTTGATTTTAGCGGCCATTTTAGAACCTGACTAATATGCACCACAGAGTCATTCGTGAACTTTTTTCACCACTCTATCAGTTTTCCTTGTCCCTAGGCACCTTAGCCATATTTAATCAAAAGCCCGATGATAGAGCGTGTCATTGACGAACCCATATCGCAATGCCCTTTTTTAGATTTGTGCGACTAGAGATTTATCCGTCGTGAGTTTACTTTCTTTGAAATAGTCGATGAATGGTTGCCTCCAATCATCTCCTTTCTCAATGTTTAAGCAATATAACCGTGACTCCGAGCATCTATTAGTTTTACGTTTCTTGACTACATGGCGTTCTTCTGGTTGATTTTCAAGAGCTACTTGTTGGGGAAGTTGAGGATCAACGGAGATTGTATCATGCTGGCTCGAATCTAGTATTCCCTCTACCTGCGGGAATTGTAAGATTGCTGGCTTTAAGATCCGTCGACTTTGAACCCCAATCAGTATAAGCAATCTCTCATCATCATTTGCTATCTCCTTGGTCAAATTAGCCAGACAATCTGCTTTGGCATTCTCCTCAGGGAACTCGAGTTATTTTAACAATTGACACTTATTTCAAAAGCTCGAGAGTTCGTCGGTGGTAGTGAGCCAATTCAAATTTGCAAATCTTATAAATGCCCAGAACCTGATTTATCACGAGTTGAGAATCGCCGAAGATTTAGAGATTTGTGAGACCCATTATAATCTTCAGTCATACTATTAGAGCTTCGTATTTGGCTTCATTATTGGTCCAATGTTTAGTTAAATTGAACGAGAACCTCATTATACCTCCCTCAAGCTCTATAAAAATGAGACTAATGCCGGCTCGAGCCCTTATATGATTTGGAGATCGGGCATGTTTAATCGATGATGCTCCATCGAAGTACATCTCCCAAAATTGTAGTTTTTCGTTCTCCTCAACCTATATGATTTGCTTGTCGAGCAAATCATCATTGAGTGGAGAATCTTGAAGAATATGATGCATGACAAAAAAATCCGCCAAGGCTAGTCCTTTTACTGTCTTTTGTGACATATACGTGATATCAAACTGTAGTAATATTACTGCCCACCTGACTAAACGACTTGTCAATATCGGTCTTGTTATCAAGAACTTTAGAGGGTCAATATTTGATATCAATGTAATTTTATGAGAGAACATGTAATGGTGAAGTTTCTGAACGGCAAAAATTAATACTATACAATGTTTCTCAATTGGAGAATAATAGATTTCTACTATGATCAACCTCTGATTGATATAGTAGAGCGCATTTCTTTGCTTTCTTCATTATGTTGGGCCAATAATGCTTCGAGGGATTCTTCTAGTACTGTTGTGTATAGTATAAGAGGCTTCCCTGGAATTGGCGCCGCAAGAATGGGCGGGTTCAACAAGTATCTTTTGATATTGTCAAACGCTTCCTGGCATTCTGTGTCCCATTTGAAGAGGACGTCTTTCTTCATCAGCTTCGAGAATGGCTACCACCTATCCAATAGATTCGATGTGAATCGTCAAATGAAGACTAGTCCTTACAACGAATGAAATTATCAAAAATTTCTAGGAGGCAGCATCTCCATGATCGCCTTAATTTTATTGAGGTTAATTTTTATACCTCGATGTCGAACATATTCCAAAAATTTGCTGAAGGAGGCCCCAAAAACACATTTGAGAGGGTTCATCTTCAAATCGAACTTTCTGATTCTCTCAAATATAATCCTTAAACCATTTAAATGATATTTTCGGTCCATGCTTTTGACGACTAGGTCATCTACATAACATTCGACCTTCTGATGTATCAACTCATCAAAAATATGTGTTATCAGCCATTGATATGTGGCACCAGCGTTCTTCAGGCCGAAGGGCATGACCATATAATAGAATATGTCGATGGGCGTTCTAAATGATGTGTGATTTTCACTTTCAGGCACTATCTTGATTTAATTATAGCCCGACGATCCATCCATAAATCAAAACATATCGTAGTTGGACGCATTATCCACTAATAGTTTTGATATACGGAGTGGAAAATCATCTTTTGAATACGCTTTATTAAGGTCCCAAAATCAATACAAACACGAATTTGACAATTCTTCTTGATAGGGATAATATTGGCGATCCAATCAACATAGTTTTCTTTTAGAATGAAGCATGCTTCTATGAGCTTCTTTATTTCTGCAATTACATATTCTTCAATCTCCAATCTCATTCTCCTTAGAGCTTATTTGATGGGTGATACATATGGTTTGATAGCTAATCTATGAACTACTACATTAGGAGATAAGCCGGGTATCTCAGCGTATATCCAGGAAAAATAGTCCTTGAATTCACAGAGTTCTTTTTTTTCATCAACTTAGTCTTCTGGTAGAATGGAGCTAATAAAGTTGAGCAAGGGTCCTTTTCAGTCCCCAAGTTGATTTCTTTTGGCTCGTCCATAGTGGTTGTCTGTACACCATCTTCCAATTCTTTTAGTACAGGCTTGGCTTCTACGGGTTGATCATTATAATCATCAACTTCATATATTTCCTCATCGTAACTATCGTCGAATTCGACTCCCCCACATTTGATTGCTCCGCAAATCTCCTTTTGGGGGAATTTTTGCACGATGAATCCGAGACCTTTTCTTGCAAGAATATCCTTCCTCCGTAACGAATGAGAATTTCTTCGATACCAGAGGCTCATGCAAAAACGAATTTTTGTTATTTGGAGGAACGAGTATTACCTCGCTTTCGCAACATTCTTTAGATATTTTTGGTATTATAGATGAGAAATCTCGCAGGTACTAATTCCTCAAAATCAACGAGCTTACGAAACCAGTTGCGATTTCATACTTCTTCGAGCTTTCCAATTGAATAAAATAAGCTCCTTAGCCCGCCCTTTTTCTATGAGAAGGCACATAACGGGTTATGAGCTATTTAATATTGTGCACCTCTCGTGGAATGATTCCCTTGAAGTGTTGTAGGGGAATGCGCATGATTATGAGTATGCTATCTAAGATTAACATGCTACATATTCTTCTGGAGACTGTACCCTACACCGTGTTCATGTAGATATAGTCGTAGTCATAATCATCATTTAAATATTCGTCCACCTTTTCCCTTTGGCCGTTGACTACATACCCTCCAAGATTTGGTAGGGGAGATATTATTTTCATATGTGTCACTCCCTAAATGAGGCACATGTTTTCTTTCTTTAGGAGTAGTGACTGTTTTAGGGAAAGTCAGCGTGATTTTCTTTCTCCCCACCCGCTTCTTTTCACCTTCTTGTTCGGGCAGCTTAGCAGCCTTTGAATTTGATGCTTTAGTCTCGAGGGAGCTTGACGGTTTCAGCTTCTTCGGAATGAAATATTTAGCGTCTTCATAGGTACTTCATGTAGTGTTGATGGGACAATGTCATATTCATGCAACTATGGGTGACCCAGAAGTGCCTTAAATAAGGTATCTGCATTAATCACATAGAGTTCGACATCTGTATGAAGTTTCCAAAATATGAGGGAGAGCGTAAATGATCCTACGGACTTCTGCCCCTTCTCATTAAAATCATATACCATCAGGTTATTTGGCCTGAGATGTTCCACGTCAAGGCACAACGATCTCAATACTTTCAGGCTCATGAGATTTATAAAGGGCCCAAGATTAATTAGAATTCGATTGATTATTATTTAGTCATTCTTTGTAGTAACATACAGAGAGTGGTTATGATCTGTCGTTCCGAGCATCATATCTTTTTCAGTGAAGATGATGAACGGCTCGTTACGGGCTGGTAAAATCTCTGTCATATTGCACTCAGCAAAATAGGCCTTATACCTTTTAGGGTTCTTGAGAGCCTGAATCAAAGTCTCCCAAAGGTCCTTAAACATTACCAAAGCATCATATATATTATGTTATACAGGGATCTTTCTCAGATGGGATAAGATATTATAATATATTTCCTTAATTGAAGTATCTTTCTTCATGGGGTCCTTAGGGATGATATCTTTATTGACAACTATTTCCTTCCCTTTATCTTTATTAGAGATCCCTTTCTTCGGTGGAGATAGGAGTATCTTGTCATTTCTCAACTGCACTTGATCAATCTCTTCTGGCTCAGACTCATTTGACGGTGCATTTTCTTCAAAGTCAGCCATTGTCATGTCTGAAGATTCATCAACTGATTCGAAATCACCACCCAAATTTACATGTCCCATCTGCAATGTTATGTTAGGATCCGATTCACCATCCTTTGAAAAATATAGATCTTCCTCAGAGTTGTAATCCATCGATGACATCATCATACAAGATTTAGGAGCTGCCTCCTCAGTGCATTCTTCTTTCATAGGTGTATTTGGCGTCATTAAAATGACCTGACATGCTTCTATGGGAAGAGAATACTCATCATCTTCTTCGACTTCATCTATTTTAAGCTCTAACATGAAGTCAGTGAGCTTGATAGGTCGCCCATAGTCTGGTAAGGTTCGTCCAAACTGTCGATAGCCCTTTGAGTCGCCGTCTTTTTCTCCCTGGGCTTTTTCAGCTTGGTCTTCTTCATAAAGGACTTCACCTTTCGCAATTTTGAAGAACCAGTTTGGTTGAGAAACTGCTTAGAAATAGATACTTGAGTTATGGGCAGAGCTTTCAAATCTAGCACTGGCTCAGTAAGAGATTTCCACTTCACACCTGAAATTTCTTCAAGCTGTTTTAGCATTTTCACGATTTTCTTAGAGGCCACAATTTCCCACTGCTCTTCTTGGGTTGGTTTCTTTTCATTTCTTCTTTCTTCGACTGGGGGTACGGAAGAGAATGTAACCACCCGAGTTGATTCCTTTCTAGGGTGAGCCAGCATATTATTTGATAATGTGAGTTCCCCTTTCAGTATTTTCTTTCCAACCAATCCTTAAAGATATAGTAATCTTCAATAGGATGGTCGAGTACCCGATGGTACGGGCAGTAGTTCGGGTTACTAATATGCTTCGACTCCTCAAGCCTCATGCACTCCGGCAATTCTAAACTTGCTTTTAACGTTTGTCAAAACAACTTGGTGACAATTTTCCTCTTAAATGAATATTCTTTATTCATTTTGTCCTTGAGGGATGGGAACATTCTATCACTAGTTCCCATTATTTGTCTCGGGCGTTCTCCACCACCCTGATAAGTTTATGGATTATCATTTCCATTAAGTATAAGCTTCAGTTGGGAGTTAGGGTTATAGACTTATTTTGGCTTTTCTTCGTATTGTATTAGCTGATTGCCTTTGTCTATGTTATAAATCACTTGCTTCCCCTTACTCAGCCAAAGTGAGGATATAGAGTATATCTCTCCTTTTTTGGCATCTGAAGCTTTAACCTTCTTGAGCTTATCTGAGTGGCTTTCTGATCTTGATAAGTTCAGCTTCTCAAACTTCACCACTTTGTCCAATAAGTCCTGGAATGTAGTGATAGTAGTCATACACTGGAATGATTGCATCTTGTCATCGATATTCCCCATTAATAACTGCACGGCATGTTCTTCTAATTACTGCTCACATTTCATACTCAAGTTTCGCCAGCAAGTGATATGCTTGGTCACTGACTCATCCGTCTTTCTCTTATCTAGAGCAAGGTCAGCAATTATTATCTTTTCGGTTGCGCTAGCAAACCTCTTCAGAAACATGATTTTCAAATTTGTGAAGGTCTTGACAAAATCTTTTAGTAATTTAGCATACCATTCGAAAGCAGCTGCTGTTAAACTGCTAACGAATTATCAGAAGAGTAGGGCATCGTTGCCTCCCATATTCCCGCAGGTGGCCTTGAATTGCGCCAATTATTGTTTGGGGTTGTTATTACCATTGAAATTATTGAACTTCGGGACAGAATACTCGTTCGGGTATGACATTTGATCATATTCTACGGGATATGGATGATTTTTGCCAACCAATTTCTCCGCTTGAGAAAAATTGTCGTAGAATATTACAAGTACCTTCGAGCCTATGATAGCCTTGATCTTCTCCATAATTATTCTTTCAAACCATACAGCCGTCATAGACTCGGAGGTACTTGTAATATTCTACGAAGTGGGTTGGTAGGTAATGATGTTAACTTCATTACCACCTTCATGGGTGCCCCTTACTCCTGAGACTTGGGGTATTTGGAGATTTGGAGGATTGGCCAGAGGATCAGGCATGGGACCGACAGTAGCAGTTCTCTGCATCATCTGTATCATTGTCACCATATGGGTCATCACTTAAGTCATCTTCTCATTTAACTGAGAGATTTCTCTATCCTTAGTCCTCATTTGTCGCCCCATCTGTCTTCCCATGTCTGCGAGCGTGACATTCTCGGCAGCAAAAAGATTTTCTTCAACTTCTTCTTCCTTCGAATAGTGATCACTTCTGGTGGCAACAGACACAGCCCTATAGCAGCGTCCTTGTATCCGTTTGAGCGATTGATCATCTCCATCACCACCTTCATTTTCATGTTCATGCCTTACGATGTAGATAACTTCTATGTTCATGGCATCATCTATTTCTTCCTCTCCCTCTTCATGCACTCGGATATTCGAGCGACAGCGTCGCTAAATTTTTAATTCTTGATCATTAGAAAGATTTCTTCGATCCGCAGACTGCGATCAAAATTAGTCGTTTCCTTGGCAGGTGTCGGCGAAAGACGGGATCCCCTGAAGATTCTCCGAGGTGTTGACCGTTATGACGGATGTCATCATGGGCCTTCTTTTGGACCCACTTCTAACATTATTTACTAGCTGGGCAGATCTCCAGGAAGCCACACCGAACGTCATGCCCAGATTGATTATTTTTTCTCTTTCCCTTCTTCTTCACGAGGTCTCGGACTCCATATTTATTTTCCCTTCCACCGGGACCTTTCAATAGTGGATCCCTCAACATGTGGTTTGGGTGTCACACCCTGATGCTCATTATGTAGAACTTGCTTTCTTTCCTTTCTTTCCACTGTAATGAAAAGACTTTCCCTCGGCGGTTATCTCCTGGCCTCTATTATCAATGGACATTAGCATTTCATTTTCTTCAGCCCTCTGTCCTTGACCGTCTTTAAAGCTTGGTAGACTCAGGCGGATAGGGATTCAGACTCTTTCTTCTAAAGGGGGACTGGGACTTCACGATGTTGCTCCCAGAATGACTTCAGCTCACCGGTGGAGCTATTTCTCTTTACCCATTTCAAGCCCGCAAACCCATTCCGGGTGGGAATGGTCACTTCTAGCTTCTGGGCCGACAGGTTGGAGGGATTAATAGGTAGTTGTTGAGTTTGGAGCTCAGCATTTTCTTCCTCCTCTACCTTCTTGTAAGCCTTCATCTAGATGAGAAGGCCTCAACATCATTCTTCCCAGGTACAGATAACCCAATTGGCAGAATAGTGGCCCTAACAGATACTACAAAGATCTTTCCACCAGTTAGAATCCTCATGGTGGTTGGAGCTTCTGGTTGTAACAGTCGTTCAAATACAGAAACCCTCCTATAAAAATTCTCAGTAGTAGTAGGAGAAGTAACTCGCGATACTAATAGATGCGTGCGACGTGCAATAGTTTCAATTCAATAAAATAGGGCCTCGTAGTGTGCCCTTCAGAATCCATGCCATATATAGGGACGACAGCAGCCATTGCAATAGCTGTAGGGAGAGCCCACCAAACTGGATGGTGGCTCCGGAGCTTCTAGTATTAATGACAACATTTGTTAGTTGAATGCTGGCGCCACATCCTAGTTGGATGGTAAAAGCAATGTTCTATAGATCTATCTATATAAATAAAAGGTAAGGGTTAGTAATCAACATCTAATACATCATCCCACACCTTTAGAATGTAGAGACTTGCACATGACATAAAATAAAAATAGATAATTATTAACAAGCAATCAAAATAAATTTGAAACATTGTTAAATATGTTATTTCAATGAATTTGTTGAAAAAATCATATTTTATAAATACTTAAAATTCTTGGTTCGTTAAATGATCACTTTGAGAAATCTGGAATTTTGAGCCCTTGTTAATTAACTGTTACTATAGCGTTGAGACGATTAGCCAAAGATGAAAAGAGAAACCAAATCCCAGCGGAGTCGCCAAAAATCTGTGAGCTCCAAAAATTCGCGCCCCTGCCTCCCCGTTACGTTCTTTGGGGGAGTTTTAACGGATTAAGTTCCGGGGTAAATTTTGGGAAGGCAGATTAAATTTATAGATAAGACACTACCCAGAGATTTCACCCTTATTTTGCAAGGACGTTATGATCTGAGTTCTGGTTTCATATAGGCGCAAGTCCCAATAGTTAATTACCCCTCCTGCTGAACTTTCGATTAAGGCTAGTTGTCGATCAGATATGTAGAAATACGTATTATCTAGCATATAGTAACCACATGGGTTAGATATTTAAAATTAGAATTTCACCACCTTGTACTTAAAGCGATTGGTGGGGGAATGGATAATGGACCCGATCAAAATCCCATGGTTTCGTCGTTTCGAGTCATCGTGGTCCCTGGTCTACTTAGTCAGAGGAGGTAGTCAAGCCAACCTGACAGAATGATCCTTGTCGGTAGCCATGGGCTACTTCGTCCAAGGGTACATTATAGACCTGGGGTAGGTACTTATCTAAGGGGACAAATTTAAATCCACCATAGCTAACAGAAGGCTTTGTACCCTATCAATTATATCATATTAATCTATATCTCAATGATTTGATGTTATTAAGGAACACACGGGCACTGACCATAATCAGAATTTAGTGGTGTCATTTGGCAACAAACCACCCGATTCAGAGGTCCCTAGTCATAACCGTTTACCTGTGGTGCCATTTTACGACAAAACTGTCGATTAGAAGGCACATACTACATCCTTACTGATAGAAGATTGTTTGTGAATGAATCCTAGTGATATTCTCAACTAGACATTAGTTCTTTGTGAGCTGAAGTGATATTTAAATTTGTCCACCCTGACAAATTATTGTGGAGGATGGATGAATTTTATTTTAAGTATTTTAATGGTTTATTTCAATTTTAAATATTTCGAATTTAGGATTTTTGGATTTTTATGGGCTTTAGGGTATTGGGCATTTGGGTGATATTTTGAATGTATTTAAAGGTGTAAAGCATTTAGAATTAACCCCTATGGTTGAGATATACGTTCAACACAGCCATCATCGGGGTGGTTTATGGGCATTTCAATTTCATTAATTAGATATTATCAACTCTATCAACTCGTTAATAGAAGATCGGGTCTCTTATTGACTTTATGTCGTTGGTGATGAACCATTCATTTATTAGGCTTTGAAGGCCCAATATGAATTATAAAATAAATATTTCAATCATCACCGTGACTGAATATTTATTCAATAGTTCGAGCCGTGTCGACTCAAATCTACTCGTATAGGAGGATCGGGCTCAAACTCTAGTTTATTTGTTGACCCGTGCAACATCCCTAGACATCATGTGTATACATATAACATGCTCGTCGGGGCCCATGTGGGTTTATGATTTTACTAGATGATTTTTTTTTGTAATAGACCTTGAAGGCCTAATATGATCGTATAAAATAGATATTCTGATTGACACCTTGACCGTATATTTTTTTAATAATTCAGGTTGTGTCAACGACTATTTATCAATATAGAATAATCGGGCTAGAACTTTGGTTCATTTATTAACCCACATAGCATCCCTAGACGTCACGTGTGTACCCATAACACACTCGTCAGGGCCCATGTGGAGACATTTTAGCCATTGGACGGGTCTTCTATGACGGCTCATAGGAACTCGTGTTTGTCGTAGCCCTTTTGTATTTACCCGTGGGTGGTATGTTAGATGCACGAACATTGTTCATCAAGAAGCTTGTAAGCCTCAATAATCTTATCTAACTTAATGTTTAAAACCTAGTTGAATTGAGACTCACTCCATCTTTGAAAATAATGATTTGATCTGACTTTCTCTTCCCAGAACTTATATAGAAATCAATAGGCAGTTCTCCCTGATTATGCCATCATCATTATTTTCTGTTGTTGACTTAAATGAAGAATTAATCATTTCAACCTTGGATGACTACGTCATTGCTGATGTGTTGTACTTCAGAATCTGTGACCGCTACCTTGAACTAACAATTACATCATTTGAAGGCACATCAGACTGTCCATCTTGCTCATTGTGTGTTGATCCTCAGCATTCATAGGCGGCTACAGTATTTATCTACGAGTCGACTGTCGTTGACTAGAGGGGAGTCGTAGTGCTCGTTATACATTTTCATCGACAAGATATTGCATTCGTTGAAGGCTCTTACATATCTGTCTACAATCAGACAGTATATTCCTTCTTAATTTTCATTAGCTGCGGGGTAGGATGCCTTTATTTGTATCTTGATACCGGTCGTGGAGCATTGTTACATTCATCACACCTTGGTCTTGTGCCGTAGAAGAAAGGTGTATTCATACCCTTCATTTCTTGCAAGGTATATTGTATTTGACTTCATATTAACATTAACTATAGAATGTGGCATTTGTTGTGCATCTGATAATTTCTCACTGTCGATTGAAAGTCTTCATGTTGTTAACTGCAAGTGTATCATTGCATCCTCTATAATGTTCCCATGTTATGAGTGATAACACTAGCCTAGTTGGTAAGTTGCATTCTAATCATCATAGCTTTCATGAATCAATTGAAGATTTTTACATTGCAACCATGGTCCAAAAGTCCCACATCATGGCTTTGGAACCAAGCAATGTCCTTCACAATCTTCTTATTGCCTGCAAATAAGTTATACTTGCAAGATCTTTGTTCTTTGATGATAATTTGTAATTTACATGATGAATCGCATTAATTATTATCTCCACTCCAATTGAGATAATCATCATAAGTTGAATGCTATTATCCAAATCAAAGTTTGTAAGTATAGGAATTCTTATTTGTTTGCATGAGATTTGAATTAATTATTTAAGAAATTAGTCATCTCAATTATAATTAAATCCAGTTTAGGTTCATATTCAAATTCATTATAGTTCACATTAAATCTTTGTTTAGATTCTAATTGCTCAAATCATGTCCACTTAGTGCTTAAATTAAATTCAAGTTTGAGCTCATTTCATTTGGGTTCAAATTTTGATTAGTCATTTGAGTTCTAATATGTTCTCTGCTGTCCAAATCAAATCTCATGCTTGTTTAAGTCCTTATCATTTTTAGACAAAATTTTGGCATCTTCCCGACGTCTCTCTCATTTAGGGGTAACTATAGGAGTCTTAGTTTGTCCGCCACGACAAGAAAGACGTGCACAGTCGGTGTCAAGGGACACCGCGGCCGTAGTCTTCAACCCTATCACGCCAAGAAAGGCGTGCACGGGTCTTCAAAAATGCCTGTCTAAAAACACAATTTCTTCCCCAACAGCATTGAGACGCATACGAATACTTATATTTTTGTCCTTTCTAAGAAAAGCGCACACAAGGATCTCCCACCTCGCTGTAAGTGCCTTACCAAGTTCCCTCTTATCACACTAAAAAAAACGTGCATAGGGGTCCCTTGGTGGGCCGTAAACGCTGAAAACAGAACTTTTTGGAGATTATCAGCCTCATAACAAGCACCGTGACGAACTTCCTCCCACCGTGCTAAAAAAAGCACACATGAGTGATTGTTCGCCGCACTACAAGTGCCGAGGACAGGTTTTCGAAGTTTGGAATATTATACTTTTGCAAGTCGAGGCATTTGACGGCGGTTAAAAATGCACAAAAAATACTTCTTTTCCTCTCTTTTTTTTTTTTTGACATTTTCTCTTTTTTCAAAATCTTTTATCTTTTTTTTTTTTGGCATTCCTCACACACACACACACACATATATATATAAAATAACTTTTATTAAAACAATTATAATAACATATATTAATAATAATAACTTTTATTAAAACTAATCTAATCTAATCTCTACCTTACTGCTTGCGCCAAGGTCTAGGGCTCGGGTCGAGTGGTGGAGTTCGGATCGCAGGTAGGATTCAGCTAAAGGATTTGAGGGGTTCGACTGAATGGAAGGAAGAGATCGGTTGAGACGTCAGCTTCAGGTAAGGATCGAGTGGCTTGAGTGTATGCAGGCGACGGTTGGAGTTCGGCAGAGAAGTGGTCGTGGGTTGATGGGGCTCGTGGCTTGTGGTTTCTTGCGATTTGCGAACCAAGGAGAAGGAGGTCGGATCTTCGGTTTGGCATATTGATAGGAGACAGAAGGAAGGATCAACAGCTTCGAATGGCTTGAGGTTTGCAAGAGGGGTGGGGAAGACTAATTTTGATGTGGGATTCGGCCGCAGATTGGAGATGAAGAAGGCTTGGAGGTCGGGTGTAGGGAAACGAAGGTCAGGAGTCACTGGAGGAGAAAGGTATGTGGCACTGTGAGAGGGTTTGCGGTAGGAGCTTGCGAACAGGAGAAGAACGTAAAGCTCCGCTCTTCTTCATTTTAAAAACAAGCCTAAGCACGTGATCGAGGTGAAGCTTGGGCGAATGGACAACTGCGGCGCCGTTTGCAGAGGTATGAGGTGCCACTGTAGCAACGGCGTGTTCGGCAGAAGTTCGATCAGTAATCATTTAGTTATTTTTTTTTTCTTTTGACTGCTTGAGTAAAGGTCAACAATGATATTTATTAATTTAGAGAAAACATATGATAAAGTTTCAAGAGAAGTGTTATGGAGAGTTCTAGAAAAGAAAAGGATTAATAATGTTTATATTCAAGTCATTAAGGATATATATACAGAAGTAGCTACTTGTGTTCAAGCACAACGTGGTTTAACCAAGTATTTTCCTATTTTTGTTGGTTTACATCAAGAATCAACTTTAAGCCCATATCTTTTTGCTTTGATTATGAATGTTCTCACTAGACATTTGCAAGAGGTTGTACCATGGTATCTGTTTTTTTGTTGATGATATTCTTCTAGTTGATAAGACTAGAGAGGGAGTTGAAGGTAAACTTGAATTATAGAAGTCAACCTTAGAGTTTAAATGCTTTCATTTGAGTAGATCTAAAACTGAATATATGGAGTGTAATTTTAATAATAATAATAATAGATCTAGTGAAGGATTGTGACTTTGGGTGATCAAGTCATTAACAAGAGTACACGTTTTTTATATCTTAAGTCTATTGTTAAGAGCGATGGTGAAATAGATGAGAATATTATTAGTAGAATTCAAATTGGATGCTTGAAGTGGAGGAATGCATCAGGCTTGTGTGATAGAAAAGTCCCCCTCAAACTTAAGGGAAAATTATATAAGATGGTGGTTAGACCTGCAATGCTTTATCGTGCATAATGTTAGCCATTAAAAGAGAAGCATAATATTAAGTTAAGTGTTACAAAGATGAGGATGCTCAGGCGGATGATTGGCTTTACTCTTAGAGACATGATACGAAATGAGTATATATGTGAAAAAGTTAGAGTAACTCCAGTGGAATATAAGATTAGAGAGAGTCGTCTTAGATGATTTAGCCACATAAAATGATGGCCTCCAATGACTCAGTTAAAGCAGATATATTAAATTTGACTTGTGTTAAGAAAGGTATAGGTTGATCTAAAAAGACTTAGTTAGAAAATATTAGAAATAACTTTTCTTTATTAGATTTAAATGAAAATTTAACTTTTAACAGAATACAATGGAAAAACAAAAAGATTCATATAATCGATCTCATATTGTGGGATAACCACTTGATGTTGTTGTTGTACAAAAAGAGTAAAATTCAAGAGATTTAGGAATCATTTGATGTGGTTGTAGTTGCCTTTAAAAATAATTATTAAATTATTGCGAAGAAAATATTTTTTAAGAAAGTCCTTTGTAATATTATATATTTTTTTAATTAAAATAGTTTTTTATAATTATTATATTCTAGGAGATCTGATATAAGAAGTAGTCTATTACCCGATAATTTTTTTTAAAATAAAGCCACAAAAAAGCTGCCCAACACTTCTTCCCATTTTGTTTCTTCACCTTGGGGCATCTCAACCGAAAATTCCATTTCAAAATACAGTAATAGTCATATTAAGCAACCATTCATTTCCAACCGAACTTCATTTCTAACACCCAAAAAAAAATTATGTGTATTTTCTCTCATCTAAGAAGAGCGACAATAGTGGGAATGGCATTCGATTGACGTTAAGTCAAGATAGAACGTAAAAATGCATTTCCATTTATTGTTCGGATGAATGCTCGTGGGAGTTGCAAACGGGGAGATGATATTTGGTTGGAGATGCCCTTATCTAAATCCCAACTCTTAGAAATATCTCCCAAACATTTTATTAGGGTTTAATCAGATTTAATTTCTAAGATGGCCAACAATTTTTAGAATTTATTGCCTCCAGGATTTAGTATAACAAGACTAAGTCCTACTTGGATTAAAAAATCCCTATTAGAAATTGTGGCTGAAAGTAGATCTCCCATGAGCAAACTTTAGCTATCCAATACAAGGATTAAATTACAAATTCATAATAACAAAGAGCTCTCCCTCCATAATACTATTCAGGCGAGCCACATGAATGCATAAAAAACAACAGAACTAATAGAATTTCAACCGAATCAAACCAATGGAAAGAACACCACAACCATCAGTTCTTTATGGGGCCAAAAACTTATTCCCTATACCACCAACTCAAATAAAAGAAACATAGGAAACATACAGAAACATACCAGTTCCAGAAGCCAGCAGAATCAACAAGAAGCTCTCAGCCATGGGTATTCAAAGCCTCCCACACCAAATTCTTTGGAACTGGACAATCTAAATCACGAGCTTGCAAAGCAGCAGTTCTCAGAGTTCTCAAAGTCATTATATTTGCATCCCAGAAGCTGACACTTGAGTACTGTAACTTGTGCTTCTTACAGAGCTCCTTCACCACAGGAGCAATTCTCCTAAGATGGCACCTTGGAAGACGAGGAAACAAATGGTGTTCTGCCTGGAACTGTAATCCGCCATGAAACCAGTCCATCCATGGCGAACAAGTGATGTTAAGAGTCCCCATTGTTTGCTTCTCAAACCAGTCATTCCCCTTTGGATTTCCAACATAAACAGAGGAAGAGAAATGGTTTAGACAGAACTGAACATGTTGAATCCCAGTTATCACAAAGCTGGCAATCACAAACGTCAGTCTTTCTCCCCAATTTGGAAGGAAAGAAACCAGATAAGGGTACCATGTCCAAAACACAATTATACCAACAATCTCCTGCCAGCGGGAAGGAACCTTCTTCTTCTTGGATAGAAGGAGAATTATGGACTGGGAAAAGAGATTTATCCTGGCAAAACACATTACTGGATAGAATGTTAAATGCTGGTAACTGATCAAGAACCTTGAGATCAAATCAAAGGTCATGGTTCTCTCGTAGAAGTACGAGGTAATGGAATTGAAGAGCTTTGATGAGACGGCGAAGAGCGGCATGTGTTGGAGATCAGGATCATAGTTGAGACAATTACAGGCTATGTGGTGAGCATTATGAGTTCTTTTCCACCATCCAATGCTTATCCCTGTGAGGCAATTACCGGACAAAATCTGAGCAAATCGATTGAATCTAGGACTGATCATGACATTATAATGACTGGAATCATGGCCGATCCATCCGGATTGGATCCAGAGCATACCCATCATCCCGCCGGCCGCGAGATGTGCCCAAGGGTTTTTGGTTCTAACAACCAGGTACACGGCAACGAGGTATAGAAGAAACATGAACGACATCAAGAAAAGGACTCCATGGCCCTTCTCTTCGTAAAGGCCGAGCTTAGTGAACTCTGCGACGAGGCGGCGGTAATCTTTGGAAACGTCGGAGACGTTGTAGTCGGCGAGGTAATAGCCGACGAAGAAGCGATCGAGGTGCTTCCAAGCAGAAGCTGGATGGAATGCGACGTACGCATCAGTGGCGTCCTGGCCAGCCAGGTTGAGGAGAGGGATTTCGCCTCCTGGATGGCTATTTACCCAATCTGTGACGTTGTAAACCTTACCCTGAATTGAGATCCATAGATCCGAACGGGAGCTGTGTTTCCCGAGCTCCTCCGACGAAATGTACCTTCTTTTCTCCGTTTCTGCAGCCATTACACCAGATAAAATGGCAGCCGCTTGTTTTCCAGGCTAAAAAACGATAAATTTAGGGAGTAATAGGGTTCGAGAGTGGGAAGTAACGATTAATTGATTCTTTCCTTATGTATTCCTCCCATTGGAGGGAGGAGAGGAGACGAATGGAAGGAAGAAACCCTAATTCTCTGGTTTTTCACCTTCTTCCTCTCTCTCAATATTTTCTTTTATTACAAGAATTAATGCTACTAAATCCAATAAATAGACCTCTGTTCACAAAAACAATATAAACGCGTTTACGGCCGTTAAACCAACATTCAGATTGATAATTTACGACTATTACAGTGAACCCTATTGTAACTTTCTTCCGCGCTACTATTGCTGCATAGGATTCTACCACAATTTAAAGCTTGCATGTAGAGATACTCTCTTTCTTTTTGAACCAGCGTGGGGAGTGTTAATTGGGAAGCTAAGCTGTTTGGTGTTTACTAAATTGAGCTAATCAAGAATACTATTTTGTCAATTTTGCTGCTGGACTTTAGCATTGAAGGGATGCATTTGTCGGTGGGTCCCAGTTGTCGAAAAAAATATGTTATTAATACCGAATTCGAGGTCTGTCAAAAAGGTACCTGTTTGCATCACATGGTGTTTGATTCGATACTTCACAATTAAATATATATAGTACACTTTAATAATAAAGCTATTTAAATTTTTATTTAATAAATTATTTATGAACTTTTTTATTTAATATGTATATAATTAATTTTAAATATTATTTAAATAAAAATCTATAATATACTATTATAAAATATATTTGAATTTCTTTCATATTAAATCTTAACCTTCCATTTTAATTACTCAAATTAAATCTTAACATTTCATTTCAATTATTTTAATTATAAATGATTAATAATTATAATTTTATTCATATCAAGTATAAGATATTATACTGATATATTAATTAATTCTAATTTATGATAATGTATTAATTAATCATTATTATCATCTATGGCTTTTATTTAATAGACTGAACGTTTGATTTATCAATAAATTTAATTAGCAGTATCAAATTTCATTTAAGCCAATTAACCCTGGTTAAGCCTCAGTTTCCTATTCGCGAGTAGATTCCCAAACCACTGAATGTTCACTTGAAGCAGACGAAACAAACGATGGCCGAAATGACAGACGATTAAACTGATGAAACCGTCGAAGAAGTTTTACCCCATCGAACATCATTTCTGTCACTTTGTATCGTGAAAATTGAAACCGATGTCGTTTCCCGTCACTTGGAATCAAAGAGATGAAGAAGATGCGTCAGTTTCGTCCTCGAATTGATTTCACGAGAGAGGCGAGAGATCATTTCCGACTCTATAAATCGCGATGAAGGAAATGAGAGTGAGATCGAATGAGGTTAAGTGGCGAAAGGGCAAAAGAGAGGAGAGTCGTGTTGGAGATCAAAAAGCTTTGGGAATAGGAAAGCTTTGTTTCGAATGGGGTCATTCTGGTGGAAGAGCTGAATGCCGAGGAAGAGGAAGAAGGTGATGTAGCTGCATCCTATGAGGCACGATGTGGACATAGTAACATGAGATGGGGAGTGGAGATCCAAGGACTGGGGATGGATTGCTCGGCATGCTATATACTGAATACTTGCAAGGTATGATCTTCAATGGGGTTTTGCACGCATTTCTGCTTGGTGAGAGCTAAAGGTTTTGGAGATCTGGTGGGAGTACAACTTAAGAAAGCTTGGCTGCAATCTAAGAGGTAGAAGATGAAAGGTTTCAGCTGCTTGTGTTGAATGACTTGAATCTTTTGATTGCTTAATTCCTTGATGGAATCATTTGTGGAACTGGGAGTTATGTATAGAATAAAGCTTTTATTCAATTTACATATTTTAGTTCTGTGAAATATGTTTCAATTTACATATTTCAAATTTTGATAATAATTCACAGTCAATGAACTTTACATTTTTTTAAAAACCTATTTTGCATTATGCTGTTATACTATTTTAAAATCAAAATAGTGACTTCGAGGAGGGGGAGAAGAGATTTAATGAACAATATTGGTTATTTTTAAAGAATGTAAACATCAAGTTTAGCAAGCAAAATAAAACATGAATAGGAATGATTCTTGCAAGCAAAGTAATTTTACTTATGCATGTGAAAAACAATTAGATGGAGATATCAATCATTTTCAAATTTTGTTTTTAGTTTTGTGAACAAAATCAGTTAAGTAATGAATGGAGATTAAAGACTTATATCTGAAATATCTCATTAGACAAAACATCAAGGGGTCTTGTGTAGTTGAATAATTTTTATTATTAAAATTTATTGTTAATAATGCATCAACACAATTAATAAAAATTAAGAGGTCTTTGATCAGTTGAATTATTTTCACTATCATAAAAAGAGTTAACATGTATTTTTTTCCCCTTATTAATCTAATAAATGTAGAATTGTGGTTTGCTTTGCTTATGAATGAAATGATGGTTTGATTTGAGAGTTAAGAGTTGAGTGATTTAGTGGACCCAAAATAATTGTGGTTTGATTTGAGAGTTAAAGTATGATGTAATGCAAGTATTATTTTATTGTTGAGATGTAATACATGTTGCAAAATTCTTATAAGTGAGGGTTACAGTGTGGGGTTCTCAATCAAGCTTAATAGAACAAGATTTTGTTTGAGTTTATGCTCAAGTTCAATTTGAGCTTTTATAGTAGTATCAAATTATAGTTCATTTAAAATTATGATTGTTTGAGCTTGATTTCAGCTCGAATCTTTAGCTAATCAGAGAAGCCTTAATAAGCCGATTAACAAGCAATATTGTAAGCAATTTGATAGCTATCTAAATAAGTTTTATTTAGCTTATTAATGAGCATGTTACCAAGATTGAAAATGAGACAGTAATACATTACTTTTGAGTTGACTTAGATAGTCTGCCAATCCATCAATTGATTCAAAATGATTAGTGGCAATCAATTGTAGTGGTCCAATGGTGATTATTGATGATTTTCGTCATCAATGAATTAAAAATGTCATAGATCTCAATCCTATGCGAAAACAATGCTAAGTAAGTTTGTCGCATCTTACTTACAGTCTCTTTTTCTAACGTTATGACATATTTATATGATTCAATTTATCCCCTCAAGATGATCATTTTGCCACAAATGAAATATATAATAATGGAGTATTAATGTTAAAATATTTTAGGTAGTCTAAATCTTTGGCTATTTAAGAAGTCTAAAAATGATTAGTTAGTTTCAAGAGAGGAACAAAATCTCTTACTAAATTTTTTTCATACAACAATTTAATCTTCTTATATATATATATATATTTTTAATTCTAGCAACGTGCACCTTGTGCACGTGCAATAAAACTAGTATATGTAAAAATCATCAGATTTTTTTATTTATTTGAATCAAATTTGTATTTTCATTAGAAAGAATTATAAAATAAGTAATAAAAAAATAAATTTAACTAAAATAATTATATTTATACAAATTAAATAATAATAATAGAATTATTTTAATTAAATTTTTTATTAAAATAATTTGGATTCAATATTAGCAAATACATATAAAAAATTGTCATTAGATTTTAATAAGAAAAAAATTAAAATAAATTTAATTAAAATAGTTATCTTTATACAAATTAAATAATAATACATAAATTATTTTAATTAATTTTTTATTAAAATAATATAGATGCAATATTAGATAAATTCACCAAAATTTTAAAAAAAATGTTTATTCCCTCTACAATTATCATATCTCCATAGATCCTAATCATCTTATATATAGGTATGAAAGCATATCATTTCAATACTCCTAATTATTCCAACATTCCTCCCATCAAGGCAATGTATTAAAATAGATTTTAAAGTTATACATGACCATGGCCATTGCACAAATTAAATTAAGCATGATAGCTATTAAAAATAATAATTAATATTTTTTCACAAGAGTCTACATTAGAATTAATATAGATTTTCACATCATTAGTTCAAAGTTAGAGTTTAATCAACCATAGAAATGAAATTGAACAAAATATTTTTATTACTTGCTCAAGAAAAAAGTATAAATAGAAATATGAAGAAAATAGCACCCGAAATAAAGAATCTCAAAAAAATCCAGCAGATGGACTCTTTCCGGAGTGATTTTCCCCTTACACCTTCACTCTCCATATTCATTTTAACTCCTAAGGGTGGTTTTGCTCTTTACAAGGACAACCAACCACTCCACTATATGTCACTCACTATCCTCTAGTTCCTCCCTCAAAGAAATAAAAAAAAAACTATTTAAAATTAACATAAACAGACTCAGGTACTATAATGCTCAATAAGGTGGCGTCTCAGTGTTACATAATGAACTAGCACCTCACTATTAAAAAATGTTCTCCACTGTGGTGTTGAGCTGACCTGACATAACTGTTGATTGATCCAATGTGACACTTCTTTTCTTTAACTACTTCATCGCGACGCTGAAAAAGAAGAACAATTCAATGCTTGCCTATGTCATCTACACTATGGCACTTATGAGGTTAGTGCTTCGGCATTAACTTATTTCTAATTTTTTCTGAGACTCTGGCATTGCAATGTTCACTTATGGCACTGTGGTGCTGCTTAGCACTGTGGCATTATCTTTTATTCTCTCAAGGCATTGAATTAAATGGAATTTTACTGATGCAATGTCCTGATCTAGCATTGGGGCATTAAAGACACTACGATGTTGATAGTTCTGGCACTACGGTGCTAGTTCTCAACTTTATAATTTTTGCTCATTTTTTTGAGATATTCCTACACAACATCAACTAAAATGTATATATCTTTATTAGAATTTAACACAATAAAAATAAATATAAATTTCACTAACATAAAGTTTGATAAATCAGAAGAAAATTTATTTTTATCAATTTCAGGAAGGTTAATGTAACACCCTAAGATCTATACTAGAAGAATTTCTTTCCTTTTTTATTTATTATCTTTCAACTTATTTTATTTATTTTCTTTAATGTAATTAATCAGCTCTAGATGTCAAATTAATCTGGTTATAAATGAATGATTATTGATTGTTAATTAAAAGAAAATTAGGATTTGAAGATCTTAGAGTCAATTTTGCTAATCTATCCTATTATAAAAGTTGCTCGTCCCATTGTAAGTAACCATTATCTTACATCTGATTTTAATATTTTTATGTATTTTATATTTTATACATTTTAATTTAGCTAAAACTTATAAAAGTTATGATATCTTGACTTTCAGCAAACTTTCATCGTATAACATTTGGTATGTCATAGATGTCATTAATATGAGCATTTTGACTAAAAAATATTAAACTTTCACTAGATAAATTGGAAGATTTGATTTTTTAAAGTAAATGCATTGTAGATAAATTTGGTAAATTTCTCTATATTTTATGAATTATTGTATTTTAAATATAATATTGGCTTATATTATATAAAAATATAATATTTATATTTAAGTAAGGAATGGTAGCTGTTAACACTATAATTAATACATATTAACTCTTAAAATATAATACCCTATGGAGGAGGGTGGGGTGATAGGCTTTTTTTTAAATAGAAGGTTGGTGGCGTAAGCCTGTAACTGATTAGTAGAATTATACCGATGGGTAGAGGGAGATGATTCTTAAATATTTATTGAAAGCCACTTGTAAAAATAAATAATTAATAAAAATAAATGAAAGATAAGATGAGATTGGCATATGGATAGATATGATAGATAATAGATGTAAGGATAAAAATATCACATTAAAGTTGGATGTCGTGTCTTATTTTTATAATTATATTCATGATTATATTTACATAATATTATATTAATCTAATTGATAGATAAAGCTAAAATCATACTGCATTAATATTGATGTAATATAGCATAACATACTAACATGGCTCATTGGGTGATAGTTTTCTTTATCAAATTTTTTATAATTTGATTGCTCTCTTTTGACCTCACTGATCATATTAGTTTTATTCTTAATTTTAGAAATTTTTTATTACGTATATTAGTTGATGATTGATATTAATTAGAACTAGAGCAAACATATTAAACTCTTTGTCTTGCAATGAAGGTAGTGGCAAGTTTTGATTATTTGCTAGACTTTTATACTTATTAAATAGTTTTATATAATTTTAGATAAAGATAAGGAGCCTATACAATGAGGCTAGATAGTTATGATCATTTTAGTTTTATTTAAGTTCTCTGATTTATGTGTTATTTTATAGGCAGTGGTGGCTATATATATATATATGTTTGAGTTTTGAAGCTTATAGTAGAATATAAATATTGATAGTAGTAATGTAATTATAGTTCTTCCTATTATTTATTTATTTCCTTTATTCAATTAATTAGCTCTAAATGTCAAATTGATCTAGTTATAAGTGAATGATTATTGATTGTTAACTGAAAGAAAAATGAAAAGAATGAAAAAAATTCTTCCATTTTAGATCTTGCAATGTTATAGTTAAAATCGTAGAAACCAAAATCATCAAAAATAAGAGTAAGAGCATAGTCACTTATAATAATCATAATATTTTTTTATAATAGAAGCGATTGACAAAAAAATTCTAAAGAGTTTTCTCTCTCCTCTTTTCTCTCCCTTCCCTTCTTCCTTTCCTCAACTCCTATAGCAAGAATTAAAATAATGGGGAGGGGAGGGTTGAGTGGAGGAAAATATATACACAAAATATATGCCAGTGCTTAATATATCGATCCAACTTGGTGCTACTTGCTCATTCCTTAGTTATTGTATAATAGAGAACATCAACTCCACTACACCAAATTCTAACGCCCAAGTGCTACACCCCGTAGAGCCATGGTGCCTACAAGCACAGTGCCATAATGCTTAAACCAAAGTTTTAATATTTTTTAAATAAGTTTATTTTACACTTTTAGGTGAAATTTTATAACATTTTAGTTATGTTATAGAATAATAGGTTATTTTAGTGTGGGTAGGTTGGACACAGGTAGCTAAGTGTTTACATGCAGGACCTGACCAAAGATCTGAGCCCAAGTTTGAGAGTTCAGTTAGATCTTCAGAAAGACCAAGGATAGTCCCACTCCATATATTTTTTGAGGGATCACCTAGTAGAGGTAGAGGTTCTGGTTTATGTTTAGTAGTAGGTTCTACAGTAGGTAAGCCTAGTTCTAGGTTATAGAGAGCTAGTGATTATGTTACACTAGCTTTAATTGGGGAGGGGAGGGTTGAGTGGAGAAAAATATATATACAAAATATATGCCAGTGCTTAATATCGCGGTCCAACTTAGCACTGCTTGCTCATTCCATAGTTATTATATAATAGAGAACATCGACTCCACTACACTAAATTCTAACGCCTGAGTGGTAGAGCCATGGTTCCTACAAGCACAATGCTAGAATGCTTAACCCAAAGTTTTAATATTTTTTAAATAAGTTTATTTTACACTTTTAGGTGTAGTTTTATAAAATTTTGGTTATGTTGCAGGATAATAGAATGTTTTAGTGTGGGTAGGTTGGACACAGGTAGCTGAGTGTTTACATGTATGACCCGACCAATGATCTGAGTCTAGGTTTGAGAGTTCAGTCAGATCATTGAAAAGACAAAGGACAGTCCCACTCCATATATTTTCTAAGAGATCACCTAATAGAGGTAGAGGCTCTGGTTTATGTTTAGTAGCAGGTTCTATAGTAGGTAAGCCTAGTTCTAGGTTAGAGAGAGCTAGTGATTATGTTGCACTAGCTTTAATCTAGGCTCATGTTTATAGTCTGACTCAGCATGAGGCGCAAGATGCACTAGATGTTGTTACATGTATGGCTTACATTTATAATACATTTTATCATATTTTATTTGATTTTAGAGCTAGTCATTCATTTATTTTAGAGCACTAATTTAATTTACTATACTTGCCTTATATAGTACTACCTTTTTTGTCTATTACTTTGCCTATTGGAGATAATATGATAGCAGTAAGGCATGCTTTTGTGACTTAAAGTTATCTAATAGAAAGTGGAGGTCTAGTGTGATTATCTTACCCATTTTTTAGTTTGATTTCATTCAGGGTATGGACTGGAGGAGTCGGTATAAAGTTTAGATTGATTATTTGAAGAAGAGAGTCACATTATTGCTGGGCAGTGAGAGTTGTTTATTTTAGAGAGTTAAGGGAGTTTTATCTTGCTTGATTTTTATTGTACGATAAATAAACTATGGAGAAAAGGTTGTGTGGGATTTATGTCCTCGATTTGGTGTAGGAGTATAGGTTCTAGATATCTTTTTGATGTACCAATAGTATAAGAGTTTTTGGATATTTTTCTTAAGGAGTTAATGAGTTTGTGATAAGTATAAATTACATATTATTTTATATATTTTATTTTTAATGAAAATATTTTATTTTAATTATTTTTGTACAAGAATAATTAAAAAATAATAGAAAATTCTAAGTAGTATAAAGCACCACAATGTCCAATGAAACAACACCGTAGCGCCACATGCAATACCACTGAGGCACCATAAATTAGATATTGTGGTATCGAGTTCTCTATTTGCAAGAGCTGCGATGGCAACACATATAGCACCGTAGCATTACCAGCGATGCGGCTTCAAAAAGGCAGCTCAATAATGCTGAATTCTCTATTTTTAAATGTCACAGCTCCACAATTTCTCATGCATTGGCACCATTTTTGCTACTTAGGTGCCACAACACTCGAATGTCATCAATGCCACAGCGTTACAGTTGTAACTTTCAAAGGCCACATTCTCTCAGTGAAAATATGTGATTATTCATTAAATAACTGATCCACGTCAGTGAGCACCACGGTGATGCAAAAGCTTCAAAGTCAGGGCGCTAGTTCACTTCAAGGGCATCGCTGCCCCATTGTTTTAAGTGTTGTGCTAGATGCCTTTTTTATGTTTTTCTATAAATTATTTTAATGTTATGTTCATAAGAGAGTTCAATCACTTGTGTAAAGTTTAGTATTTTTTAGACTACTTCTCTAGTTCTCTCTTAGAGTAAAATCTAAGGGTGGCTAGGGAAGTATAAGATACAATCATTTAGAGTATTTAGCATGTATCTCTTGAAATAACTATGTAAGTTAAATGGATTAGTGTAGAGGAGATAGTTTGATTCTTCTTGATAATATCACTCTTTCGTATTTTTATTCTTCCATAAGTTTAAAGAAAATGAGTTTACATGTTATTCATTCTATGTCTGGCTAATTCTCTTATTTTGGATTGATGATATAAAGTGAATATTAAGTACTAATAAAGACTCATGATCTATAACTGTAAAAAGATATTTTTATTATTATGCTGCTCTTTATTTAATACACATAGTAGCCATATATATACTTAAAATATAGTATAATGTATGGCCTCGATGGAGGAATGCAAGAACAACCAAAAAAATTGAGATGGGATGTTTGCATGCCAATATATAGTATGTAAGATATTATAGGTTCTTATGGAAATACTATAACTGTAAGAGGTCAACAAATATCTTTTTTACCCCTACAAACTCGATAGAGATCTTGGGATGCTTATACTCTGAATCACATCTATAATTAAGAGTTTCATTAAGAAAAATATATAATTTATACTCATCAATCCAAAATACTTTAATTAAATATTATATCAAATACTTTTATTATTTTATTCAATGATAGAATATACAAAAGTATCATTTTTTATTTTAGTTAAATAATTATTATAATTATAATAAATAATAGTAGTTTATTGTAAGTAAGCATACTTTATTGTGAGTTTGGCACTCTACTCTATTATCTTATTACTTGATTCAGCACGTATACTTGCATATATTAAGTGAGATTTTATTATTTTTATATCAAAGAAAATCATAGCATTATTTAGGGGTAATAGAGCTCTGAATTTTTATAAAATTAAAAAATTCACTCCACAACCCCCATTGAGTTTTTGGCATCTAGTCAAGAAAGTATTTTACTTTTTGAAATTTTAACTATATTATTAAATTAATTATATAATTAGACCTACTTGCATCTGTTATTTTATTTGTTTTATTTGTTGATTGCATATTCATGGTTGCATGCTTTATATATATATATATATATATATATATATATATATATATATATATATATAAAGGAACCTTTGTTTGACTCTGAAATAAAAAGAACACTTTCAAAAATTCAAAAAACTAAAAGATTATAAAAATGACTGAACCTGTATTAGATTAAGATCATTCTAGACCTCTTAGGGATTATGCTAATCCTTTAGTAGATAGAATTCATCAAAGCGTTAATAGACCTCCTATTAAAGATCCCAATTTACACTTAGCTAGTTTTTTTAAAAATTTATGCAACATTAAAGTATAGTAGTATCAGTGATTGTGCTATTAGACTTAGAGTATTCTTATTTTCTCTAAGAGATAAATCTAAGATGTGGTTAAATTCTTTACTCCTAGACTCTATAACCACTTATAATGAGTTAACTTATAAGTTTCTTGCTAAGTATTTCCTACCTTCAAAGACTGTCAAACTTAGAAATGATATCACTTTTTTTTATCCAAATTAAAGGAAAATCAATTTATATGAGTTGGGAGAGATTTAAGAAAATACTTAAGAAATATCCTCACCATGCTTCACTTGTAAATTATAAATTATTTTATGTATCTTATTTTCAATTAAAATATATTATTTAGTTATTTTTTTGTAAAAAAAAAACTAAAAATAGCAAAAAATTCTAAGTAGTCTACAGCGTTGATGCATCTGATGAAACAACGCCACAGCGTCACATGCAATACCATCGAGGTGCCATAAATTAGACATTACAGTGCCAAGTTCTCTGTTTACAAACACCGTGGTGAAAACACATATAGCGTTATACATTACCAGCATCACGACATCAAAAAGTTAGCTTGGCAGCTCTAAATTCTATATTTTTAAATATAGTAGCCCCATAATTTCTTATGCCTTGGTGACATTTTTTGCTACTTGGGCGTCCCAGTACTCGAATGTCATCAGCGCCACAGCATTATAGTTATAACTTCCAAGGACCATGTTCTCTCAGTGAAAAGATATGACTGTACACTAAATAACTGACCCACATTAGCGAGCTCTGTGGTGGTACAAAAGCTTCAGCACTGAGGCACTAGTTCACTTCAAGAACACCGCAGTGCAATTCATTCAAATGTTGTAGTCCTAGATGCCTTTTTTAATATTTTTTATAAATAGTTGTGATGTTATATTTATAAAACAGTTTAGTCACTTGTGTAAAATTTAATACTTTTTAGAGTACTTCTCTAGTTCCCTTTTAGAGTGAAATCTAAGGGAGGCTAGAGAAGTACAAGATACAATCAGTTGGAGTATATAGCTTATGTCTCTTGAAGCAACTCTATAATTTAAAGGGAGGAGTATAAAGGATATATTTTGATCCTTCCTAGCGATTTCACTCTCTTGAATTTTTATTCTTTCATGAGTTTAATGCAAATGAGTTTGCTTGTTATTCGTTTTATGTCTGACAAATTCTTTTAATTTGGATTGATAATGTAAAGTGAATATTAAGTACTAATAAAAACTCTTATTTTATGACTATTAAAATATATTTTTAATATTATCCTACTCTTTATTTAATACATATAATGGTCATATTATAGTTAACATATAGTTTGATGTATAGCCTCGACGGAGGAATGCAAGAATAACCAGGAATATTGAGATAGAATATTTACATACCTAGACATAGGATGTAAAATATTCTAGGTTCTTAAGGAGACATTATAACTACAGGTGATCATCAGATATCCTTTTTACCCCTATAAGCTTAACAAAGATCTAGGGATGTATATGTTGTAAATCATATTTATAATTAAAAGTCTCATTAGGAAAGATATATAATTTACACTCATTAATACAAAATATTTTAATTAAATAATGTATCAAATATTTTTACTATTTTATTCAATTATAAAATCTCAAAAAATATTATTTTTATTTCAGTAGGATAATTATTATAATTAGAGTAAATAGTAGTAGTTTGTTACAAGTAAGTTTACTTTTACATGAGTTCGATACCATACTCTATCACTTTATTACTTGAATCAATACGTATACTTATTAATTTTATGTGAAGTTTTATTATTTTTATATCAAAGAAATCTTAAGCATTTTTTAGGGGTGACAGAGCCCTAGATTTTTATAAAATTAAAAGGTTCACTCCATAGCCCCCATCAGTTTGCCTCTAGATAGAGATATACAATTTTATATTGATATATTTTCTGGTATAACTCTAATATCCAAGACTCCATATAGGATGGCACTTAAGGAGCTTCAAGAGTTAAAAGTATAGCTTTGAGAGCTAGTGGACAAGGGATTTATCTATCCTTTTTGTGTTTTCGTGGGGAGCACCTATTTTTTTTATGAAGAAGAAGGATGATATGATGTGTATGTGTATTGATTATAAAGAGCTAAATAAGGGTTTTATTAAGAATAAGTATCCTCTGTCAATGATTAATGATTTCTTTGATCAGCTTTCTAAATACTTTGTATTTTTTATGATTGACCTGAGATCTATATACTATCAAGTAGAAGTAAGAGAAGTAGATGCGATGAAGATAGCATTTAACACTTGGTATGGAGACTATGAGTACTTAGTCATGCCTTTTAAGGTAACTACAATAGCAATTTTCATTAATCTAATAAACAGGGTATTCTAAGAATATCTAGATCAATTTGTGATCATTTTTATAGATGATTTTTTTATTTACTTTGGTTCTGAGGAGGATTATTTTGGATACTCTGAGGCATCAACTATATGTAAAATTCTCCAAGTATGAGATTTGGCTAAAAAGCATTTATTTTTTGGGGCATGTGATCAGTAGTACATATATATTTATATATCCCTAAAAGGTTTAGACTATTACTGATTAGTAAAGGCCTAGTACTATATCCAAGGTACGTAGCTATTCAGGTATAGCCAGTTATTATAGAAAGTTTGTGAAAGGATTCTCTCAAAATTTTACCCCTTTAATAAGATTGACTCTGATTTTAGTAGCTTTCATATGGACATCTAATTGTGAGGCTAGTTTTTTGAAGCTAAAGGATTATTTGACTTCTACTCTGATTCTGACTCCTCCATTTAACAAGAAAGGATTTCAAGTATTTAGTGATGTTTCACTAAAATGATCGGGATATGTCCTAATGCAGCATGAAAAATTTATAGCTTATGGCAATTGAAGCTATATGAAAAAAACTATCTAACACATAATTTGGAGCTTGCTTCTATTGTGTTTGCTTTGAAAAATAGGAGATATTATTTATACAGAGTTAGGTGTGAGATATTTATTGATCATCAGAGTTTGAAGTATATATTCACTTAAAAGGATTTGCATTTGAGGCAAAGAAATGGCTTAAGTAGGTTAAAGATTTTAATTTGACTAATTAATATCATTTTAGTAAGGTGAACATGGTAGTAGATGCTCTAAACAAAAGGTCTTCTGGACTATCAGATATTTAGCTTACCTTCGATAATTTTTATATTCAAGAAATGGAGAGACTTTAGTTAGAAGTGATTACTCTTATTGATTATAATTTTGATATTATGGCTCAAATGACTATGCAACTATCTCTACAAGAAAAGATTCAGGAATTTCAAATGTCAGATATAAAATATTTTAAACTCACTAATCAAATCAAGTCTAGTAAGTAATTTGAATAATGAATATTTGATTCTAGAGTTATTTTCTATAAGAACAGATTATGGGTTCTTAGTTCTAGAGATCTGAGGTTCATTATTTTGTATAAGGCTCTTTATTCTGGCTATACTATTAATTTAGGAAGAATTAAAAAGTATAGAGACCTAAAAGATATATTCTAATAGTCTGAATTAAAAAAAAATGTAATAACTTTTGTTTCAAATTTGAAGCTTATTAATTAGTAAAAGTAGAACATCATTGATTAGGAGATTTTTTTGCAACCGTTGCCTATTCTAGAGTGGAAATGGGAAGAATTACCTATAGATTTTGCTATAAGGTTTTCTAGGTTGAGATAAGGGCATGATGCCATCTAGGTTATGGTAGACCATTTGAAGAAGTATGTTTATTTTGTTATGATCTGATAGTCTGATTTGATGGACTGATTTGCTTAGATATATGTGCATGCAATTATTCGATTCCATGGAATTTTGAAGGTGAATATTTTTAACAGAGATAATAGGTTCACCTTTAGACTATGGAGGGGCATTCAATAGAGTATAGGTACTAAGATACGTTTTAGTATAACTTTTTATCTATAGAGTAACAGACTGACTAAGAGGACCATTCAAGTACTGAAAGATCTTTTGAGATTATGTATTTTGAAATTTAACGGTAGTTGGGGGAATCATATCTCTTTGATTGAGTTTCCCTACAAAAATAACTTTCACTTCAGTATAGGTATGGCCCCTTACGAAGCTTTGTACAGTAGGTAATATAGAATCTTATTATCTTAGACAAAGACGGGTGAAAGGAATTTGATGGGGCCAACATTAGTTGTGAAGCTACTAAAAATATTTATTTGATTAGGGATAGATCCAAAGCTGTACAAGATAGGTAGAAACAATATTATTATGCTAGGCACCAAACAATAGAGTTTTAAGTGGGAGACTTTATATATGTGAAAATCAAGCTGATGAAAGGCATCAATAGGTTTAGGAAAGGGAAGTTTAGTTTAAGGCATATTAGACCATTTGAAGTGACAAAAAGGATTAGGAAGTCTACCTATAGACTATAGTTTCTAGAACACATGTTTGATATTCATAATGTATTCTATGTGTCACTTATGAGGAAATGAGTATCCAATTCTGAAAACCAAATATTTACAAAAGAAGTTAAGGTACATCCAAATTTGATCTACAAAGAGAAACAAGAGAGGATTCAAGCTTATGATGTTAGAGGATTAAGGAATAAATAGATTTTAATGATTAAAGTCAAGTGAAAGAATAAAATGGAAAGAGAGGCTACTTGGGAGAAGGAATATAAGATAAGACATTTATATCTTGACCTATTTTGGTAATTTGGGTTCTAAATTTTCAAAGATGATATTTTTCTGAGGAGGGGAGAGTCGTAACACCTATAAAATTAGTATATGGTTCTACCTATTTTGACTAACTTAATTAGAGGTGATCCACTAAATTTATGCATTTAGAATCTTTTGTATATGTCTGAGTATGTTTTATGTGCATGTGACAGTCGTTATGTATTTTAAATCGAGTCCTGGGGGTTTGTTTGCATATTCTAAAAATAAAAAATTTTCCCTCTAGGGCACTATGGCGCCAAGGTAAGCAATGTTGCGGCACTAGGGTAGGCGGTGTTATGACAATGAGCTCTCTAAAATTTTGGTAATTAATTCATGCCACGATGTTGTGGGCTCCCAAAGGGAGCACTGTGTCACTCACAAGGTTTGGTGTCATGGCGCTCGGCCTAATATTTTCTATTAAAAATATCATTTTTCACTATTCTACTCACTCCATTTCTCCTTAGGGTGGTTGGCTAGAGAGAGAAAGTTTGTTTCGAGCCACTTCAAGTCTTTTTTTAGCTGTCAACCCAGTTCCAAAAATTGTCTAGCTCTAGGTGGGTGGCATTATGCCTATCCTAGTTTTCAAAAATATAAATTTTTTTAGAGTTTTTAGATTTAATTTATATTTTTGCAATTTAAAAATGAGGATTATTTTATACCTTCAAAACTTTTATCATATAACTTTTTATATGCTATAGAGAAAGATTATGAACATTTTAGTATTTTCTAAAAAATTTATATCAGAGATTTTTTGAATTACACTATTTTAATTGATTAACTCAAAAAAATAAATATTGTAATACAATCAAAATTTTTAAATAGTGTTCTAAATAATATCTAATAATTTGATTATATTTTGAAATAGTGAATTTCTATATAGTAATGTATTCTATTGCCTACCATTAATGCATTTTAGTAATTTCTAAAATAATTTTATTTGCATTTCTCTTACTACAATGTAATAAATTATGTGGTTATTTAATTTAATTGTGTGATTTGAGGAGTTCTGGCTTGGATGAAGTTTTGTTATGGTGTTAAATGCATATTCTAGTTCCAAGGGCAAATACTGGTGCTATATGCACACTCTATTCTATTCCTGGACATTGTGAGTCATAAGGGTTAGAATGCTACGAATTATATATGTTGGGGGTCATAAGGATCAGAATTCTTTGAATTCTATCTGATGGGAAGCATAAGGGTCAAAATTCTTTAAATTTTGTCTGATATGAAGTGCTTGTTATTAATTTTCCCAGCATTTTATTGTAATTCCTAATAACTATAATTACTATTTTTCTTAGCATAGTGATTTATTATTTTACTTTTAACACTTAAGTAAATACTTAATAGTGAATTCATTTAAAAATTTAAATTGATAAATTTAGAATGCTGAGTTGTGTTAACTCACAGTTATTCTGCCTTTTGTTTTTGGGGTCTATGAAGAGAAAAGAGACTATTGAGTAGTAGTTTTTAGGATTCGATCTGAATCTATACAAGTAATTCTTTTTAAATTTTTTTATACAGTCATGGCTAATCATTTAATCTACTTTATTCTATATTACAATGAGTAGCCATATATTATAATGTAATTATTGTGCATACATCTAATGATAAATAAAAGAAATTTTATAGATGAGTTATTTTCAGACCCATCTTGGGTGAAAAATCTTAATAATTTCTAAAACTCAAATCTTGGGGTTGGCCTATTGCAAACTAATACGATAGGACCAGACCCATTTATGGGTCTTATTGGGTTGTGTTGTGACAAACCATGGGGCCTTATCTAGTTGAAATAAGTCCACACATGTTTTTTGTTAGTTACGAAGGATGCCCTTTCGCAGGGGAAGGCATTGGCACAATACATCAAATATAAATTGTATAAAGCACATTACATATTTGGAGTTGGAAGAATCTAATGACCCAAGAGCTATTCTCAAGAGAACGTTAGCTTGTTCTTTTGGTTAGTTAGACCGTAGTTGGGCAACAATAGTCGGAGGGATCATAGTCGGGCGATTGAGATCAAATGGACCATAGTTGCATGACATAGGTTGGAGGGATCATAGTTCGATGATAGTGTGTCATACCCCAAAATCTATACTGGAAGAATTGAATCTATCTTACTTTCTTTTCTTTAATCCAAAATTTCACATTTCATATAAATAGTAGAAAGAACATGATTGTATTTTTATTCATTAATATGTATAAATATTATAAACAAAAAAATATCATATATATAATAGTCGTGATATAAAAGATTAGTTGCATCACTATAAATACATCATGATTATAAAATAAATTATAGGTACCAAAAAAGAAAACTAAATATATTGTCTGGGGTCTCACATCACATGTTCCTTATCCTTTCTTGAAAATATGTAATACCACATAACGAGCATAAAAGCTCAACTGTAATTAAAATCTTATAACTGAAATCAATATAGTAAAATTATAAGTAATATGCTTTAAATCATATAAAGCAATCTATGCATCAATATATATACTAATTATCTATACCAATTAATCAGTTTATAACACATCACATCTTAGTATATTATATTATGAGTCACAGTATCAGTAAATAGTAATAGTGTTAGGTATAATATTAGTAACAATATTAATATTCTTAGTGTCAGCCATAGTAACACTAACAATAATCACTAATCAGTAACAATAGTCAGTAATTAATATTCTATCAGACATTCAGATGAGGGTATCCTGATGTTGATCTTACTCTTATCCTTATGACTCATGGTCAATCACCCCTTATGACTCCCAATTATTGAACTCCTTGTAAGGGGCAATTGATCGAGAGTCATAAGGGCAGGAGTATGATTAAGATCAAGATTCCCTCATTGAACATCTGATAGAATACTGATTATTAATTATTATTACTAATTAGTGATTATAATTACTATTGTGACTTACACTAAGAATATAAATACTGATACTATTATTGATAATATAATGAACACTGATACTATTTATGGATATTATGACTGATAATATAATAGACTAAGATGTGATGTGAAATAAACTGATACAAATAATTAGTATAGATATTGATGCATATATTTCCTTATATGATTAATATATTGCTTCCCTTTTTATTACATTTATTTCAATTATAAGATTATAGTTACTGTTAGGCTTTTATGCTCATTACATAGTTTTACATATTTTTTAGAAAATAGCAAAGACCCTGCAATGTGAGACTCCAGACATCATGTTTAATTTTCTTTTTTGGCACCTATAATTCATTTTGTAGTCATGGTGTATTTCTAGTTATGTAGTTATCTTTTGTATCATGACTATATATATATATATATATATATATATATATATATATATATATATATATATATATATATATATATATATATGATATTTTGAGTTTGTAATATTTATACATATTGATGAATTAAATGCAATTATTTTTCTTTATATTATTCATATGAAATGTGAAATCTTTGTATTAAAAAAAAGAAACTAAGATAGATCCAATTTTTCCAATATAGATTCTGGGGCGTGACATGATGGTTGTAAGGACCATAGCCAATCATGAAGGTTAGAAGGATTGTAGTCAGGCGATAGAGGTTAGAGGGGCCGTAATGGGGTGACACTGGTCGAAGGGACCATAGTCTAGCGACGGTGGCTAGAGAGACTGTAATTGAGTGACAGTGGCTGGAAGGACTGTAGTCGAGACATAGAGGCTGGAAAGATCATATTTGGGAGACGGAGGTCAGAGAGATTGTAGTCATGTGATAGTAATTTAAGGACTGTAATTGGCGAGTGATGGAGCTCAGAAAGACTATAGTAAAATGACAAAGGTCGAAGGATCATAGTCGAGTGATGATGGTTAGAGAGATTGTAGTTGGGAAACTGAGATTGGCTGAGGTCAGAAGGACCATAATAGGGTGACTAAGGTCAGTGATATCGTTGTCCAGCCAATGGAGGTTGAAGGGACCATACGTGGGGGTCCACAGAGATCAGAAGGACCTAGTTGGCTAGCAATAAAGGTTGGAAGGACTATAGTTGGTTGACAATAGTTGAAGGACCATATTCAAGCGAAGGTGGTCTAAAGAGCATAGTTGGCAGGCAACTAAGGTTAGAAGAACCATAATCGACAGGCGGTGGAGGTTGGTGGGATAATATTCAAACGACGGAGGTCCGTGAGATTGTAGTAGTCGGGCAACAGGGGTCCATGGGATTATATTAGTCGGGCAACAAAGGTCGAATGGAGACCGAGGACATCTGTCGATGGTCGGTCGATGAAAGTCTGATGGTGGGGACCAAAAGATGAGGGTTTGTCGGTGATGGTGCCTGAGTGGAGCTGTGGGATTCTTCAACCCTTATAGCGCTCTTGAATCTCTTGGCCTACGTCCTCTGCCTCGCCTTTATGTGATGAGTAAGGGCCTGTTTATAGATTTGTGGGAGTGACAAATCCCGTAAATATGAAGAAGATCCAAAGCAAATTTAGAGTACTCCCTAGGATGGCCCATATTGATTCCTTTGATCATGGAGCATTTATTTAACATTTAAGTGCCTTAATGATGCTGGAATTAAGCAATTTTGGGGTTGTTTAATTCGTCTTATCGAATCGCTGGATTTGATTGTAAGCATACTATATTTGAATATCATTTGGTAATCAAATTAATGCCATGAAGCTTTCTCATATGCTTCAAGCTACTGATTTAGGCTCATTTGGACTCGAATTGGATCGATTTTGGTTTCGTTGGATTTGTCTCATTTAGTTTGACTATACGTGTGTTGAAATTGAAGCTTGGATGATCCCAAATTTATTTTCAGAAGTTTTAAACTTGAATTATCTCGAGATTCATGCTCGATTAAAATTATTTTGATGATGTATCAAATATATATATATTTTAAAGATTTTATTATCAATTAACCAACAAGCCTCTCTTGAATTCAAACCCACGCCACACGCCTTGGCGAGGAGGCCCGCTACTGCAGCACAACAAAACATTTGCGTGATGTTATATAAAATATTTATTTAACAGAATTTATGCGAGATCATCAACTTTAAATAACACAAATTATTTTTGAATTTTCTTATGAAAATGAAAAACAAATTTGTGTTTTCTTAAATAACGTAATTTTTTTTTTGTTTTCTTAAGAAAACGTAAAAATATTACGTTTACATAATAAAATAATGAAAATGCAAAATATTTGTGGAGTTTTTCAAAAAATGTGCAAATATTTAAGCATTTTTTACTTCTTTTAAAATTTTCTCCTAAGTATATTTTGTTACTTATATAATTTTCTATGACGTTTCTTTTTTTTAATTTATTATTATATATAATCATATTTATATAGTGATTTGATATATTTTTATTAATATAAATATAGTTTCAATAAAATTTCATAATATAATCCAAAAATTTTAAAATTTATAGTTATAAATATCTATTAAAATTTTTGATAATATCTTTAAATTAATCATTTTTTATTCTTTCTAAAAAAATTTTCGACCACGTTGCTCAGTTAATGTGCTATACATTTGAATGGCACCATCTATAATTTATAATTTATAATTTATTTATAACTAGATAAATTAACGAGTTGAACCTAAAAAATAAATTTCAATTAATTTATTTAATTATTTAATTTAAATTATATTTCAACCCGCTCCTATTTATTTGCAAAATAAAAAATAATTCCAGCATTAAATTTGGAGCTAAATATAAGGGATGTTTAATTTATAAGAGTAGGTGTGCATATAATATTTAAATATTTATATTTGTTTATATAATATTATAATTATTAAATGGAATAAAATTGTTAGAATAAGTTTTATAAGCAATTTTTTTGCATATATTTAAATAACAAAGACAATAGATTCTTATAAAAATAAACATAAAATTTTAGATATTAAAAATGCAAATATTAAGAAATTTAATGGTCCCCTTAAAATTAATATATACTTTAAATGCAAAATGTCAATTATATATTTGCAAATAAGACCTCTAAAATCCTCTATTATCACCAATGTAGCTATCTCACTCATTAAATTTTGTTATGTAAGGTGATGTGACATTTTGTCCTTATCTCTCTATTATTTTTTGAATTCTCTTTCATCTTTTATTTATTGGGTAACACTTACCCCCACACTTTAATAAATTTAAATTGTTGCATATGCATTTATTTGCTTTTTAGCACATTTATTGGGTTGTTTCACATGTTAAGTACTATGTTGAGTAAATTATATTACATGTGCTTAATCATGTAATAACAATAGTTGTATCACTTTATTATAATTGTGTGAAAATTTGCATTATTAAATACCTTTAGTGTTAGATGATATTAAATTACTTAAAATGTATATGATTGAATTAATCATTCTATTATATTTATTTGTTATACATTCACACTTATAACTTTTGCTTTATATTTATACACAATTGATCACTAATTAATGTTGTTACATTTGACATTTATTTCATTTTATTATAGATTTAAGAGAACTATTCATACAACTAAATATTAGAAAAAATAAGGTTTAAGTCAAGCTGATCTTGCTCAAGATAGATCAACTTGATCTAATCGATCTCAGAACAAATGAAACTAGCCACATCTACAAATAAACTCACCCCAAACAAGTGACTGAGACATATGAACTCATCCCAAACAGGCGAATATAGCCTATCAAGTCAGCCCTAGCAACTAATAAAGTGGATGGCATCATATGGCAAATGATTGATCATCAGCTATTTGACCACCATGCAAATTAAGAAAGTGATTTTTTATTAACTCAATGAATGACATTTTAAATTCGGACATGCTAATTAAGCTACATTACTTTTGTATTTTTTCAGCATAATTAATTATCCAACCATTTTTTGTAAAGCTCAAGCATATTTTACTAAAATTTAGAGCTTATTACTCTGGAATTTTCTTTTTATATCTATTTCTCTACTCTCTTTTCACTTAATATTCTTAGTATATTTTGGCATGATTTATAGACATTTATGAATTCAACATCTTAAAAGATACAGTGAACCTAGAGCATGCCACAAACTTGAAGAAGAGTACATGAAGCACAACATTAACATAATGACTGAAAAGAATTCATGAAATGTAGGACAACCAAGAATTTGTTACTATAAGATAACTTACTGAATTTGAAGTGAGAATAATAAGAATGATCTCGAGAGCTCTAGAGTGAATTTTGAGGACCACCCTAGGATAAAGTTACTAGCAAGATCCTCTCATTCTCTTTTAAGAGAAGAAGACTCTTTGGGGGCTATAATATTAACCTCTACTCTAGTGGCTGATGAAACATATTACCTAGATAGTGAAGAATTGACCTTGAATCTTCCTCAAGAAGAAAGATGGGTTAAGAAGAGGAAATCATTGCTAAAAAAATGCTTTCTCAAGGAAGATTTCTAAGTCGAAGCCTCTAACAAACTTCAAGATTTCTCACTTGGATTAGTACAAGGGGAAGATGGATCCAACCGACCATGTCATATATTTTGAGTTGGCCATCTTATTGACTTGAATTGGTGACACATGGGAGGGTAGTTTGTTATTTACTACTTTCAATGAATTGCCTTTGTGGAATTCCATGCACCTTTTGGTCACGATGATCGCTTCATTAATTGAGTTCAAGATATTGTTCATCACTAAGTTTGTTATCATGTAAAGGTCTCCAATGAATTCACAAGCTTTATAAGAATGATGTAGGAATTGGGTGATTATTTGAGGAGCTCCATAATACCCAATTTTGGAAAGAGAAGCTACATGTGAAAGATATAGAGTCAGGTATCGTCAAAATTGCTATAACATAGGTCTGTGGGAGGGAACTTTAGATATGCACTTGGCTTGCAATAATCAAGGGGACTTTAGATAGGTTGTTAGAACTCGACAATAGTTATATCAATGCAGAAGAGTATAATACTAAGTCAAGTGAAACTGCAGTAGTGAGGAGAAAAGAGAAAATATATCTAGAAGGGAAATTTGATAATTTTTTAGGGACTAGAGAAGTTTCTTTAGGATTCATAGGCTGAAGGGAGATTTTAAAATGAAGGAAAAGCAAATGTACATAATTAGGAAACTTATCCTTTTTGTGGAGTGAGTACAAAATGAAGAGTGGCAAGATACTGACCATAATAAAAGGTTGCTGCCACCTCAAATTTGCTAACGACCAATTATGACTATGTTGTGAGTTTATATGGCCATGCTTATTAATGCCATTTGAAACAAAGAAAATTTATCAAGATTATTACTGATGAGAGTAGGGCACCTTTGTGATTAGTCAAAGTATTATGCTTATTACCATTATCACATTTATGATACTGAGACGTTCCATACAAGTCAACTCAATTTAGTTAATCTTAGTTCAAAAGAAACTCACAAAATCTATAAATAAACTCACCTTAAGCAGATAACTATCACCAATGAACACGTTTTGAGTAGGTGAGTGTAACCTATCAAGTTGGTTCTCATAACTACTTTCCTTCATATGAAAAACTATTGATTGTCTATTTGTCCACTTCTGCATTCCAAGCAAGCAACTTCTCATTAGCTTGGTGGGTGACTTCTTAAAGTCATTTATTCTAATTAGGCTAAATGACTTTTATACGTCTTTCTTATTTTATATATATCTATGTATGTAGCCAATTTTATAATACTTAAATCCCAAACTAAATTATAAATAGGTGGGTCAAGAAATGAGCTTAATTTATACAATTTTCAATACTCAAACTTATTTTATAGAAATCTCAAACTTTATTACTCTAGAATTATTTTTCTCACCTTTTTTTTGTTCTATTTTCGCTCAATATTCTCTTTATAATTTAATGTGATTCAAAGATATTTCAAAATCCAATATTAATCCTTTTGAGAAGAATATTTTATGTTACACTTATAATTTACTCACTAATGCATTAGCATCCGTACACATCTTGCACATGTAAGCATGCAAGATTAATTTTTTTATTTAATTTCATATTTTGATTGTGATATTTTATATTAGTAGTGTTGCGTGCTAACAAATTTGAGTCAGTAGAGTGTATTTTATGTCTTAGCGCTATACAAAAATTCAGCATGCACAAATATAAAAGTAGTAAGAACCAAAAAAATTTTATGTGAAAAACTTAAAAAGAAAAAAAGTCATGGGGCCCATCCTAGTTAAAAAATCCACTATAGAGTATGTGATACAAGAATCCTCCCTTTTCTCACAGGCTAAAGAAGAGGGGATTATTTGATAACAAATGTCTAATTTTTTAAAGAGAAATTACAAAAATTAAGTGCCCACAAATAGATAGTTAACACCCAATAATATGGCTTAATTTTCTCAATAAAGATTATAGAATGTAGATATCCATATGAAGATAACTATACCCAACAGCAGGGTTAAATCTTATTAGTATTTTAGAGATGGTGACAATCTTTGATGTTGATCGTTGGCAACAATGGTGGTTTTTGATGACAATAGCTCATGGTGGTTGTCAACAGTGATCGCTGGAAAATACAAGAGGGCTCTCTCTAGTTTTCGCTATTTTTCCCCCCTTATGTGAAGAATGAGGCTTTATTTATAAGTTTTTTTGGATGAGCATTTTGCTAATTTGAACCTTAGTCTAAAACACTCCATACGGCTCATATTAATTCTCTTAATCATGAAGTGTTTATTTAACATTTAAGTACCTTAATGATGTTAAAATTAAGTGATCTTTGGCTTATTGATTTTTTCTTGTTGAGCAGCTCGATTTAACTATAAGCATGTCTAATTTGGATATCATTTGGCCATCCAATTAATATTTGAAGTTTTTAATTATACTTCAAGTGCTTGATTTAGGCTCCTTTAGGCTAAGGTTGAACCACTTTTGGTATCATTGGGTTCGTCTCATTGAGGCATTCAGATCGACTATAAGTTTGTTGAAATTGGAGTTCATATGGTCTTGAATTTCATTACAATAGCTTTCAAGTCAATTTTTTTTCCTAGAGATTTGTGCTGATCTTGCCAATTTTTTATAGACATATCAGTTGCCCTCTATTTTTGAACGTGGAAGCTTATTACATAAAAAAATATATTTTATATTTTTTTACAAATCCTGATTTTTGTACTTACTTTTTTTATTTTTAAAATATTTTTTCACATTATTATTAATTTTTCATCATTTTTTTATTTTCTCTCTTTTATTTTATTTTTAAATATTTCTATTTTTTAAGAAATGTTTTCTCTTTTACTTTTTTTTTTAAGATTTTTTTTTTGAGAAATTTTTTTGAGATAATTTTTAAGTGAAGCTTTTTTTAGAGAAAAAAATTTATATGTATTTTTTAAAAGATTTTTCTTTTTATTTATTTATTTTTTATACTTCCATTATTTTCACCCCTTTAACTTCCATCTCTTTAAAATATTCCACTTATTTAACATCTTCCACCTTTTTAACTTCTATAACTCATTCTTTAATTTTTGTAACTCTTATTTTAATATTTGTAACTCATTCTCTTTAATTTGCAACTCTCTTTCTTAAAGTCATATAACTCTCTTCCTTAAAGCCACATAATTCTTTCATTTAAAATTATGTAATACTTCTCCCCTCTTTTCAAGTATAAATATCCTTTCATGGGATGAAGAGTTTGCACCACTTCTCTTCTTCAATCTTCTCTCAAGTCTTGTCTCATTTTCTTCTCCATTTCTTCTTACAAGAGAGGCATTCCACTATCATGAATATGCAACATCCCCTTTCAAGCTCTAGTGCCCTTATGTAGAGAACAAGTTGTTGTTGCCCATTTTTCTTCTCCATTTCTTCTCATAAGAGAGACATTTCACTAGTTTAAATAAGTGATATCCCTTTTTAAGCTCCAGTGCCCCTCTCTGTAGAGAATGAATTGCTCATACCCCCTTTCTCCTTTATTTATTCTCACAAGAGAGGCATTCTACTATCTTCAATAGGCCGTATATCTTTTCAAGCTCCAGTGCCCCTCTCTATAGAGAACAAATTTCTTTTACCCCCTTTCTTTTCCATTTTTTCTCACAAGAGAGGCATTCCATTACTATGAATCGGTGGTATCCTCTTTCAAGCTCCAATACTCCTCTCTATAGAGAACTAGTGGCTGTTGTCCCCTTTCTTCTCCATTTCTTCTCATAAGAGAGGCATTTCACTATCTTAAATATGTGACATCTCTTTTGAAGCTTTAGTGCCACTCTCTATAGAGATTGAGTTGCCCTTGCCCCCTTTTTTCTCTTTTTTTTTTTAAAGAGGCATTCCACTATCTTGAATAGGTGGTATCCCCTTTCTAGCTCTAGTGTCCCTCTCTATAGAGAATGAGTTTCTCTTTTCCTCCTCTTCTCCACTTTTTCTCTCAAAAGAGTCATTCCATTCCACTATCTCGCATAGGCAGTGTTCCCTTTCATGCTCAAGTTCCCCTCTTTGCAGAGAAAGAATTGCTATTGACCCCCTTCTCTTCTCCACTTTTTCTCTCAAAATAGGCATTTTATTATCTTGAATAGGCAGTGTCCCCTTTCAAGCTCTAGTGCCCCTCTTTGTAGAGAACGAGTTGCCCTTACCCCCTTCTCTTCTCAACTTCTCCTTTTAAAGAGGCATTCCACCATCTTGAATATGTGGTATCTCCTTTTAAGCTCCAATTCCCCTCTCTATAAACAACGAGTTACTCTTTATGCAAAGTTATGAGTAATACTTTGAATCTCTATCTTAACGGTAGAGCTTTGGTCTTTATCTTTAAAGGAAGTTGATTGACAATTTTTTGAGAAACTTTTCAATATATTTTTGAAGCTCCAATTTTTCTCTAGATGGAAAAGGTAATTATTATGAAAAATTATTACAATATTAGATGAAAAAATGATATTATTGAAAATACTTTTAACTCATTCAGATTTATCTTCAGCTCTTTGTATTAATCTTTTGAATAAAAAAGATCATATATTTGAATTAGATGTGAAATTTTAAAATTTATTATATTAACATCATGTAAATCCAGTAACATTATATATAGCTTTGAGAAATTTATATGAGCTTGATTGATATTTGCTTTCAATTTATTTGAAGTAATGAATGCTCAATCTTTATATAAAAATAATTTCAATTTGTGAACTTCTATCCGATAAGAAACTAAGTCCTTTATGCATGCTTCTTTAAGATATCTTTTTAGATATTTCCCCTCAGTTAGAGTAACTAGATTAGAAAAATTTATTTCTTATGCAGCTTTAGCCTTCTAAGATTTTTGATGAATTGAAGAAATATATATCTTCTGAGGCTTTTAACCTTTTGAGATTTTATGTATCTATATCTTTTGAGACTTTTAGTCATTTAAGATTTTTGGTTTACTTGTACATTTTAAGATGTATGCCTTCTGAGATTTTTAAGTAATTATACTTCTTATGAGGCTTATGCCGTCTAAAATTGTAAGTGTATATAACTTTTAAGGCTTTTAACTTTCAAGATTTTACATACACGTGTTTCTTCCGAGGCATTTACCTTTAAAGTTTTTTGGATAATCCTAAACCTTCTATGATTTTTTAATGAGTGGAGACCCTATCTGTAACACATGGAAAGCCAATGTGTCGTTCAACCCATTCTGACCCAACAAGATTTAAGGTAATCCATTAAATTTCAAGATTTGAACCCTTTTGCATATGTCTGAGAATATTCTATGTGCATGTTAGTGTTTATATATGTATTCTAAAATGGGTCTCAGGGGTCTTTTTGTATGTTTAAAAAATTTTCAAATTTTCTCTTAGGGTGTCACAATGCTGGTGTTGGTGGTGCTTCGACTCTAAGCTCTCTAAAATTTAAAAAAAAAAATTAGTGTGGTGACGCGGAGGGTGGCGCTACGACACTGTGAGCTCCACAAGGAGCCCCGAGGCTAGGAAAATTTTTTATATTAAAAATAGCAATTTCCACTATTTGATTCATTCCATTTCTCCTACGGTGGCTAGCTAATGAAAGAGAGAGATTTTTAGAGAGAGAAAGTTAGATTTTGATAACTTCGGGTCATTTTTAACTGGAGATCTAGTTTTAAAAGTTGCTTAGATTGAAGTATGTGATATTTTACCTATCTTAGTTTTCAAAAATACAAAAAGTTTTTAAAATTTTTTTGATTAAATTTATAATTCTATTAGTGATAAATGGGAATAACTTATTATCTACAAAACTTTTACCGTATAATTTTTTGTATGTTATAGAGATAAAAATTTTAAATATTTAGATATTTTTCTGGAAATTTTATATCATGGATTTTGGGAAATTTTCTATTTTAATTAATTAAAAAAATAATCTCGACTCTCAAAAATAATGTTATAGTATAACTAAAACCTTTAAATAGTGTTATGAATAATATTTGATAATTTGGTTATATTCTGAAATAGTAAATTTCTGCACGGTATTGTATTTTATTGTCTTTCATTAAGACATTTTGGTAATTTCTAAAATAAGATTATTTAAATTCTTATTACTGCACTGTAAAGAATTATATGTTTATCTGATTGGGTTATATGATTTTGAAAAGTTTAAGTGTGGATAGATAAAATTTAATTCTAGTCCTAAATGCATATTCTGGTGCCAAGGGCATATTTTTGTGTTATATGCACACTTTGTTTTGAATTTTGTTTATTTGGAGGCATAAGGGTCAGAATTCTCTGAATTAAATCTATTGGGATGCATAAGGGTCATAATTCTCTAAATTCTGTCTGTTGGGAGGCATAAGGATCAAAATTCTCTAAATTCTGTTTGATATGAAGTGTTTATTTATTCATTTCCCAACACTATTATTTAAATTTTTTACAAATGTAATTACTATTTTGTTTAGCATAATAATTTATTATATTACTTTTAGCGCTCAATTAATGTTTATTAATATATTCATTAGAAAATTTAGATTAGCAAATGTTGTGCTAACTCACAATTATTTTATCTTCTTTTTTTAGGATCCGAGAGGGAGAAAGAGCTCATTGATTAATAATATCTGGATCAGATCTGAGTCTATATAAGAATTTCTTTCTTTTGACTTTTGATACAATCATGGCTAGTTATTATTCTATTTTATTCTATATTTTGGTCTCTAGCCATGTAGTATAGTGTAATAATTCTATATTCATTTTGTTGATAAAGTGAAAAGAGAATTTTGTAGATGAATTTATTTTCTATATACTGATAGTTATTAACAACTCTGTGGTCGGTTGTCTATTTTAAAATTAAAATTGGATAAAAATTTCTTAAAAACTTTCAAAACTTAGATCTTAGGATTTACTTGTTGCAAGCCAATATGATAAGACCTATCCAGTCTGTGAGTCTTAACGGGTTGGGTCGTGATAAGCATTTTTAGTATCAAAGTAATAGTTTTGGAAATTGATCATGAAATGGAGCAATAAAAAATGATCTATGAGTCTAATGAGGTGATTTTGGATCTATTTAGGCATTTATTCATATTTATTTTTATGTGCATATATGTCTAGTTGAGTATTTTATATGATTATGGATCTCTCATACCAAGATATGATAGACAGATAGAGTGCCAGTAAGGAAGCACCTATACATATTACTACTCCTATAGTCAATTTTAATATTATTTTATAAATTTGATAGTATATTAGCCTAGTTGATGGGTGAGGCACAAAGGTGTTGTTCTATCTAATGAGATAGATCAACATCTATAGATATTGATAAGGTTTTAAACCTCTAAGATTTGAGGGAGACCTTAAGCCCATAGTAGTAAAGGATTGGTTAAGGAGACTAAAGAAAACTTTTGATGATATGTAGTGTCTTATGGAGAGGAAGGTACCATTAGTTATTTTATTTACTATATGGAGATAATAATACTGGTGGATGGGTTAGCAGAAGAAGAAGTTTTAAGAGAGACTGAAATCCTTGATTAGTTGGGAGGAACTTTCTGATGTATTTAAAGCCTGGTTCATACCACCTTCTACATATATCAGATATATGAGACTTTTTTGAGGTTAGTTTAGGGGATTAAGAACCTTTAATAATACAAGGTAGAGTGTACTAGTTTAGTCAGGTATGCTCCACAACTTGTTAACTCTCCTAAGAATTGCAACCGATATTTAAGGGGATTTTGAGATAGTTTGAGCTAGTCCTTAGCTCCATTTTATATTTTTAATTTTTTTGAGCTTATAGAGGGTGCCCATCTGATTGAGAATAATCTAGCAACTACTCAATAGAGATTGAATACTAGTAGAAAGAGATTTGGTGGTGAGACATCTAGTAGTAGCTATTCTGGGAAAAGTTATAGGTTTAGACCTATATGTTGCAACTCGAGCTCATGAGTTTATATTTTTGATGATAATAAATATTATGGCTCACATCTTTATATATCCTATTATTTTCTTCTATACTTATTTATGTGTATACTAACATTTCAAGAATATCATACACCATCTAATGAAGAATCAGAGCTCAAGATTGGGTAGAATAGGTTATGCTGTGAAGAGTCTGTAATATTCATTGATGTAATTTTTGATTTTTTGAGTTGAGTCCTATAAAGGTGTTTGTTAGCTTGGTGACCATGCACACACACACACTCAAGGGAGAGAGATCAAGTTAAAACTAGAAGTTTAATTTTTAAACTAATCATACTGGACAATTTCAATCGTCCGGGATGATCAGCTCATTGAACTAATCATACTAGACAATCCTTTATGATCATGGAAATTAGCTGCCAATAATAATTTATGCAAGATTTTAAGATTCAAATTTTGTTCTAATCGTCTAGGATGATATCCATTGTACTAGACGATCAATACAAATCATGCATATATTAATCTTATAACTAGGGGACTAATTATATTTAAATTATTTAATCAGATCATCCTGGATCTGTATATCATACTGGATGATGTTTGTTGACATATTTTATTATCCTAAATCATCCCAAACAAAATACCATAATTTATCTTTTAATCATCCAGGACGATCCCCAATATCGTATTGGACGATCGATATAAATTTGAACTGATCATCCTGGATATCCAGATATCGTCCAGGACTATCAAGTCAAATTTTACACATCATCCTGGATGATCCTTAGATCATACTAGATGATATTTAGCATCAAAATTGTGTTTTTAGGATTTTCTGAAGCCCTTTATTTAAGCACATCATCCTGGATGATCCTGCGATCGTCCTAGACGATCTTTGCTATCATATTTAATTTTCTAAGTTTTTTGGAGCCCTCTATTTATGCTTTCTCAAGGCACTTGGTAAGTGTTATTGGCAGCCATTAAGGCTTCATTTTCTGGAGAAAACTTGAAGAGAGAGCCTTGAAAGAGAGAGAGGAAAGGGTGGAGTTTGAGAGAGGGAAAAGATCCTTGGAGGGGGTTTCAAGGGAGTGTGGAGGGGGTTTCACATGGTTGCTCCGGCAAGCTTACACCTTAGTACAATCGGATTCAAGGTTTATCTTAAGAGAAGTTTTGGGAGGAAGAAGTTCTCTTTGGTGTCAAAGAACCAGGTTCTCTGCCTTCACTATGAGGGTGAAAAAGATTTCAGGTTCTCAACCGTACTAGGAGAGGTGAAAGAGATTTTGTAAGTGCTTCTCTGTCTAGCTGTGGGGGCTAAAGGAGTGTCACTAAAGGTTTAGTGCAATACCTGAAATGGGAGGTTTTGGGGAGTGGATGTAGGTCAAGTTGGACCGAACCACTATAAATCTGGTGTGTTCTTTCCTTTTATTATTTTTGCATTTTAATTTTTCACACTTTTATTTTACTGCGATTAACTACTTGGGTGAAATCTTTGATTTATCTTTTTATTATTGATTTAATTTGTTTCTGCTATAAGATAGAAAAGATTTTTCTTTTTGTTTAAAGAAGTTTTTAAATATCCAATTCACCCCCCTCTTGGTTAGCATAAGGACAAGTTCTATAGGGTTTAACACCCCTGAAAAACCTTTAAGTGATATCAGAGCGGGATTCATAAATGAAGTAATTGAAAACTTTTGAATTTTAATTAATGACTAATTTTGGAAATCGTAATATTGTAGAAGGATATTCAATCATCCGATAACCTTTATTTGAAAATATTTCTTTTAATTTTTAAAAAATGTGCATGTCTATTTTCTCAAAATCAATACATTATTTAATGTGGCATATGATTCAAACTGCTTATTCTATACCATCACATGTTATAGATGGAATTAAAATTGATATTTCTTTTTTTGAGTGAAGTAGAATAGAATAAGTCAATGCTCAATTAAATACTAAATATTTGAACTATTTTTTTCTGTGCTTTAAATTATGAAGATTATATGTTAGTATCCACATGCACTACTGGCAAGAAATTTTGGGATAAACTATGTATTATATATGAAGGTACTAGTGAAGTTAAGCAATCTAAGCTGAATATTCTAATACATAATTATGAACTTTTTTGTATGAAACCTTATGAGATGATCTTAGATATGTATACTAGGTTTACCCAAATTGTGATATTATTATATACTTTAGGTAAAGAATTTTCAAACTTTAAAAAGATCAATAAAATTTTATGTTGTCTACTTGATAAGTTTTATGCCAAAATTGTTGCTATTTGTGAATCAAAAAATTTGAATGAATATTCTATTGATAATCTGATTGGCTCATTTATTGCCTATGAGCAAACTGTGAGTCAAAGACTTGTGGATACAGGTAAAATGAAAGTGCTAAACATTGAAGACATGGATGAAATGAAAAATTAGCATCAATAATGAGTAAATTAGAAAGCCTACTAAAGCATAAGCATAAGCATCAACAAAAGTAGAATAAAGGTAAAAATGATAAGAATATTAAGATTTCTTCTGACATTATTTACTTTGGATGTAAGAAACTTGGGCATATAAAAAATTAATGCCCTAATTTGAAAACTCTTCCTGCAAAGGAAAAGGATAAAGCTAAGCAAATTATAAAAAAGGCAAGTAATGAAAAGCAAAAAATCTCTTGGGCATACCTAGCTTATGAATCATCAGATTAGGAGCAAAATGATGTTTAAAGCCTTGCTTATATGTTTATTTATTTTTGTTATTTTTGTGTGTGTGTCCATTTTTATTCATTGTATTTTTGTTTATTTTCTGTGTTTTCTTTGTATTTTATTTTTTAATTTTTATATTTTTTCTTTAGTCTCCATATTATTTGTGTAGTTTCTTTGATCAATACACATACATCACATTTTATTTTGTATGCGCTTTAGAAAATCAAATCATTTTTTAAAGATTATTTTTTCTAAAAATGAAAAATTTACCTTCTATTTTTCTTAAAATTTTGATGTAAGTTATGGTTGACTTCTCTAAAATCAATCAAATGAAGGAAACTCATGATTTTATCTCTCTATCTCATTTTTTTAATAAGCCTATTTCACTTTTGATTCAAAATATTCATTAAATTATAAATTAAAATTTAAAATTAAACTTTTTCATCTCCCTACATTTTTCTATCTCATAGGGATCTTTTGTAAGTTGTTGAATCCACTTCATTATTTTCTTAATTAGTTGTTTGTTTTTATCACTAGATTGGGTTTTCTTTAATTTTTAAAATGATAGAAAGGAAGCATATTTGTAAAAAAAAGAGGCATAAATGAGCCTAAAGCTGAAAAGATGCGCAATATTGTCAAAATAAAAAGATACGTAAAGTCTATTAAAAATTAAAAGATGCATAATGTCGCCAAAATAAAAAGATACATAAAGTGTATTAAAAATTAAAAGATGTGTAAAGTGTGCCAAAAACTAATAAAGAGGCATAAAATGAGCCCATAATAAGTTAGCTTACCTTTCTTATACGTCTTTTTTTAAATACCTTTCTTGTATTTCTTAAATTTTAAGAAAACTCTTATATCTATTGATATTTTTGATACTTGAGTTTAAAAATCATGACTTTTGATTCACCTTTTTGCATTAATCTTTTATTAAATATATTTCATGAAAGGAGTTTTGAAAAGATTTATTTTCTTCTTAAATTTATTCTTTGATATAGATATTTGCTTTAAAAAGTTTTTTTTGCTCTTAAGAAACCTTAGCTTAGATTAACAATTTCTGAATCTCTAACCTTTATGAGATTATGCGTGGTCAATACATGTCTTACTAAATTTTTAAATAAAATCAAGAGCTAACTTTCTTATTTCAAGAAAATTTTTGATATTTCATACTAATTCTTCTAAAGCATAACCTTCACCAGATCAAGGACTGTTAGATCTTTTTGTCTATTTTTTCTATTTTATTTTTTTTCAATGCTCCTCTTCTTTTTAATAATGCCAAAAGGGGAGAACGTACTTCTAAAGCATAACCTATTATATTTGTATTGTATTTGAATGTACTATTATTTTTTATTATATTTATTTAGTTTATTTTTTTATCTAGTTATTTATTTTATTTTATTTATTTTTATTTAAAAATAAAAGTTAAAAACATAAAAAATTGTGTTTTCCCCTATTTTTATTTTAGTGAGGGGGAGATTAGGAGTAAATACTTTTATTTTATAAACTTTACCAGTAATATTTGCCATCATAAAAAAAGGGGAGATTATTATGACTCGAGCTCATGAGTTTATATTTTTAATGATAACAAATATTATGGCTCACATCTTTATGTCTCATAGTATTTTTATTCTATACTTGTTTATGTGTATACTAATATTTCAGGAACACCATGCACCATCCAATGAAGAATCAGAGCTCAAGATAGGGTAAAATAGGTTATTCCTATAAAGAGTCTATAATATTCATTGATGAAATTTTTTATTTCTTGAGTTGAGTCATGTAAAGGTGTTTGCTAGTTTGGTGACCATGCACACACAAACTCAAGGGAGTGAGATCAATTCAAAATTAGAAGTTTAATTTTTTGAACTAATCATACTGGACGATGTTGATCGATCGGGATGATCAGCTCATTGAACTAATCATATTGAATGATTTCCATCATCCAGGATGATCCTTTATAATCATAGAAATTAGCTGCCAATGATAATTTAGGCAAGGTTTTAAGATTCAAATTTTATTCTAATCATCAAGGAAGATATCTATCATATTGGATGATCAATACAAATCATGCATAAATTGATCTTGTGATTAGGGGTCTAATTATGGTTAAATTATTCAATCAGATCATCTTGGATAATCTATATATCATACTAGATGATGTTTGCTAATATATTTAATTTTCTTAAATTGTCCCAAATGAAATACCATAATTTATCTTCTAATCATCCAGGATGATCCCCAATATCGTACTTGACAATCTGTACAAATTTGAACTGATCATCCTGGACTATCCAGATATCGTCCAAGCCTATCAGGTCAAATTCTACACATCATCCTAGATGATCCTTAGATCGTACTGGATGATATTTGGTGGCAGAATTGAGTTTATAGGGTTTTCTGAAGCCCTTTATTTAAGCACATCATCTTGGACGATCCTGTGATCATCCTGAAAGATCTTTGCCACCATAATTGATTTTATAGGGTTTTTTAAGCCTTCTATTTAAGCTTTCTCAAGGAACTTGATAAGTGTATTTGGCTACCATTGAGGCTTCATTTTTCTAGAGAAGGCTTGAAGATAGAGCCTTGAAAAGGAGAGAGAAAAAGGTGGAGTTTGAGAGAGGGAGAAGATCCTTTGAGGGGGTTTTAAGGGACCGTGGAGGGGGTTTCACACGGTTGCTATGGCAAGCTTGCACCTTAGTACCATCGGATTCATGGTTTATCTTAAGGGAAGTTTTAGAAAGAAGAAGATCTCTTTGGTGTCAAAGGACCAGGTTCACTTCCTTCACCAGGAAGGTGAAAAAAGAATCTAAGTTCTCTGCCTCACCAGGAGGGTGAAAAAGATTACAGGTTCTCTGCCGCACCGAGGGAGGTGAAAGAGATTTTGTAAGGGCTTCTCTGCCTAGCTGTGAGGGCTAAAGGAGAGTCACTAAATATTTAGTGCAATACCTAGAACAAAAGGTTCTAGGAAGTGGACGCAGGTCAGGTTGGACCGAACCACTATAAATTTGGTGTGTTCTTTCATTTTATTATTTTCACATTTTAATTTTTCACACTTTATTTTTATTGTGATTAACTACTTTGGTGAAATCTTTGATTTATCTTTTTATTATTGATTTAATTTATTTCTGCTATAAGATAAAAAAAGATTTTTCTTTTTGTTTAAAGAGGGTTTTAAATATCCAATTCACCCCCCCTTTTGGTTAGCCTAAGGACTAGTTCTATAGGGTTTAACACCCCTCACAAACTTTTATTGGAGAGTCTAGGAGAGGTGGACAGCATGTATCAGTGGAAGTTTTTGGTAGTGGCAGTGTGGTTAGTTCTGGTTATGTCAATGGATCACATGTGTGTTGCAGTTATGGAAAATGATATTTTGGTTAGTGTTATAAGGTGAAAAGATAGTGTTTTTAGTGTGGGCGAGTTGGACATATGGTAGTTGAGTGTCCACAAGTAGGACCTGACTGACATTCTAAGCCTTGATTTAAGAGTTTAATCTGATCTAGAGTGAGACCGAGGACTGTTCCACGTTGTCTATTTTTTGAGAGATCATCCAATATAAGGCAGTAGTTCTTATTTTTTGGCAGAGAGACTATCCTCAGGTCAGAGAGAGCCTAATGGTTCCATTATAATAGCTTTGATTTTGACACATATTGAAAGTTCGATAGGGATGTGAAGCCCTGATGAACTAGTCCCGAGGCTAACCAAGAGGGGGGGGTGAATTGGTTATTTAAAAATTTGAGAGCAACAGTAAAAAATCTTTTCGATAATTTGCAGCGAAAACAAGTAAAACACACAAACGAAAAGATCAAATACAGATTTCACCCAAGTAGTTAATCACAAAAAACTGAAGTGCAGAAAGTAATCAGAAAGAACACACCAAATTTTATAGTGGTTCGGTCAACTTGACCTAAGTCCACTCCCCGGAGCCTCCCCTCCGGGTATTGCACTAAACTAAAGTGACTCTCCTTCTGCTCCCACAGCAAGGCAGAGAAGCCTGTACAAAAACTCCTTTCCACCGACATGGTGAGGCAGAGAACCTAACCTCCTTTCCCTTTCTCCTGAAGCAGGCAGAGAATCTCGGACTCCTTTCGCTTCCTCCTGAAGCAGGTAGAGAACATGAACTCATTTCGCTTCCTCCTGAAGCGGGCAGAGAACCCGGATCTTCTTACCGACGATCCTCCCAAGAGACACCAACAAGATAAGAGACGACGAGCGGAGAAGATGACTCTGATCCTTACTTGGAGCAACCTTTGTGAATCCCTCACAAACTCCCCCTTACAAGATCCTCTCTCTCTCTCCAAAACTCTCTCTATCTAGGGTTTCTCGGGTAAGGAAAGTGGCAAAAGATTTTTCTTGTTGGAAGAAAAATATCTATTAAATGAGGGCTCTAAAATTGCCCTAAATCTCAACTGGTCGGCAAGAATCATCCTATATGATTAGTTCAAAATCACCTATTTCAGCTTGGATGATTTGGCTCTTCTGGACGATCAGTAGAAAAAGTTGATCAGATAGTCCCGTACGATTCTGCGATCGTTCGGGACGATTAGTGTAAATCCAGGAATTTCATCCAGAAGACTGCTCTGGTCGTCCATAGGAACTTGTGTTGGACGATCCAAAAATGACTTGATCGTCCAGGACGATACTTATATCGTCCTGTCTGATTAGAGCAAAAAGTGCCAAAATCATCCTGAGCACCGCTCTGGACGTATAGCTGAAAGACACTGAACGATCATGATCATCCCGGACGATGTGATCGTATTAATTAAATATTAATTACTTTTCTTGATCACTAGACTAATTTAGGCATGATTATACTGGATCGTCCAGGATGATATACATATCGTTCGAGACGATCAGATCAAATCTCTAAAAATAAAATTTTCCTAACTTGATCTAGCGGCTGAGAATTTCTAATTTGAGCATATCATCCTATACGATGTATTGATCGTCCTGGACGATCTGCTTAATCAGATACACTTAACTTGGTCACCTTAATTAGGGTTTCTTTTATCACTGGATCGTCCTGTATGATGTGAATATCATCTAGGACGATCTGAACAAAAATTAAACATAAACTCTAATTCACTCAAGCTCTCCTCCTGAGTGTGTGTGTGCAAGGTTACTTAGCTAGGGGATCAGTTACATTACAATTGACTCAAGAAAAATAAAAACCAGTACATTGGACCTGAATTAAAATACAGACTGACTCATTCTTTAACTGGCTTAAACTTATAATTGATCCTGTGTACCTGAAAGATTAGAAAGTCAACAAGAACCAGAGATGTTTGCTATCATCAAAATTATAGTCATTGAAACCAAATTTGTAATAATCTCCCCTTTTTGATGATGACAAACATTTGTTAAAAATTTCAAAAATAGGAATTTAACAATAGGTGAATAATACAAAATCACTGAACTAATCCAAAACGCAAGACTTACTACTCCCCCTTTTGACATCTCAAAAAGAGAAAGACAACATATAAAAATAATAAAACCCATATAATTCCAAAACCGCAAGACTTACTACTCCCCCTTTTTTTTTGATCAGCTCCAGTAAAAAGAATTTCTCCTAATTTTCAATTCAAAAGCCAATAAGAAGATGATTGACAATGTTGAAATCCAAAAAAAGTTGGAAAATTGACTTTCGTAACTCCCACCTCGGACACCTTATAGATACAAATCCTTTCAAAATAAAAATCTAATTCAGAAGAAAAGAAATTAGATTCGAAAAGAGATCCTTTCAAGCCTCATTCCAGAAAAATATCTGATATAATAGTATTACAAAGTAATAAATCAAAAATCAGGATTTTCACACTCAAGCTTTTAAAAATATTAAGTGGCGCACAGATTTTTCTAAGATATTTAACGATCTGAAAGGGAAGAAAGCTTGGTTGGGCTCATTTTGTGCCTCTTTTTAAATTAGTCTGGCGCTTTGCGCATCTTTTGATTTTTGATATACTTTGTGTATCTTTTAGTTTGACGATATTTTGCATCTTTTCAGCTTTGAGCTCATTTTGTGCCTCTTTTTCAATTTGTTTGGCGCACTGTGCATTTTTTTAAGCTTTCTCTCTCTTAAAATTATTAAAGAATCTCAGCTGTAAAGTTATCTTCCAGACATAAGAGACGCCAAAGCTTGCTCTCTACAATAAGGAAGAGTAATTCACAAAATAAAAACCATACATCGTATGATAAGTGCAATCACTTGGTTTAGAAAATCATAATAATGACTCAAGACTTTGAAAATACTATTCATATGAGGTAGATTACTGTAGGAAGATAAAATAAATCTCTATTTCAAAAATTAATATTTTAATTTTGAAGAAGATTTTTATCCAAAAGAAAATATTACACCAGTAAAGGAGTTAGAGAAAGAGAAACAATCATTAATATTTCTTCCCTTTAAAAGATCCAGTGGAATCAATCACTATTTACCAACTTCAAAATAAAAATAAGGTAAAACTCTCAGTTAGAAATCCAGTTTATTAGAAGTAGTGAGCAGTGATCGGATTTTGAAAAGCATAAAATAATAAATAAAAGAGATGAACCAGTAGATAAAAACTGGTAGGAAATCGCATCAAAATAAATACTCAAATCAAACTAACATCTAGGCTAAAATAGAAATCAGCAGAAAGAATAAAAATAACAGAAAGTAAATAATCAAATCAAACAGCTAACTAACAGAAGCAGAATAAAAAAGGATAAATAAAAAATTATTATTCATCAGAATTAAGCATTTATATTAATCACTCCTAATCTGATCCTCAAAATGCTGAATGAGTCAAAGGCTAGTGGTTTAGTAAATATGTCAGCCAGCAGATTTTTAGTTGCTACATGATGTAGCACAATGTCTCCTTTTGTAACATGATCCCTAATGAAGTGATGCCTTATATCAATGTGTTTGATTCTAGAATATAGGATTGGATTCTTAGAGATGCATATGGCACTAGTATTATCACACAGAATAGAAATTGTGCCCACAGGTAATTCTAAATCTAAGACTTGTTGCTTCAACCAAAGAACTTGGGCCACACAACTTTCTAAGGCAATGTACTCAGCTTCAGCAGTGGAAAGTGTAACTGAGTTCTATTTTCTACTGGATCAGGAGACTAAAGACTGTCTTATGAATTAAAAAGTTCCAGAAGTGCTCTTTCTATCCACACTACACCCTACAAAGTCAGAATCAGAATATCCAATAATCTCAAAATTGGTGCTGTGCCTAGGGTACCAGATTCCTAAGTTTGAGGTCCCTAAAAGATATATAAGAATTCTCTTAATAGCATTCAGGTGGGACTCTTTAGGATCAGCCTGAAACCTAGTACAAAGATAAACACTAAACATGATATCAGGTCGGCTAGTAGTCAGGTAAAGCAGTGATCCAATTATTCCTCTATACTTCTTCTGATCAATAGATTTTTCACTTGAATCTTTATCTAACTGAACATAGGAGCTCATGAGAGTGTTGATTGGCTTGGCTTTGTCCATTTCATATTTCTTCAAAATATCCTTAGTATATTTAGATTGATTGAGAAAGGTTCCATCATCCATTTATCTTATGCTAAACCCTAAAAAGTAGGATAATTTTCCCATCATACTCACTCAAACTCCTTACTCATTATTTTAGAAAACTCATCACATAAATATTTATCAGAAGATTCAAAAATTATATCATCAATATAGATCTGGACAATGAGTAAGTCATCCCCTATTCTCCTCAGAAAAAGGGTGGTGTCTACGCTTCCCTTAACAAACTCTCTTTCTAACAGGAATGTGCTAAGCCTCTCATACCAAGTTATGGGTGCCTATTTCAATCCATATAAGGTCTTTTTTAATTTATAAACATGATTTGAATATTGAAAACTCTCAAAACCTGGGGGTTGTTCTACAAAAATATCCTCTTTTATTATCCCATTTAAAAAGGTACTCTTGACATCCATTTGAAACAGCTTAAATCCTTTATAATAGGCAAAGGCTAGTAGCACTCTAATGACTTCCAATCTAGCTACAGGGGCAAAGGTCTCCTCAAAATCAATCCCTTCAATCTGATTATTCCCCTTAGCCACCAATCTTGCCTTATTCCTAACCACCGCACCAGAATCATTCATCTTATTCTTAAAGACCCACTTGGTTCCCACTATACTTTGATTTCTAGGTCTTTCTACTAACTCCCAAATATCATTCCTTACAAATTGATTCAATTCTTCTTGCATAGCTAAGATCTAAAACTCATTAGAAAGGGCTTGATTGATGATGGTGGGTTCAGTCATTGAGATAAAGGCAGAGTGGTTTACTTCCTTCCTAAGTTCATGCCTAGTCCTGACACCTTCAAAAGGGTCTCCTAAGATCAGTTCTTTAGGATGACTCAAAGAATATCTCCAATCTCTAGGCAAAGTGGTTTGAGGTTCTACCTTTTCCTCCAGATTTGTATTTTCAACCCCTTGGGTAATCTTCTCTACCTCTTCTTCTTCCTCAACTCTAGTTACCTTAGGATCAGATTCATCAAACACCACATGAGTTGTCTCTTTCACCACCAAAGTCCTCTTATTGAACACCCTAAAGGATTTTCCTATACTATAATAGCCTAAGAATACTCCTTCATCAGATTTGGGGTTAAATTTTCCTAAGGATAATTTTTTGTTGTTCAGAATAAAAACCTTACAGCCAAAGACATGCAGGTGAGATAGGTTTGGAGTTCTACCCTTAATGATCTCATAAGGTGTCTTGTTCAGATTGGATCTAACATTCACCCTATTCAACACATAACAGGCAGTGTTCACCGCCTCAGCCCAAAAGTATTTTAGAAATGAATACTCAGTAAGCATGGCTCTAGTGGCTTCCACTAAGGTCATGTTCTTCCTTTCAGCTACCCAGTTCTGCTAAGGGGTCCTAGGAGCTGAAAAATTATGACTAATCCCTTGCTCCCCACAGAAACTTTCAAACTTCATATTTTTAAACTCTCTACCATGATCACTATGAATAGTCATGTTCTCACAACCTACCTTCCTTTAAATCCAAGTGGAGAAGGACTTAAACTCATCAAATGACTCAGATTTATGTGACAGAAATTTAATCCAAGTGAACCTCGAGTAGTCATCTACAATCACAAAACCATAAACTTTTCCCCCTAAGCTGGCAGTGTTAATGGGTCCAAAGAGATCCATGTGAAGGACTTCTAAAGGTCTAGAGGTACTAATGTCCTTAACAGAGTGAAATAAGGACTGGACTTGCTTCCCTAATTGACAGGCATCACACAGGTGGTCCTTAGTGAACTTAAGCTTAGGGACACCTCTAACTAAGTCCTTTTGGGTGACTCTCCTAAGGGTTTTCATACTGGCATGACATAATCTCCTATACCACAACTAAGACTCATCAACAGCAGTTTTTAAGCAAATTGAATTATCAACTTTAATGCAACTTACATTCAGCTTGTAGACATTGTTGATCCTTTATCCCTGCAAAATAATTTTGTCATTTATGTTTAAAATGCAGTAAGTGGGCAGGAATTTAATGTTGTATCCATTGTCACAGAGTTGACTGATGCTCAGCAGGTTGTGTTTCAGTCTATCTATAAGAAAAACATTGTCAATCATAAAATTTTTTGAATCACCAATTATACCTGAACCTACCACCTTCCTAGTGGTGTTATCTCCAAGTGTAACCTTGCCTCCAGCGAAATGAACTGATTTGCATCTCTAGTCATGTGTCTTGAACATCCACTATCCAGGTACCACATGCTCTCACGAGGTCTTGTGTAAGAGCACACCTATAAAATCATCAAATGTCAGATTTAGGAACCCAAACAGGTTTGAGTTCCTTCTTATGAAAAGAAGAATGCAATGCATGTGTGCTGTGCTATGAAATAGGCAGTTTGGGCCTCCACACCCAATGTGTACTATGGTGAACAGTGCATGTGTGGGAAATGTGTCCTAGCATGCCACATGAAAAACATCTAACTCCAGGAAAAGGGTTAACTAATCTATGTGGGTGAAAGTGCCTCTTCCTAGGTTTGTATGAAACATGTTTTGATGATTTTGAAATAGATTCTTCAAAAGGTGGTGGTGCATAAAACTGTGCAAAAGGAGGAGGTGTTTTATTTTTCTCAAAAGTACTAATTTTAACTTTTAGAAATTCATTCTCTCTGTTAAGACTTGCAATTTCAAATTTTAATGCACCATTGCTACTCTCCACTTCACATGCCATGTTGTCTAATTCTTTAAAAGCTTTTTCTAAATCAACATGCATGGTTTTCAATGAATCATGCTCAGTAACTAAATCAGAATATTTTTTTTTCAATTCATCAAACTCATCAAGTAAAGACATGTGATTGTTGTCAAGTGTGGAATGATCTTTAACTACATAATCATGCTCTTTTTGTAAATTCAAAAATTTTAGTTTCAGGCTAGCATGAGTTTTCTTGAGCTTCCTATATGATGCATGAATTCTTTCAGATATTTCAAATAATTGATTATAAGTAAGCTCACATACCTTTTCCTAGTCAGACTAACCAGGATAATCATCAGCCATCAGACACAAATTGGTTTTCTCCTCTTCAGCTTTAATCTCAGAAGAGTCGGATGTAGAATCTGCCCAGAACGCCTTCTAAATTCTCTTCTTGTCCTTCCTGAACTTGTGTTTCTCCTCACCCTTCTTCTTGCTTGGGTGAGCTTTAAGTGTAGGACAATCAGCCTTAATGTGTCTAGGCTTCCTACATTCAAAATAGATAATATCAGATAAACCCTTAAAATTTTTGCTGGACTTACCCTTGTTCCACTTCTGAAGGTTCTTGTGTTTCTTCCTTATAAAGCTTTTGAATTGCCTAGTGATCAAGGCAACATCATTGCTATCAGACCCAGAAGAACTAGTATCACTCTCGTTGGCCTTCAGTGCCACTGTTTTCTCATTCTTTTTTTCACCTGCATCAAGTTGCCTTTGGTTCACCCCTTGCTCGTAAGCAATGAGTGATCCAAGTAAGCTATCAATAGAGTAAGTATTTAAATCTTTAGTTTCAGTGATTGTAGTTATCTTAGCATCATACGAAGAAGGCAAACATCTAAGAATTTTCTTCACTCTTTCGTAGTTTATAAGTTCTCTTCCTAAGGCATGCAAAGAAGTGATAATTTGAGTGAATCTCGTATACATTTCAGAAATAATTTCAGTAAGTTTCATGCAAAAAAGTTTATAGTCATGAAGCAAAATGTTTAACCTAGACTGTTTGACTTCAGTTGTACCTTCATAAGTGATGCACAATCTATCTAAAGTTTCTTTGCCAGTTGTACACGTAGACACACACATGAAATCCTCAGATTTTAAAGCATAGAAAAAATAGTTTAAATATTTGGCATTCAGTTGGGCTAAGTCACATCATCAAATGTCTAATCAGTAAAAGGCAATTCAGTTTTAACATTATTAATCATTCTAAAAGGCGGCTCGTAACCATCCTTAACAAGCATGCACATACGATAATCAATTGATTGAAAAAAGTGGACATGCGAGTTTTCCAAAAACTAAAAGGTATGTTATCAAATAATGGCGGTCGTGTAATTGAAAAACCTTCAGCAGTATTACGATTAGCAAAGTTAGCCATGGATCAAATTCAAAAGTTTTTCAAAACTATATTTTATAAATCCCGCTTTGATACCACTTGAAAGTTCGATAGGATGTTAAGCCTTGATGAACTAGTCCCGAGGCTAACCAAGAGGGGGGTGAATTGGTTATTTAAAAATTTGAGAGCAACAGTAAAAAACCTTTTTGATGATATGCAGCAGAAATAAGTAAAACACACAAACAAAAAGATCAAACACAGATTTCACCCAAACGGTTAATCACAGAAAACTAAAGTGTAGAAAGTAATTAGAAAGAACACACTAGATTTTATAGTGGTTCGGTCAACTTGACCTACGTCCACTCCCCGGAGCCTCCCCTCCGGGTATTGCACTAAACCAAAGTGACTCTCCTTCTGCTCCCACAGCAAGGCGGAGAAGCCTGTACAAAAACTCCTTTCCACCGACACGATGAGGATGAGAACCTAATCTCCTTTCACTTCCTCCTGAAGTAGGCAGAGAATCTTGGACTCCTTTCGCTTCCTCCTGAAGCAGGCAAAGAACCTGAACTCATTTTGCTTCCTCCTGAAGCGGGCAGAGAACCCGGATCTTCTTGCCGACGATCCTCCCAAGAGACACCGACAAGACCAGAGATGCCGAGTGGAGAAGACGACTCTGATCCTTAGTTGGAGTAACCTTTGTGAATCCCTCACAAACTCCCCCTCACAAGATCCTCTCTCTCTCTCCCAAACTCTTTCTCTCTCTAGGGTTTCTCTGGTAAGGAAAGTGGCAAAAGATTTTTCTTGTTGGAAGAAAAATATCTTTTAAAAGAGGGCTCTAAAATTGCCCTAAATCTTAACTGGTCGGCAAGAATCATCCAGGATGATATAAATATTATCCTGTACGATTAGTTCAAAATCTCCTATTTCAGCTTGGACGATTTGGCTCTTCTAGACGATCAGTAGAAAAAGTTGATCAGATCATCCCGTACGATTCTGCGATCGTCCGGGACGATTAGTGTAAATCCAAGAATTTCATCCAGAAGACCGCTCTGGTCGTCCAGAGGAACTTGTGCTGGATGATCCAAAAATGACTTGATCGTCAAGGACGATACTTATATCGTCCTGTACGATTAGAACAAAAAGTGCCAAAATCATCCTGAGCACCGCTCTGGACGTACAGCTGAAACACACTGAATGATCATGATCATCCTGGACAATCTTGTAATCATCCCAGACGATGTGATCATATCAATTATATATTAAATGCTTTCCTTAATCACCAGACTAATTTAGGCATGATTGTACTGGATCGTCCAGGACGATCAGATCAAATCTCTAAAAATAAAACTTGCCTAACTTGATCTGGCGGCTGAGAATTTCTGATTTGAGCCTATCATCCCGTATGATGTATTGATTGTCCAGGATAATCTGCTTAATCAGACACACTTAACTTGGTCGCCCCTAATTATGGTTTCTGTTTTCACTGGATCGTCCTGTACGATGTGAATATCGTCCATGACGATCTGAACAAAAATTGAACAGAAACTCTAATTCACTCAAGCTCTCCCCCTGAGTGTGTATGTGCAAGGTTACTTAGCTAGGGGATCAGTTACATTACAATTGACTCAAGAAAAATAAAAACCAGTACATTTGACCTGAATTACAGTACAGACTGACTCATTCTTGAACTGGCTTGAACTTGCAATTGATCCTGCGTACTTGAAAGATTAGACAATCAACAAGAACTAGAGATGTTTGCTATCATCAAAATTATAGTCCTTGAAACCAAATTCGCAACACATATATATAGTCCACCTCAATATGAGGTTAAGGATGCTCTAGATGTTAGTATATGTACAACTTATATTTCTTATCACCATTATAATAGTTTGTTTAATTATGGAGCCAGTCATTTATTTATTATGAGAGCTATTTTAATTTAGTACACTTGCCTTTAGTATTACTGCCTTTTACTTTGTATGTTACTTTACCAATTAAAGATGGTATGGTATCCAGTAGGGTATGCTTTTGTGACTAAGAAATATTGGATAGGAAGTGGAGATCTAGTCCGAATTATTTTGCATATTTTGAGTTTGATGTTCTTATGGATATGATTAATTTAGCCGGTATGAAGCTCAGATCAATTGTTTGAAGAAGTAAGTCACCTTATTTTTGGGCAGTGAGAGCTATATTTTCCAAGGAGTTAGAAGTGTTTTAGAGGTGTTTTGTCATGCATAATCTCTATTATGAAAGTATATAAACTATGAAATAAAGGGTGTATAATATTTTTGGCATTGGCTGGGGATAACAGTGTAGGTTCTAGATCTCTTTCTAATATCTTGATAGTTTTTTGATTTAAAAAGTGTTGTTAAAGTTTTGAAAAGATTAATTTTTTTTGGGAATAGTTAGTTTTCTAGAATTTCAATTTTGAAATCGAATACGTCATTATGAATGATATATCACCTCAGGAGGTGAACATATTATTCCCTAATGAGTTGAAATTTTAAAACTTTGAGTTTATCCTGATACTGTAGTCAAATTTAGAAAAGAACCACATATCACCCCAAAGAGTCAAAATGATGTTCGATATAGTATTTGAATGTGCTAATCTGGATAAAGGGGTCATTAATTTCATAATCAAAGTTATGATACTAGTACGATATATCTTCTCAAGGAAAGAGGATATCATCTGTTATCGATTATTTGAATATGATGATAATGATCGTTAAATTTGATTTTTCTAAAGAGAATTAATTGAATTTTTTAGAAAAAACTTAATTTTGAAAAATTGATCTGGATTTCTAAATCTCCTACGAGTGCAAACTCTCATTGTTAATTACATCATAGGAAACTGAAATTTCTTATGAATACTATTGATTAAAATAATGGTAGAAATTTTAATTTTTAGATTTCAAGGCTTGATGTCAAAGAAAGCAAGGATTAGAATTTTCAATTGAGATTGAATCAAAGTAGAACACTTATTTTGGAGGTCAAAGTAAGAAAGGTAGGAGGTGCTTTGGGATTCTAAAATATTTTAGAAGCACCCTAGCCTATCCTAAGTATTGGGCTTAAATTTAAAGAAAGAGATTTAAGTTTGAATTATTAATTTTATTAGAAAGTTGGGATTTAATTCCCGGAGGTTGAGGTCTTATAGCCTGAGCCTACCTCTGAACCTAAGTCTAAATTGGGTACTGAAAATCAGTAACCTGAATCTAGTTAATACAGTACAAAGCTAGACTTACTTAGGCCTGCATTAGGGAGCCACCTAACCACCTAGGCACTTTAAAATCATGAGTTCGATCACTTATGAAAGAGTGGGTAAGGACATTTAATTAAGTTGAGTTTGAGGAAGTGGGGCCAACATCTAGAGCAGATCCTAATTGACCCCTTCACTTATATTAGATAATATGAAACTTGAAATAAAATGTAAATAAATTTTAGACTCCTTTTTAATTTATATCTAATACAATGTATGAAAATCGACTCAATTAAAATGCATAAATTTGAATAAAGTAGTTTCAAAATTAGGCTTAAAAATAATTTTATCCTAAAGATTGCGCAACATTCCCTAGATAGGATTACATCATAATAGGTTAGGTAGCCTACTAGAACCAGTAGGCGGGGAGGAGCCTAACAAGGAAGAGAAGATTCAAAATGGATGCATGTGAACTATCGATAAATTCGAGCTTACTTCTTAAATTCGTTAGAGTTTCTATATGGACTTAAATATTTTAATTTTGATTTCATGTAGAAAATATTTTTAAGCATACCCTCACGAGCCTCAAATTAAGTTCTAGGCTAAATCAAAGATTAACATGCAAAATTATCAAAAATTTACTAAAAGCATGCAATCTTAATTATGAAGCAAGTACATCAATCAATAATCAAATCAGTTAAATTAATACTCAAATTGAAAGTCCATATGACAAGTGCCACTTAATATTGCAACCTAAAATTACAGAAATTAAAGTGGTCGGGTACCAATGACAACAAGCCCAAATTTTTAGTTCTAAGACACAAGTGACTTTAAGAATAGATCTTCTCATTCTTCACTTCTTCATCCTTCTGCAGGCCCCTTAGATCATCAGGTCAGGATATCCAAATGAAAAGAAACTTCCCCTAAGGGAAGTTCTTCCCCTCGAAAGGCATGTTTTCTTTTCCCTTTGGATATTTGAATTTTATCCTAATTTAGTTTTTCAAATGGAGGAGAACTCTCCTCTAAGGGATGTTCGCTCCTCTTTGGAATTTAAATAGGATATATATATTCCATCTCAAACCACTTTAAAATTATAACTCAATTAAAATTAAATTACATTGAATAAATCTGAAAATCTAGACTCAAATACAACCTACAGGGTTATTTTAGATAATTTGAATTCAAATAATTCCAAGAAGATATATATATCAAAATTAAATGCTCAAATTCACAGTCACACTTGGCCATGCTCTTTCAATTTAAAGGGGGTCTTAAGCATGCGTAGTACCTGCGTAAAAAATTATTAATTTTAAAGCTTATTTTACTATGCCCCCTTTATATTTGATTGCCCTATATGAGCACGGTCACATGCATAAGATTGAATTAGCAAATAAACCATCCATAACTAATGAGTAATCTAATACACAACCAATCACATCATTGAGTGCATAAATTAAATAAACAATCACATCAACAAATTTTCAATCAGTATGTTATAAAATCTCAAAAATTTAGCACATAGCAGAAAAGTAAACACCAATCTAGCCTAAGGCTAGAGTTGGTTGTCCTAACAAACCATCTAAAGTGTGTGAAATAGACTGTGTGGTTTAGATATGCCCTATGTACGACAATTAGTTAAAGTTATTTGATGTTCTGGTTGGTTAAAAGGCTTAAAAATATTTTAATTAAATTTTAAATATTAATGATTTAAAATCAATTTTAAGATATATTTTAAGTGTTGGAGGGCTACTACCTTTGTTGCTCAATGGGGCCGTGAAGTTTATTTCAACTTCCTTGGGGCAAAGTTAATAGCCTCATAGGCCTAGGTTACCGAGTGGTAACTAATATAATTAATTGAATTGAATTGATTAAAGTTCAAAATTGATGAATTTTAATTAATATTGATTGGTTACTTGTTTTTAAAGTTGGATTAAGGTTTTCTAGATTTTTAAATCAATTATTAAATTTTTTGGAATTATTTGAATTATTTAAATGCATTAATTAAAGGGGTCAAAATTTGACTTTTAGATTAAGATTAATTTCTAGAAAGTTAATATTTTTCTTAAATAATAGACCTTAATGTGAGTAATTGGACTACATGTTTGCTGGATTTAGATTTTTCTATAATTAGTTATGAATTTTTAAAATTTTAACTAAAGGTTGACTAGAATGTTAACTTTTTGATTTTGAATTATTTCTAGTGGTTTGATATTTTTAATAAATATTAGATCCCAAATGGAGTTCAATGCCTTTGAGTTTGCCTAATTTTGAATTTTCTGAAATTAGTTATGTTTTTAGAAGTTTGGGTATTATTTGAATTATTTTATTGATTTAATTAAGGGGTTTTAATAATTTTGCTCCAAATAAACTCCAAACTCCTTGAAATCACCTCCAAAGGTCAGGAATGATATAAGGAGAGATTTCGAAGTGTTTTAGAATTTTTTGAAAATTTTAATTAATTAAATTAATTAAATATTAATTTTTAATTAAAATGAAATTAAGCTTGAAATTAAAGTCCAATCAAGGGGATTTTAATTTTCTTGTGTTAAGGTTTAAATTTTGGTTAATTTGAGATTGGATTTGTATTTTTTGGATTTAAATTTTATTTATTAGAATTTTTGAAAGTTTTAAGGCTTAATTATGGGTTTAATTTTAAGTTAATTATATAAATGGCTTAATAATTAAAAAAACCAGTGAGTAAATTTCTATGGGCTTAGAAAGTAACTATTCTTGAATGGTTTGAGTTTCATCCCTAATGGACATGTATTTTAATTTTTAAAATTAACTTAACTTCTCTAGATAAAGCCTTAATTTTTTTATCCTTAATGTTACTAAGTTTTGTATGGGCTTAAATCAAAGTTTGTCTAACCCTTAGACATACATATGCATGCATATATGATCACAAACAATTCATAAGTCTAGGAGAGCCTTAGCTAAGTGCGAGTGTGTGTACCTTATACATACAAGAATTGTGTATCCTATACATGCAAGAATTGAAGGTAAATAACATATATAAACTTTGATTAGTGAACAGTTATAATACAACCATTCACTAACCGTTCCCTAAGAATTCTATTTATGCAAAATCAATCCATGTTTAAGGTTTCAAACCCTTGCCTAAAGACACTCAAAATTATATATATATATATATATATAACATACAATCTTTTAAAATTATGAATTTTAAAGAAATATTAAAATATAATTAAATTTTTTATTTGAAAGATTATATAAAAGAAAAGATAATTCAAAATAGAGATTCTCAAAATTTGAAATAATTTTGATTGCAATTTAATTAAATAATAATTGAATAATGAATATTTAAAGGTATTTAAAATTATTTTAAAACATATATCAAGAAATTAATTTTGAAATTAATTTTAAATTAAAGTACTTAAAATTTTACAAATTTTGATATATTACATGTATTTTTCTGTATTAATTTGAATTTCTTAGGAATTTTTGAAGTTTTATATTAATTAAAGTATTTAATTAATTTAAAATTACTTACTATTTAAAATAATTATTAAATTAAGTTAAATTAAATCTCAAATATTTTCTAAAATTTTAAAAATGGCTTAAAATAATTTTCATTAAAATTTTTAAAATTATTTAATTGAATTTAATATTATTTAAATATTCAAATACTTAATTAATTAAGAATTATTTATAATATAAAGTATATTTAAAATGAATTTTAAATTAAATTATTTTAAAATAATTCTTTAATTATCTAAAACATTTTAAAATAGGTTTTTAATTTTTTTAAAAGTATTTAATTCAATATTAAATTAAATATTAAGAATACTTAAATATGTCAAAGTATATAAAATATATTAAATAAAATTTTAATTTAAAATAATTAAAGAAAGTTTTACTGATTCAATTAATCTATTTTAAAATAATATTTATATTTTGGAAAATATTTAAATTAGTATTTAACCTAAATATCAATAATATTTAATTTAAATATCAATTAAATATTTAATTATTTAAAGCTTTAAAATTTTAAAATATATGAAAGTATTTTAAATTATTCTTAATTTTAAATTAAAGTACATTAAATTATGATTAATTTGATAATATATAATTATTTGATTTCATTTGAACTTTAGATTAAATTTTGAAGTTTTTATATAAAAAAGAGTATTTAAAATAATTAAAATACCCTTAAATATCCTGTGTGGCACGGTAGTGGCAGACCGAATACGCAGTAGACTCCTGTTGGCGGGTTCAAAATGCAGAGGCAATCATTGCCAGTGATGGGGCAATGATTGCACCACTAGCAATCATTGGGCAATCTCTGTACCACTGGCCTAGTTCACTTTATCCAAGTTAGCAGGTCGTAGCACCATTGGATCTCCACAATTTTGTAATGGACGACTGGGATGAAGCCGAATGAAACAACTAACCACGAGATCGAATTCACGGTTGAACGAAGCCGTAGAATGGCTCGATGTGGATCATTGATCGTGCGATCAACAATTTATAAAACATACACTAAGGGTACCTTGCGAAAGAACATTAGAATGGGTTTTTCGCCTCGTTATCTCAACATAGTCAATAAAATCACTTGAAATTTAAAACATAGGTTGTAGGGATGAATAAAATTCATATAGATGTTGTTTGATAGTTTAAAATGCACTTAACAAAATAATATTTAGGCTAGAGTGTCCTAAGCAAGCTTTAAAGATTTTACCTAAAATAAATGGTGGATTTGATTGATCTTAGGCTCTCTGAACTTGTAGATTGTCCATGTATAATTTCTCTATTGAACTCGCAGTCTAAAATGCATTGGATTGAGCTGGCGAAGCCTTTAGATGGAATGTGCTTGGACTCGATGGAAAGTTGATCACTAGTGGCTTTGACCGATGGAGTTGAGCAGGGAATAGGTGAAGGGAGGTCTAGGAAGCTCGAATGAAATAAGATCTAAGTCTGGGAAGGGTTGGATAGTGAAAGAATGTGGGATGCTTCAATGATCTAATTTTGGGGGCTTTACCCTATTCAAATGTTTCTAGGCCAAAGGGATGGCTAGGATTGATTGGGATACTCCCTAGATACTTGCCAAGTGGCAAGGGAGTGGTTGGGGGTAGTGGGATCAAAGGATAAAGTACAAGTGAGGTGTAAATATCCTTTTGTCCTTATAGGCACATGGGATGATTAGGGACTGTTGGATCTTGATCCAAGGGCCTGGATGGGGTATAGCAAGGTTGTAGAGTAGCTAAAAGCTACAGGAGAGGTTTAGAGTGGAGAGGATTAAGCTTAAGAGGTATCTTGACCCTCTTTGACCCTTCTAAATCCCTTTATTGACTAGATTTAACTAGTCAATAGTCAGGGGGTACTGAGGTGTCATGAGGTAGAGGGTTTGAGCCAGTTAGATTTATTGAAGGGAGTTTGATGGCTAGAGACTTGAAGTTTAAGTGTATGGGAAGGAGTTTGGCCAAGTATAGTAGGTTGACTTGGTCAACCCTACTTGAAATTGATTAACCAATTATTAGGATGTGTTTAGGCCATGGATTGGAGTTGGTTTGAAGCTTGATATAGGATAGATAGCTTGAGTTGATTAGAGTTTGACCATAGCTTGTATATTAATTAAATATATGAGTTTGACCATGTCAAACTAGATGTGATTTAGCTCATAATGAGTTTGAGAATATCCAAGACATATAATTGGATGGTCTTGAATGTTTAGAAGGCTTTATTGGGTTGAACTTGACTATGAATCCTCAAAGGACCCATATTAACTTGAGTTAACCAAAATTGGGTTCAATTGATTAGGTCAACTGATGGATGGGTTATGGTGACCAATCCAATCCAAGTCACCAAGGGTATGTTTAAGGAAGTTTGAATGAGATTTGAATGCATTTGGGATTTGATTCAATACATATAAGCTTAATGTTTAATTTATTCAACCTAGGTTAACTTGGTCAACCAGGTTGATCCAAGGCCAGGGTTTGGGCTCAATATATTTTGTTTGATGTTTTAAGTCTATTTGAGACAATCTCAAGGTCAGGGAAGGTCAATTCAGTCAAATTGATTATTTGGACCCTAAAGGACCTGTTTGGTCAACCTAGGTTAATTTGGTCAACCAAGTTGACCCAAGGACTAGGTTTAGATCCAACAGATTTGGTTTGATGTTTGAAATATGCTAGAAGTGGTCTCAAGCAAAGAGGAGGCCATTTAGTTTGAAATGACTTTTCAAACCCCTAAGGGGTATTTTGGTCATTTTGACCCCTGGTCAACTGGTGGTCAAAGTGGGTCCACCAAAATATAGTTTAATATTTAACAAGTCATAATCAAGGGTCTGGATGTATAGGACTTGAAGAAGGCTCCAAGATCAAGATCCATTGAGTGGTAGGTCTAGTGGCATAGGCCATAAATATTTGAAGGTTTTACAGTCATTAGAAATAAATTTAGTTTCTAAGGCTAGGGATCTTAGAATGGGCTAAAATTTAGATAGTTGTCTCCAGAGATATGTCCTATCAACATGCAATTGATAGACTCTGAATTAGAGGTCATTTGACTAGGCTTCAAGGTGATTGAAAATTACTAAAAAAGGGCCTTTAAGACATAAGCTTTTTGGCTCTAAATTTTGGTCAAGATTTATAAATTTGATCTAGATTCTAGGTTTGGTTACTTGATTCTAGATTATGCAAATCAATGATAATCATTTGAATGATTGTATAAGATTATATAGGGCTAGAGTTTGATAGGAAGCTAGATTATTCTGAAGTTTAGGAAACTTTAGAATCTGGATTAGTTTGAGGATTGGATTGATCTGAAGTTTGGATTGGTCCTAAAATCAAGAGGAATTCTAGGGTTTGGAATCTAGAAGAAGGTCTAGAATCCAGAAGGATCCTAGGATCTAGGAAGATCTTGGTGTCTGGATAGATCCTAAAACTAGATTGGTTCTAGCGATTCGATGGATCCTAGTGATCTCATACAAAAATGAGGTCAACAAATGGATCCCTAATATGTATAATAGAATAAAGTTCTATTCTCTTCCTCTTTATCAGACCGATGTCTTAAAGGCTCATTATATTTGGTTGATGCTCGAGTCTCAACCATGTAAATATTTTTAGCTGAATCATCTTCCACCATCAAATCATCTGTATCTAGATAGAAGGCCTCGATTTCCTTCTTCATAAGTATATCCTAGATTTCTTAAACTACCTCATCGACTGGTCTACCATCAACTGACTCAATATCAATGGGTAAATACCCCTTATACTCTAGCATTTCATCAAATTCTTCCTCATTGAATTGAGAAAGAATGGCTTGGATCTTTAAATTATCTATAGAAGGCTCTATTACCAACTGATCTAACATCTCCTCATCAAGATCTGTAACTGTCCCCTACCCTCCGACCTTCCTGAGGTCAGCAGTCATGAGGGTGACATCCTCCATAGGGTGAGGGATATCCATCTTAAAAGGTAATGAAGGAGTTTGAAAAGTGTAAACTCTAACATCAACAGAAGTAGAATCCTCACATCGCTGAATGGGGAGTCAGGGGATATCAATTAGAGTGGTAAATAGATTATCTCTGATCTAAATTTTTACAGATCTTCTCAACTTGATTGGTACATACTGCTCCTCTGGAGATATGGACCACTTGCCCTTAACGTCAGCTCGTTTCAACTCTTCGACAATCTCTTTAGACTTGGCTATCATAGGGGCTAGCTTGGACAACCTTGAAGGAGGGATCAACGGTCTACCACTAAGAGGGTGACCCTTGCTAGATCCAATTAAAACTATCTTTTCATCTTTATAAATGGGAGGTGAGGCACCCAGTGATATCCATCCACTCACACTAAAGTGGCAGGCTACTTAACAAATTTCTTATTTCTCCTCACTAGCTAAGGAGTCAAATTCCTAGCTTCAGATTTCTCTTTTTTTAGCACCTCGTATTCCATCTTGTGTGAGATCACCCCCTTCAGGTGTCTTATGTATTGTTCCTTTATCTAGCCTTCTTGAGCAGCTTAGTCATGGATGATATTTCTCAATATTTTGATTTTAAGAGTCTACTTTTCCTTCAAAGTTCTCTTCATAGAGTAGTACACCAGGCACGGTTGAGTGCTAGGTATCCTGGTAACTCTCTCCTGCCCTGCAGCACTTGTGAGGGGGTGGAAATGACTCCCTTTTAGGAGTAGAGAAGACGCAGGGATCGACAGCTCTTAAGTAGCCTCAGGCTCTACTAAACTTAAGGCCTTCTACTCAGCCATCTTCTTGGTCCTAGTTATCTTCTTCCTCACCCTCCTTAAGTAGTTCTTTTTGGCACTCTTATTGCCAAAGAGGGTTCCAGAGCTAAAAAATCCTTTTTTAAACACAGAACTGACTTCAGTATCAACACCAGATTTCTATTCTTTATCCTCCCCTAAGGGTACAGTAGGTACGGGGGTGACAGCTACCTCCATTTTAAGAATGGGAGGGGCGTCATTCCCCATCGCTACTACTAACTCGACTACTAGAGCATCCTTATCGCCTTTAGTGGCAAGGTTGATTATAGATCCACCATTCACTGACAACCTCAGAGACTTAAAACCCATCCCAAACTGAATTGTATTGTTGTGGATCAGCTCTTCAATGTAGAGATTATGGTTAATTGAGAAAAGAAAATTTCTGGCCATTTCAGAGAATTTGATTATCTGAAATTTGAAAAGAGAAAAGATTTGAATTAAAATTTTGAATTTGAATTTGGAAAGAAATTTATATTTTATCACATATATAAAATTACAAGAACTATAATCTGGTATACAATGATAAAATACAAAGGTTAACTTTGATTTGAAGAAAATTTGTATTTCAGCTATATATGTTTAGCTACAAGAGAATGTTGTAGAAAAATATATAGCAATGATAATCTGGATTTGATTTGAATGGATTTTGAAGAAAAGTTTTAATTTTTGAAAGTTGAAAGATTTTTCTTGAATTTTAAAACTCAACACATTTAGTTTGCATTCAACATGATGGTATACAAATTTAGAAGAAAAACTAAGAGATTTTTGCTTGACTCTTTCACCCCATCAATTGATTCAGGGGTAAATGTCAAAGTTTAGGTTTAAATTTGAAGTTGTATTGCATGCATTAAACTACAAGAGAATATTGTAAGAAATACATAGCAATGATGATTAAAGTTGATTTGAAGGAGGAAAACATGAATTCTGACTCAGTGGCTGGTCCAGATGGTTGCACTAATAAATTTTTCAAAATTCTTGGAATATTATTAAGGAGGACCTTGTTAATGCTATGATTGATTTTTTTAGGGGTAAACCTATCCCTAAAATTTTTACTACGACCTCTATAACCTTAATTCCGAAGGCTAATAGCACCAACTTCTGGAATGATTTCCGTCCTATTAGCTTATGTTCTTTCTTCAATAAACTTATCGCTAAAATCTTATCGGGTAGGCTTGCTTTAGTGCTTCTCAAAATCATTTCTTTGGAGCAAACAGGGTTTGTGAAAGGTAGGTCTATATTAGATAATGTTTTACTTGCTCAAGAATTAGTTCATGGTCTTAATGCTAAAATCACTGGAGGTAATATTATTTACAAAATTGATATCACCAAAGCATATGACAATCTCAATTGGGAATTTCTCTACACCATTTTAAGACTTTTTGGTTTTAATGTGCAAGTTATTAATCTTATTAAGAATAGTATTGAGTTTTGTTATTTTTCTGTCATTATTAATGGTAAGTCTCATGGCTTTTTCAAATCTGCTCATGGTATTAGACAAGGAGATCCTCTATCTCCTGCTCTTTTCATTATTGCTGTGGAGTTTTTATCTCGTGGTATTAACAATTTGTTTAGGAATCATCCTTCCTTATATTTTAAAACTCGTGGTGGTTTTCCCATCACCCATTTGAGCTTTGCGGATGATTTCATTAATTTTTCCAATGGGTCCATTAAAATGATGCACCTTCTCTTCAAGTTTCTTACCTCTTTTCAGCATGCTAGTGGTGTAATTATCAATGCCTCTAAAAGTTGTTTTATACCTACTAAGTCCATTTCCTCTTTTTGCATCAGTACCATCGAAAGAATTTTTGGCTTAAAAAGGAGGCTTCTTCCTTTAAAATATTTGGGATCTCCTCTCTTCATAGGGAAGAAAAGGTCCGAATTATTTGATGATATTTTTTCTACTATTAATAAGAAACTCTCCTCTTGGGCTTTTAATTTTCTCTCTTATGGAGGTAGGTTGGTCCTTATTAAGCATGTTCTTAGTTCTATTCCGATATATTTGCTTCATACTTTATGTCCGTCGTCTACTATCTGCTCTAAATTGGAGACTTTATTTTATAAATTTTTGTGGGGCTCTAAGGGTGGCAACCGTACCATTATTTGGGGGTCTTGGAGCAATTGTTTGGGTTCGATGGATGAGGGTAGATTAAGTTTGAAAAATTTTTGGATATGGTCACCACCTTTAACCATAAATTGTGGTTCAATTTTAGAGCTCATAAAAGTTTATGGGCTAGATTTATGGTCTCTAAGTATTGTGCAGGGAAACATCCTTTAAACTGTTCTTTTAGATAAGGTGATTCCCCCAATTGGAAAAGACTTTGTAACATTAAATGGGAAGTGGAGAATTTTATTCAATGGGGGTTGGGGGCTGGGAATATTTTTTTCTGGCAAGATAAGTGGCTTGGAAATTTTTCTATTGACAATCTCTTATTTACTCACTCTATTTCCACTTACAAAGTTAAAGATTTTATTCTTAATGAGAGATGGAACACTTCTTTACTTGCCTACTTTGTGCCCAACACTATTATTAAGTTAATTCTCAATATCTCGATTCATTTGGAGGAAGAGGATTGTATCCTGTTTAACTGCTCCAATGATGGTAAGTTCAATACTAAACAATTTTGGCATTCTATTAGGCATATTTTACCTAAAAATAAACTTTACTTGGCTTACTGGCATGCTAGTATTCCCCCTACTTACTCCTTTCTTATGTGGAGGATTTTGCATGAGTATCTTCCTTTGGATTCCATTTTATTAAAGAAAGGTTTTTATATTGTCTCTAAGTGCCAGTGCTGCCTTCACATTGAAAACTTGGCTCATGTTTTTGTTCAAGGCCCTATTGCCATGAGAGTTTGGTTTTACTTTGATAAGATGATTAATGTGTTGTATACCTCTAGGTATAAATCTATTTTTAATCTTCTGAAAGAGTGGTTTATTCCCATTAAGGGGCATATTAGGAACATTCTCCCTGTCATTATTTGTTGGTTTTTGTGGAGTGGTAGGAATGCTTCCAAGCATGACAATATTAAGATGGATGCCTCGAGTGTGATTGACAAAATCAAGAATAAAATTTTTCAACTTTATATTACCATGTTAATTACTTCCAGCTCCTTTAAAGGTTTTCTTCATGTGGCCAGTGAATTTGGTTTGATTTTTAATCCTCCTAATACTCGTGACAATGATAGGATTATATTTTGGAAAAAGCCTGTGGAGGGTTGCTTTAAACTTAACACGGATGGGTCCATGAACCGTACTAAGGCGGGTTATGGTGGTCTTATTAGGGATTCTAATGGGTTTCTGATCATGGAATTTGCGGGCCCCTCCAAGGCCACCACTGCCATCCATGCCGAGATTGAGGGTCTTTTGTTTGGGATTCAACTCTATTTTTCTCTTGGAATTACTAATGTTTGGATTGAAATTGATGCTTTACTTCTGATTCATTATATTAAAGGTAATACCTCTTTTAATCCGGCTTATTTTTATATGTTAAGAGACATTAGATACTGGCTCTCTCGCATTAACTATAATATTTCTCATATTTTGAGAGAGGGAAATGTTGTTGCTGACTCTCTAGCTAAAAGTGGTTGTAGCTTGACAGGTTTTTTTGAATACAACATTTATACTTTCCCCAAGGAGATCCAAGGTTTGGTGAGGCTTGATCGGTTGGGTCTTCCCTATATTTGGTGTAATTAATATTTCTGCTTTTTGGAGGTGTTTTCTGCTGGCTTTTGTTCCTTTTGCTCTCTTTGTTGATGCGAACTGTTGTTGATTTCATGTTCTTTATTCCTTGCTTTATGGAGGAGAATATTTTCTTGCTGCTGGTTATTATTCTACCTGTCGTTCCTGTTAGGATTTTTGGGTATTGGAGTCCTTGGCCTTATTGGAGTGGGTCTGTGGTGTGCTGTCTTATTGTTTCTGTCGGTGTGGCTGATGTCTCTTGGTGCTGGCATCCTCTCCTCGGCTATGGTTGGATGTCCTTTATTTACCTATCTCCTGCCACCTCTTTGACGCAGCTGAGGTCTAAGAATTACATGGGGAGGCACCGCAACTATTGTGATAATACTTACAGCTTTTCTATTTAGAATCGCTTATTATTTTCTTAGAATCTCCTTGCTTTTAATCTTTTTATGCAGTATCCTTGCAGGCCTGTTCTCAGATTTTTGGAGACTTGTTCTCGTTTTGTGCAGGGCGCAGAATTGGATGGGGAGCTGGGTTGACGATGCTGATGGTGCTCTCCCTATTTTTTATTTTCTTAGAATATTCTTAGGTTGCTATGTACTTGTGCTTAGTAGGGATTTCCAATTCTTAGGTTCTTTTTTGACTTTCCTTGTAGCTCTTTTGAGCAGTAGTGGGCTAGAGGTCCCTTTAAGGACCTTGTACTTCTTTTTTGATATTAACACGTAGGCCCGACATAGGGTTCCCCCCCCCCCCCCCCAAAAAAAAAAAAAAGTTGATTTGAAGGGGATTTTGAGTGGATTTTGAATGTTTAAAAATTTGATAGAACTTTTTCAGACTTTGATACTCAATACATTTAGTTTGTTTTCAATATAAAGGACTACAAAATTAAAGAGAAAATATAGGGAGCTTGACTTAACTCTTTCACTCCACTAACTAGCTTAGAGTAAAATATCAAAATCTGGATTTTATTGAAGGTCTAAATTTGCATTGCATACATTAATTTATAAAAAATTGTTATAGGAAACATATAGTAATGGCAATTAGAGTTGATTTGAAAAGATTTTGGAAGGACAAAGAATTTTTAAAAATTGGAAGATCTTCTCTGAACTTCAAAACTCATTATGTTAAATGTACTCAACATGAAGGTTTACAAATTTAGAGGAAAGGTCAAAAAGTTTTAGCTCAACTCTTTTACCTTACTGATTGACTTGAGGTAAAATGTTAGAGCTCGGATTTTCTAGTAGGACTGAATTTCAGAGTTGAATTTGAAAAAGTTTGAATATTCATTGCATATGTTATACTACAAGAGGGTGCTATAGGAAAATATATGACAATGACAATTGAGTTTGATTAGAATGATTTTGAAAGGGATTTAGAAATTTGAAAATCCAACAAAATCACCCATAATTTTTGAAACTCAATATATTGAATTCGCATTCAATATAAAGGTTTATAAATTTTGAAAGGAAGATTGTAAGAAGTCAACTTGGCTCTTTCATCTTGATGAATGATTTGGGAGTGAAATGTCAAAGATTGACTTTGCCATAAGGATCAATTAGGATTTAAAAAAAATCAAATTCTACTAGAGATCCTTCCCCAGTGGAGTAGCCATTTTTGTTATTTGATTGCAAAAGTGTTGTTAGAGTTTTGAAAAAGATTAATTTTCTTTGGGAATAGTTAGTTTTCTAGAATTTCAATTTTGAAATCAAATATATCATTATGAATGATATATCACTTCAGAAGGTGAACATATCATTCCCTAATGGGTTTAGATTTCAAAACTTTGAGTTTATCCTGATTACCATAGTCAAATTCAGGAAAGAACCACAATCAACCCCAAAGAGTCGAAATTATGTTTGATATAGTATTCGACTGTACTAATCTGGATAAAGGGGTCATTAGTTTATAATCAAAGTTACAATAATAGTATGATATATCTTCTTGAATAAAGAGAATATCATCTGTTATCGATCATTTGAATATGATGATAATGATCGTTAAATTTAATTTTCAAAAGAGAATTAATTAAATTTAAAAAAAAAAACTTGATTTTGAAAAATTGATCTGGGTTTTTAAATCTCCTATGAGCGTAAGGCCACATAGTTAATTACATCACTCTTGATTAAAATAATGATAGAAATTTTATTTTTTGGATTTCAAGGGATGATGTCAAAGGAAGCAAGGATTGGAATTTTCAATCAAGATTGGATCAAAGTGAAACACTTATTTCTAGATATCAAAGGAAGAAAGATAGGAGGTGCTTTAGGATTTAGAAACATTTCAGAAGCACCCTAGCCAATCATAAGTGTTAGGCTTGAATTTGAATGGAAAGAGATTTAAGTTTGAATTATCAATTTTATTAAAAAATTGTGATTCGATTCCTGAAGGTTGAGGTCTTATAACCTGAGCCTACCTCAGAATCTAAGTCTAAATTAGGTACTAAAAATTAGTAACCCGAACCTAGCTAACATAGTACAAACCTGGACTTATCCCAGCCTAAATTGGGGAGCCAGCTAAACACCTAGGCACTTTAAAATCATGAGTCTGATCACTTATGAAAGAATGGATAAGGATATTTAATTAAGTTAAGTTTGAGAAAGTTGGGCCGACATCTAGGCAGATCCTAAATTGCCCCTTGACTTATGTTGGGTAATATAAAACTTGAAATAAAATGCAATTAAATTTTATACTCCTTTTTAATTTATATCTAATGCAATGCATATAAATTAACTTAATTAAAATGCATAAATTTGAATGAAGCAGTTTAAAATTTAGGCTTAAAAATAATTTTATCTTATAGATTGCATAACATCCCCTTGGCAGGATTGCACCCTAATAGGTCAGGTGGCCTACCAGAACCTGTAGGCGGTGAGGTGCCTAACAAGGAAGATAAGATTTAAAATGGATGCATGTGAACTTCAGAGAATCTAAGCTTACTTCTTAAATTTGTTAGAGTTTCTATATGGACTTAAATATTTTAAGTTTAATTTCAAGTAGAAAATATTTTTAAGTGTACCCTCACAAGCCTTCGATCGGGTTTTAAGCTAAATCAAATATCGACATATAAAATTACCAAAAAAACTACTAAAAGCATGTAATCCTAATCGCAAAGCAAGTACATCAATTAATAATCAAATCAGTTAAATTAATACTCAAATTAAAAGTCCATGTGGGAAGCGCCACTTAATATTATAATCTAGAATTACAAAAATTAAAGTGGCTGGGTAATACTGACAACAAGCCCATATTTTTAGTCCTAAAACCCAAGTGACTTTAAGAATGGGTCTTCTCATTCTTCTCTTCTTCGTCATTCTACAAGCTCCTTGGATCATCGAGTTTGATTATCCTAATGAAAAAAAACTCCCCCCTTGAAAGGCGTATTATCTTTTCCCCTTTGGATACTTGAAATTTATCCTGATTTAGTTTTCCAAATGGAGGAGAACTCTCCCTTAAGGGATGTTCTCTCCTCTTTGGAATCTAAATAGGATATATATATTCCATCTCAAACCACTTTAAAATTACAACTTAACTGAAATTAAATTACTTTGAATAAAATTGAAAATCTAAACTCAAATACAACCTGCAGGGTTATTCTAGATAATTTGAATTCAAATAATCCCAAGCAGTTATATATATAAAAATTAAATACTCAAATTCATAGCCACACTTGGCCATGCTCTTTTAATTTAAAGGGGGTCTTTAGCATGAGCGTGCAGTACCTGCATAAAATATTATTAATTTTAAAGCTTGATTTACTTTGCCCCCTTTATATTTGATTGCCCTGAACGAGCATGGTCACCTGCATAAGATTAAATTAGTAAATAAATCATACATAATATGGGAGTAATCTAATGCACAATCAATCACATCACAGAGTACAAAAATTAAATAGATAATCATATCAACATATTTTCAACGAGGATGTTATTAAATCTCGAAAACCTAGCACACAGTAGAAAAAAACACCGACCTAATCTAAGACTAGAGTTTTTTATCCTAGCAAATCATCTAAAGTGTGTGAGATAGATTGTGTGGTTTGGATATATTCTATGTAGGCCAATTAGTTAAAGTTATTTAATGTCTGGTTGGTTGAAAGGCTTAAAGGAAATTTTAATTAAAGTTTAAATATTACTGATTTAAAATTTATTTTAAGATATATTTTAAGTGTTGGATGGCTACTAACTTTGTTGCTCACTGGGGCCATGAAGTTTATTTCACATTCTTTGGGGCTAAGTTAATAGCCTCGTAGGCCTGGGTTACCAAGTGGTAACCTGTATAATTAAGTGAATTGAATTGATTAAAGTTGAAAATTGATGAATTTTAATTAATATTGATTGGTTGTGGGTTTTTAAAGTTGGATTAAGGTTTTTTGGATTTTTATATCAATTATTGAATTTTTTGGAATTATTTGAATTATTTAAAAGCATTAATTAAAGGGGTCAAAATTTAACTTTTACATTAAGATTGATTTCTAAAAAGTTAATATTTTTTTTTAAATAATAGACCTTAAGGTGAGTAATTAGACTATAAGTTTGCTAGATTTAGATTTTTCTATAAAAAGTTATGAATTTTTAAAATTTTAACTTAAATTTTGTCTTAAGGTTGACTAGATTTTTGACTTTTTGATTTTAAATTATTTCTAGTGGTTTAATATTTTTAATAAATATTAGACCTCAAATAGAGTTGAATGCCTTTAGGTTTTCCTAATTTTGAATTTCCTGGAATTCGTTATGATTTTTAGAAGTTTTGATATTTATTTGAATTATTTAATAGTTTTAATTAAGGGGTTTTAACAATTTTGCTCTAAATAAACTCCAAACTCCTTGAAATCATCGTAATGGTCAAGAATGACCTAAGGAGAGATTTTTAAGTGTTTGGGAATTTTTTGAAATTTATAAATATTTTTAATTAATTAAATTAATTAAATATTAATTTTTAATTAAAATTAAATTAAGCTTGAAATTAAAGTTCAGTCAAGATTATTTTAATTTTCTTGTGTTAAGGTTTAAATTCTAGTTAATTTGAGATGGAACTTTTATTTTTTGGATTTAAATTTTTGGAAGTTTTAAGGCTTAATTAAGGGTTTATTTTTAAGTTAATTAATTAAAGGGTTTAATAATTTAAAAAAAAAACCAGTGAGAAAATTTCTATGGCTGAGAATGTAACTATGTTTGAATGGTTTGAGTTTCATCCCTAATGGACATTTATTTTAATTTTTTAAATTAACATAAGTTTTCTAAACAAAGCCTTAATTTTTTTATCCTTAATGTTACTAAGCATGTATGGGCTTAAATCAAAGTTTGTCTAACCCTTAAACGTACATATACATGCATACACAATCACAAATAATTCCTAAGTCTAAGAGAGCCTAAGTTAAGTGCGAGTGTGTGTACCCTATACATGCAAGAATTGAAGGTAAATAATATATATAAGCTTTGATTAGTGAATAGTTATAATATAACCATTCACTAACCCTTCCCCAGAATTCTATTCATGCAAAATCAATCCATGTTTAAAGTTTCAAACCCACATCTTATGGCACTCAAAATTATATATATATATATATATATATATATATATATATATATATATATATATATATATATATATATATATATATATATATATATATATATATATATATATAAACTCTATTTTAAAATAACATAAAAATCTTTTAAAATTATAAATTTTAAGTAATATTAGAATATAATTCAAAATAATTTTTGAAAGATTATATAAAATCAAAAATAATTTAAAATAGAGATTCTCTAATTTTGAAATAATTTTGACTGCTATTTAATTAAATAATAATTGAATATTAAATGTTTAAAGGCATTTAAAATTATTTTAAAAATATATATATAAAGAAATTAAATTTAAAATTAAATTTCAAATAAAGTAGCAAAAATTTTAAAAAATTTGATATATTATATGTATTTTTCTAAATTAATTAGAATTTCTTATGAATTTTTGAAGTTTTATATTAATTAAAGTACTTAAATTAATTAATTATTAATTAATAATTAAAATAACTATTAAATTATGGTAAATTAAATTCAAATATTTTCTAAAATTTTAAAATTACTTAAAATAATTTTCTTTAAAATTTTCAAAATAATTTAATTAAATTTAATATTAATTAAATATTTAAATACTTAATTAATTTAGAATTATTTAAAATATAAGGTATATTTTAAATTAATTTGAATTTCAAATTAAAATATTTTAAAATAATTCTTTAATTATCTAAAATTTTAAAATAGGTTTTTATTTTTTTAAAATATTTAATTCAATATTAAATTAAATATTAACTGAATATTAAGAATACTTAAAAAATTAAAAGTATTTAAAATTTATTATATATATTAATTAAAATTTTAATTTAAAATAATTAAAAAACGTTTTATTGATTTAATTAATCTATTTGAAAATAACATTTTTATTTTAGAAAATATTTAAATTAATATTGAACCTAAATATCAATAATAATTAATTTAAATATTAATTAAATATTTATTAGTTAAAACTTTAAAATTTTAAAATATATGAAAGTATTTTAAATTATTCTTAAAAGTACTTTAAATTATGATTAATTTGATATAAAATATATAATTATTTCATTTCATTTGAATTTTAAATTAAATTTTGATGTTTTTTTTATAAAAAAGTATTTAAAATAATTAAAATACCCTTAAATATCCTCTGGCGGCACGTCGGCGGTGGACTAGACACATGGAAGGCTCACATTAGTAGGTTCAAAATATGGAGGCAATCAGTGGGCAATCACAGGACCGTGGGCGCAGTTCACTTAATCTGAGTCAGCATCTCATTAAACCGTTGGATCTCTCCGGTTTTGAAATGGACGACTGGTATGAAGCCGAACGAAGTAACTGACCATGAGATCGGATCTACGATTGAATGAAGTTGTAGAATGGCTTGATTTGGATTGTTGATCGTACGATTAACGATCCAAACAACGTACACTAAGGGTACGTTACGAAAGAACCATAGAATGGTTTTTTCTCCTTGTTCTCTCAACACAGTCAATCAAATCACTTGAAATTTAAAACATAGGTGTTGGGGATGAATAGAATTCATGTGGATGTTGTTTGATTGCTTAAAATGCACTTAACAAAATATTATTTAGACTAGAGTGTCCTAACCTAGGTTTAGAGATTTTAGCCAAAATAAATAGTGGATTTGATTGATCTTGGGCTCTCTGAACTTGTAGATTATCTCCGTATAATTTCCCTGTTAAACTCGTGGTCTGAAATGCATTGGATTGAGCTGGCAAAGCCTTTGGATAGAATATGCTTGGACTCAATGGAAAGTTGACTGTCGGAAGCTTTAACCGGGGGAGTTGAGCTGGGAATAGGTGAAGGGAGGTCTGGAAGCTCGAATAAAATAAGAGCTAGGTCTAGGAAGGGTTGGATAGTGAGAGAATGTGGGATGCTTTAATGATCTAGTTTTGGGGACTTTACGTATTCAAACATCTCTAGGCCAAAGGGACGGCTAGGATCGACTAGGATACTCCTTAGATGCTTACCAAGTGGCAAGGGAGTGGTTTGGGGCAATGGGATCAAATGACAAAGGACAAGTGAGGTGTAAAGCTCCTTTTGTCCTTATAGGCATATGGGATGATTAGGGAATGTTGGATCTTGATCGAAGGGCCTGGATGCGGTATAGGAAGGTTCTAGAGTAGCTAGAAGCTATTGGCATGGTTTAGAGTGGAGAGGATTAAGCTTAAGAGGCCTTTTGACCATCATTGACCCCTCCAAATCCCTTTTTTGACTAGATTTGACTAGTCAACAGTCAAGGGGTGGTTAGGTGTCATGAAGGAGAGGGTTTGAACTGGTTGGATGTATTGAAGGGAGTTTGATGGCTAGAGACTTGAGGTTTAAGTGTATGGGAAGGAGTTTGACTAAGTATAGTAGGTTGACTTGGTCAACCCTTCTTGAAATTGATTAACCAATGAATAGGACGTGTTTAGGTCATGGATTGGAGTTAGTTTGAAGCTTGATATAGGATAGATAGCTTGAGTTGATTAGAGTTTGCGTATAGCTTGTATATTGATCAAACATATGAGTTTGACCAAGTCAAACTAAATGTGATTTGACTCATGATGAGTTTGAGAATATCCAAGGCATGTAATTGGATGCTCTTGAATGTTTGGAAGGCTTGATTGGGTTGAACTTGAATATGAGTACTCAAAGGACCCATATTAACTTGAGTTAACCATAACTGGGTTCCGTTGATAAGGTTAACTGATGGCTAGGTCATGGTGACCAGTCCAACCCAAATCACCAATGGTATTTTTAAGGAAATTTGAATGAGATTTGAATGCATCTAGGATTTGATTCAATACATAGCAGCTTAATGCTTGATTTGGTCAACAAGGTTGACCCAGGACCAGGGATTAGGTTCAATAGATTTAATTTGATGTTTTGAGTCTATTGGAGATAATCATAAGGTTTGGGGAGGTCAATTCAATCAAATTAACTATTTAGACCCTAAAGGACCTATTTGGTCAACCTAGGTTAACTTGGTCAACTAGGTTGAGCTAGGGCCTGTGTTTGGGTCCAACAAGTTTGATTTGATTTTTGAAATCTACTAGAAGTGGTCTTATACAAAGAGGAGGCCATTTGGTTTGAAATGACTGTTTAAACCCCTAAGGGGTACTTTGGTGATCATTTTGACCCCTAATCAATTGAAGGTCAAAGTAGGTCTACCAAAATGCAATTTAATGCTTAAAAATTCATAATTAAGGGTTTGGATGTAATCAGAGGGTTTAGAGAAGGCTCCAAGGTCAAGATCTACTAGGTGGCAGGTCCAGTGGCATAGGACATAAATATTTGAAAGTTTTATAATCTTTGGAAATAGATTTAGTTTCTAAGGCTAGAGACCTTAGAATGGGTTAAAATTTGGAGGGTTATCTTTAGAGACATGTCCTATCAATATGCAATTGATAGACTCTAAATTAGAGGTCATTTGATTGGGCTTCAAGGTGATTGAGAAATTATTGAAAAGGGCCTTTAGGACATCAGCTTTTGGCTTTGAATTTTGGTATAGATTTATGAATTTGATCTAGATTCTGGGTTTGGTCGCTTGATTCTATATTATTTGAATCAATGATAATATTTTAAATGATTACATAAGATTAAATAGGGCTAAAGTTTGATGGGAAGCTAGATTGATCTGAAGTTTAGGAAACTATGGAATCTGGATTGGTTTGAGGATTGGATTGATCTGAAGTCTAGATTGGTCCTAGAGTCTAGAGCAATTCTAGGGTCTGGAATCTAGAATATTCCTAGGGCTTGGATAGATCTTAAGGTCTAGAATCTAGAAGGATCCTAAGGTTTAGGAAGATCTTAGTGTCTAGATAGAACCTAGAAACTAGATTGGTTCTAGTGATTCAATGGATCCTAGTGATCTCATACAAAAATGTGGTCAACAATAGTGTGAGAGTTTCCAAATGTGTTTCCTCAGGAGTTAAAGAGTCTGTCTTAAACAAAGATTTTAAATTCTTTATTGATGTATTTTTGAGTATACATGTGATATCTAAAACTCCATATAGGATGGCATCTAAGGGGTTTCAAGAGTTAAAAATACAACTTTCGGAGTTATTAGAGAGGGGATTTATCTGTATTAATGTGTCTCTATGGAGAGCATCTATTCTATTTATTAAAAAAAAGGATAGTACAATGCACATGTGAATTGATTACAAGAAACTCAATAAAGTCACTATCAAGTATCCTTTAATAAGGATTGATGATTTATTTGATCATCTTTTTAGATCCTTTATATTTCTTAAGATTGACCTGAGATATGGATACTATCAGGTAAAGGTGAAGAGGCAAATGTAATGAATATTGCTTTTAGAACTCAGTATAGACACTATAAGTTCTTAATTATGTCTTTTGGGATGACTAATGCACTAGTAGTTTTCATGGATATGATGAATGATGTATTTCGAGAGTATCTAGATTAGTTTGTGATTATCTTTATGGATGATATTTTGGTTTACTCTACTTCTGAAGAGGATCATACTATGCATCTGAGGATTGTTTTAGAGACTCTGAGATAGTATTAGTTGTATGTTAATTTTTTTATGTGTGAATTTTGGCTGAAGAGTATTTCTTTTCCAAGACATGTAGTGAGCAATGTAGGTATTTTTGTGGATCCCCAAAAGATTCATGCTATTACTGGTTGGCGGAGGCCTACTACTGTATCTATGGTGCATAGTTTCTTAAGCATGGGCAACTATTATAAAATTTTTGTGAAAGAATTCTCCTAGATTTTTGCAAATATGATGAGATTGACTCAAAAGATAGTAACTTTCATCTAGACATCTAAGTGTGAGTCTAACTTTTAGAAGCTAAAGAACTACTTGACTTTTGCTCTAATTTTGACTCTTCAATCTAGTACAAAAGGATTCTAGGTATTTAATAATGCTTTATTGAAGGGACAAGGATGCATTTTGATGCATCATAGGAAAATTATTGTAACAGCCAGTATTTTGATCTGACCAAATAATTTTTTTTAGGGGCCATTATAAATCTAAATCATAAATCATCATCACGATAACATAGAAAATGTAGTGATTTAATTACATTAATGTTTTCCATAATATTTGGGCATTGGTGCAAATGCTAATGAAATTGACACATGTCTGTATAATGGGGGTTTTGGGACCTTCCGATGTCTATTTTGCAAATTGATTTCACTAAAATTTTTTAATAAAATGGGTTATTTTATAAATATTTTTTTTATAATTTTTAAGCCAAATAATTATATAAATTTTATAATAAAAATTAATTAAATTAAATTATTATATTATTATTATTTTATTCTAAATATCATAAATCACTTAATGTTTATTTTTTAAAACCATTTCCTTTGGTTTAATCGGTTAACTAAGTAGGAATTAGGAAAAAAGAGAGAAAAGAAAACTTTGGATTTGGAGGTCGTATAACAATTTTCATCCATTGACTCTGTTAGGAGATTTGCTTATCTCATTGTAAGAAATATTATCCTATTTTTTATTTTAATAATTTGTTATTTTTGAGATTTGTTTTGTCAAATTTATATTTTTGTTACATAAAAATGAGGATAATTTTATATTAGCAGAAATTTCTCTACGTAACTTTTTAATACATTATAGAGATTGAGATTAAAATCGGCTAACAAAGAAGGAATTAGGAAAAAAAGAGAGAAAAGTGAGGAGAGAGAAAAGAAACCTTAGGATTTGGAGGCTATAGAACAATTTTTGTCTGTCAACTATGTTGGGAGATTTGCTCGTCTCATTGTAAGAAACTATCATCTTATTTTTTATTTCAATAATTTATTATTTTATGATTTTTTAATCAAATTTATATTTTTATTATGGAAAAATGAGGATAATTTTGTATTGGTAGAAGTTTCACTTATTTAGATTGAGATTATGAACAGTTTGAGTATTTATTTGAGATTTTTGTTAGATAATTTTGAAAAAATAGTAATTTTTATAAATTTAAAATTTTACTTTGTTATCTAAAATAGTGATATAATTAAATTAAAGCTTTAGAATTTTATTATATATAATCTTTGATAATTTGGTTGATTTTTAAAAATATGAATTTATGTTCAATAGGTTTTTCTGTTGTCTGCCGTTATGATATTTTAACACTTTTTGAATTAAGTTCAATTATTCTTTACTTACTATAATGTCTTGGAATTGAATGTGGATATATTATTGGGTAATCGTTGGTCGCTATTATTATTATAGTACTAAAATAATAATGTGTGTTAAATGATTTCAGGCCAGGGCAAGGAAGCGAGAGAGTGAGATTAATTAGGATTGCTCAGATTCTTTTTTTTTTTTAATTATTCTTTTGCACTACAAAATGAAATGATATGTTGTGATTATATAATTTTTTGAGTACTTTATATGATTTATTTTCGAGTCAATGAATATATATGTGTATTAATATTTTAAATTATAAAATTTATTTATATTATTTCATACTAATAGATGAAATTAGATAGTTCTGGTTGTTATATAATAAAAGCTAAACAAAAAATTCTTTCAAATTAGATTATGGGGCATGATAGTTATATCATATGCTTCTAGGTAATTGAAGCCATATAAAAGGAACTATCAAACACATGATTTGAAACATACTATTGTCATATTTACTTTCAAGATCTGGAGACATTATCTGTATGGTGTCAGGTGTGATATCTTTACTGAACACTAGAGTCCAAAGTATATATTTATTTAGAAGGATCTAAATTTGAGATAAAGGAGATGGCTTAAGCAGATTAAAGATTATGATATGACTATTTAGTATCAACATGATAAGCTAATGTTGTAGAAAACGTTTTGAGCAGAAAGTTTTCTAGATTATCACTTATTCAGTTTACTTCTAATGAATATCTGATTCAAGACATGGAGAAGCTTCAATTGGAGTTTATTTCTCCTATTAATCAAGATTATGGTATTCTGATTTAGATGATCATTCAACCATTTATACAAAAACGGAGTCAAGATTCTCAAAATTGGATGCAAAATAATTAAAGTTGATTGACCAAATCAAATCCAATAAGAACTTTGAATTATGAGTATTTGATTTTGGTATTATCTTATGTAAGAACAAATTATGGGTTTTGAGTTTTGGAGATTTGAGATTAGTTATTCTACATGAGGCTATTATTCAAGTTATACTATTCATCCTGAAATCAAAAATATATATATAATGATAAGAAAGATATATTCTAGTGGCTTGACTTTAAAAAAAAGACGTGGCATATTTTATTTCCAAATATAATGCCTATCATTTAATGAAAGTAGAATATCAACGACAGGGAAATTTTTTACAACCATTACCCATTCTAGACTAGAAATGAGAAGAGGTGATTATAGAATCTGCTATGAGTTTTTATAGGTTGAGATAAGGACATAATGCCATTTTGGTTATGGTAGACTATTTGAAAAAATCAGCTCATTTTATTTTGATATGATAGTCTAATTCAGTGGACAGATTGGCACAAGTTTACGTGTGTGAGATTATCCGATTGTCTAGAATTTTGAAGGTGATTATTTTTTACAGAGATGGCAGGTTTACTTCTCGATTATGGAGTGGTATTCAACAAGGGTTTGGGCACAAAATTTTATTTATGTATGACTTTCATCTGTAGAATGAGGACATTCTAAGAGGATTATTCAAAGACTTGAAGATATTTTGAGATTGTGTATTCTAAACTTTTATGGCAGTTAAGAAGATCACATTCCTCTATTGAAATTTTCTTATAATAATAACCTTCAGCTAAGCATAGGTATGACCCCTTGTGAAGCTCTGTATGGTAGGAAGTCTACGACCCCTCTGTCTTGGATAGAGATAGGTGAAAGGAATTTGATTGGGCCAATTTTGGTTGATGTTGCTAATGAAAATATTCATTTGATTAGTAATAGATTAAAACCTATACAAGACAGGAAGAAATAGGACAATGAAAGGCATCAACAGATTCAACAAAAGAGGAAAATTAAGTCCAATATATGTTGAACCCTTTAAAGTTATTGAAAAAATTTTGAAAGTCTGCCTACAAGTTATAGTTGACAAATTTTATGTCTAAAATTTACAACATATTTTACGTATCACTTCTGCAAAAATGAGTATCTGATTATGAGAATCATATATCTGCTGAAGAAGTTGAGGTACATCCCAATATGAACTATAGAGAAGAACTAGAGAATATTTTGGCTTATGATGTTAGGTGATTAAGAAACAAACATATTCCAATGGTTAATGTTTAGTAGAATAATAAAATGGAGAGAGAAACTAGTTGGGAGAAGGAACCTGAAATGAAGCTGTTGTACACTATAGGAAAAATAGTTTGTTCTGATAGAAATTTTGATGAATAGAAGACAGTCGAAAATATCAGAAAAAAATTGGTAGATTTTTTGACAAAATCTAGATTGAACTTTCTGACAGATCTTCCAGTGGTATAGCCACCAAAAAATTTTTAATGAAAAATCCATTGGGGAATTTACTGATATGCTTAAAGCTGGTAAAATGTTATGGCAAAATTTTTGCCAGAATCATTCCAGTGGATGATTCACCATAAAAGCCATAGAAAAGGCCCTATTTTACACCTAGCCCTTCTTGCCCTCTTATTATGCTAATTCTCCTTCCATATCTGCTCCCATTCGTAAAAATCATAAGCCATAAATTCTCTCTCATTTCATTCAATGTATTTAGTGATTGTTCCCACTCCCATTTGCAAAAAATCATCATCGGTGCTCTATTATCCGTTGACTCTCATGCTCTGTTTGCCAATGTAATTCTCCTGAAAGTTCGATAGGAATGTTAAGCCCTCATGAACTAATCCCGAGGCTAACTAAGAGGGGGGGTGAATTTGTAGTTTTTAAAAATTTATGAGCAAACAACAATTTTGAAAAATCTTTTTGAATATTTTTAAAACCAATTACAGTAACGTGATGATGTGCAAATATTCAACAATAACAGAATAATAATCACAAGCACAAAATCATCAACTGAAAAATAAGTACAGAAAATAATCAGAAAGAACACACAAGATTTTATAGTGGTTCGGTCAACTTGACCTATGTCCACTCCCTGGAGCCTCCCCTCCAGGTATTGCACTAACACTAAGTGTCTCTCCTTCTGCTCCTACAGCAAGGCAGAAAAGCCTGTACAAAAACTCCATTCCACCAACCCGGTGAGGCAGAGAACCTGAACTCCTTTCGCTTCTTCCTGAAGCAGGAAGAGAACCTAGACTCCTTTCGCTTCCTCATAAAGTAGGCAGAGAACCTGGATCTTCTTGCAGACGATCTTACCACATAACCACCAACAAGACAAGAGATAACGACCGGAGAAGATGACTTAGATCCTTGCTTGGAGCAACCTTTGTGAACACCTCACAAACTCTCCCTCACAAGATCCTCTTTCTCTCTCCCAAGCTCTCTCTCTCTCTCTCAAGGTTTTCTCTGGTAAGAAAAGTGGCAAAAGATACTTCTTATTGAAAGAAAAAGATCTTAAATAGGAGGGCTCAAAAATTGCCCTAAATCTTAACTGGTTGTCAAAGATCATCCAGGACGATCGGACGTCCTGTACGATCAGTTCAAAATCACATGTATCAACCTGGACGATCTGGTTCCTCTGGATGATTACTAGACAAACTTTATTCAGATCGTCCCATACAATTCTACGATCATTCGAGATAATTAGTGAAAATCAAAAATTTCATCCAGAAGATAGCTCTAGTCGTCCAGGGCAATAGATGTTGGACGATCTCAAAATGACTTGATAGGCCAGGACGATATCTCCTTCGTCCTGTACAATTAGTTCAAAAATACCAAAAATCATCATGAGCACCGCTTTGGGCGTACAGGTTAAACATGCTGGAAAAATGACTTGTTCGTTCGGGATGATATGTACATCGTCCCGTACGATTAGTTCAAAAAGTCGAGAATTGTCCTGAACACAGCTCTGGGCGTACATGTGAAAGGCACTGGACGGTAAGGATTTTTCATGTATCATCCCGTACGATCTTGCGATCATCCAGGATAATATGATCGTATCAATCAAATATTAATTTCTTTCTTTAATCACCAGACTAATTTAGGCATGATTGTAAAGAATCGTCTAAGACAATACACGTATCATCCAGAATAATCAGACCAAATCTCTAAAAAAAACATGCTTAACTCAATCCAGTGGTTGGAATTTTCCAATCTGAGCATATCGTCCCATATGATGGGTTTATCATCCAGGATGATCTTCTTAATCAAACTGACTTAACATGGTCGTCCTAATTTGGCTTTCTATTTTCATTGGATCGTCCAGGACGATATGAACAAAAATTAAAAATAGAAACTCTAATTCACTAAAACTCTCCTCCTAAGTGTGTATGTGTAAGGTTACTTAGCTAGGGGATCAATTACATTACATTTGACTCAAGAAAGGAAAAAAATATATTTAAACACACTTGGACCCGGTCTTGAGTTGTCTTGAATTGCATTTAATCTTTTGTACCTGAAATAGTTAGCCAAGCAAAATAGAACACAGACATGTTTGTTATCATCAAAACTATACTTCTTGAATTCAGATTTGCAACATCTCCATCCATCAAACTTGCTCGACGAGATTGGTCATCCTCACCTTTATCGTCCATAAGTTTTCTTTTGTGATTAGACATATAAAAGGTTTTTTTATCTAATATTAGGTCTCTTCTCTCTTAGTAATTATTTGGATGTATAATAAGGGATAATGATCTTTCCCCCATAAATGTCACCCACGGATATTAGCTAGCACTCTCACTAAAAAAAAAAACCCCTTTTCCGCACTATAAAAAAATCATGCACTAAGTGGTAAGAGATGAAAGGTGATGGTGGAAGCATGAGAAGTGTAAGAAAGAACCGTCAGCCAATTTGTTATGAAGAAAGGCATGGAAATATTGCTAGCATATACAAAGTTTGACTCATTTATCATTACTAGCAAGGCAAGCTAAGTATACTTTGCTAACTATCTGGGTAGATATGAGGTAAACAAGATTGGCTCATAGTCATCAAGTCCAAACTCTGAGGAGTCATTGAGAAAACAACATCAATACCACTAGGACATCAAGAAGAGCTTATCACAAACTTAAAAGATATTGCTAAAAATGTAGATGACCAAATTGCAACTAATGACAGTGAGTTGCAGTTAGAAAAAATATATTTAAACATTAAGAAAAATTTTGAGGAAAATGTTAGTGGTGAAGATGAAGTGTCATTATATGGAAGTGAATCAACAAATGATTAGTAAATAGAAGGTAAATGTATTAAATATATGTAGAAGTTAACTTAGTTTTTGATAGCATAACAATAGTTACTTCAGTTTATTTATTATTGGTTTATTTTATTTTTACATCTTAGCAGTACTTATAATTTATATTAAGTTCATGATTTCTTTTTAACAGCATAGCTGTAGTTACTTCAGTTTGTTTATCATTACTCTACTTTATTTTTATTGCTTAGTAGTATTTATAATTTCTATTAAGTGAATGGTTTCTTTTTTACATCATAACAGTAGTTACTTCAATTTATTATAGTTTATGTTGCACATATTTTTTCTATATTTTTTTAGATGGCTTCTAATGATGAGGCCCCCAACGATCGATCAAGTACATCTTTGGCAGGCATAAGAAGGTGTCTAAAGACTTACTCGGCAGGCTTATTTGTAAAAAGGGGACCTCTTCTTCTTAGCATGCCACTCAAACCCAACTAAGCTCATCTTTACCTACTCCTCCAGCTGGAAGCACTGAATTTTGCTCTCTAGACCCTGCTTTTTTTTATCAGACCCCCAATTTCCTTCACCAGACCCCATACAAAGTACTCCTTTCTCCCCCCACACCACCTTCTCATAGAGTCTCTCCCACTTATCCATATTTATCATATGTCCATCCATTCTGCTACCCACCAGCCCCTCAACCCTCTACAGGTGCTTGGCTGCAGTAGAACAGACGTCAGATGGATGCATATTGATTGCACCTAAGGGTGACACGTACTTACTAAATTCTTAACAATACTAAGATAATTTTGAGAAATATTTTTCCACATAACACAATTTATGTAGGTTTCCTCCATCAATGCAGCCCACATATAAGATATGGGACATAATACGGAGCTGGTTTGATGCTCCTTATATTTCTTGGAAGAAAATCTCAAAGAAAGTGCGTAATATGTGGTTCAGGGAGTTTGAGATTAATTATTAGCAATATAAGTAAGAACTATACATTTTAATTAAGATAGCAAAAGTTTTCTATATTATATCTTTTTATAGGTAGAAAGATTTTTACTGGTTGCCCCAATACAATGATAAGATGAGAAAGAATTTTGAGAAGAGCAGGACGACTCACCTACGAGACATGTTTATGGATATTAAGAAGTTGGGTGAGCTACCCTTCTAGATTGGTGAGTGTGTATGGGCCAAGTTGATAAGTGATTGAGGCAGCCCAGATTATACTAGAAAGAGGGGCTAGAATAGACAGAATCGAGCTTCTAATATTATGGGCATGGTAGTTTCCTCCATACTAGGGGCTCAGTTCCACACATTGAGCACAGGCAATGTTTGGTAAGAATTTTAATAGATTTTAATAATTTATTTAGTTATGAATGCTAATATAAGTATATTACAGAGAGAGCTACTGGGTAGAGAATTGTCCACTGTTGCGTTACATAGTCATACCCACAAGCGACAGGAGGACCAACAATATGTGGATGAGTGAGCAAGGATGGCCTACTTGAGTATATAAATTTAAGATTTTAAGTGTCATATGTAAATTGATTAATCTTATGTTAAATTTTATAGAAAGAGTATATACAGCTTCGAGAGAGCTAAACTAGAGCAGGTGAGGGATCCTCTGTGGGATCTATAGATTATTCTAACTACCACATTTGGTCACAAGTGGTAGGTGGAATACAGGAAGGACATGTATATAGATTAGGCTTGCAAGCCTACACGTATGGGGTGCAGGCCTTTAGTGGCTCCAGCTTCTGATAAAGTAGTCAAGAGAGTTTGTATAGCCAACAGGTGGTTTCCCTTAAAATAAAGCTAGATCAAGTTTAAAAATCACATGCTGACATACAAATATAGATGCAGATGCAACAAAGTCAGATATTAGAGGAGATGTAGAAAATGAGGCAGTAGTTCAGTGGAAATCAGCCAACATCAGTAGAGGAGGAGAAAGATAAAATAGATGCTGAGTAGACTATGTGTTATTATCACATTTTTGTAAATTTAATGTTATATTTTAATTGAATAACAAACTTTATATTTATTTTAGAACTATTTGATAATTGTAAAATATTTTTTTTGATCAAATATCTTATTACTTTAGCATCAGTGTCTTTGTTCAATGTTAAAAAATGAGGATATATATATATATATATATATATATATATATATATATATATATATATATATATATATATATATATATATGTTTTGACTGTATAATTGCAGGATTATTGTGTTGCATAATAATTAAGTAAATGTGCTACTTTTTTATTTTTGCTATAGGTTCCGGCAAATTTTTGACGGATAATCCTTCAAAAACCTCGATACGATGAATAAGAATGAGCTTCTCGGTGGAAGAAATCCACCAACAATTCCAGTGAATTAGCCACCAATAATTCTAATAGCTTTTTCAACATTAAATCTACCAAATATTCTAGTGGATACACCATCAAATTTTGTCAGGTTTTCTAGTAGAAATGATCAGAGGATACACCATCAGCACTTTTGTCGGAAAGCAAATTTAAACAATGCTATTTATATGGACACATTTTTGCTGAAAGTCCGTTGGTAAATCCACCGGAAAGGTTTTCAACGGACATTTTAGACCTAAATGGTATTTCTAAAGCTCGTTTTACTGTCAAATAATTTCCCATCATAAAGATATTTTTTCAGTAGATTTGTCTCATTTATGGCAAATTTTGGCCGCCAAAAATAAGCATTTTTCCTGTAGTGGTATCATGATCAATTCCAAGTGTTTGAGTCTTGAAATTTTGAGGATGATATTTTTCTAAAGAGAGGAGAGTTTTAACACCTGAAAAGTCAGTATGTCGTTCAACCCATTTTGGACCTGACTATATTTAAGGTAATCCATTAAGTTTCTATATTTGAATCCTCCTAGAAGCTTCTGGGATGTTCTATATGTATGTGAGAGTATGCGTGTGTTCTAAAATGGGTCACAAAGGTCTATTTGCATGTTTCAAAAATTCTAAAATTTTCCCCTATGGCACTGGTGTTATCGGCGCTTTGGTGCTAAGCTCTCTAGAATTTTGGAAAAAAAATTAGTGTGGAGGCATTGTGTGTGGCATTGTGACACTTCAGGCTCCTAGAAGAAGCATCGTGGAGGGCGCTGTGAGGTGCTACGGTGCTAGGCTAAATTTTTATATTTAAAATATCTTTTTTCACTATTTAATTCATTCAATTTCTCCTAAGGTGACAGGCTAGTGTTAGAGAAAGATTTCTATAGAGAGAGCCAAATATGGGCTGCTTCAAGTCATTTCAATTGACAACCAAATTTTGAAAGTTGGTCAAATTGACGTAGGTGACATTTTACCTATCTCAATTTTTAAAAATATAAAAATTTTTAGAATTTTCTAATTTAATATATAATTATGTTAGCGAAAATGGGGACAACTTGTTTTCTGTAAAACTTTTATCATATAAATTTATGTATGTTATAGAGACAGATTCTAAACATTTAGATATTTTTTTGGAAATTTAATATCAAGAATTTTAGAAATTTTATTATTTTAAATGATTAAAAAATAATCGTGACCGTAAAAAATAATATTTTAGTATAATTAAAGTTTTTAAATAGTATTCTGAATAATTTCTGGTAATTTAGTTACATTCTAAAATAATAAGTTTCTGCATAATAATGTATTCTACTGCTTACTATTATGGCATTTTAGTATTTTTGAAATGAACTTATTTATATTCTTGTTATATCACAACAATGAATTATGTATTTATCTGATTGAAGTGTATGATTTTGAGAAGTTCTGGTGTGGATGAAGTTCAGTTTTGGTGCTAAATGCACATTCTAGTGCAAATGACACATTCTGATATTATATTCACACTCTGTTTTGAATTTTGTCATTTGGGGGGCATAAGGATCATAATTCTTTGAATTGTGTTAGTTGGTTGGCATAAGGGTTAGAATTCTTTGAATTTTATCTGATATAAAGTGTTTGTTTATTTATTTTCCCAACACTATTATTTGAATTCCTCATATATGTAATTACTATTCTGTTTAGCACGTTAATTTATTAATTACTTTTTACAATCAATTAAATGCTTAGTAATGAATCATTTGAAAATTTAGATAAGTAAATGTGGCTTGCTGAGCTATATTAGCTCATAGTTGTTTAGCCTTATGTTTTCAAAGGTTTGAGAGAGGGAAAGTGCCTATTGAGTAGCAGTATCAGGATCTAATATGAGCTGTATAGGTATTTCTTTCTTTTGAATTTTGATATAGTCATGGCTAGTTATTATTCAACTTTGTTCTATATTTGATCTCTAACTATGAGCTGTAGTGTAAATATTGTATATTAATTTTAATGATAAATGAAAAGGGAATTTTGTGGGTGAGTTAATTTACTTTATATTGATAGTTATTAGCAGCTTTATGGTTAGTTGTTTGTTTTAAAGTTGAAATTGGATGAAAAAATTTGAATAAGTTTTCAGAACTTACATCTTGGGGATTATTTGTTAGAAACCAACACAATAAGACTTATCCAGTCTGTGGGTCTTATCGAGTTGGGTTGTGATACTGTCAGCCACTTAGTCTCATGGAGTCTTTTTAGTGAGGACCTTGTCCACTAGTAGCTTTCGTTAGATGTTACCTCATGGGCATGCCTTCCTAAGATTGTGAGTGGAGACCCTATCTATCACTTTCCCTCATGGGGTCTGTCTAATGAGGAACTTGTCCACTACTAGCTTTCCTTTGAGGCTACTGTAAGGGCATGCCTTCCTAGGGTTGAATGGAGATCTTCTTTGCCACTTACCCTTTTTGGGTCTTTTTAGTAAGGATCTTGTCCACTACTAGCTTCCCATCGAGGCTATCTTATGGGCATATCTTCTTGGGGTTTGTTCATTAGATGCAATATTACTTATGTAATGCTTCATTAATAATTCAAATAAAAATTTACTTGAAAAATACATAAGTTAACAATTCTAAAGAGTTTGAATTTTTTTGAGTAATTTTAATATAATGACGCTCATAGTTAATAATGCCAACAATTTCTTTTTCATGATTCTTCTGATCCCCTCTATTCTAAGGCTAACAATCTGTAAGTTTCTCTTGCAAAAAATGACATAAATTTTCTAAGTGAATCAAATGTTCAATATCATTCTTCAATTGAAAATATTTTTTAGTTGAGTGTCCTTTTGAATAGTAAAAGTTACAGTATTGAGACTGATCTCCACCATTTGGATTCCTCAACGGCTTTGGCCACTTGAGATGTTCAGAATTTTGAATATCTATCAGGATATTATCTCTTAATGTATTTAAAAGGTTATAGTTAGGTGAGCTTATATGGATTTAATGATGATGACCTTTTGACTTATCGTGTCTTTTTCTTTGTATAGTCTGATCAAATCATTATGAATTTTTACATTTGGTAGAGGACTGCTTAAATTGCTTTTGATGAGCATTGATAGCCTCATCAATAGTTATATGAGCTTATACTTGATGAATTAGATCATCATATGAGAGAGTTATCCCTTGCATCAATGAGTAGAATGGTCACAGAGACCTCTAAGAAAAACCTCTTAGCAATTCTAGATCTACTCCTAGAATTTGACATGTTTCAGAAGAAAATCTTTTAAAGTACTCTTTTAATACTTCTCCTTCATTTTGATGAATATCATAAAGCTAGCATGAGTCCTTGATAATCCTTCAATTAATAATGAATTATTTGATGAAAAGTCTGGCAAGGTGGGTGAAGTTAGGGATAGTATTTCTAAAGAGCGAGTTAAACAAAGTATGAGCTTGACCCTTAAGAGTAACAAGAAAGACTTGAAAAAGAAGTACATCAAAAGGTTGTTGGATATACATAATGATCCTATAATGATCAATATGTTTCTAAGGATTAGATGGTCCATCATATGAATCAATAATGGGTAGTTTGAATCCCTCTAAAATAAGATGCTAGAGAATTTCATTTGTTAAGGGTGATGACTCTTGGAAGCTGTGTGGAGTAAATTGATTCCATTCCGTCAAAGAAAATTCCTCCTAAATAGGTTTCATAGTATATCTCTTATAACATCCCGAGGGGCATCAATAAAATGATGTTGATCTAAGTCCATAACTGGTGGAGAATTATGGGTTGGCTGAATAATGTGGGGAGGGTGTGTTGAACTAGTTGCATTGGAGAGAACTTGATGAGCTTGTGGAGAAGGAAGTGTCCTTGATTGCTGTTATCTCTAAATTATTGTTAAGATTATGGAGGGAGAACTCGATCATATTGTGATGATGCCATTTGTTGTCTAGCCTGCTTAAATAATTAAAGAATTTAACTTTAAAGTTTCTCCATCCTATGCACTTAGTCCTCTAACATGAGGCTTGAGGGGACTTGATCACCCATATTTTGTTGTTCTTGATTGAGGGATTGATCTTTAGCCATTGAAGAAGTATTTTGGAAATGTTTCCACATACAACACCAAATTGTTAATGCTATGAAATTTGAGTTGGTAGAATGTATGCCTTACATCTTAGAATTGTATAAAAATTCAGCATGCACAGATAAAAATAGTAAGACCAAAATTTTTTTACATGAAAAACTCAAAAAGGGAAAAAATTACAGGGCCTAATTATGGGCTCCAAAAATTTGGCTCTGGCCTCCCCCTGTTTGCTTTTTTGGGGGAGTTTTAATGTATTAAGTTCTGGGGTAAATTTTGGAAGGTAGATGAGTTTGTACATAAGACACTACCTAGAGATTTCGCCCTCATTTTGCGAAGACTTTATGATCTAAGTTCTAGTTTCCTATAGGCGCAATACCCTATAGTTAATTACCCCTCCCGATCATGAGAGAGAACTTTCGATTAAGGCTAGTAGTCAATCATATACGTAAAAATATGTGCATCTGGCATATAGTAGTAGCATGGGTCTGAAGTTTAGAAATTGAGGGGTTGATATTAAAAATAAAACATTTTACCATCTTGCACTTAAAATGGATGGTGAGGGAATGGATGATGGACCCGATCAAGATCCCATGGTTCTGTCATCCTAGGCCATCGTGGTCCTTGGTCTACATAGTTAGAGGAGGTAGTCGACTCAACCTGATAGAAGGATCCTTATCGGTAGCCATGGGTTGCATCGTCCAAGGGTACCTTATGGAGCTAGGGTGGATGTTTGTCTAAGGGGATAAATTTGAATCCACCTTAGCTAACAGAGGGCTTTGTGCCCTGTCGATCATATCCTATTGATTCATATCTCAAGGATTTGATGCCACTAAGTAACGTATCAGCTTTGGCCATAACTGTTATTTCATGGCGCCATTTGGCAGCAAAACCACTCGGTTTAGAGGGCCCCGGGTCATAACCGTTTACATGCAGTGCCATTTGATGGTGAAACTATCGATTAGAGGACACGTACCACATTTTTACTGGCAGGAGACTATAAATGAATGGATCCTAGTGATATTTTTGACTAGGCGTTAGCTCTATGTGAGTTGAAGTAAATTTTAATTTGCCCACCCTAGCAAACTATTACGGAGAGTGAATGGGTTTTGCTTTAAGTGTTTGAGTGGTTGAGTTTCAATTTTTAAATATCTTTGAATTTTAGGATTTTTGGAGTTTTGGATTTCATAGGCGTTTGGGAATTTGGGAGGTATTTGAGAGTGTTTGTGAACCCCTCCAGTTGAGATTTTCTGTTAGCGTAGCCATCATCTAGGTGTTTACAGGAAATTTTATTCATGGATTGAACCTTATCGACTCTGTCGAGCTGTCTACAGATGATCGGGTTTCATAGGTTTTAGACCATTGTTAAAGAATTTCTTTGTTTGTAAGCCTTGAAAGCCTAATATAAATGTATAAAATAGATATTCTGATCGATACCTTGACTGTATATCTATTTGATAGTTCGAGCCGTGTCGACTCCTACTTATCCATATAGAAGGATCAAGCTCAAACTTGGGTTTATTTCTTGACCCACGCAGCATCCCTAGATGTCACGTGTGTTCCCATAACACGCTCACCGGGGCCCAAACAGATTTATAGTTACACGTGCATTTCGGTGTACCTATGTGCATATATATTATAGTGTATGTACGGGATATTTTCAAGAAATTTTTGTTGTGCGTGTGACTGTCATTTAGATATGTGTGACACTCTATTTAGGAACTTGTACATGTCTTCTGTCCGCTTGTATGCATGTTGCGGATCCGGTGATGTGGCATTGCATTATGGTTATTTATCCATCTCATACAGATAAACTATTGTGCACTACTCGTTACTTTCTATAAGTAGTTTATTGTGCACTAACGAATCTCCTATTTTTCTTAGTAGATATTAATATCTACTGTAGTTCCCTTGAATCATTCTTGTAGATAGCATGTTAAGTGTATAGTGGGTTTCCTACAGAAGCTCGCAGGAACTTGCATTTGTCGTATTCTTTATGCATTTTACTGTGATTTTTGGTCCATGCAGTACATTCGTTACTGCTACAGGTAGGCAAGTAGACGTATTCCTTCACAAACTGACATTGACTACATGATACTGCATTTACTAAAGTCTTTCTACATCTGCCTATAGGTGACATGTGGTGCATACATCTATATTCATAGAGAGCTTGTATGTATTACAGATCTTCTATCCTTGCTTGTAGAAGGCTGATATTTTTGACTAATGCTGAGTGGTTATCAACAGTATGGATGATTTAGCATCCACTATACACTAATCATCATCACCCATAAGTGGACTACTATATGAGTGAGAACTCTTCTATATTTTCTTGTGGCTAACATGGTGGACTTGTATCATTGATCTTTGCTTGCAATCAACTATATAGACCCCTCCAATTTTCATTTCTTTGATTTTGATTTGTTTATTTGCATACAAATATTGATTGTGAAGGTGCTACTGTGTTCATCACATGCAAAATCCTTCTGGTAGTATTTGATTGCATGATAGATATGTATATCACTTTCACTCATTCGTAAGTTAACTTAGTTGAACGCTCTGAGTCATCTGAATTTCATCGTTCATCATTTGCATGCATATATCCACCTTTCATACACATACTAGTTACACATCTCTAGTTGTTGCTCCAAACAACTCTCCATATGCAATATAACTTTTCGTTGTGTCGGCAACTGGTTCATAATACAAGTGATAATATTAATACCATTGTCGATCGAATATTTGCACATCAACTGATGTAGTTTATATGAGCCAGTTATTATAGCTTGTAAATAATTCGTCACATCTCTTATAATGCCCCCCTTACTTATTGCTTAGGGATGAGTTACACCTATCATTATAAATCACAATCACAAGCTCCTCTATATCATAACTTTCTAAATCAAATTGTGTTTCTTTCAATCTTCTTGTTACTTGAAAACAAGCTATGCTTAGAAGCTCTTTATTTTCAAAGGTGATTTGCAACAAGCATGATGAATTTGATATTATCATCATCAATGTCATCATTCAAACTGACATAAGTTCCATGCCAAAGTTTATAATCAACTTAAGCATGTTTATTGTTTGTTATTGATTTAAATGCATTTAAATGATCGAAGTGGCTACTTATTTGAAGATCTTTGCATTGTTTCTTGTGAGAGAGACATAAGTATGTCAATCGATCCTTATTTGAACAATCATGAATATCATTTAACATTTGCATGTTTGACTAAGCATTTAATGATTCAAAATTCAGTTCTTTATTAATCATTTGAATTCTGTGTCATTCTATACTTTATTTAGACTCGATGTTTAAATCCAGGTTTAAGTCAAGTTCAAGCTCCTTGTGGCCTTATTGAGTTCAAGTTAATGTCCAAATCCACTATGCTTGATTCAAATCAAGTCCAAATTCTCAAGTCCTTGCTCATCTCGAGTCCATGTTCAACCATGGTCCCCTGCGGTTCATTGTCACTTGTTTGGGTTCAAATTTATTTGAGTTCAATTTATTATTGTTCACTTAGCAAGTTCAAATTGAATCCTTTATATTTGTTCAAATTCACATTAAGTTCATTATAGTTGTTTTCAATTCGCCATCGATTGAAATTCAAGTCTAAGTGCGGTCCCTTGTAAGTGTTCATTCGAGTTCAATCAAGTCCCCTGTATTTGCTGAAAATTTTGACAGCCTCCCAGCATCTCCCCCGTTTACGGAAAACTATGGAAAAATGGCCCTCCCCTCACGCTAGAGAAAAGCGTGTACGGTAAGTGTCCTTAGACACCGTGGGCAGAAAAATCTTCAATGCCACCATGCCAGAGAAAGGCGGTGTGTATGGGTCTTCGGTACCTGTTTCAAAATAACACAGTTTTATATTTTATCCCCGCCACGCTAGAGAAAGCGTGTACAGGGATTACCTGTCTCACCATGGCTTTCGCACCGGGTTCCTTTCCCACCATGCTAGAGAAAGGCATGCATGGGCAGTTTTTCGGCTTGACACGAACGCTGAATGTAGGATTTTGAGTTAAGAAAATTTTATACCTTCACGAGACTCGATAACGACAAGAAATGCACAAAATTGAATATTTTTCTTTCCTACTTTTTTCTTTTCTTTTTTTTCTTTTTTTTTGGAAGCTTTCCTTCCCTTTTTTTTTTTACTTCTTTTCTCTTTTGTTTCTCTTTTTTTTTACACACACATGCGCGCGCGCACACACACACACATATATAATAATAATAATAATAATAATAATAATAATAATAATAATAATAATAATAATAATAATAATAAAAGCTATATAATAATAATTAACAATAAAACAACAAAAATTAAATGTACAACTAATAACCTAGGAGGGTCGAGGCAATCGGGCTTAGCTACTGGTGCTGGCGGCTGGTAGGAGAGAGGGGTTGGCTACAGGTGGCTAGGGTAAAGGATTTGGCTAGGTAGGGATCGGATTAGGGCTTCTGTGGCTACTTAGGATGGGGTCTTGCCATGGATGGGAGAATGGGTCAATTGAGTGGAAGAGGTCGGTAGATGCAGGATCTTGGCTTGGATCGATAATTATTGGCTTCACGACGAGGGAGGAGATGGGAGCTTGTGGGAAATAACGAGTTTGGCAAGGTCGACGGGAGATTTTGAGTAAGGCGTTTGGATGAGAGGAGGAATCGGCTTTCATAGGAGTTGAAGGTGGCTTCGTTGGCTATAGGGGTTGAAGGTTTTGGGTTCAGAAGAAGCAGAGAGGAGTGGAGCTTCGGTTTGGAGAAGACCAGCGTTAGAGTGGAGGTAAGTTGGAGGAGGATTTTCAGCTTTGGAGTTCGCAAGGAAGAAGTAGCGTGGAAGAGCAGACCGAAGGCTTTCATCGCCATTTTATGGAGGAGCGAATCAATCCAGCGCAGTTGGTATTGAGGCTCGCAAACAGACTGCGAACGGTGCCTTTGCAGGACATGGGTGAGCCGTATGTCAAAGGATTTGAGCAGGATTTGAGGGTAGGTAATGATTTTAAGCTTTCTTTTTTTTTTGTCTGTTTTCTTTGGTTGTAGGGCAGAGGTCAACACTAATACAATTGAAAAAATCAATTATATAGTAAGTGATACAAGAATCCTTCCTTTTTCACAGATTTAAAAAGAGGGGATAATTTAAAAATAAATATATGATTTTTCATGACAGGAATTACAAAATTCAAGTACCTATAGATAAACAACTAATAACTATGTTGACCTCCACCGAAATCCAAAAATAAAAAAATTAAGAAAAGGAAACTATACTCAAATCTTGCCATCTGCAGTTGCTTAGTCCCGCATGCGTAATCTCACCTCGATCTAGCTCCCGTTCATGTCGATCAAATTAGAACAAAGAAGTTTGTTTGGTTTTGTTATCCAACAATCGAGCTTCCAATCCCACAGTCCATTCATGCCTCTTGCATCCCGATCCTGCTCCTCACTACCGATCGAGCCTCAGCCGACTTCCACAGCAGACGCTAAGCCTTTCCTCTGATACCTACAGCCCGTGACTTTCGACTCCTGCATATGATCTGACCGATCGGCCCAATCCCGTCGATCCTTTTGCTTGATTCCACTCACAAGAATGTCCGACCTTTCCTATTCATTGAAGCTCCCTCTCTGTGGACGATCTTCTTGCCTCACTTGATTGCAAACCCCACGATCCACGCACCAATCCCATTCCCGGATGAATTTTGTGACCTATTACCTAGCTCCTGCATTGAACTCAGCCTTCCTATGCCGATCTACCCGCAAGCCAGTAGCTAATGTTAATTTTCCCTCATCCAATCTCTTTCAAAGTAATTGATCTCCACTTCAACTAGCCGCTGATTCCTTCGATCTCACTTCCAACTCCAATCCATCAAGTCAACCTCTCTCTCTGCACCTAATCTCCGAACCCCACCGCAACACCCGAGCTTGACCAATTCTGGACAAATCATCAAACAAGCCCTTGATGAATCTTGCTACAGCTGATCTAGCCACACCTGCACCTGGATTCCCCTTCTCCTCCAACTGCAGTAACTACCTACTCACTCCACAGCAACTACACTCCTCCTCCAATAGTAGCCGCAAACCACCAGCTGTATATACCTCACTCCTGATTCATCCTCCTTCATAGCAACCTTCCTATACTCAACCCTTCTCAACCTACTAAGCTTAGCCCACTTGTCCAAATCCCACAGCCCAAATCTCCTCCAAACAATCCTCATACACCCAACCTGCCCACAACAACCAATTCTTCTATTATTATTAATTATTTATCGATAAAGATTAATATTATTAATTATTATAATTAGTATTATTATTGTTGTTATTAAAAAGAAGAAAAAAGAAAAAAAGAGAGGAAGTTTTCAAAAGAAGAAGAAGAAGAAGAAGAAGGAAAGTTCAAAAAAAAGTGAAAAGAAAAGAAAATAGAATTTTTGTGCGCTCTTCTCATTGTTGTGCCCCCGACACCACTGTCATCAACCCCTCACACAAGGTATACATGTCATTAAACTCAAAACTCAAAAAGTCCTATTTTTGACATTTGCAGTGTGGCGAGCAACCACCTATGCACATTTTTCTTAATGCGATGGGAGGAAACTCATTGTGGTGCCTGCGGCGAGGTATGTGAGCCTTGTGCATGCTTTTTTTAGCATGGCTAGATAAAACCAAATACTCGTGTATGAGCTTCAGTGACCGTGGGAAAAAACTACGCATTTCAAACAGGTAACTCTAAAGACCCATGCATGCCTTTCTTGATGTGGTGGGATTGAAGACCACAGCTACGGTGTCGCCCGACACCGACCATGCACATCTTTCTTGACGTGGTGGGTAGGCTAAGACTTCTTAAAATTTTCTTAAATAGGGGACTATGGAAGGCTACCAAAATTCAGACTGAAAATGTCCGGACTTAAATAAATACGGGGACCAAACTGCAAATTGAACACATGAAATAGAACTTAAATAAATTACAGGGGACTTGAATTCAACAGCATTTCATGGAACAAAACTTTAATAATAAACAAGGAATCATACCTAATATTTAGCATGAATATGTAAATCATAACATGATAAAAAAATCAAATGCAAACATGAAAGCAATGACTAATGGCGGGCAAATTTTTCAGTTATATTCAATTTGAAAACAAATATATTAGTTCCCTAAGAATAGTGAGAGTCAAAGCTCAATGAATGTAGTAAGTTACCCATCAACTTTCATTGGGAAATGTAATTCATTCTGCAGTCATCTTTAACATGTAAATGAGCTTAATAAGTTTTCCTACAAGCAATGATAGTGGATATACTGTAAGGATAGTGGATCCCTTTTGAGCAATGGGAATTGGCATGTGAGTGGTAGCTATCCAACAAACACACTCAAGAGGATGTGTAATAGTGCGGTGACACCTCATAATCAATCTCAATTGAGTATTCAAACTAACGCATCAATCTCTTGTGGACAGCTAAGCTTAATGTGCAATGAATGCAATGTCAATATTAACTTGCAAGCAAGCATGCCAAATCTCTACGAGATTCTTAACAATGTAAATAGAGGAAATATAATGAATGCTACTATGTCCCTACAATCGACATCAACCAACTTCCAGACAAATATGATAATTTCCCTAGAATATTAACTTACAAACAAGTGCATCATTTCCCTACGAACACTCAAGGTTAATACACTATGAATGCAGCAACTTGCCAGGTAGTATATATGAAGAAATTAGCGATGAATGTAGCTCAGCCAAAAATCAATATCAACTTATAAATGAATACACTGATTCGCCAGCAAACAATAATGCTCCCTACAAACACCAACAAGTAGTGATGATAAATGTGCTGCAAGCATGGTGGATTTCTTGCGAAAATAGATATGCATGTAAAGTGATATATACATGCAAGCACAACAGAGCTGCAATGTGTATCATTTCCCTAGAACATTAACTTTTTCCCTATGAACACTTAAGGTTAATACACTACGAATGCAGCAACTTGTCAAGTAGCACATATGAAGAAATTAGCGATGAATGTAGTTCAGCTAACAATCAATATCAACTTATAAATGAATACACTGATTCACCTGCAAATAATAATGCTTCCTACAAACATCAACAAGCAGCGATGATAAATGTGCTGCAAGCATGGTGGATTTCCTACAAAAATAGGTATGCATGTAAAGTACTATGTACTGGTAAGCACAACAGAGCTGCAATGTGTATGAGCTCCTACGAATCACTATAGGAGATTCGTCATGCACACGGCAGCTTGCTTACAAGTTAAAGTAATAGGGATATGATGAAGCATATGAACTGGTAGTACGTACGATGATTATATTCATAGATGATGCTATAAGACCTAAATCTAGCATAGGTCATCCGTAGATAATAGTAGGAAGCTTGTAATGCATACAACTGCCCTACCCACAAGCAATGGTGGAAGATCCATGCTGAACATGATGCAACAGCTATTAGCTCTTGAATAGATAGTGTTGAACCACAAATAATGTTAAACAAAGCTTGCATTTGTGACAACCTACTGGCATGAAGGAATAAGCAACTCGTAGTGTAATGCTACGACTCACCTATAAGAAGCAGGGAGTTTATAGTAAAGGCTACAGATTGCTGATAGAAAGAAATAGGAAAATGCTAATGCCAGGTCATCACACCGAATATATTAGTTCATTTATAAATGAAAAGTGGAGGACTCTTGATGCATCATGCAACGTGTTTGCAGGCAGAGATATACTCCTATGAGCTAAATTTGGAGAAAATGACAACGTGCAGAGGATTAAATGAACTAAACTAAACTGTTGGTGTGCAATAAATGAAGCATAATGCCATGCCACTGGATTGACAACACTCATATAAGCGGACAGAAGGTATTTGCAGATGCCAAGATGAAATCCTACATACTCATCAGTAATAGTCACTTGCATAAATGATCATGGTACATCATACAAATACACCATTTAGCATGTAAAATATACTAATGCATATACACGCTATGATTCACCTGTAAGCAAAAGAAAGGAATTTATAGAAAAAAACTTTAGGCAATTGATAAATTGAGGCTGTAAATTTGTAAAGCTAGTCTGTCAAATAGATAGATCAGTTTACTTGCAAAGGATAGGTGGAAGGCCCCCTAATGTATTGTACAACGCTACAATTCTCCTGTAAGCAGAGGAAGGGAATTCATATTAAAAATTGAGAGCCACTAGTAAACTGAGGCAACAAATTTATAATGCTAGACTATCATACCAGATAAATTAGCTTGCCTACAAGCAACAAGAGGAAGGCTCCTGATGCATCATGTAGCATATATGTCGACAACAATATACATCTATAGGTTGAATATTTAAAAAAATGATAGTTTGTAGAAGATGAAATGAGCTAAACCAGCACTGCCAATGTATAACCAACGAAGCTCAACATGTTGTTAAATTACGCCACCAGATCTATAACACTTATACAAGCAAACATAAGATGTTTATAGGCTCCTCAAGAAAACTCGAGCACCTTTCAAATGCTCATTACTTGCCAATAAGAGTTTAGTGTTGTACACCAACCTACCTATAATATGCAACAGACAACCGATAGCGCAATATTACGCCACCAGATCTACAACATCCGTACAGGCGGATAGAAGGCATTCACGAACTCTTCAAGGAAGCTCATGTATCTTTGTGGGCTCCGAAAATTCGGCCCCGGCCTCCACCAGCTTTGCTTTTCGAGGGGGGAGTTTTAACAGATTTAAGTTCCGGGATAAATTTTGGAAGGCAGATGATGTTGTAGATAAGACACTACCCAGAGATTTCGCTCTCATTTTGCGAGGACTTTATGCTCTGAGTTTGGGTTTCCTATAGGCGCAAGCCCCCATAGTTAATTACCCCTTCCGATCAAGAGAGAGAACTTTTGATTAAGGCTAGTCATCAATCAGATATGTAAAGATACGTGTTATCTGGCATATAGTAGCAGTATTAGTTTGGGTATTGGAAGTGTTGGAAGTTCAAAGATTTGATATTTAAAATTGGGAATTTCACCATCTCATACTTAAAGCGGATTGTGGGGGAATGGAAGATGGACCCGATCAAGATCCCATGGTTCCGTCACCCCGGGCCATTGCGGTCCCTGGTCTAGATAATCAGAGGAGGTAGTCGACCCAACCTGATAGAAGGATCCTTATCGGCAGCCATGGGTTACTTCGTTCAAGGGGACCTTGTAGACCTGGGGTGGGTATTTACCTAAGGGGACAAATTTGAATCCACCTTAGCTAACAGAGGGCTTTGTGCCCAATCGATCATATCCTATTGATTTATATCTCAAGTATTTGATGTCAATAAGGAACGTATTGGCTCTGGCCATAACCGGTATCACATGGTGCCATTTGGCGGCAAAAGCACTCGGTTCAGAGGTCCCCGGGTTATAACCGTTTATCCTGTAGTGCCATTTGGCGAAACTGCCGGTTAGAGGACACATACCACATCCTTACTGGCAGGAAATTATTTGAGAATATATCCTAGTGATATTTTTGACTAGGCATTAGCTCTGTGTGAGCTAAAGTAATTTTTTAACTTGTTCACCTCCACAAACTGTTACGGAGGGTGGATAGATTTTGCTTTAAGTGCTTGATGATTGAATCTCATTTTTAAATATTAGAATTTGGGATGATTTTTTGGATTTTTTGTCATTTGGATGGTATTTTGAATGGATTTGAAGGTGTAGAGTATTCGGAATCAACCCCTATGGTTGAGATTTTCTATCAACTCGGCCATTATCAGCGTGTGGGGTTATTCATATTTTTGTGTTTTGAATCTTGTCGACTTTGTCTAGCAATTGACAGAGGATCGGGTTTCGTAGGCTTTGTGCCTCTGTAAGTGAATTTTCTTGATTATAAACCTTGAAGGCCTAATATGAACGTATAAAATAAATATCTTAGTCGGCCCTGCGGCTGTATATTCATTTAATAGTTCAAGCCGCATTGATTCCTATCTACCTAAATAGAAGGATCGGGCTCGAACTTGAATTCACTTATTGACTCGCGCAGCATCCCTAGACATCACGTGTGTACCAATAATATGCTCGTCAGGGCCCATGCGGGTGTTTGGGGGTATTTTATAAATATTTATTAAACATTATCGACTCCTAATTACTTACTTAGGAGGATCGGGTTCAAATTTACTAACCCGTGCAGCATCCCTAGATGTCACATGTGTACCGATAACACGTTCGCCAGGGGGCCCATGTGGGTTTACAGTTATACGTGCATCTCGGTGTACCTATGTGCATATAAATTAAAGTGCACATGTGGGGGTATTTGAAATATTTCATTGCTTATTTGTGCGGTCAATCGCCATTTTAATGCAGCAATCTACTTGAGAGCTCGTACAGGCCTTCTGTTCGCTTGTATATAGGTTACAGATCCAGTGGCATTTTCTAATAGCCTGTGGATTGAGTTGTTTGCTGTTTCATACAGGTGAACTGTCGTGCACTACTCATTGCTTTCCATAGGTAGATTGTAGTGCACTAACGAATCTCATGCTTTATTTTGTACTTCTTGTTGACCTTTTTGTACATGTTGACTAGTGAGCTACTACACTTATTGCACATTATCTTTATATCTATAGGAGCTCAATATATTCATTATATTGCTGCTTCTGCTGCATGCCATCTCCTTCTAGATGCAACTATCATATTGAATGTGGAATGGGTCTCCTGCAATGCTGCTGGACCCTCTACTCATAGTAGATCAATGTATTTGCTAACTCACTCATAGGTTATCCTTTGCATAGATGAAGGAACCCCTCCCCCTGCCTTTTTACAGTGGTTTGTAAGAGCTCACACGTATTTGTTGTAGTCCTTCTGCCTTTTACTTGTTGCACTATATAGGCAGATTATCATGTGGATGAGAAATCTCCTACAGTAGCTCATAGGCACTGATATTCATTAGCAATCTCTTGAATTTCATTTGTAAGCAATGTGCTAGGCTTATGACAGGTCTTCCTAGTCTTCCTATAATTATTCCTAAGGATTTGTATTCGTCAAGTATCACCTGCTCCTATCTGTAGAAGCTCGGTATATTTGCTTGATGTTGGGTGATGGTTGACTACAAGGGCATTGCAATATTCATCGCCTTTTGCTGCATTCTTTATGCATTTTGCCATGGTTTTTTTTGGCCCATAGAGTATACCCGCCACTGCTGCAGGTAGATGTATTCATTCGCAAACAGAAGTTGATTACATGATATTGTATTTTCTGAAGTCTTTCTGCATCTACCTATAGGTGGGTGTTGTACATACATTTGTATTTGTAAAGAAATCATATGTACTGCAGCTCTTCTGGCCTTGATTGCATGCAGATCAGTATATCTGCTGGCTGCTGAACATCAATTGATTGTGAGGATTGAATGCATTTGCTTTTGTTTTGATATTACCCATAAAGAATTGTCGTAATCATCATATACCTTATGTGCTCATTGTATATCATTTGATATCATTCCTTAATGGATTGTAAGTTGACAAATATTGACCATAAGCAGGTTGTGGTGTACATAATGATTCCCCCTTTTTTTTATGAATGCAGTGTTATATAATCACGAATCTTCTAGCATCACATGATTTTGCATTCACTACAACCTTTCCGCCGCTGCTTGTAAGGACACTATGTTTCTTGTATATGACCTCTTGGCGTCACTAAGAATTTGTATGTCAGTTTGTGTTGGTTGTAGGAGGGTCACACTTCAACTTGAACTTGATATGCACTCTTCAAGCATTTCTTCTTTGTGGTGTTTATACATTGATGTAGTGGAGAAGTTATTTGCATATCTCTTGTATCTACTCGTGCCATTGCATTCCTCACAATTCTCTTGCATATATTAGAAGGATGGTGGATAGTATTATGATAAGTCTCTAACTTTAGTTCCTTGATCAACACAAGCTTTGTGCTCATTTATGTCCACTTGAATGATTAAGATTCGCTTAGATCTTAATGTTCATTCATCAATCCAAGGTTTGGTTCTATATGCTCCATTCCGATTCAAGTTCTTTAGAGATCATATTCATTCAAGTCCAGCTCTTTATGGTCCACATTGTTCAAGCTATTTGCAATGTCCAAATCAAGTTCAACACTTGAGCCCAATTCAAGTTCGTGTTCATTGCCGTCTTATTTGATTAAGTTCAAGTTATGGACTGACTTTTTTGAGTAGAAGTTCAAGTCAAATTAGATTCATATTCAAATTCTTGCTTGAGTTCAAATTCTTGTTGAGTGTTTGATGTCAAGTCCACACCCTTTGTAATTTACTCAAATTTGGGTCCAACTTGAGTTCATGTCAAACTCCTTGTACTTAGTTCTTTGAGTCCTTATTTGTTTATATTGAGCTCAAGTCTTTTGCTATCTTTCATTCAAATCAAGCTCCAAGTCATTTGAGTTCAAGGAATGGTTCCCTGTTGTCCATGCTCAAGTCCTTACTTGAGTTCAAATGTTCAAATCATGCACAAGTTTAGCTCAAGTTCTATGTCCCCTGCTGTCCAAGAGTTTTCAAATATTTCTCAAGTCCAACTTCAAATCAAGTTCTTCTCAAGTCCAACTTCAAATCAAGTTCTTATTGGTGGAGTTTGATTTATGTTCTTTATTTTGTTGCTCAAGTCCAGTCCATGCTCGAGTTCCTTGTGGTCTTCTTGAGTTCAAACTCATTCAAGTTCAAGTATTTTGTGGTTCAAGTCAACTTTGAGTCATTATTTATCTCGAGTCTAGGTTCAACCACGATCCCTTGCGGTTCATTGTCACTTGTTACCTTGAAAGTTCAATTTTTTTTATCACTTTGGTTAAAGTTTAAGTTAGGTCCCTTATTTGCTTCTGTCCAAGTTTGAGTTCAAGTTCACAAGTCTGAGTTCAAGTTTGAGTTCAAATCAGGTCCAAATGCGGTCTCATGTTCACCCAAAATTTCGGCAGCATCCCGACGTCTTCCCTGTTTAGGGGAAACTACGAGAAACTGGGCCTTCCCACCACGCATAATAAAATGCATGTATGGTAGGTGTCCTTAGACACCTCGGCCGTAATCTTCATTCCCACCACGCGCATTAAAGGCGTGTATGGAGTCTTCGACGGTACCTGTTTAAAAGAAGAGCAGTTATTTTCCCGCAGGTACAGAGCCGTGTACGGGTACTTAAGATTGTCCCCACCACGCTAAAAAAAGCGTGTATAGGGCCTACCCGCCTCATCGTAGGAGTCGCAACGGGTTCCCTTCCCACCACACACAATAAAGGCGTGTATGGGCGGTTCGCCGGCTCAACACAAATGCTAATGATGAGATTTTAGGTGAATACCCACCTCGTACAAGCCGCACCGGGGTCCCATCCCACCACACGCAATAAAGCGCATGTATAGGCAATTTTCCGGTGTACCGCGAACGATGAGAATGGGCTCTTGGAGTTTTAGGGTTGGGGGCTTATACCTTAGGGACTGGCGTTAGAGGTGTTGGCACGCGGATAAAGGCAAGGGAAAGAGAAGAGCATTTCTCTCTTTCTTTTGTATTAATTATAATTATTTTTTAATTAATTATAATTAATTATAATTAGTAATAATAAATAAAAAAATTAATTATAATTAATAATGATCAATCATAATTAATTTTTGTTTATAATAACAAATTATAATTAAAATATTTAATTACAATTAACCTTAACTAATTACAGCTAATTATTAATTAAAATAATTAACCATAATAAAAAAAGATTAATTATAATCAATTATCATTAATATTAAGTAAATATGATTAAAAATAATTAATTATAATTAATCTTAATTAATCATTACTAATTATTATTAATAATAACTAAATATAATTAATTAAGATAATTAATTTTAATTAATTAGAAAAATAGGATTTGAGCATGATTAGAGCAAAATTAGAGTAGAATTAGAAGTTGTTAGATCCCACAGCAAATTAAACCTCTGCTTCCTTCTCTGTTTAGTTGATCTATGGGATTTGGCCGAAGAAGCGTGTAAAAGGAAGTAAGTTACCTTCATAGCAAACGAGCTCCAATCGTTACTTTCGATCCAATAGAGAAGGGAACGTCGTCTGAGGAGATGGGGGCGTCGGGATGTAGGTCTAGGGCATGATTCGGCTATATGAAGGAGGGAGGGGGTTTGGAACTGGGTAGAGATCGGGAGCAGCGACGGGTTCGGTCGGCACAGGCAGAGAGGTCTGTCTGTCTGTCTCTCTCTCTCTCTCGGTCCGTGAAATCGAAAAGTCGGGCTAAGCTGAGCAGATGAGTCGGCTGGGTTGGAGGCGGAACTGAGGAAGGTCGAAGTCGGACCTCCCTACGGCTTGAGGAGGTAGGTCTGCGAGTGGGAAGGAGGTGGCTTGAGGTCTTGTGGAGAGGAAGGAAGTAGCGGGATTTCACAGAGAGGGAAGTCGAAGGAATCGGAGGTTCTGGCATTGGCCTAGAAGAAGGAGATACCCCTTCCTTTTATAAAGCGAACGTGAGAAACGATCAGAGCATGCACGCGGGAGAAGGGATGTTTCGACATCGTTTGCAGAAGTATGGGGCGACTGTAGACGCGGCTTCGACAGAGATACGACGGGATTTGGGCAAGATTTACGGCAGAGCTACATAACAGGTAATGATTTTAAGCTTTCTTTATACATTTTTTTGTCTTCTTTTGGATAATCTGATAGAGGTCAACATTGTTTCAAATGATCACTATTTTCCAACAAGAGTTTAGTGTTGCACGGCAGCCTACCTATAATAAGCAACAGGCAACTCATAGTGCAGTGCCACACCATCAGATCTACGACATATACATGCCTCTAAATAGAGCACTGTGCACACTCAAATGAGCATAGTTCGTACAAAAGATTGGTGTCAAACACTTTAAAATGCCATCCCACATGCGTTATAATAGGCAGAATGCATTATTCAAGTATGTCATTTCGCATTATAAAAAAGTATTATATTGTAGCAGCGCATCACACTAATATACAAATATATTGTGCGCACGTGTATTACAACATGCAAAACATATCATACAAGCATGTCATTCAATATGTAAAATGAATTATGCCATGATGATACATTAACATGCAATCATATCATGCATATAAACATTGTAAAATATAGAACACATCATGCAAGTATGATTGAGTAATACACAAATGCAAAATACCAACATATATACATATCATGCAAATAAATCATATGCTATGCTAATGTAATAAGCCACAACACTGCATCTCAAATGCATTATGTAAAATGCATTCAAAAGAATATACCCGTATGGGCCTTGGAAAGTATGTTATAGGTACATAAGTGACATTTAAGGATATTGCACGGGTCAAAAAATGAACTTAAGTTTGAGCCCGATCCTTCTATGCGAATAGATAGGAGTTGATATGACTCAAATTGTTAAACAAATAGATGGTCACAGCATTAATCGTGATATTTGTCTTATATGTTTATATTAGGCCTTCAAGGTCTATTGTAAAAAAATTCACTAATAAAAGTATAAAGTTAATAATGAACCTGATCATCTATTGACAAGTAGACAGAGTTGACATGGTTCAACCAATAAAATAAAATTGCCCATACATATCCCGATGATGGCCGTGTTGAAAGCTAATCTCAACTAGAAGGGACCCTAAATATTTAAAATGCCTCCCAAATTCTCATGAAAATTCAAAACTCAAAAGTAAGTAAAATTTAAATATTTAAAATTGAAATAAAAATACTAAAATGCTTACAACAAAGTCTATCCACCCTCTGCAATAGTTTATTGAGGTAGATAAGTTTGAAAATACACTTCAGCACACAAAGAACAAATGTCTGGTCGAGAATATCACTAGAATTCATTCTCAATCTGTCTCTTACTAGTAAGGACCTGGCATGTGTCCTCTAACTGGTAGTTTTGCTACTAAATGGCTCCAGAAGTAAATTGTTATAACCGGGACCCTCTGACTGGATGGTTTTGCTGCCAAATGACACCGTTAAATTGTGATCATGGTTAGAGCCAGTATGTTCCCTAATTGTTTTAAAATCTTAAGTAATGAATCAATAGGATATGACTAATAGGGCACAAAGCACTCTGTTAGCTAAGGTGGATTCAAATTTATCTCCTTAGATAATTATTTACCCCAAGTTCATAAGGTACCATTGGATGAAGCAACCCATGGCTGCTGACAAGGATCCTTCTGTTGTGCTAGGTCGATTACTTCCTCTAACTAAGTACAATAGGGACCATTATAACTCGAAATGATCTAACCATTAAATCTTGATCAGGTTTATCATCATTCCCCCCACCATTCGTTTTAAGTGCTCGGTGGTGAAATTTTAATTTTAAATATTAAATTTTAAATACCTAAACATGATGCTACTATACGCTAGATACTATGTATCTATTTGACCACTAGTCTTAATCGAAAGTTCTCTCTTGTTATCGAGAGGGATAATTAACTATAGGGGCTATAGGCAACTTGAACTCAGATTATAAGGTCCTCGCAAAGTGAGGGTGAAATCTCTGGGTAATGTCTTATCTAGAACCCAATCTACCTTCTAAAAATTTGCCTCAGAACTTACTCATTAAAACTCTCCTCGATAACACAAAAAAGAAAATGGCTGCAGAGAGGCCAGGGCACGAATTTTTCGAGCCCACAAACTAACAACATGGCTTGATTTTCTCAATAAAGATTATAGAAAGTAGGTGTGCACAGTTGAATAACTATACCTAACAATAAGGTTAACTCTTATCAAGATTCTGGAGAAGGTGACAATTTTGATGCTGATCGTCATGTCGATGGTGATTATCAGCGATAATAACTAGTGGTCATTGGCGGCGATGGCTGGAAAATGCAAGAGAGCCTTTCTAGTTCTCTATATTCTTCCCCTCATGTGAAGAATGAGATGCTATTTATAGGTTTTTTTTTAATGAACATTTTGATAATTTGAACCAAAATCTAAAATCTCCGTCATAGGACCCATATCGATTCCCTTAATCATGAGTGTTTATTTATATTTAAGTGGCTTAATGATGTTAAAGTTGAGTGATTTTGGGCTTGTTGAATTCGTCTCGTCAGGCCACTTGATTTGACTATAAGCATGTCTAATTTAGAGATCATTTTCTCATCCAATTAATATTTGAAGTTTCTAATTATGCTTTGAATGCTTGATTTAGGCTCTTTTAGGCTCAGATTGAACCACTTCTGATATCGTTCGGTTCCTCTCATTGAGACATTCAGATCAACTATAAGTTTGCTGAAGTTGGAATTCATATGGTCGTGAATTTAATTCCAGCAATTTCCAATTCAAAATTTTGCCTGAAGATTCGATCTCAATTTTTTGTAGATATATCAAGTAGAATTTTAAAATAACTCTAACATAGAAGTTTTGAATAAAAAGAGAGAGTACATATATGAAGAAAGCAAAAATAAATAAATAAATGCCATCTTTCTTCCATTTGATTTCTTAGCAGTAAACAGAGCACATAGTTATTTCAGTTTCAACAAAAGAAAATAAAAGTTCAGGATATTTTGATCAAATTCACAGTCAAAATATATCTCATAATCATTAAATTTATTTTTAAGATGAACACAATACAAAATTTTACTGATTTCTTAAATAATATACTTATCTTAAAACAAATCACATGACTGTCTTAGTGCTTTTAACACTTCCATATCTCTTGGGCTCTGGCCAATGGGTAGATAAATTTCTGAATCAAATTCTGTGCCATAATCTTGTAAGCTTGTTGTGTCAAATGAATGCCATCCCAGCTTATATACTTTGCAGGATCAGAGCAAGGCCATGTACCCGGCATTCCACAAATCATATTGATGTCAAAATTGTATAGCCCACCTCCACCACAGCAGGATTTCAATAATGAGTTTTCATCAAGGCCTGTAAAAAATATTAAATATCAAAATTACACTGAATATAAACAACTTTATGCTTTGGTTGGATTTGAGCATCAAAGTGACATGTTCAAAGCCTTGTATCGATCAAATTTAGTCGATTGATGTGACTCGGATTAATCCGAATTGATCAAGCGCTTGTTATCGCCTTGTAATTTATTCTATTTTTTTTTTTACTCTAGGTGGTTTGAATCAATACACACAACACATTCCCAACAACTCATTGATATTGCGCACCACTTATAAATGTCAAATAAGAAGGCTATAAATGGGAGATAAATTGGGTGAGTACATCATGATAAAAATTTAGTCATAATAAATTTTAAAGTATTTGAATTTATTTTGAGGTTTATGTAAGACATGAATAATCAATCAACTCTTACATTGTACTAATCTCAAAACAAATTCAACACCTTTAAATTCATCATAATCAAAATCTCACCACAATATCCTAAAATGTCCTGAATTTGTGACTTTCACTATCATTTGCTATATGTAGCAAGAATTCATTCAAATTTAAGCAATCTAATGGCTTATTTGATTGCATGAAGCTAGAAATCATGAAAATCTATAAAGTTCATTAACTCTATTATGTGATTAGATGTTGTTAAACACTAGCTTTGATTTCAAACGCTTCAAATCTTCTCAAAACTCTCTGAAAACTAACATAGTGATTTCACTTTTAAGCTAAAAATTCTGTTAGAAATGAAATCATCATTTTCTAAAAACATTTCTTTTTGAAATAATAATGCATTGGATGATCATTAAATAAGAACTGCTTCAACTTACCAAGACTGGAAGCATTATCAATGAGGGTCATGAAAGCTTCATAGTAATCAGAATACATAATGCTGACTTGAGGATAAGACTGTCCCAAGCTTTGAAGAGCCTCTTGCAGTTTTTTGTTGTGGAGCTTTGAAAATGCGTTCAGATCCTTAATGCAGTTGTTACTATCATAAACTCTGGAAGCTTTGTTTTTATAAATTTCTAAATTGCTTGGAAAGCATCCTATTGGAAAATTTCCAGGCACAATAATATGAATGGCTCCAGCTTCAATCACTTTCTGTCACAAAATATAGCCAAAAAAATTTAGTTAAATCATAATAATATGTTTGACAAATATCCTCAAAATTTAGGATTTAAGTGAAGAAGAAAAAGTATAAAGGATTTATCTTTAATTTTTTTTAAAAGATTTAGCCTAAATCATGAATAAATCTTGCAATCAAACAACTCCAGAGGGTAAAATTTTATCAAGAGCTATAAGAGAAATGAATCTTTCTCTGAGAAGTATTGATTCCAATTATTTCTTCATAAGAAGTCTGTAATTTGAGGGAATTGAAAACGAGGAAATGGAAATGAAAATGGCAAAGAAATTAAATTGAAATTAATTTTCATTCATTTTGTTTGGTGAAGGAGGAATTAAGTGAAAATATTTTGGGGTAATGACATCCAAGCCAGAAACCAGTCAAATCTTTGTTATTTACATACTGAACATCTTGATAAAAGAATACAACAATAACAAGCCTTTGTCCCACTACGTGGGGTCGGCAACATGAATCCTTTTTCTCCATTGTGTCCGGTTCAAAGTCAAATTCTCGTTTAAATCTAATAGAGAAAGATCATTTCTAATATTCTCTAACCAAGTCTTTTTAGGTCTACCTCTATCTTTCTTAACATAAGTCAAATCTAATACCTCTACTTTCCTAACTGGGTCATCGGAAGGCCGTCGTTTTATGTGACCAAACCATCTAAGGCGACTCTCTCTAATCTTATCCTCCACTGGAGCTACTCCAACCTTTTCACGTATATGCTCATTTCGTATCCTGTCTCTAAGAGTAAATCCACTCATCCACCTAAGCATCCTCATCTCCGCAACACATAACTTAGTATTGTGCTTCTCTTTTAATGGCCAACATTCTGCACCATAAAGCATTGCAGGTCTCACCACCATCTTATAGAATTTTCCCTTAAGTTTAAGGGGGACTTTTCTATCACACAACAAGCCCGATGCATTCCTCCACTTCAACCATCCAACTTGAATTCTACTGATAACATCCCCATCTATTTCACCATCACTCTGAACAATAGATCCAAGATATCTAAAACGTGTACTCTTATTAATGACTTGATAAAAGAATGAACTAATAAATTTATGTATGCCACAATCAATATATTGAGAAATTAATAAAAGTTTTGGATGCTACATTAATTAAAATTTCTCTATTTTGATGTTTTAATTGATCATAAATTAAGAAGCTGTCTAATTACCTTTACTGTATCTACTATTTTTTGGATGACTTGTGGAACAAAAGTTGCAACATCCTCTATTGATTTCCCTTGATAGAATGCAAAGCTATAGTCATTTCCGCCTATTTCTCCAACCAAGAAAAGAGTCCTCTCAAGCTTTTTACTACACTCTGAAAGATTTTCAGTTAAGGGCAAAATACTGTGAACATCAAATTTAAATTGAATTTACTAAGCTAATTTCTGAAAAGAAGATCAAATACCTTCTCTTGTTGAACAAACGGAGCTCAGATGAGTCTTAAACCAGCCTAGCTGAGCTCCAATAGAACTAGCAGCATACGGCATGACGACATCGCTTGAAATGAAGAAGGATTCATCAAGAGCTGTAGCTCCGGCAACAGCAAAATTGACTCCATTATCAAATTTTGCTTTCTTGTCCAAGTAAGGGTTGATCAGTGAAAGATTCAGAGCCATAGCTGACATTAACAAATGTTGGGAAAAAGGAGAACTTAATTCAAACATCAGAGTGAAAACAGTGTTGGAAAGTAAACCACAAAACAAAGAAAACATCGGCAATAAGCACTAGGATTTAACATGGAAAAATCCAAAATCGGAAAAAAAAAAATTACGGACCCACATCGCACCAAGAAATTCATTATGAAAATGGGAGAAATTGTACACATGTCTCTTCTCCCACACTCTTTTCTTGTCTCTCCTTGCTCCTCTCTTCATTCTTCACTCAAAATAGGCAAAGAACGCTTTTCAATACACCAAAGGATGCCCTTCAAGTGCAACATGAAAAATGAGAAAAAAAACTGCCCAGCTAGACTTGCAGCTTTGAGGTATGGAGCATTATGAAAATCACTCTCTAATTATGAATTTACCCTACAGTGTCATGGCGCTGGTTTTTACAACGCCATAGCGCTCTGTTCTCTATCTCCAACCAGAGACTATAGCGTTGCAGTGCTTGAGTATACTGTGCTGCAGTGTTGTATTATTATACGGAAAAAAAAAATTTTTGGGGCAAGGCCCTCGAACCCTAAATAGCAGGAGCATTCCCCCTTATCCCTCGAGCGAGCTTGGTCGATGGTATTTAGATCCGAGTCAACAATACAACCCAATTGATCGACAAAAATCAGATTCCACACAGAACTAACAAAAAGAACGAAAATAGAAAAAAATTAATGCATAAAAATAAATAATTTAGATTGATTCAACTCTTGTTTCCACTATTATAGATATCATTATGGTTTAATTGTGTAGAATTAAAATACTAGTTCTTTATACATCATCTCCCTCTTTATTAACATTAAAAAAATTAGGAAAATGGAAAATACAATTAAATTTTTTATAAGTCTTGAATGAAATAACTCGCAGACAATATATACAAGGCTCTATCCAAAACCAGCAAGAGGAAGGCTACTTGGCCCTCATCCAACCCCCATGGTGATCTTAACATGAATATCAACCCGCGACAAAGGAGTTTGGGGCAACTACAACTATTTGCAAAAAGTAGTTGTAGAACTATTGTAAGAAAATAAAACTTATTGAGAACTAGCATGAGTATTATAAATTTATTATCTTTTGAAAAAGTTTACAACTAGTTATGTCACTGTAGCAAATCTAGTTATAAAATGCTTCTCTTCATCACAAAAATTTTCAAAAAACAGTACAAAAATTTGTAGCCAAATAAAATTGTGATAGTTATCTGTAGAACAAAAAAGTGAAAAAAGTTAAACTCTAAAGCTTCATTTGGGACGGCTTTCTTGCTGCTTCTTACTAGAAAGCTACTTTAAGAAGCAGTAAGAAAACCATCCCAAATGAAGCCCTAATATGTCTAGCACTTTTTTCTTTTTTCTTGGGGCAAAAGCTAAGCTCCACAACTTGAGAAAACATCCATATGCGCCTCAATATATACCAGAAAAACTCTTGGACAAACTAGCTTTAAATTTGCTGAATTTGTTTTTAAATGAGTATAATACATTAAAAAAAGAAAAGTATTCAAATTTTGTATTACATTCATCTCAGAGTAAATCCAACTGCTTTAAGATCCATCATATAATCATTAAGAAATAATGTTGTCATATAAATTTTTTAATAAGTAGTAAGTAGTTCTTAACAACTATTACACAACAACAACATCAAGCCTTTATCCCACTACATGGGGTCGGCTACATGAATCCTTTTTCTCCATTGTGTCCTGTTAAAAGTCAAATTCTCGTTTAAATCTAATAAAGAAAGATCATTTCTAATATTTTTTAACCAAGTCTTTTTAGGTCTACCTCTACCTTTCTTAATATAAGTCAAATCTAAGACCTCTACTTTCCTAACCGGGTCATCGGGAGGCCGCCGTTTTATGTGACCAAATCATCTAAGGCGACTCTCTCTAATCTTATCTTCCACTGGAGCTACTCCAACCTTTTTACGAATATGCTCATTTCGTATCCTATCTCTAAGGGTAAAGCCACTCATCCACCTGAGCATCCTCATCTCTGCAACACTTAACTTAGAATTATGCTTCTCTTTTAATGGCCAACATTCGGCACCATAAAGCATTGCAGGTCTCACCACCATCTTATAGAATTTTCCCTTAAGTTTGAGGGGTACTTTTCTATCACATAATAAACCCGATGCATTCCTCCATTTCAACCATCCAGCTTGGATTCTGCTGATAATATCCCCATCTATTTCACCATCACTCTGAACAATAGATCCAAGATATCTAAAACGTGTACTCTTATTAATGACTTGATCGCCCAAAGTCACAATCCCCTCACTAGGTCTATTATTACTAAAATTACACTCCATATATTCTGTTTTAGATCTACTCAAGAGGAAACCTATTCTTAACAACTATTCTCAAGAAAAATAGTTAAGAGTTGGAAAGCCTCACCGAGATAGTCGATTATAAGGAGGCCATCAGAGCATCGGCCGGTAGGTTTTTTCTTCAAGCTAATTCCATAGGGAAAGTACCCAACGGGATTGAAGAGACCACTTGGGCCCATTCGGAGAAGGTTTCCAGTGTCCGCAATGGAGTCGCCAAAGCTGTATATGGCTTTAATGAAACAGCCGCCGCCGGGATTGTGGGTAAGCACTGATGATATTGAGAGAGTAGAGAGAAGAACATAGCAGAGGAAGAAGTAGAAAGACGAGGAGGCCATGAGCTTTTCACTACTGCTACTGAACAAGCAAAGAGCAGAGGATGGAGAGTAACTGGATTTTTATAAGAGACATATTGACATCAGAAAAGAAAAACAATATTGTATTAATATTGTTTAAATTTATTTTAATATAATTTATATTAAAATATTTTAGCATAATATTATTATGCAAATTTATCATTAATGACCTTCAAAATTCTTGAATTTATATGAAGTACAATTCAAAATATTCAATGTATAATTTTTGTTAAATAAAAATTAATTATATCTTCTTAAATAAAATTTGATTTGAAAATAATCATATTAATATATATAGAATTGTAATAATGTTTGCCCACCTAAACTCCCCTTCAAACCAAATGAAGTAGATAAGTAACGTGGCAGTCTGAAGTCTGAACAACCAGATGACTGAGCATCCCCTACAAGACCCAGCTGCTGAACGGCTTCTTTTTGTTCTTATTGACCCACCAGTTCACTGTGACCTCCATGCCTTCCCGAAGAATTTCTGGCGCAGCAAAAAGGCTTAAGGTCAAACTACATTGGCAACCTAACACACCAACCTTGACAAAAATGGGTGATGAGTCACACATATAAAGCAATTCATTCATTATATGAGTATGAAAAGAAATGGTTAATATGATCGATGCTCAAACGTTAAATACATACCAACGTGAGGGGGAATTATTCCGTTCGGATACCACCGGACGTCCGGATATCTTTGTACACAGCTTGTACACACTATGCCAGACGTCCGGATACCATTGTACACAGTAGTGTGTACAAGCTATACACACTACTATATACAAGCTATGTACAAGAGTGTCCGAACGGTCCGTACGTCCGGACAAAATAATTTTTCCCAACATGAGATGATATAGAGATGCTTCTTATTGACATGCAATGTGGTGCATGCTGCTCTTAACATCCTTTCAGCTGATATATATGTTCTGATAGAAAGATAAAATTTATTGTATGTATAACATTATCTCAAAGGACCCTCCCCCTTCTTTTTTCCATCTATCTATTTATCATAGTCAACTGTAGCAAGTTGGGAGACTTGCTACGGTAAAATATTATTTTTAATTAAATTATTTTAGAAATCTAAAGAAATTATTAAAATTTAAGGAATTTTAACTAATATACCATAACAAAAATTTCATACTTATGAATATGCTATCTAATTACTTATAATTGATACCTTCCCAAAATTGTCTTGATCATGCATGAATCTTGAAGTATATTTGAATTTTAAAGTTCAAAAATTAAAGTTTGGACCATCCAAACTCCGATATCAGAAAACTTATGGTCAAATTAAATGTCTCAATGAGACGAACCCAACTGCATAAAAATTAGCCCAATCCGAGCCCAAATAGGTCCAAATCAAGAGAACAAAACATATTTGAAAGGTTCAAAGAATTAATTGGATGACCAAATGATCCTACATATGGCATGCTTACGGTCAAATCGAGCGGTTTGATGAGGCGAATCCAACTAGCCCAAGACCACTTAATTCTGACATCTTTAAGGAACTTAAATGATTCACAAATACTCTATGATCGAGGGAATCAATATGGACCATCTGATGGAATACTCCAAAATTTTCCTAGATCTCTTCATATTTACGGGGCATGCCACTATAAAAATCTATAAACAGACTCCCTTTTCTCACCTGAAGGGGGGCTTGGACTTCGGAAGGCTTAGACCCCGGGCTAGAGTCTCAAGAGAGCTCTGAGGCATGAAGAAACCCTGAGCTCCACCTCGGCACCATCGCCGACGAATCCGCGCCACCAAGCCACTACTGTTGGATCTTAACCCAAACATCATTGTCAAACCTTTGTCTGACATCCACCACCAAGACTTCTCCAGCCTCCGTTTGGCATCCACCATCAGACTTTCATCTGACCTTCATTGCTTGTAGACTATGGTCCCTCCGACCACTGTCGACCGCCAACCATGGTCCTTCCGACCATGGTTGCCCATCGACTACAATCCCTCCAGCCACCGTCCCCCAACTAGGTACTGCCAACCTCCATCGCTGGCCGCCCTCTAACCACAGTCACCCAACTATGGTCCTTCCAACCTCTGTCGCCAGCGAACTACAGTCTCTCCGACCATAATCGCTCGACTAAGGACCTTCTGACCTCCATCGCCCACTGACCACGGTTCCTCCTGCCACTGTCGCCCAACTAAGGTCCTTCTAACCTCTATCACCCATCGACTATGGTCGCTCCTTCCACAATTGCCCAACTAGAGTGCTTCCGACTTTTGTCCCTTCGACCATTGTCGCACACTGACTACGATCCCTTAAACCTCCATTGCCCATCGACTATGGTCCCTCTAAACACCATCGCCCGCCAACTACGATCCCTCCTACTACCATCGTTTGTCGACTACGTTCAACCACTGTCCCCCATTGACTACGGTCACTCCGACCACCGTCACCCTTCGACTATAGTCCCTCCGACAACCATTGCCCGCAAACAACGGTCACTCCGACCACCTTCGCCCATCGACTACGATCACTCCAACCTCCATCGTTCACTGATTACGACCTCTATTGCCTGCCGATTATGATCCCTCTAACCTCCATCGCCCATCAACTATGGTCCCTCTGACCTCTGTCTCTCTCCATTTTATGATCCCTCTGACTTCCATCCCTGCCGACTATCATCCCTAGATCTATCGTCACCCAACTACCATCCCTCCGATCTCAGTTGCCATACTACAGTCCCTCTGACCTCAGTCGCCCGACTACTGTCCCTCCAACCTTCATCGCCTGACTACGGCTCTACCAACCAATCGAACATGACAACGTTCTATTGAGAATGACTCTCAACTATGTAATGTGCTCTTTGTTTTTTACGTTGAGCCAACGCCTTCCCCGAGAAAGAAACTTATTTAGTTCCACATTACTTGGGAATTTTCTCTTGGTAATGTTTATATTGCTTTTTGAGTTTGGATGAGGTAACAACTCAAATGGAGTGATGGAGCAATGTGAATTTCTTAATTGGATTTTTTTTTACTAAAAAATAAAGAATTTTAAATTTAAATTAATCTGTTAAATTATAAATATTACTTAATATTTTATTCTTAATATATTAAATTAATTTATTTAATTATTTAAATAATTCAAAAATTGAACCAAGAGAATCGAGATCGATTCACCGGTTGAACCGACGATTCTTACCTATTCAGCCCGATTTGATACAGAAACAATTTTCAGGATGAATCAGACGAACTTTAAGACCGTTTCATGGTTGAACTAGCCACCAGCTAATCCTATCCAATTTTTAAAACCTTGATAATATGTCAACATGTTTTTATTATAAAATTTCAATTAAATTCATTCTTTTATTCAAAAATAAAATAATATCATCTTATATTTTATTTATCTTATAACATTAATAGAATTGAAAATTTTAAGTCAAATATTCTAAATAAAATTTAATAACGATATATCTCAAAGTCATTATATTTTCAATACATTCATCTTAAAACAAATTATTAAATTTATTTTGATCAAGTTTTTTTTATGCAATTTTTTTTTTCTTATAAAAATTTATTCTAAGATCAGGATTTGTGGAAAAAATCTATGCAAATGTGATGCATAAGAAAATTAAAGTGAGTGGTGGAAACTATCCAAAATTGCTTCATAGTAAATACTTTTTTTTTTTAATCCACAACATTAACATCCCCAAATGAGAATAAAGGAAAATTATTATATAACTTTGACTTAGACGCATATAAATTAATTTTAGAGAAGAAAACCAAGCACCTCTTATTTTATTTTTGGGGTAAATTTTAAAAATAAATACGGTAAAAAAATAAATTAAGTGTTATTGTACTTGCTACAGTCACAATTGGCTGAGTTAGTAGCCAGTCACCCATTTAACGGTCGATTTTTTCTATTATTAAAGTTTTTACTATAAATAATTACATAATTAAGTTTATAATCATACCAAGTTTAAAAATTAGCCCTTAATATGAACATGTATGTTGATTGTTTTCATGCATTGATTGTTATGGTAGATGTGGCCTACTCGGCCTACTGTTTACTATATTTGTACTTGCATCTACCATATATTACATTTCACTTGGTCATACCATAGGTTTTTAATCTATCAATCAAGTGCAAACTTTGAAGCTATATTTAAGTTGGGAAATTTCAAAATTAAATCCAAGATCATCTAAGCTCTAGTTTCAATAAAATTATAATTAAAATTACGACCTTCGAAACTAATGATTGTCTCTTTTAAAATAAAAGAATATATTGGGTTAAATATATAAAAGATAAAATTAGATTATAGATAAGGCACCACTTAAAAATTTTGCCTCTATTTTATAAGAACTATAAAATATTGTTCTAGATTTTCTATAGAATTACCCCCTCCTAGTTACTTGAGAACTTTTGATTAGGCTAGTCATCAAAAAATTAAGTGCTTGGCTTATAGTAGCATGACTCCGATGTTTAGATTGAGAAAACCTATTGATATTGGTTTATAGTGGATGGTGGTAGGAATAATATTGAATCTGATCAAAATTCCATAATTTCATTGTCCCAGATTTTTATGAATCCTGATCAACATAGTCAATTGAGGTAGTTGATTCAACTTGAATGAATCATCTTTGTCGGTAGCCATGAGTTGCATCTTCTAAAGAAATCTTATAGACTTATGATATCTGTTTGTTTATGTGGATAAAATTTTAAGTCAACTTTAGCTAAAAGAGAGATTAATGCCAAATTAAGTGGACCTCATGATTCATCACTCAAGGGATTGCACCATTATGGAACTTACATGCTTTGGAAATGATTAAAATTTAATATTACTATTTTATGATGAATCACCCAATCGGAGGGCTTCAATCATAACCATACATTTGTGATGCTATTTTATATCAAAGCTACTCGATTAGAGGACGCGTGCCACATCTTCACTATCTTGAGAGCTTTAAGAGTGATCATAGAGGTACACTTAATATGGCAATGACTCTTTGTGAGCTGAGATTTTCTTAAATTTATAACCCTTATCAAGCTATTGCAAATGAATGATGAGTTGTCGCTTTAATCTTTAGGGGGATAAGTTTATAGCTTGAAATATTTTCATATTTTATAAATTTTTTTTGTATTTTGTTGAGATTGCAAATCTCAAATGGTTTACATTACGATTTAGGGGCATTTTGATAATATGATCCTCTCTAGTTGAATTTTTTTTTTTCATCAATGTAGCCATATCAAGTAAGGTTGACATTTGAAAATACTTATGCTTAAAATTGAAAGGTTGATTTTTATAGCAAACTCTTCTAATTAGGATTCGCAACAACCACACTAATTATAGGGCATTTGAACTTTATTGCTTTGAATATTTTTGTCTCTACCTACTTGGTCGTAGAGGATTAGGCTCATGAATGACATGAATATGAGTTCATATAAAGATTTATTGAATTACACACCCTATCAACTCAGCCATCATATATAATGGATCAGGTCTAGGAATTGAGCTCTTAATGACATGTTTTGGATATTGCATTGAGAGTTTACATTTAAAAAAGAATCCTTCTTAAAAAAAGCATTGAAGGCCATATATAGATGTAAATATAAAACATCTTGTCATTCTAAACTTATCATGTAGATGATTTTCATAGGTTCAAATCAAGTAAGCTATAGTCTTTGGAATTTGAAGGATCACACTTAAAAAGTGGGACTAACGATCCTACCATATAGGTAGAGCAACCTATGTAGTAACCTCAAATTTATTTATCCCTAATTTCTAAAAAAATGGCTAGGTGAGCACTGCGGTGTTGAGTTGAGCATCATGGCATTGAGCTCACAGACTTTTAGAATTTGAGGGAGCGCTGTGCCGCATTGTCTAGAGCTTTTTAGCGTTTGGTCTAAAAGTTTATTTTATTAAATAAAAATATCTAAAATCATTTATATCAAACCCTCATCACCCCTCTCCCCTCCCCCATTTCCTTCTTTAATCGGGTGAGAGAAGGGAGAGAAAGGAAGAGAAAAGAAGAGAGAGAGAGAAACTGGGGATCAGGTTGGTATTTTTCATTCCTTCAATTGTAAAAAGTGTTCTGATCATGATAGGTAATATTAACCATATCTTTATTTTCAATGATTTTATATTTTGCTTATTTTCTCCCTCTTTAAATTGATTTTTTTTAATATCTCTCATTTTAGTAATTTTTCATCATGTAACTTATGATATGTAGTAGATATCATTACCTTGAACATTTTGACTAGTTGATATTAAAATTATCAGTTAATTTTGCATATATGTCATTATTTGAAATGAGTAGTATAATACTGAGTATAAATAGACCAAGAGTAAATATAATGCACCTAGATATGAAATACATGATATGTATTCATTTATTATTTATTTAATAAAATATATATTTTTGGCATACTACAGGCATATTGATGAATATAATAATAGTTGCATTGGGTGTATATATTATTTACTATTATGAACTATATGATATAAATATGTATAAAATAAAGGTTAGTAGGAGATGATTGCTTTATTTAAGTTGGCTGGAGACATCTATACAAGAGGATGGACCGATGGACTTTTCTTTAACTAAGGTTTGTAGTATAATCCTCAGTGATATAAAAAGGGAGGTATGTGGAGATTTATTGATATGATATGATACGCCGACGGGTAGAAAATGGTAACTTTTTACATCAAAAGGCACATGGCTTATGATATGTGATATAAGATCGATTCCTGAAAATAGGACTGAAATAATTAACATTGATTCATATAGGATTGGCCTATGGACTGGATATAGAAAAAGAATATCATAGGTAGTTAGATGTCCTATCTTGCTTGCATATGCATATGACATGAGTATATATGAAAATTTATATAAATGACATGATATCATATGGTATTCACATGATATAGGATATGACTGATACAAGCACTGAAAAGATTGATAAGATTTATACAAGGGCATTTTATATATACGAAATATATGATATATATGTTCCATTATATATGATAGAAATACATGATATACATGCTTTAATACATATTATACAACATACATAGAATAGATGTTATGATGATATACATGAAATGACATATAGAATGAAATAAAGTATAATTCATTGACTGTAATGATTCATAAAAAACCAACTATATTGTACTTGGAATGAATATAAGAATGATAGAACACACTAAACCATTTAAATAACTACTGATTATTGATCAACTGAATCTGAGTTATATTATTTTTAATAATTTCTATTACTCATATTAAATGATACTACTTATATTGACTGGTACATGATTAGACTGATATGGATCGAATAATTAGATGCATATTTTTTCTACTATCATGCACTGATTGCAGTTATTAGTTATGATAATCTACTGAGCTATCAACTTATTTTATTATTTTCATATATTTTTAGGAAGGGATCAGGATCTAGTAGAGTGAGATAGATTAGAATTTTTAGGTTTTGTTTTATTTTTTTACATTTTGGTTTTAATTCCTTTGTATGTAGTGCTTGATCTATTGGTTATTATAAATTAAATTTTGGAATAAATCTAAAAATATTTTGATGTATATAATTTATGGTTACTTTTATTGATTTTTATTGAAATAAGATTAGTGGCTTTAGTATATGAATTAACATAGAAAAATAAATAATTCTTCTAAATATGGATCTTGAAGCATCACAAATTTTTGTATGAGAGAAGCAATTATTGGAAGAATTGAATTGTAATCAGAGTTGTATTAATTGATTGAGATAGATAGAAATGGGTAGTATTAAGATTTATTTTCTTTACATTCATAACATACATTTGCATGATTGAATTATAAATTAATGGAAAAGAGAACTATACTAAATGTTATGGATCCATCTAAAGTACCAAATGAATAGAGTATAGTGGCCCTAGTGAATTCTGAAAGTATAATGTAGTTTATCAGTTTGATAGTATAGTTGATGAGTGATGCACAGAGCAGGCAAACTAGAAATAAGGAGATTGAAGAAGATAAATATTTATAGATGATCCATAAGTTCAAGCCCCCACTATTCAAGGGAGTTATAGAGCCATAAGTAGTAGAGGACTGATCTTTGACAGCATACAGTATCCAAATAACATGAAAGTACACTGACAATGTTACTATTTGAAGGTGAAGCTGAAAAATGATGGATAAGATAACAGAGAGAAATTTTCAAGGCAAGTTTAACTCATTGATCACCTGGGAGGAGTTCATTTATATCTTTAGGGATTGGCTTGTATCCTATCAACACGATAACAAATGCAGGAGGCCTTCGTGAGACTAGAGCAAGAAATTAGAATAATGATAAAGAATGAAGCTAAGTTTACTACATTAGTCAAGTATGCACCTTAACTGGTTAGTACTACTAAAGAGAAATACTATAAATTCTTAAGAGGATTGAAAGATGAACTGAGACACCCACTTATACCATTGAGGAGTTAAGACTTTTCTAAGTTAGTGGAGAGAGCAAGTCTGGTTAAAAATGATATTGTTATCCCCTAGTTCAGACATGATATGAGTAGGAAGAGAGAAGGTGAAATAATGACTAGAGGAGATAGCAATGAGAAAAGAAGAATGTTTATTGATGTTAGGAGAGGATCCATGATACCATCTGGTAGTGTACCAAAATGCTCTCAATGTGATAGGCGACTTATAGGATAGTATTTCTTGATCACATAATAGTGTTTCAAATGTGGTCAGTATGGTCACCAAATGATTGATTGCCCATAAAGAGGATATGGAGAGAGATCAAGATCTAAGACAAATTATTCTAGATAGATATATAGGCATAGACTTATAGGATCTCAAATGTCTAGTCAAGGTTTGATGAGTGGGATAGATTGAATGAATATGAGTAGGAGTCAGAGGTACTCCACACCATCAGTGATGACTATACACCTTGTATAGCTAAGAGTGTATAGTTTGAATCAACATGAAGTGATAGATGCACTAAAGAGGTTAATTAGTATAATTTTCTATTTTGAGTGCTATTATTACTGATTAAAATACAATGTATAATATTTTATATGATTGGTTGATTAATATGTATGCTGATTGACATATATACATGTGTGAATTAAATGATTATATGACTTTATTGATGATTAATGTGACCAGTGATTAGTGATTTTCTATATGTTAGTGGTCTGTAGTGAAAAATATCGAGCACGATATTTTTCTAAGGTGGGTAAATTGTAATAAACTCAAATTTATTTTTCCTAATTCCTAACATTTGGTTGAATGAGTGTTGCAGCATTAGGCTAGGTGACACCATGGCATTGAGCTCATAGATTTTCTAGAATTTGAGGGAGAGCTGCGATGTTGGGTCTTGAGTGCTGCAGTGCAAGGTTTGAAAGTTTATTTAAAAAAATATTTAAAATCATTTGTATTAAACCCTCACTACCCCTCTCCCCTCCCTCATTTCCTTCTTTAATCGGGTAAGAGAAGACAGAGAAAGAGAGAGAAAAAGAGAGAGGAGAGAGAAAGTAGGGAATGGGTTGGTATTTTTCATCGCTCCAATTATAAAAAGTATTTTAATCATGTTTGGTAACCCTAACCCTACCTCTTCTTTAACGATTTTATATTTTGTCTATTTTCTCTCTCTTAAATTGATAAAAATACAATATCTCTCATTTTAGTGATTTTTCACCATATAATTTTTTATATGTAGTAGATATTATTACTGTAAATATTTTGACCAATTATTAAAATTTTATTAGTTAGTTTTTCATATATGTCATTTTATTTAGAATGAGTATTATAATATTGAGTATAAAATGCCCTTAGACATCAAATATATTATATGTATACATTTATTATTTATTTAATAAAATAAATATTTTTGATATATTACAAGCATACTGATGAGTATATTGATAGTTTCATTAAGTGTATATGATGATTGTTATTATGCATTATATGATATGAAATGTGTGTCAAATAAAGAAAGAATGGCTGAAAATAATTGATTGATTCAGGTTGGTTGAAGACATGTTATCATGCATAAGACGGTGGAGTAATCATTAGTGATGTAAATAGAGAGGTATAAAAAGATTGACAAATATGATATGATATGCCAATAGATAGAAAGTAATGCCTTCTTACATGAAAGCCACCTTACTTATGATATGTGATATAAGATTGATTCCTAGTAACCATATTGATATGATTGAGATTGATTCCTATAGGATTGGCATAAAGATTGGATACAAAATAAAATACAATAGGTAGTCAGATGTCTTATCTTGCTTGCATATGCATATGACATGAGCATATATGAAAATTTGTATAAATAACATGATATCATATTATATACACATGATACATGATATGATTGATACATGCATTGATAAGACTGTTATGATTAATACAAGGGTATATGATATGCTTGAAATACATTATATATATTACATCTGATAGAAATATACGATATATATGTACCGATACTTGATATTGCACGACATACATAGAATAGATGCTATACTGATATACATGAAATGACATATAGAATTAAATAAAGTATTATTCATTAACATATAAGGATTCATAACAGACCAGCTACATTGTACTTGACATAAGTATAAGATTGACATAATACACTAATCCTTTTATATGACTACTTATTACTAATCACTAAATTTGAGTTATATTACTCTTAATGATTTCTATTGCTCATATGAAATGATACTGCTTATATTGGTCACTACATGATTAGAATAATATGGATTGAATGATTATATATTTATTATTTCTACAACCATGCATTGATTACAGTTGTAGGTTCTGGTAACCTATCGAGCTGTTAGCTCACTCCTTGATTTTTATATGTTTTTAGGAAGGGGTCATAATCCCGTGGAGTAAGGTAGATTAGAATTTTTAGGTTTTATTTTTTTCTACATTTGATTTTTATTCTTTTGTAGTTAGGAGTATAAAGAGATTTACTGATGGATGTAGTGATTGATCTCCTAGTTATTATAAATTGAATTTTGATGCATGAGTATGAAAATATTTTGATGTATATGATTTACAGTTGCTTCAACTAATTTTTATTGAAATAATATTAGTGGCTCAAGTAGATGAATTAATAGAGAAAAGATAAATAATTCTTCCAAATGTAGATCTTTGGGCATCATATGCTGCTTGAGTGCATCATGCAACATAGTTATGATTTTGAATTTAAAAGAGAGTTAGTTTGGCTTTAAAAAATGCTTGATTATTTTTCAAAAAGTTTTGTACACTTCTAGAGATGGGACAAATTTAAATTTCTTGCTTTTAGCCTGCACAACAATATCTAATTTCATGTTCAAGCATTTAGCATTTTTTAGCACATGTAGCTTTATTTACTTTTGGTGATTTGATGTGTCGTGCAGACCTTTTTGAAGAGTATGTCAACTCATGATGAGCAATAGTGAACCATTATTTTATTTTTTTGTGATAATATTTTATCCATGTGAACACATAGTCAGATGAGATATATGAGGGCATAATGTGGAAGCTGTTCATATGTGCTTATTTTCATTAAAAAGTGTACTTGAATTTCATTTTGAGTTTATTATTGCTTGTATTCTATCTGCTTGCATGTAACATTTGTGGATTTGATTATGATAAGCATTACCAATTAGAATCTATTAATTGTTTTCATAGAGATAATATTTGTTTGTACATAGCTTGTATTTACTTGGAGGGAACCTACAAAGAATTTTTCTTCAAACTATAATTAAGAACCCTCCTTAGTTAATTTTTATTCCAAGTTTAATTCATTGAGTGTATTCTTGAAGAATCTAAGTGCTTAAGAGAATTTGTAGTAAAAGTAGGGAGATTTTATACTTGTGAGTAAGCTTACAAGTTCATTTTATAAATCCATTTCAAGTTTTGAATTTATATTTTATTCTAGTTCTACTCAATTCTTTCAACACAATTTTTAAGTGATAATTTCTTTTTTGTATTTTTTTTTATTTTAGTCATGTTATTAGATCAAAATAGTCATTTAAGTTAATTCTATTTCAAGTATAAAAACAATATGGTGGCATATTGATGTCTCCCTCGCAAAGAGGAAATTAGGGGGGACATTGGATTTGCTCATCATTTAAAGAAAGATATGTACAGGTGTATGGGTGTTATAAATAACACAGTTTGGGCTTCTAGTCCCATTATACCATGAAAGGCTCATACAGGCCTTCAAACCTATAAAAAAATTTGTGCCATATAAACTTTCCTGCCATGTCATAAAAGATGCATAAAGATACTTTTTTTAGTGGCACAAGTCTTCTTCTCCTTAGCACCAAAAAAGATGCTTGAGATCTTTTCCCCAACATGCTACTAAAGACCTGTAGGGATCAACTATACAAGAAAAATGTAAGAATATACAATTTTTCCCTTACATCAAGAAAGACATGTATAATTACTTCTACAAAGGCATGAGTTGATTTGCATTACACCTTATGCATCCCTTCCATCAAGTAATTATCAAGGGTATCATCTACCTTAGAGTGAGAGTGTGTGGCTTTTCTTCATCGCCCTTTATTGTAGATCAATGTTTTTTGGCGTATCAGTTTGATGTAGGTAGTTTATCAGACAACATGATATAGATTGATATGACTAATAGTATTAACTTTAGTGGTAAATATATTTTTCTTTATTAAAGTCGAGTTGGATTACTATGGAAGTTATACATTTTTTTAGAGGTTTAATGGAGAAGTATAGAGAGAATGAGGAGGATCTACATATGATATTTATTGATTTAGATAAAGCACATGATAAAATTCCAAGTGAAGTGCACTCGAGAGTTCTAGAAAAATGAGTTAATTGTCATGCCCCATAATCTAAATTGAAAGAATTCTTTTTCTTTTTTATCTTTTAATATAACCACATGAGAGCTATATATTTTCTTTTATTAATAATAATATCAGCAAAAATAAATCTAGTAATCAAAACATCAATATACATTTATATTCATTACTCAAAAAATTACATACAATATTCATGAATCATATAAATATAACACATAATCCAATCCCAAGTACAAAAAAATAACTAAAGCAAGAGAAGCAAAACCTGATAAATATTGATCAATCTTAACTCCTGATCCTTTATCCTAACTTAAAATCATTTAAATCACATATAATGAGCTAATAATCTTAGCAGGTTACTAAATCCTACAACCGAACTCAAAACACGATAAAGAAGAAATATGTATGTCATCAGTCAGTTCATAATAGTAGTAGTCCATACAGTCATGAATTTGTACTAAAATATTAAACATATATAGTAACAATAAAATTTGGAATATAATAGAATAATATAGTATGGAAGCCAGTAAAATAGTACAGAACAAAAACCAGTAAACTACTATATTGTTGAATCAATAAAATAGTCATTGTAGCAGTACTATTTAAATCAGTAAGGAAATCATATAAAAAAATAATAATAAAGCCTCAATGAAGACCATCGAAACCTTATCAATATAGTAAAATCATATAATAGTATACACATATTATCTAACTCTTCTATATAAGTATCATAATCATATGTTCAACATATCACATAATTGGTTACAGTGAACCGATAAATAATAATAATATCAATGAATCAATATTTTTATTAGTGAATCAATAATAGTATCATCGATGATAGTAATAGTAGAGCAATATAGTAATAATAATAGTCAATATGTACAATAACAAAAAATTAATGCAATAATAGTAAGGTTGTACAGTAACAATGAATCAGTAATATGCATTTCAATAATCACACTAAACAAGGAGTTCTACAAAGCAATGTTTTATAGTAACCAGTAATCAATAATCAGTAACTATTGGCTCAGTAAACAGAGTCATCACTCCTTGCTTGTCAGTATAGTAATAACTTTTATAACTCTCACTTAGTGTACCATAGGATTAAGTAGAAGATAACACTAAACTATATTATTCAAAAGAAAGCCCGTCGGCCCACCATCCAATACGAGTAGTCAGTTTTCATCCAACGTCATTAAAATTAGCCTTTTACTTATCATAACATATATTATTATCATAGTATTATAACAATAATAATCACCAGCTATTACCCAATCACATACCTATTAAAATTCATAATATTTGTATTAGCAGTATGCTTAAAAAAATACTCAAAACTTTATTTAGTGAAAATTATACAAAATATAATAACTTCTATTTTACTTTGTGAAACCACATAATCAACTAGTCAAAATAATCAGTACTGTAACATATAAAAAGTTATGCGATCTAAGTTTAATAAATCAAGAGAGAATTATTGCAATCTAGGATCCCTAACTTGTGATTTTGATTATAACAAATATTATTGATTGAATTTTTATTTTTTTAGCACTTATATTACATATTATTTTTCTATGTATACTAACATTTTAAGTACATCATACATTGCTAAAAATGTTTAAGGGTTAAGTTTGGGTAAAATAAGATAGTTTGAAAGAGTTTGTATTTTTAATTTCTTTTATTTTATATTTCTTTAGTTTGGCCATGTAAGGGTGTATGCTAAATTGGCGACCATGCACAAACACACAAGGGAGTGAGAAAAATGAGTTGAATTTTTTTGAATTAATTATACCATACAATTTAGATCGTATTCTACAATCAATTATATAAAAAATTAATTTTAACAGTTAATTTTATAATTAATGCTTTTGAACTAATCATACTGTACAATGTAAATTATACTATACGATTCATTTTTATAAGGAAACCCTAGCTACCAAACAATTTAAGTATTTTAAAATTTAATTTTTAAACTATTTGTACTGTTCGGTTTTAATCGTATTATACGATCCTAATTGTATTGTACGATATTTAAAATCTTACTTAAATTAATTCTAATGATTAATCAATCAAATTAAGGTTTAATAAATATGGTCAATCGTATTGTACGATGTAGATCAGATTGTACGACTGATAGAGATAAAATTTGATCATCTCGAAGATCATTCTGGACGAAACCTTTATTTTGAACTAATTATATAGTATGATGTTAATCGTACTGGATGATTGACAGAGATGATTTTTAACCATCCCGAAGACCGGCCCATACGAATAATAGATAATTGAACTAATCATATCGGATGATCATTTGATTGTATTATATAATCAGTATATAGAAATTGAATAGTTCATTTGAATGACTGTTCCATCATATTGGATGAACTCCTATTTTGAAAAAATTATACTATATGATCCTAGATCATATTGTATGAAAAGTGAATGCTTAATTGAATAATTAGGGTTTTTGAAGCCTTATACTTAAGCAATATTTCCAATTGGTCTCTAAGAAGACTTTTGGTTGTTGAAGGAACTCTGAGGGAGACTTCTTGAGAGAGATCTTGGGATTTGGAGAAGGAGAAAATGAGGTGCGTGAGGGAGAAGGAGTGTGAGGGGATTCCACACTATTGCTCAAGGCAAGCTTACACTTTGTTTCCTCCAATGGCCTTGGTGAGTTCTTGATGTTACTCTTGGGAGAGGTTCAAGGTCAAGGGTCGTGTGTTCTCTACCTTCAGGAGGATGGTGAAAAAAGATTAAAGGCTCTCTGCCATTACCAGGAGGGTGAGAAAGACTTTAAAGGTATGTTGCCATCACATGGAGGGTGATAAACTCTTTAAGGTTTACTGCCATCATCAGGAGGGTGACATAGCTTTCAATTCTCCACTGCACTGGATTTGCTAGAAGTGATTTATAAGGGATTATCCGCCTTACTGTGGGGGCTAAAGGAGATTCAATGTAGTGTTAGTGCAAAACCTAGAGAGGAGAACTTCAAGGAGTGAATGTATGTCAAGGTTGACCAAACCACTATAAAATTCTGGTGTGTTCTTTCTAATTTTTTTTCCTACTCTCTTATTTTTCGCATTTTACTTTATGGCATTTTTTTATTTCATTATAATTTGTGGTTGAATTACAAATCTTGCTAACTTAGATCTAGTTCATGTTAGGAAAAGAAATTCAACATTTTTGTATTTTCTTCTCCTTGCATATTGTGACTTGGTTAGAATTTTTATAAACTGTGGTGTTGATTAAATCTAAAAGAAAAAGATTATTTAAAAGATAATTTTAAAAATAACAAATTCACCCCCCTCATGGTGCGCTAAGGAATAATTCAACGAGGACTTACAACCTCATCTAAACTTTCAATTAGTATCAGAGCGGGTCTCACAAGTAGCATTTTAGAAAACCTTGAAAAAATATTCTATTGCACATTTTGGCAATATAAATACTACGGAGGGTTATTCTATAACCCATCCACCTTTTTAGATAACATCCTCTTTGATTTCTAGAAAATATGCATGCTAACATTTCTATAATTGATTGATTATTGCATGTAGTACTTAATTCAAGATGGTTATTCTGCACCTTTTTGTTTAGTTAATGGAATTAAGTTATAAACACCCTTCAATAAATGGAGTAATGAGGATAGAGATCTTGCTCAATTAAATACAAAGTGCTTGAATTATTTTTTTTATGCATTAAAATCTAAAGATTACATGAGAGTATCCACATGCACAACTGGAAAGGAGTTATGGGATAAATTATGCATTATATATGATGGCATTAGTGAGGTCAAACAATTTAGGTTAAACATTTTGTTACATGACTACAAACTATTTTGCATGAAACCTAATGAGACAATCTAAAATATACACTAGATTCACCCAAATAGTGACATCCCTGCATGCTCAAGGTAGAGAACAATCCAATTATGAAAAGGTTAACAAAATCCTGTATTATCTACCTAGTGTTTATGATGTAAAGGTTACTACAATACCTGAATCTAAAGATCAAAATGTGTATTCTATTGATAACTTACTTGGCTCACTCATTACCTATGAGCAAGGTATGAGTCAAAGATTATTTGATGTAGGTGGCAGAAAAAAAAGATAAAGCTTTGACTTTAATAGCCAATGACTCAGACAGTGACAGCTCTGTAACTAAGGAGGATGACAACATTGCACTGATGACTCGACAGTTCAAAAGCTTTCTGAAAGAAAGTAGAAGCATCATCAACAATGGAGAAAATGTAAAAGTAGTAAAAATTTTAAAGCTTCATCTGACATAATCTGTTTGAATGTAGGAAGCCAGGGCATCTGAGATCCAATTGCCCTAACCTAAAAACTCACCTAAGTAAGGAGAAGGGTGATGAAAAGGCAAACTTTAGGAAAGGAAAGCATATAACACAAGGCATTTTGGGCTGACTCTGCCTTAGAATCATTGAAACATGAAGCAGAGGAGGAGGCAACTAATCTATGTCCCATGGCTAATGATAGTCTTGATCAGTCTGATCAAAATGAGGTATGTCAACTATCCTATGATGAATTGTTTATTATTTTTGAAAAATTTTATGATTCATATAAGAAGTGAAAGAAAATGTATGTAGCTTTGAACTCTGATTTTTTTACTTTACAAAAGGAGTATGATAATCTTAGGATTAGACAATCTATATTAGATAAAGAGCACATTTATTGAGAGGATTGATGGAGAAGTATAGAGAGAATAAGGAGGATCTAATTATGATATTTATTAATTTAAAGAAAGCATATGATAAAGTTTCAAGAGAAGTACTATATAGAGTTCTAGAAAAGAAAGGAGTTAATAATGTTTATATTCAAGTCATTAAGGACACACACATACACACACACACACACACACACACACACACATAACTTGTTACTTATGTTCAAACATAAGGTGGTTTAACCAAGTATTTTCTATTTTAGTTAGATTATATCAAGGAGCAGCTTTAAGCCCATGTCTTTTTTTATTTTAGTCATGAATGTTTGTACTAGGCATTTACAAGAGGATGTATCCTGATGTATGCTTTTTGTTGATGATATTCTTCTTGTGATAAAACTAGAGAGGGAACTCAAGTAAACTTTAATTATGGAGGTCAACCTTTGAGTTTAAAGGTTTCATTTGAGTAGATCTAAAATTAAATATGTGAACTGTAATTCTACTTGTAATAGATTTAATGGGCGTATTGTGATTTTGGATGATCAAGTCGTTAAAAGGTTACACATTTCTCAGGCTTATTATTCAAAGTGATGGTTAAAAAGACGGGGATATTATTAGTAGAGTTAAAGTTGGATGATTGAAATGGAGGAATGCATCGGGCTTTTTGTGTGCTTGAAAAGTACTACTCAAATTTAAGGAAAAATTCTCTAACATGGTGGTGAGACCTACAATGCTTTATGGCATAAAATATTGGCCAATAAAATAGAAGCATAAAATTAAGTTAAGTGTTGCAAAGATGAGGATGCTCAAGTGGATGAGTGGCTTTACTCTTTGAGGCACTTGTGAAATGAGTATATATGTAAAAAGATTGGAGTAGCTCCATTGGCATATAAGATTAGAGAGATTTGCTTTAGATGGTTTGGTCACATAACATGCCGGCCTTCTGATGACAAAGTTAGGAGAGTAGATGTATTAGATTTGACCTATGTTAAGAAAGTTAGAGGTAGACCTAAAAAGACGTGGTTAGCAAGTATTAGACATGATTTTTTAAAATTAGATTTAAGTGAGAATTTGAATCTTAATAGGATACATTTGAGAAAATGATTCTTGTAGCCGACCCCACGTAGTGGGAAAAATGCTTGATGTTGGTTTAGTCATCTTTTTTGTTAACCTCTTAGGTTAGTTAATTTTTTGTATGTCTCTGGCAAGAGTGACCGAGATTGTGATGAACTAGTTTAAGTGTCTGGACAATATTTATTTATTTATTTATTTTTAAATTAATAAATACTTATATGATATGTTTTTAAAATATAGTTTTATTTACTGTAATAATACAAAATAATGTTTAGTATATTTATTTATATATATTTATTTATATTGTCCCACAAGATTTATTTTAAATATATCATAATAATTTCTTTCGTTCAAACCTGTATAGTTTAACATTATACCACCCCGAAGGGTAGACTAATGTTCTACTATCAATTTTGAAAGAAAGAAACTATTATTTATTTTTTTAATTAGGTACAGTATAGGAAATATGCAATTCATCTCAAAAGATGAAAATCATATTCTCCTATCATCCTAAATAGAGAATTAAATTATAAATTTATTTCCATAATCAAATATAGAGGATATTCAATTCACTGTAAAAATAAAAAAAATCTATTTATCTTTTGATTATGAAATTAAATTTAGAATATAGATAAAGCTAGTCTACATTCACAGATTTTTTCTCTACCTTGGAAAGGAACTAAGGTAGGGTTTATTTTATTTTGAAATCTAGACTCCCTATAGGGGCGAGCCCCTTTAGTTAATTACATCTCCTAAGAGAATAATCTCGATTAAAATGAAGACTAAATGATTCTAAAATTCATATAAATTTAAAGGAATACTTGGGCTACTTAGATTTCAAAACACAAGCTTTATATTATAAATTATGGAATTGAGTAAAAAAATTTAGATTTGAATTAAGGAAGAATGTGTATAAAGAAGGGTGTATACAATCTGGATTTATCACTTACCTAGAGTGAGCTACCAGCTAACAGTCCTAAGCACAACAATCATCGTATGTATGCAAGATTTGGCAAGCTCTATCTTAGGAATCAAGAAGTTATTATTAAAAGACTTTAAATCAAATGCTATACAACATGCTTACAAAAAATAGAAACTACTCTTATGATGCAAATGATGTATAAATAGCAATGTACAAAAGAGCTTATTTTACTTTTTTATGAATTTGTATAGTAAAACATAGGATCTACAATAAAGTAATGGTGACTAGGCCCCACTAAAAATAAATCTGGATTCAAATCCTATCATATACATATAGAATAGAATATAACTGCTTATAGTATTTAAGTTCCAAGTTTTCTATATAATTCCAAAAAGGAATATCCTCTCAGGAAGAGGACATTGCTTTTGGGAGCCCCACTTGTATATGTATAATCAGTTATCTTTTGATAACCTATAAGAAGAGAACTAAAGAAGGAATGTAGTAAGAGAGTGGAAACGAGAGCAGAAATGATAAAGTACTATCTCATTACTATAGCCGTATATAGTGGTATCATATATACTGGTATGTAGATACATTCAAGGCTCAGATTGGATTGATCCTATGGCTTTAAGTTTCATGTAACTGTCTAGCAGGCCTTGACATGTGCGGAGCGTTCCGGTGGAATTGCCTGCTAACACCCCCTGCAAACCGATGACTCCATAGATGTGATCAGTTTGGATGAAATTTTTTGAAATCTAGTGATCGATAAGGATTTGGTTAATAAATCATCTAGTTGATCCTTACTTGAAATGTGATATACTTGAATGGTTTGGTTCTTGATGCATTCGTGAATGAAATGAAAATCAACTTTGATATACTTAGTGTGAGCGTGATAGACTGGGTTATTTTCCATTGCTATAGCCGAAGTGTTATCGCAAAATAGGGACATGGGAGTGGGTTATGAATAGCCCAGCACTTGAAGGAGTTGACGTAGCTAGATGATATCTTCAACAGTGGAGGCAAGGGCACAATATTATGCTTCCGTGGATGAATGAGCAATGGTGGATTGTTTCTTAACACTCCAGGAAATGAGAGACATACCCAAGAAGTTGCAGTAGACTATAATAAATTTTTAATCATGTTGATCGCCAGCCCAATCTGAGTCCACGCATGGCTGTAGTTGGAGGGAGCGGGATGAAAGCGGCAAAATTGTCCCCTTGATGTATCGAAGAATGTGTTTGAGAGCTTCAAATTGATGTTCTGTTGGATGGTGCATGTACTGACATGCTTTGTTCACTGCATAGGCGATATCTGGCCCGTTAAAGTCAGATATTGAAGGGCACCCACTAATTGATGGTACAGTAATGAATTAGAAAATGGGGAAGAGGTCACTGGACACTTGGTTGATTTAATATGACTTAGAGTTGCAACTAATTTACAGTTGAGCATTCCTGCATGATCTAGGATGGTTTAAGCATAACGACTTTGTTGAAGCAACACCCTTGAAGCTATAATGACAGTGGTAATGCCAAGAAACTGAGACAAAGATCCCAGGTTGCACATGTTAAATCATTTGTGAAGGTTGCCAAGTAATTGGCGTATAGCAATTGTGTCATTGCCTGTCAACATGATGTCATCGACATATATTAAAAAATACATCCGGATGTTATCTTTCCTACAAATCATAAAGGATGGATCCGAGCAGCTGATATGAAAGCCTAATGTATATAGAAAGCAAGATAGTGTGTCAAAACACTAACGTGGTGACTTCTTGAGATCGTAGAGGGCCTTTTTAAGTTTGCATACATGTGTGGGGTGGATAGCATATAAGAATCCCGGCGGTTGTTTCATGTAGACGTGGTCAGTTAATTTGCTATGCAAGAATGCATTTGATACATCCAATTGATGTATAGGCCAAGCATAATGAAGTGCAATGACAATAAGAACTCAAACTGTTAGTACTTTAGCAACGGGACTAGACATCTCATTGTAATCCAAGCTAAATTCTTGCTTGTAACCAAGTGCCACGAGGCGGGCCTTAAATCTAGCTATGGAACCATCAGAGTTGTACTTTGTTCAAAACATCCACTTGCAGCCAAGTAGATTTTGGCTTGGAGATGGGGGGACAAGATCCCAAGTACCCTATGATTGAAGGGCTTAAAATTCTTTTGACATTGATAGGCGCCAATGTTTATGTTTGGATGCTTGTGTGTAGGAAGTTGGATCTTGTGGAATGATTTGATGAGTAAGATTGAGGATTTGTTTTGGCTTGAGGTGTCCAGTTTGTAATCGAGTTTTCATGGGATGTGTGGGATGCTGGTGTAGGTTATTAGACTACTGCATGGTAGGTGGAGTAGTTTTAGGTGGATTGGGGATTATGGTTTGTGTGGGATGTAGTGTTGGTCGAGTTGGCTGAGTGTCCTGAGGAGAGGTTGTAGGTGAAGAGGGCTATAGAGATGAAGGCATTGATATTGCTGAAGACGAGACTAAAAGAAGTGGAGGTAAATTGCTTGGAGATGATGGATTGCTGAATGGGAGTGATTGTTTGTGATATGGAAACACTGTTTCATTGAAGATAACATGACGAGAAGTGTATAATTTGCGAGTGAGTGGGTCTAGATAGTGATATCCCTTTTGTGAGGAGGCATATCCGATAAACACATAGGGTGTGGACAGGGAGGTAAGTTTGGATTTGGTGTAAGGTCGAAGCCACGGGTAGCACAAGCTTCCAAATAATTTGAGGTGATCATATAAGGGGGATTTGTTGTATAGTATTTCATAGGGAGTTTCGTTCTGAAGCTTGGGGGTGGGAAGAATATTTATGAGATGAATGGTTGTATGAAGAGCTTCAACCCACAACTCAGGTGGAGCTTGGGCATGGATGAGTAGGCTTTGAGTTATTTCTAGAATATGTTGATGCTTGTGTTCAACCACACCATTTTGAGCTGGTGTGTATGGGCATGTATACTGGTGAATGATACCCCAGGATTTACACACTTTTTAAAAGTGATTATTTTTGTATTCACCTCCACCATCGGTTCGAATAATTTTGATCATTTTATTGAATTGGCGTTTAATCAGATTATGGAATTCAATGAATTTATGTATGACTTCAGATTTTTGAACTAGAGGAAACACCCCCATAAAATTTGGAATAGTCATCAATAAAGTAAACATAATAACGAAAGCCATGTATTGAAGTAGAAGGGGAAGGTCCTCAAACATCAGAATGTATTAATTCAAATGTAGATTTAGTATTAGAAACTAATGTAGGAAAGGATAATTTCTAACTCTTTGCTAGATGACATGTGCTATATTGTTTAGTAGGTAGATTAGTACATATAGTGGGATGTAAACAGGTAAGAATTTGAAGTTTACGGGAGTACGGATATCCAAGTCGACTGTGCCAGAGATCTGGAATAGTTTGAGCTGAAAGCAGGGCTAATGTTGATGGCATGGTTGATGGGCTGATGGAGTAAAGGCCATTATGGCAAGGTCCCTGAAGAAGAAGCTGATTGGTCTTCAAATCCTTAATTTGGTAGCCACGAGATGAGAATGACACCGTGCAAGCATTGTCCCAGGTTAGTTGGTGAATAAATAAGAGATTGAATGATAGGTTTGGAACATGATGGAGGTGATTTAGTTGGAGTATGAAGAAGGCCTTTACCTATGTGTTGGATGGGTAGATGTTGACCATTGCCTAGCATTACTTGGGATGTCCTCGTATATGGTTCGATAGAGCTAAAATGGTATGGATAAGTTATAAGATGTGTCGAAGCACCGCTATCTAAGTACCAGTCCATCGGATGAGGTACTTCAGTTGGAATGAAGAGAGCTGGTTTTAGCGAAGGCTCTTGATATGTGGTGTCATGTCTATACCAGCACTTAATAGCTGAATAGCCTGGTTTTATATAGATTTGGCAAACAATATTGTGGTTATATTATTTGTTCCCTCGTCTTGTCGATGAATGAGGATTTCTTAGGTAGGTGGGAGATCATCCACAAGTATTATTGAAGCGACTGCGACCTCGACCGCAAGGTGCAGTATGAGCTATGATTTTATCAGTAAGTTGTAGAGATTGAAGATCTTGAGCTGCTTCTTGGGCTAGATTCAGTTCTTAACTACACATAAGGGTGTAGAGTTCATCCAGACTCAGCGGTTGACGACTAATGAGAATGGCGGTCTTGAAGGCTTGATAAGTAGCCAGGAGACCATTTAGTGTGTAGAGAATGACGTCTTCGGGATCCACATTGCACCAAACTACAGCTATGACATCGACTTTGGATTTCACTATTAAAAGATACCGAGTCATGGATTGCTCACCTTTGGATATAAGGTGTAGTTCATTTTTTAATTAAATGATGCGGGATCAAGTAGATGCTTGAAGGTGATGGGTTAAGGTTGCCCAGTTGTCAGTACAATGAGTGAGAGAGAGAGCACGTATGGAAGTATGGATGAGGAGATGACTAACAGAAAATAGTGGCTAAGTTTTGATTAATGAGAATCCAGGTATCATAGGGAGAGGCGATCGAGGATGGAGAAATGGCAGAGGTGGGAGTATGTTGGGATGGCCAAACTGATGATCTATCAAGAAATCCCTTGAATCCATTTGCAGTAAAAACCTTCTCGACCTGTGATTGCATATAGGGTAGTTTTCAGAAGTTAAAGGAGAGAAGACATTCTTGATGTTACTCATCAATAATTTGAGTTGGGGTGGAATAATAATGGGGTTGAGTGGAGACATGTAATCAATGGATGGTGTAGAGGTAGAAGAACCATCCATGAGGAGACACAAGGAAATGTTTGAAAAAGAGAACCAGCTGTGCTCTGATACCATGATAACCTGCAAGCAGAGAACTAAAGTAAGAAAGTAGTAAGAGAGTGGAAATGACAGCAAAAATGATCAAGTACTATCTCGCTACTATAGCCATATACAGTGGTATCATATATACTGGTATGTAGATACATTCACGGCTAAGATTAGATTGATCATACGGCTTTGAATTTCATGTAACCGTCTGGCAGGCTTTGACATGTGTGGAGCGTTCCTGTGGTATTGCCTGCTAACATCTTTGACTCTTTTATGACTCATGACACTGTACAACTCGATCTATATACAAAAATTTATGAAATTTAAATATACATTTCTCTTTCACATACATCATCACCTAAGAACATTCTACTTTATAGAAATATAAATGACAGAAAATAAAATGTAGATATGAAAGTGCATTGTGAGCAATTATATATATACAGAAAGTAAATGAAAGTAAATTACACGGCCCTGAATTCATTCACTTCGCTCTCTAGTGCACTAATAGAAAAGTAGATATGACATCCACATTTTACAGAAAGTAAGCAAACACACATAGGTGGCCTCTAGGAAAAGACACCCGCAATCAAACAAAACTAATCCACCAACCTAACTTAGGCTAAAGTTCGTTATTCTAGCAAACCATTTAAGTGTGTGAAAGAGGCTATATGACTTTGATATGTCCTATAGGAATTTAATGCTTAAATTGTGTGTATTTTTAATGTTTATTCATTAAATGTCAAAAGGGAATTTAATTAAAGTTTATGTTATGTATATTTGCATTTTAAATTATTCGAGTTTTAAATACTGAAGTTGTTTTTTTTTTTTTTAAGAATTTATAGATTGATAACCCCCAAAGAGCGAGGGTTATTAATTTATAAATCCTAAGGCCTTCAAATGAAACATCCATCCTCTTTGCAGGATAAATAATCATATGAGAACACTTGAAGATTTATTAGAGATAGAGAAGGGACCTTATAAATTAAATACACATGCCCTCTAGATGGAAGCAAGCATAGTGTATAAGGTTGGTATATTATTTATCGTTTGAAGATCCCCCAATCCAATGCATTAGTGCCTTCCTGAGAGGAGTCATGCATGACACATAAGAGATCTTTTGGTTATTTAAAGTGTATTAAAGGAATTGAAAGTGAATGCCACAATGCCCTCCAAAAGGAAACAAGCACTAGGCATGAAGACTTGAATTCAATTAATTCAAATTAATTATCAAATTTGATTGATTAAAATAAATTTCAATCAATAAAACTATCAAATTAATTTGCTTTAAATGAATTAAAATTTAATTCAATTTTTTTTATTTTTATTGTAATATTTAGAATTTTAAATTAATTATTAAATTTTAATTAATTATTAATGAATTATTAATGAATTAGAATTAAAATTTATTCATAGATTTTATTTAAATTTGAATTATAACTTCTGAATTTTATTTAGTTTTATTGAAATTTTAATGAATTTTTTAATTTTATTTATATTTTTAAAGAATTTATTTAATTAATATTTAATTAAGGGTAATTTAATTATTAATTAAATTTAAATGAAATTTAATTTTAATTTTTAATTTTCAATGATTTTATAATTGATTTCAATTGATTGAAGGTTATTTTATATTTTTAAGAATTTTATTTGATTTATTTGAATTTGTTGAAATTAATCCCTTAATGAAGGGTTAATTAAATTAATCATTATTTGAGATCAATTAATGCAAAATGGGGTGGATTCAAGCAATAGGGTATATGACACTAAGTTTTCTATGTTTGATGGTTCATCCAAAATGGATGTGAATGGTGAATCCTAAAATTGCCTAAGTTAGCTAAGACACACCTTAGTTATTATCCTTAAGTGTAACTATTATTGTATAGGATTAAAATCAAGGTATTTAACACTTAAATATATAAATAAACAATCACATCATAGCACATCAAACATAGTGTTCTATATCTAGAAAATTTGGGTAAATCAAATTCCTAAACATTTGGGTCAAGCCATGACTCAATTGCTTACAAATTTGATAGCCCTTGATATGCAAATCAAATGTCTTTGGACAACTCATGGAGTGTTAATGACATTACATGATTTATCCCTCCTAAAGTTTAATGTACGTGATTGAATGTTTAAGGGAATATTTAAATAGAAATTCAAATACAATGGTTATGCAATTATTCCCTAACTACTCAATGAACATACTTGAATTTAATTTTTCCCAATTAAGCTATGTTTAACAATTCAATAGAGGGCTTAAGTGTTTGAAATAGTTTTGAAATATATTTATAATGAATTTTCAAAATTAAAGGTCAAATCATGACCTATGATTTTGTAAATTCATTAACTAATTATATTCATATCAAGTAATCATAAAAAATTCAGCGAAGGTCAAGGATAGATTCTAATTTTCCACTGCCAAAATTTGGATCAATACCATTTATATATTTTCATTTAAAAATAAAATAAATATTTCTATTTTATTGAAATAATTAAATTAATACTAATCAAATTGATCAAATTTTATTTTGAAATAAAGTATTCTTCATCCTAAATCATTAGAGTCCAAGAACTCTAAAATTGGTTTTAAAATGAATTTTCTATGACTTTTTAAAGTTTTAATGAATTTTTGGATTTAATTAAATCATTTAAATGGGTTTTCTCAAAGCGGCGGCAACGGCGAGCCACACGTCATCCTCTGATTGGCACAGCGGTGGGCAATCATTGACATGATTGTGCCGCGGCGCAGTCACACCTAATGATTGGATGGCGGTGTTGTTTGGAATCGCGTGACTACTTATCCATGCCAGGAATGCTGCAGGATCGTTGGATCATCCATTGTCTAGAATGGATAGCCTAGATGTCATCCAATGAAGATCCAAATGGTGAGGTGATTAGCAACGTTCCGAACCGCAAAATGACAAGATTTGAGCAGTTGATCACGAGGTCAATGGCTTAAATTTTGTACAGTTTACATGTTATTTTAATAAACCCTAGGGGATGAAGAATGTCTCATTTACGAAAACAGCTCGATTAATGGGGAAGTGATTTTACCTCTTGAAACGTGCTTTTCAAAAAGTTGTTTAGATCTAATTGATTGCAACTAGGGCTAGATATTTACTAAGATTTACTAGACATAAATAGGCAATCTTATGCTCATTTTTCTTGTTGATAGATGTAGAAATAGTCTCCTGAAGAACTCAAGAGTTGAAACGACTAGAATTATGAACTATCGAGTCTGAACGGACTAGGGAATCGGTTTGGCTGGAATCTCACTGCTAGCAAGCTTTGACCATCTGATCTTGACTTGGGGGATGCTGAAGAAGGTCTTTAGAGCCAAAATGAAATGAGAGTTGGCTCTGGGAGGCTATGGCTTAGTGAGAGAATGTGTAGTCAGTGAATGAATTCATTTGGACCCTTCTTGCCCAATTCAAATGCCCTAGGTTATGTGGATGGCTAGGATCACTTTAGAAGCATTTTAGGATGCTTGACAAGTGTCCTCAGCAGTTAAAGGAGCAGGGAATCAAGAGGACAAGGTACCATGATGTGTAAAGGGGGGTTTGTCCTTTTGTGATCACATGGGTTCATTAGCTTGCTGATGGCTAAACCAAGGCTTATGATCTATTTAGGAGGTCATTAGAAATATTCTAGAAGAGTTATAAACGGTTGGAATGATTTGGAGTGGGAAGAATTAGGTGTTTTGAGCAAGTTTGACCATTTAGAAGATTATTTGACCATTTATTGACTTTTTGACCATTCAATGAGTCAACAGTTACTGAGGTGGCTTGTAGGTGATGCAAGGATGCTATTTGGATGAGTTTAAGTAGGTATGAATCCATGGGTCTAGAGTATGAGCAAAGGAATGCATATACTGTGGAGTTTGACCAAATATTTTAAGTTGACTACATCAAAGTTATTATAGTTTGATTCATGGAATTGTTGGATGGATTTAGAACATAGGTTGGAAGAGTTGTGAGAGGTCAACGTGCTTGATAAGAATGCATGTAATGAAGTCATTCAATTTGACCTAGTTTGACCAAAACTAGGTTCAATTGACCAAGTCAACTGATAACTGGGCTAAAGTGACTAGTTATGTCCATTTCATTAGGAGAGATGAACACAGGTGTTTGGATATGTTCAGGCTTTATTTGAAGTTTGGTTGGATGTTGATGAAGCTCATGATCAATTAAAGGTTGAAGGACCTGTTGATGGATGATATATCACCTAAAGCTCCTAATGAAGTGATATGGACTATGACTGAGGTCATAGATGCCAGTGTACTGAGCTAGGCAGTGTGCTGAGTCAGCTGGCTACAGTGTAGGGATGTAGCTGCATGTGATTGAAACTTGACTGGATACTAAGTGTTTAAATGATTGCTTAAAGTTTTGGTTGATGATTGATAATTGATTGGATATATGTAGTGCTAGATTTGAAGCCAATGGTGTCAGTGCACTGAGCTATGAAATGCACTGGATCATTTTACTACATTGCAAGGGTGCAACTGCATGTAAACATTAATGGATTGATTTGATTATAGTCTGACGGTTGAATGATTGAAATCTAATTGAAGGTGTTGATTAAATGTGATTATTGATGATTGATCATTTACTTGAAGATTGAATAATTAAAAGAAGGATGTATGAATGATTTATGTAGGTTGGTTAATTGAAGATAATTGATTGAGTGTTGATTGATGATGATTGATTGAATTATTGATCATGAGATGGATGATTGTTAACTGGAGACTGGATAATTGCATGCAGTATATATGATTGTAGAGGTGTAATAGATGCAACACTAACCACTAATGAGGTGACTGATGATTGATTGACTGAATGTATAAATGATTGATTGTAGGTTGAATGCTAGATGATTGAATTGAACATGGAATTGATTATATGTATTGATTGATTGAGTGCTGGATGATTGACAGCTGGGTGATTGTCAACCATCAGATGGATGATCAGGAGTCTGGATATATCCTGATGACCTCATATAAAAATGAGGTCAACAAAGTGGAATGCCTCTTAAATAGCTACTTGGAAGTAAATGCCTTAGAGTTTGGCTTTTCGTTTAACTCATTTACTAGTTTAATTAGAGACTTTTATTTAATGTTAGGAAATCCCTTAAGTTGTTTCATTATTTTCATAAGTTTCTTTGATATAATAATCTCATATTCTTCATTTATGATAGACTTTTCTTCTACTATTCTTTTATTGGTGGTATAGATGAGGACATCACCGCCCATACAAATTCCCTCTTCAAGTGAACTAAAACATTAATTGACAAGGGGAACTCTCCCTTCCTATAAGGCTTGAGCCACCATCGAGTCTTATATTAAGTTTTTAACAAGTTGTTGAATAATAAATAAGTTTTTCGTGAATGTTAATACATTAAAATATATTAAAATTTAGTTTATTTAACATCTGAGCCTTTAAAAACATTCTATCTTATTCAAATACTAGTGTTAACAAATTTGAGCATGTATTAATCGAGCTAAATTTGAGTTCATTTAGTGAATTAGTTCACTTATAACCCTATTTGTACTTGCATATGTTAATAACTTCGAAGAGAGGGTTAAGAAACTTTTCTGGTCTTAATAGTATTCATTCTTTTTTTATAATCATGATTAATTATATTAGATTTGATGATGCATACATAAGTGAACATTATGTTATAAATAGTACAATTTTTATAAATAATAAAGTTTTACTTTATTTTTTCCTACTGTTCTAAATGGTTTGTTGATGAGATAAATCAATTAGCTCAATATCACTCAAATTTAAATTTATTAAAGTACTTAAATGTCCAAAAAATATAAGATGATCAAAATATAAATGGAAGAATGTCAAATATTATGACATAAATTTTTCAAGAGACGACCTCTTCAAAACTTTATGAATTACTCTTGTTGCATGTTAGAACATTCGTGATTGTAGATAGATATGGAGTTTAGTGTCCTAGCTTTACTCGAAGATCCAACGCACATAGGTAAGAGAAGAGTATAGGTATCATAAAAGACACATGAGTTTTTAGGTGAAAAACTTAAGAAAGGGAAAAATCATAGTATGACCCTGATAAAATGATTCCACTATTATTTAGTATTAGTTACAAATGATGCCTTTCCTCAGAAAAAGGTGTTGATACATTGTGAAGAGAAAATTTAGCATAAATCCTAGTGTTGTAGTTGGGAATCATAGTTGATATCGATGGTGTGCATTAGCATTATTAGCGATAGTGGCTGATGAAGTTAGTTGGCATTAGAGTAGCCATGAGATAATGACTAGAGGATTATAGGTTGGAGGATTGTAGTTGGGCAATGGTGATCGAAGTACCATAGTTGGTTGACAGAGGTCAGAGGACCATAATCAGACGATGAAGGTCGGAGGGTCGTCGTTGGGCGGTGGTGGTCATAGAATTGCATTCAACCAACATTGGAGGTTGAAATGACTGTAGTGGGGAAACGGAGGACGGAGGATCATATTCAGGTAACTAAGGTTTGAGGACTATAGTCGGGTGATTATAGTTTGAGGATTGTAGTCAAGCAACGGTGGTTTGAGAACTGTATTCATGAGATGATAGTTGAAAAATTGTAGTCTTCCAATGTTGTTTGCAGGGTCATAGTCAATGGGCGACGTGGTTCGAGGAACATAGTCAGGTGATGGTGGTTGGAGGACTGGAGTGGAGCGACGGTAGTTTGAGGACCATAATCATGCGAGGGTGGTTTCAGGACCGTAAACAATGGGCAATTTAGGTTGGAGGGCTATAGTAAACGGGCGACGGATATCAGAAGAACTGTAGTCAGGCCTGTAGGATAGTAATCATAGGATGGTGATTTGAGGAATATAGTTGGGCAATGGTGGTGCGAGGATCAAAGTCAGGCGATGATGATTAGTGGAGCCCAGTGACAGCGGTCCAAGGACTGTAGTTGGTGGACAATGTAGGTCAGCGGACCGTAGTCGAGCGACAAAGATTAGAAGACTTATTGGCAGGCGACGATGGAGTTTTGATGGTGATGATCAGACGGTGACCTAATGGTGGTGCTTTGAGATCCTTAAAGCCTCAAAGCTATCTTAAATCTCATGCCAAAATTCAAGTTCCAACTCAAAGCTCCTCTCCACTCCCATAAAGAGAGTAGGGGCCTATTTATAGATTTTTTTATAGTGACATGCCTCATAAATATGACAAAAATCTAGAACACTCCATCGAATACTCCATATTAATTTCTTTGATTATAAAACATTCATTCAATATTTTAGTGCCTTAATGATGTCAAAATTAAGCCATCTTGGGAAGCCACTTGATTCAACTAAAGCATGCCAAATTTGGAGATCACTTGAAGCTTATAATTACACTTCAGGCTTATGATTTGGGCTCACTTGAGCTCAGATTAGGTCATTTTTAATGTCATGAGAAACGTCATGTCGAGACATTCAATTTGAAGCTTATTAAAATCGGAGTTTGGATTTGAAACTACTCAATTTAAATAAGATGATTTTAAATGTCGGATCAACTCTATTCTCATATTTTTAAGGAAGAATATCTGAAAAGAGAATTTTGCCTCATACTCAGACCACACCGAACCGGGCCGCATGGCTTCCGACCAAAACCGGACTTCAAACACGGACTTGGCCGCTAATTAAGCACCAATGCATCCCGCCAATATGACCCGTCCATTTCCCTCAATCGTCCAGCGTACCTTATCTCGCTATCTCTTGCTTAAACGTTAGGTTTAGGCTTCTCTCTCTCTCTCTCTCTCTCTCTCTCTCTCTCTCTTCTTCTCCTCTGCGTTATCTTTCTCAATGGCGTCAGTACCTGCAACCCCTGTGAGGCTTTGTTCTGCCCTAAAGCAAACAAACCCCAGCGACAAGGTTTCTTCTCTTATCATGCTATTTGCCAATTGATTACAGTAATTCTGCTAATTACTGCTTTTTATAACTTCAAATGATTTTTCTTTTAAATCTTTATTATTGCTGCCAATACAATATTAATATAAGTGGAACTTATGCACAACGTTTAAAATTATAGAATTTACATATTTACTATCTAAATTTTTATATTAACACCAAAATGTTAAACAAAATAAAAAATAACAGTTGCTCAGCCCTCTTTGTTTCAACTCCTAGGGGTGCAAGTCTTTTTTTTTTACAACCCCTAGTGGTGTAAACGAGTCGAGCCTACTTTGAGTTGCCCCTAGTTTGAGCAAGAGCTCAATGTTACGAGTTTAAATCGGCTGATGAATCAACTCATTTATTATGAAAGAAAGAAAATGATTCATATCCAAGTAATTATTATAACATAATGATAAAAAAAATGAGAATTTAGAAGCAAAATAATAGAAATCGCTTAAAATAAAAAAATAATATATTATTTTAAAATATTTTTAACAATTTTATACTAACACTCAAAAATTCTAATATATTTTAAGTGTAATTTATATTAATCTTTTTAATCGAGCCAACTTACGAGCTAATAAGTCAATTCAGGGCTAGCTCAAACTTGACTCGTTAGCTCACAAGTCATTTATTGAGTTAAGCCCAAACCAGCTTAAGAATTAGCTTGACTCACTTATACCCCTAATCTCATCACTGATGGCAAAGGTTTCTATCATATAAGATGGATATACCCTCTAAGCTCATCTCCTGCATGAAGTTTCTATCACCCTCAATAGAAATTCTTACAGTAGGACCAATATGGATCAATTTTAGATCGAAATGGCAAAAGATATTGGATTTTGAGGATGATATTATTCTTTATAGTTGTAAAGAGCCAGATGAACAGTTCCTTTTTCTGCTGAAAATTATTAGTAATTGATTGTATACCTAGTTGTGGTAATTCTATTCAGAAATACTTCATGATATTCTACTTAGCATATATCCTAATCTTCTACAGGTTAGCAAAAGAATATCCTCTATGAAGTTGTTCTCGACGGGCATGCTAAGAAGTAGTTTACCCTCTCTAAATTCTTCCCGTTTTCAAGTCTGCTGTGCTGTAATTTTCTTCCCCTGAAACCTTACTGATATTACTGATATCTAAGGCTGTGAGTTTGGCTTGAAGCTGGAAAAAATTGCATGAAATTTGAGATCTGATTGTGGCTATGATCAAAGTCAAAGGACCGATTAACAAGTCAAGCCCGGCTCTGATCAAACTTGAATGTAGACGAACTTGAATCGGATCGAGCTAGCTCGATTTCAGATCATAATGTGCATGTATGAATGTATTTAGAATTGAATTAATGTATGTATGTATGTATGTATTTACCTATATGAATCTATGTACGCATGAATGCATGTATATTTTACTCAAAACTTGAATTGAGCTGAGCTTGGAATGGATTGAGCTAGCTCCATATCAAATTGGAATGCATATGCATGCATGTCTTTAGAATTGAACTAATGTATATATGCATCCATGCATTTGTATATACGAATCTATGCATGTATGAGTCCATGTATGTGTGCTTGACTATAATTTTATCTTAGGAGATTGAAAATTAACTGGTTTTTGGCTTAAATGAGCCATATTTGACTCATTGTGATCAGATCAAGGTAGCATCTATTCAAATATTATCTGTCTTGAGCTGATCTTAAGCCGAGATTGAGGTTTCGTTTGGGACGGCTTTTTTACTGCTTTTTAAAACAGTTTTTAGTTAAAAAATTAAGATATTTGTATTAGAAAGCTGCTTTAAGAAGCAGCAAGAAAGCCGTCCCAAACAAAGCCTGAATCGACTCAAAATCAGATCATCAACAGCCCTACTAATCATCACTTCGATGGATGTAAATCTAACACAAGTTGCTTATGATAGGCCAAACCTGAAACGGTGCAGAAGGTGATGGACATTGTGAAGCAGCAGCTAGCCCTATCAAATGAAACTACCCTTACTCCAGAAACTCAGTTTACAGCTTTGGGTGCAGACTCTCTGGATACTGTAAGCTTATAAAAACTAATCAAATTTGAGCTAATTATGAAGCTAAATACAAACGACAAATTTTTGTGACAGAACTACTTGCAATGCAGGTGGAGATAGTGATGGGTTTTGAGGAGGAATTTGGTATCACATTAGAGGAAGACAATTCTCAGAACATTTCTACTGTTCAAGAAGCAGCTGATTTGATAGAGAAGCTGCTCGAGAAGAAAGATGCAGAAATTTTGGGAGCTGATTGATATTTACTATTTTGGGGGTTATTTGATTTTGGCACATTCTTAAGATTTTTGTTATCTCTTCTTCCAAAATTTTGGAGTCAGAAAATTTGAATTGAATTCTTTCTAGTTTATTATTGTGAGGAGATTCATTATGTGGAATTTGAATTATTTGATGAGGAATTTATGAAGCAGTACCATCAAGTATTGAAACAATAAAACTTCATAAAAATAATTCTATTGAATTGTCTTTAAGATTTGTTTGATTTTCTTAGTAACCGCTAAAAAATAAGATCTATTTGGATGAAATAAATATGTACACACTAATTTTACATTAATTTTTCTGAAGGAGAACAGGAAGTCATCATGCTTTGAAACTCACAGATCAAAACTCCTAAATTGATATCTGAATACATGAATTTTTAAAATACAATTTTAATTTCAAGTAATTATATAATCCCAAAAAAAATCATTCAAAAAATATAATATCTATGAATTAAAATAAATTAAAAAATAATATCTTTGAATATTGTTAATTTCTGAGAAAGTAGTTTTTTTCAGGCTCTGTAAATTAAAGAATAAAATCGTCAAAGTTATTGAAATTAATGAGCATTGGAATAAGAGTGTGAAACCACCGAAACCAAATTGACTTAATATTTTATAAGCATTCGAATTTATTAGTTTTTAAAAACCAAAAACCCAAAACATAACAAGAACAAATTATACAACATAAGCATTCCTCATTCGATTTGCTGGAATAAAAAAAAAAAGAAAGTAAAAGATGATGGGTGACTCACACTTGGTATCAACCGGCGGTGGTGATGACTGGTGATGGCGAGTGGCTATCAATGCCATCAACTTACGTTGTATTTGGAATTTAGCCAATTTGATCGGCTTTTACATAACAAATGACCTATGAGATTTATATTCAAGTGTAAGTTGGTGAGTTTTATATTTTTAGAAAGAATAAGCTAAGGTCCAGATCCCTCGAGATTTATTTTTATTTACAATATTTAAGTTTTATTTGGAATAATTTTCTTACTGTTTTGTACGGTAATTTTCTAGTATAAAAATTTTTTATATAAAATTTTTTTACTAAAAAATTATTTTAAAAAACAATAAAAAAATCGTCCCTAACAAAACCTTATTCGTCTTCATAGCTATCTCAACTCCATCTTTTCATATCAATTTACCACACACTTTGAGATTTTATAATCCCTAAATTCATCCTTCAAACACATGTTTTACAGTTCTCTAAATAATATGTTCATCTTTTTTAAATATTTCCATATTCCTCAAAAATTTTATAATATCTCAATTAACACAACAACTTGATTGTACTCTCTTGACTTCCTTTCGCTCTCCTTAGTTATCTTATGCATCAATTTTTCGCTCTAGACCTACCTAATATCTTACAAAAGTTTTATAATCTTCTCACCAAATATTTTAGGAAGGTTGATTCATTTATCATTGTTTTCTCTATTTAGAGAGGACAACCTCCTACAAGCAAATAAAGCAGCTATAGTTTATCACAGTGAGTACCTGAATCAATTGGCTAAAAGGAGAGACAAAACTGAAGCCATAGTTGAATTGTGGGCCCAAACTGAGCATCCCAAGAAGAGAATCTGTAGTTGCTGGATGGGCTGAAAACTTCTAAATCCTTAGTGCAATCTGGAGGAGAAGATTCATCACGGGTTAGTCCGCATTCATCTATCACTTCTATTCTTTAACAATATCTAATGATGTAAGGTTCTCTTTCCACTTCTGATGAGCCTTTAAAGCTAAAAATTTACAGTTTTGCTAACGATTCAGACAATTAAAACCAAATTGACTATCATATTTCCATAATTAACTGTAACTGTGTATGATAAGTAATGTTTAGTTACACATAATATTAAAACATAAACGCTAATTTTCCTAAAATATGACATGCTATTCAGAGCTCTTCATGTATCACAATACACTACAATGAAATAAATATAATATTTTGTAATCACTAACATGTTCTCTGCTGTGCGATCGTTCTGAACCAGTTTCTGGAATTCTGGAACTCAGATCATTCACCTGTTAAAGTAGCCTGACATGCGATGTATCGTTTAATCTCTTTATCTGCCATCCTTTTCTCAGGGAATGTTGAAGCACTGTAACTGAAGAATCATCAATGCAGATCCTCATTGACATTGCTGGATTACAACCAAGAAGACAAGTTACAAGGCATCTGATTGGGGTTGCATGTGTGAAAATCCCTATAGATGTGGAAGGATTTCGACTGGAATTTGCTTCGTTCATGAAGGAACTATGGCTAGTTTCTCCAGGGGAGAATTCTTCTTCATTCTCAGGGTCACCTGTTGTCATGAACTGAAGCCTGCTCTTACCAGATTTCTTCCTCTGAATTCCAGTTCGGTTGAGCCGGTAAAGAAGATCCCACTGAGGACCATCACGGTCTTGTACTGAATTCGTTGAGCTGTGGCGTGACAATTCCTTGACTTCATTATGATTTAGTGGAGGATCCCCACTAAAAAGCTTCTCAGGAATTCTCAGAACAGTTTTGTTAATAAATTCCATCATTCTGAACTCCACCTGTCTCAGTGATTCTCCAAGAGGTGGCGAGAAATCAGGCTGGGTTTTCTCGATCAAACTGACCATTTCTGGAGTGTAGATGTCAGAGCGAAGACAGCCTTCCCACTGTCCCTGACTCATCTCAACCAGTGCATCTGAGGATTGTATCTGCTCCTCTGCGAAGTTGAGTTCCTGCAGATTTTGATCGCACATCCTTTATCAAACTGCCAAAATAAGAATATGAAGTTTTTTTTTCATGAAATGATAGGCGATAAATTACAGAGTGCAGCTCGAATGTGATCTTCGGAGAAACAACCTTCTTCAATGAAATGGAATGAGGATCCTTTCACCAAAGACTAAAATGTGATATCTCGACAACTTTACACCTATAAGAACTAAAAAACTACCGTATGTGGAAGGATTATGGTCGCTGCCACTTCTATTTAACAATAAAAATGGTACTAACAAAAATTTATGCCATAAATTTTTAGGATTTCTTTAAGAAAGTTTAAATTCACTATATGGCCGCTGGAACAACATTGTAGTTGTTATTGAGACCATATGAAAATGAAATTATTTAAGCGACCACCAACAACATAAGTTTTTATCCTAATACATGGGATCGACCACATGAATCCTTTCTCTATTGTACCCTATTAAGAGTCAAATTTTTATTTAAATCTAATAAAAAAAAGATCATTTCTAATATTTTCTAACAAGGTTTATTTAGGTCTACCTCTACCTTTCAAAATATATGTCAAGTCTAATACATCTACTCTCCTTATTGGATCATTAGAAGGCCAACATTCTATGCGACCAAATCATCTATGATGACTCCCTCTGAGCTACTCCAACCTTTTCACGTATATACTCGTTTCGCATTCTGTCTCTAAGACTGAAACCACTCATCCACCTGAGCATCCTCATATCAGCAACATTTAACTTAATTTTATGCTTCACTTTTAATGGCCAAATTTCTGCACCATAAAGCATTACAGGTCTTGCCACTATCTTATAGAATTTTCCCTTTACGTTTGAAGGATACGTTCTGTCACACAATAGGCCCGATGAATTCCTTTCACTTCAACCATTCAACTTGAATTCTACTAATAATATCGCCATCTATTTCACCATCACTTTGAACAATAGACCCGATATATCTAAAATGTGCACTCTTATTAACGACTTGATCGCCCAAAGTCACAATCCGCCCACTAGATCTATCACTAGTAAAATTACACTCCAACTCAATTTTAGATCTATTCAAACGAAAACTATTTGACTCTACAGTTGACCTCCATCATTCAAGTTTTCCTTCAACTCCCTCTCTAGTCTTAACAACAAGAAGAATATCATCAACAAAAAGCATACACTAGGGTACCTCTTGCAATGGTCTAGGAAGAATATCCATGACAAAAGCGAAAAGATATGGGCTTAAAGTTGATCATTGATGTAATCCAACTGAAATAGGAAATACTTGGTCAAGCCACCTTGTGTTTGAACACTAGTAACAACTCTTGCATATATATCCTTAATGACTTGAATATAAATATTATTTCTTTTCTTTTCTAGAACTCTCCATAGCACTTCTCTCAGAACTTTATCATATACTTTATCTAAATCAATAAATATCATATGTAGATCCTCCTTATTCTCTCTATACTTATCCGTCAAACCTCTCAATAAATGAATAGCTTCCATAGTGGACCTATCCAGCATGAATCCAAATTGATTTTGAGAAACATTAGTATCACGTCGTAACCTATGCTTAATAACACTCGCATAATTTTAATGTATGACACATCAGCCACCAAAGATGTTAATTTGATTATTAAAAATCATTACACCAATGTATAAGCCCTCAAAAAGATTGTAATTGCATAAATAAAAGAAAAGCTAGACAGGTTCTATACCTACAGTATTCAGTTTTATGTTGGGATGATTGATGTGAAATCACCTGGCTAGACTTCGGATTGAGGATTACAACCTGCAATTTTGCAATAGACCATATTTCAAGTTGCAAGACAAAAAACTTAAATGATAATAGCATCCTCCTATTAATACAATTGTAGTACTATTACATGTAAGCGCAAGGAAAAGGAAGAAAGAGTTTGGTCTCCATCTCCAGCAATGATGACTCGGGATTTCCTTCCTACGAACAATCTTGAAGGAAAGTTATAAACTTAAAAGGCCTCATTCTCCTCTCAATCTGGATACCCGAGGCCTCAATTTCCTAATAGCATCCCCCAAATAATAAAAAAAATATAATGCTATTACAAGTGAGAGCAAGGGAAGTAAAAGTTCAATCTCCGTCTCCAGTATTGACAACTACAAGTTCTGGATTTACTTCCTAAGTAAAATCTAAACAATTTTAAGGCAGATTATGCACTGTAAAAGGCCTCATTCTCCTCTCGATCAAAATCCTGGGATCCTCCTTCACGGTTTCTAAAATCACCATTTCTACCATACTACATTTATTAAAGTATATTTTAGCAACTCCAACATACTAATGGAGCAAATTCATTTCTTTAAAAACAGGAGATAAGCTGAACCATGTTAAGCTGAATAGAAAAACAAAGGGACTCAGTCTTTGCTTAATCAGATATCAGGATGCAGCTGGGAAATCAAGAGAAAATTGTCCGAAGGAACTTTTGGCATGCTAGCCAAGAGAAATAGGATGGAAAAAGATGACCTACTGCGCCATATTAGCTTATATATTGGCAATCCCCCTATTAGATTTATTACTACTAAAATTATACTCTATGTATTCGGTTTTAGATCTACTCAAATGAATACCAATCAAACAATGAAATTTTGAAAATAACACGCTGAGAACCTATGGTTTCCTCAAAGGCAAAGATATGTGTGAAGAAAAGTAGAATATAAATTGAAAAATATATTTATTTCAAATTTATTATTTTTATATAAAGTGGAATCATATGTAATTTGTTAGAAAAATACATCAAGAAAAAATTAAAGCTAGATTGATGAGACAATAATCTAAAACTAGACAGTATTGTGATACAACTGGATTATAGTATTTTTTAAATGTGCCATAAAGAGTTTCATATCATGTTTGAGTATTGTATAGAGCTATCTGAAATTTTTTAAGAAAAAAATGGGGCTTGTTAGATACTAAATCGCATATAGTGTTTGTAATGCATCATTTTTTAATTCAATTATGAGTATCCATATGGCATGAAATGTGATCAGTCAAGACCGCCACAGCTAGCACTACATGTGGCTAATCCAAAGGGTCAGTCCATTCATCCCCACCAGGAATCAGCCGAAGTACAAATCAAAACCAACCGAACCCATTAAGTCGTCCATCTAGATTTATAGCCCCAGACCAACTCGTATGACATGTTTAAACGCCAGCTTACGTACAGTGACGTGCAGCATACTGAAAACCATCCATAACACTACAACACAACACCACCCCCTCTACAAAACCAAGCTTCCAGAACCTCCGAACATTAGTCAAGCATGGCCATGCATCGCATTGATGGAAGGGCATCGTAAGACATCCATAAAAAGAAGGGGAAAAAAAGAGAAAAAAATAAAAATAAAAACAGAATATTTGGAGATGGGGGAGGTTTAAAAGAGGATTCCTTCTCTTCACTAGTCTACATTGCCGCCTGTTCTCTTCCTTTAAAATGGTATTGTAATAAACAGATTGGCAAGTTTTTTATAGTGGACGTAAGTGAAGAGCACCGCGCCATATATATTATGTTGTTATCATGTGCTCTCTCTTTCTCTTTCTTTTTCTCTACAAAACCATGCTCAAAGACTCTCACTTTCACTCTAATGCCCTCCTCAGGTCATACGGAGGACCTTAAGCATGAGTGGAGGGCTCGACCCAATGCTTGCATCAACCGCCTCCCCACATTCATTGTGTTCTTTTCTTTTTCTTTCATTCTTTTTTTCTATTTGATGCATGGACAAGCAAGCATCGGGTAAGGACATGGCTTCCAGCTCGGCAAGCTTATATGCTTCACATCCGACTAACAAGAAAGAATATTGACTTCAATTTTGAGAAAAAGCGGATAAAACTTTTTCGGTTACAATTATTAGAAAAAATTTGCATAATTCTAATCTACTTTATGCATGCTCTACTTATTGCCAAAAAGAGCATTGTAATTTATGTACCACAGTAACCATCTCTATGCTCGCTCCAGTGTAGCTGAATACAGAAAGCACCGACAATTGTTGCCTTTGCCTCCTCATAAATAATGTATTGGAAACTCATGGTAAGCAACCGTGTTTGCAACCTCTTTTCCCGCTAAGTCGAAAAACCAGATTTCCATGAGGATTGAACATCACCATATCACCTCGGGCAAATTTTATGATAGGCCAAATTTTCGGAAGGATCAGCAAAATGTTTTTTTTTAGCAAGAGAAGCAGGAATGGGGATTAATTTGAAAACAAGCGAAAACGCCGTAACGGACTGCGCATTTGGAATAGAATTAGTTTTAGTTTCATGCATGAAGAATGCGCCGAACCTATTGGCGCATTCTTCAGAATGCGCCTAATTGTTCGGCGCATTCCTTTGAATATGCCGAACTTATTCGCGTATTCTCAGAATGCGCCTAATTGTTCGTCGCATTCTTTGGAATGCACCATCACATTAGGCGTATTTAATACGCAGTCATCGTTTTCGCGGACCAGATCCATTTTTTCCGGGCGAAAGTGCGTCGTTTTGCGGCACAGTGTGGAAGTTAGTGGAACCAGATCCGCAAAAAATGGAAAAAAAAAAACTTTTTAGCTTGAATGAGAGGGCTGTGGTGTGAGGGCTATATAAATCCCTCAAATGTTTGAGCAAAACATTCATTCGCCAGAGGTTGAGAGTAGTTCTTGAGAGGTTTTTCAGAGGAGGTTTTAGAGTTTTAGAGAGGTAAGTAAATTTATTATTTGTTTGTAGTTTTTTTAATTTATAAGTTCTCATCTCAAATATAATTTGATTTTTTTTTGTAATTATTGTATGACATTAATTGTTGATATTTTTTAATTTTGTATTATTATCTGTTATTTGTGTAGGTAATGATTGTTCAAGATGAATGTTATCGACTATGTAGAAAAGTTTATTGTAATCCTTGAGTTTGATTTTGCCCAAAAATTTTTTGTGGATATATTTTATTTAGAACTGACAATTTCATCAAGTAGACTATCCAAATCTGTGAAGAGTTCTGCAAAAAAATAATCCTATTTAAGCTGAAGATTCTGATAAAAGCTATAAATTAAAACTCAGGGAGAGTGAGATCGTGTGAGCGAGAGACAGAGATGCGGATTCAGAAACTTAATAAGAGGAGAAATATTATTATAATATCTCAGTAATATAAATGTAAAAATTTCAGAAAGTTAGCTTATTTTAAAAATCAGTAATTATAATTTAGCTTATTATTTAAATTAAAAAAATTTTAAATAGTTTGAAAAGAACAGAAGATAAAAGGGAAAATTTTAGGAATGAGCGTAAGATTCATAAAATTTAGGAAGAGGAGCACGAATGGCGATATAATAGTAATAATGTTAAATCATTATTATTTTGAATATTTATTTTAAATTGGGGATATTTATTTTGAGTAAATATAAATAATATTAATTGAATTAAATATTTTCAAGTAAAGAAAATTTAACAAAATTTAATAATTTAATATTTTAGTTTTTAGTTATAATATTTTTCATTCTAAAAACTTTTAATTTTTGAAATTATTAAAATAAATTCTATTAAAGACCACTTTTAAAATTTATAATATAAATAAAGTAATATTTTAAATAATATTTAAGAGATTTTATTAATAATTTAAATTACATAAAATCTATATATAATATGTAAAAATCTATATATAATATGTATAAATATAAAATACAATATTGTGAATATTTATTATTAAAATTTAAAAATATATATTTACTGGTTATAATACTAAATCAATATGAGAATTTATATGTTAATATTTTCTTTTGTTAATTAAATAAATTTTTTCAACAAAATAAATTTGAACATAATGTAATAAATTTACATAAAAGTTTATGTATAATATTTTTTATTTAAAAAATCTTATAGTAAAAAAATAGTAATACAAACACTATTAAAATTAACATTGGATTTCAATGAAATATATATGTTGGACATTAGTAGAGTCAGATGATAGTCGACTAGGAGTGCAGAGCAATAATAAATAGAATGTATGTTTTTCTTTTTATAGGACGAGAACCTAATGACTAAAAGATGAGTGTTAATGCCAAGAGGTAAAAACTACGGGAGTAAATCCAGATCCTCAACTAGATTCATTTGATCCAAATATCTTCCACAAATGCAACTTTCAACATTGTTGTATCTACTTTTATTGAACAAATTATACATCGTCCAAATATCATTCGTCATTTCTTTTTTTAAATATAAGATATGGCCGATAGATCGAGGCGTAGTCGTACTGGGTGGCGTCCGACCCATGATGTTTCTGAAGAGGAGAGTAGATCCATACAGATGAGCATAGCATCACTTAGAGATTCGCATATGGCTCACGATCCATAACAGATGGGGGCGTCGGGATGCAGATCTAGGGCAAGGAGGCGTCGGCCAGGGCTTAGAGTCGGAGCTGGCGTCGAACTAGGGCAGAGAAGGGGTAGGTGGTCTCTCTCTTTCTCTCTCTCTTTCTCCTTCTCTCCCTCTCTGTTTGTGAACTGAAGGGGATCGGGAGGATCAGACGGAGGTGGAGAGCTTGCGATCGAGATCGGCTACAGGGGAGGAGATCGGAGACTTGCGGTTTGAGGTAGGGAAGTCGGAGAGTTTGCGAGCTGTCTGTGTGATCCCGAAATGAGAGCTTCGCTCTCATTTTAAAGGCGTGAGGGGAAGCTCTGCCGAAGCGAATCACGTGTGGGATGGGTCACTGTAGTTCGGCGCCGTTTGCAGAGTCATAGGATGAGACACTGTAGCTGGCGATGGGATTCCTGCTGGATTTACGGGATGGGCAGCCGACTTCACAGGTATTTTTTATTTGATTTGAAATTTTTTTTTGTTTCTTTTCCTTGGATCGTGAGCCCTATGCGAATCTCCAAGTGATGCTATGCTCATCTGTACGGGTCTACTCTCCTCTTCAGAAACATCATGGGTCGGACGCCACCCGGTATGACTACGCCTCGATCTATCGGCCATATCTTATATTTAAAAAAAGAAATGACGAATGGTGTTAGTGTTATGAGTTATAAGAAACAGAACCAGAATTAGTTTGCAATTGGTCTAATAAGTTTAGCCTATGTAGATTACCTTGACGAGGAAGGGTTATGTGGACAGGTTGCCCTATTATGACCAAGTTATTTGCAAAAACCACAAGCTTTATGTGAGCTACTCGACGCCTCATCCATCGTATTACGGAACCTATTTATTTGTGGTCGACCAACACGACGCCTAAAAGCCAGAGCTAGCAGAGGGATTATTCCGAGTTCTTCGTTAAAGGTCGGCCATATGTCCTTCGAGGGGAACACATGAAATAATTTGGAGTACGTAACAATGTAGTAGTTAACCATGAAAAAAGGAGATACGAAGGCATTATGATCCCATCGCTGGACCCGGCGACAGCAGTAACATGAACGCAAGGAACATGATATAATTGCGGTTTCCTGCATGTGCACGTACAAGAGGCAGTACTTATTATGTCTATCTTTTTAGATCGAGAAGACGTATCAATAACTTCAAATTCATTTCTATTAATCATGACTGGTTCCGGACACTGATGAGCATCACGTTCAACTCTTTGTATCACAATCATCGTGCATGGAACAGAGCTAGATTGGGCTTCCTCTGTCCATTTTGCACCATCAGTTGATCTCTTCAGGAATAACGGCACGAGGTTATAATATATTGATATTATTAGCCATTAAATAGGAAGTCCACGGGCACGTCTAAGCACACCGTTAAAACATTCAGATGCGTTTGTAGTCATAATACCATATCGGCTTCCTTCATCAAATAATAGGGACTATTTAGAGACATCGCACTGCACCAACCAATCGAATGCCTCTTGCTTAGTCATTCTGATGTAATTCATTATACGATTAAAGTACGATAAGTCATCTGTATTTCTGGAAAACTACATATTGTTAATTAGGCCCTCACTATCTGAAATTCCTAAACGACGGACCATCTTTTTAAAATTTTCACGTAAGTGACGAAGGCAGTGCCTATGAACAGCATTGGAAAATACTTCCCTACATCCGCGTACAAGTCCTGCGTGCTTATCAGAAACTATGCACAAATTCTCCCGCTCAGCGACAGGAGGTACCAGATTATGTAAGTTTTGTAGGAACCAACCCCATGAATCGTTGCTCTCTGATCCCACCAATGCAAAGGCCAGTGGATACAATCCTCCATTCCCATCGATTCCTACCGCAGCAAGGAGAGTCCTTCGATACTTACCAAGCAAGAATGTACCATCCAAGCTAAGCACTGGCCGGCAGTGTTGCCACCCGTAGATAGATGGTCCAAATGCCCAGAAAAGTCCCTTGAAGTGTGTGGGAGCTATTACTTGAATATTGTATATAGTGCCTGGTTGGGACAACCGTAAAGCCTCCATGAATTGGAAAAGAGAATGATAAGATTATTCGTAGGTACTAAAAGTTTCTTCAATAGCTTTTCTATATGCATCCCATGCCTTCATATATGAAATCTTGATGTCAAACTTCGACTCAATTCTAGCTATGATCTTCTTTGGCTTCATGTCTAGTTGTTGTCAAATTATAGGAATGATATGTCTGCATATAAATTTGGAGGTGCAATTGTGATGTCCAGTAGCCAAAATGGGGTGGGTGCAGGTATGTGGAGATCTACATGTAGATATTTTCTATAGACCACCTAGTCTTTTACTTCGTGCTGCATGTAAGCGCCAAATGCAGGGACGATCAGGATTATCATGTTGGGCACATGCGATACTCAACCGACTTTTGTTGGATGTTGAATTTATAAATTGAACATTATGAATAATCGACCATCCATTTATTGCACCTTGCAAGTCTTCCTTCCTATGAAATATCTGACCTTTATATAACTCTATTGGAGTACTAGCTTCTATCGAGCTAACAAGGTTTACGCACGGAGCATCAAAATTTTCATCGTCATCCCACTGTTGAGTTGTCCGAACAGTTTCGGCTAACTCATTATTGATGTTCATCCCATCTAACCTATCACGATTTTGTGTTGCATGATATTGAATGATCGCTTGCCCATTAAATTCCGTGCTGTTAAATTCTCCCATAGGAATCTGGGTGTCCAATCCTGGGCTACCATCATGCGATGAATTAGTACTATCGCTATTCATCATTTCGTAGCCTTCAACTTCATCTCTTACACCACGGGAATTTTTCTCTGTATAATGCTTATTTTGCAAATTACGTTGTGAATATGACCCATAGGGGTAGATATCTGGTAACTGAGTATAGTTAGCTGTCTCCCAAGTTGGACGTTCACTAACACTAGGCCGTGATGGAAACTGTTGCTGCAAGTAACTGGGTCGCTCACATGAACTAAGACGACCATGAAATTCATCTTCAACATTTCTCAGACAGACCCATGTACTAGCCATAAATGTATCAGATGTTAGAGTGGGCCTATGACATAAGAATTAAATGAGGCTGATGGACAGGTTCATTGAAAGAATAAACAAAGTCAATGGTCGAAACTCACATGTAAGCTTGAGTTGATAGGCCAGCAACATCGATTTGAGTAATTTGCTCAACCTCCACGTATACGACGACAGTATGTGTTCTAGCCTCCATCAACATGTACTTACATATCTCATCATCGATGACATTGGTCGCACAAAATCCTCCATTATTACGAAGATGACACGTGAGATTAATAGTGTTTCCTATTGAATTTATCCTTAGAGCACGCATAATTCTTAGTTTTAACATTTCAAGCGAAATATTTCCATTGATTAAAAGCGTTCTATTTCTTCTGCCAATATATGTTGGTGTGAACTCGCCCGAGATACATAACTCTCCATCGAAATATAGCATCAATCGTGACATACTATCAATATAGGAGAAATTATTTAAATACTTTGGTTAGGTTATAGAGTTTAAATTCACAATAACAAATCTCTAATAATCTCTTAGGAATTGTTGTGGGGACTAAGACATATATTAATTTAATTATTACAAAATCATTTAACTTAAGCTTCAATTTATTCAAACAATTCAAGTAGTAAAAGTCAACTAGTAATGTTGTGGGTTTAGTCTCATGAATTAGGTAGTGTTAGTATTTGAGCATACGGCTTAGTAGGTAGGGGAGATGCTAGCTAGTTTTTCTTAATTGGATGATGTATAATTTGTTCAATAAAAGTAGATACAACAATGTTGAAAGTTACATTTGTGGAAGAATTTAGATCAAATGAATCTAGTTGAGGATCTGCATTTACTCCCGTAGTTTCTACCTCTTGGCATTAATACTCATCTTTTAGTCATTAGGTTCTCGTCCTATAAAGAGAAAAACATGCATTCTATCTATTTTTGCTCTGCACTCCTAGTCGACTATCATCTGACTCTACTAATGTCCAACATATATATTTCACTGAAATCCAATGTTCACCTTCATAAGTTATTTAAATATTTTAATGAAATATTATGAATAATTACCTATGATGCACAGACACGGATACGGCGACACGGATACGACACGACACGGACACGGGACACGTCAATTATTAAAAATATAGGACACGGACACGGGTTGGACACGGTATTATAGTTTTTATATTTTAAAAATAAGTATAAAAATTAAATAAGTATAATTTTAAAAATAATTTAGAAATAATAAGTCATTTAATTAGATTTTGTGCTTAAAATGATTAATATTAGGATGTCAAGAGTCAGGCGTCGATGCCGTTTATCAGTCATCGAAAGAGGAGATGATAATACTGTCGAGAGTCGGGCATTGATGTTATGCAATAAATATTGGGCGTCAATATTGAGAGGGCGTTTATCGTCGATATTGAGAGGGTATTGGTCGTCGATATTGAGAAGGTGTTCGACAAAGATAAGATGTCAAGTTGTGGGCGTAGAAATTGCTAGCATCGAGCATCAATGTAAAGACAGCGTCAGACTTTGATATGGAGATCGTTTTGAAATGTTGATGTTGTAATGACGTTATACGTCGATGTTGAGATGACATCGGGCATTGTTATGAAATCAAAGTTGTAACCCACCAAAGAGAAATGAAAATGAGAATATTCGATGAATGGGGTATTAAGTGCGATATTAAATTTTGTCGACCCTACGTAGTGGGACAAAGGCTTGATGTTGTTGTTGTTGTTGTTGTTGTGGCGTATTAAGTGCGGGTGATTGATTTGATGTTGTGGATAGGAAGTAAGAAATTTAGTTTTTATATTTTAAATAAGTAAAAAATTTAAATACAAAAAGTTATATTTAAAAAAAAATTCATAAAATATTTAAGATACGTGTGTCAGACACGCGTGTCCAACTTGTATTTAATATTTTTTTAATTGGACACATTTTCGGGGTGTCCGACACGTGTCGGAGGAGTGTCGGACGCGTGTCGTGTCGGACACTGCACGCCTCTTTGAGGAGAAGTGTCGGTGCATCATAGATAATTACATTATGTTAAAATTTATTTAGCTAAAAAAATATTTAATTAACATAAAAATGTGATATAAATATATTTTATATGAACCTGCATGGAATTATTCATTGAATATGCTAGCCCTATATTTATAGCCTAGCCACTAATACATCAATATCTTTACTATCATGTATATTGCTTTCAATATGATAACCATTAAATATACATTTTAAAAATTTATTATTATTTGTTAATTAATTTATATTTTACATAAAAATATATTATATATAGAAATTTAATCTAATTTCAATAAATTTTATAATTTTTAATTAACATAAAAATGACATAAATTTTCAATTTGATTTAATTTTATAACAATTAGATATACATTTTTACAATTTAATATTAATTGTTAAAGAAATTATATTTTACATTAAAAGATATTATATATATAAATTTAGACTAATATTAATATATTATATAATTTAAATATAATTTATTTATTTTTTAAATATTTTAATAAAATATTATAAATAACATCACATTTATTTTAAATATTATTACAATACTATATAATCTATATTTTAAAAATTGTACGTTAAATTTAATAGTATTTGTATTACTATTTTTTATTATAAGATTTTTTAAATAAAAAATATTATACATAAATTTTTATGTAAATTTATTACATTATGTTCAAATTTATTTTGTTGAAAAAATTTATTTAATTAACAAAAGAAAATATTAACATATAAATTCTCATATTGATTTAGTATTATAACCAGTAAATATATATTTTTAAATTTTAATAATAAATATTCACAATATTGTATTTTATATTTATACATATTATATATAGATTTTTACATATTATATATAGATTTTATATAATTTAAATTATTAATAAAATCTCTTAAATATTATTTAAAATATTACTAAAATATTACTTTATTTATATTATAAATTTTAAAAGTGGTCTTTAATAGAATTTATATTAATAATTTCATAAATTAAAAGTTTTTAGAATGAAAAATATTATAAATGAAAACTAAAATGTTAAATTATTAAATTTTGTTAAATTTTCTTTACTTGAAAATATTTAATTCAATTAATATTATTTATATTTACTCAAAATAAATATCCCCAATTTAAAATAAATATTCAAACTAATAATGATTTAACATTATTACTATTATATTGCCATTCGCGCTCTTCTTGCTAAATTTTATGAATCTTACGCTCATTCCTAAAAATTTCCCTTTTAACTTCTGTTCTTTTCAAACTATTTAAATTTTTTTAATTTAAATAATAAGCTAAATTATGATTACTAATTTTTAAATTAAGCTAACTTCCTGAAATTTTACATTTATATTACTGAGATATTATAATAATATTTTTCTAATTAAGTTTCTGAATCCGCATCTCTATCCCTCGCTCACACAATCTCACCCTCCCTGAGTTTTAATTTATAGCTTTTATCAGGATCTTCAGCTTAAGTAGGATTACTTTTTTGCAGAACTCTTCACAGATTAGGATAGTCTACTTGATGAAATTGTCAGTTCTAAATAAAATATATCCACAAAAAATTTTTGGGCAAAATCAAACTGAAGGATTACAATAAATTTTTCTACATAGTCGATAACATTCATCTTGAACAATCATTACCTACACAAATAACAGATAATAATACAAAATTAAAAAATATCAACAATTAATGTCATACAATAATTACAAAAAAAAAATCAAATTACATTTGAGATGAGAACTCATAAATTAAAAAAACTACAAACAAATAATAAATTTACTTACCTCTCCAAAATCTCTGAAACCTCCTCTGAAAAACCTCTCAAGAACTCACTCTCAACCTCTGGCGAATGAATGTTTTGCTCAAACATTTGAGAGATTTATATAGCCCTCACACCACAACCCTCTCATTCAAGCTAAAAAATTTTTTTTTCCATTTTTTGCGGATCTGGTTCCGCTAACTTCCACGCGATGTCGCAAAATGACGCACTTTCGCTCAGAAAAAACGGATCTAGTCCGCGAAAACGACGACTGCGTATTAAATACGCCTAATGTGAAGGCGCATTCCAAAGAATGCGACGAACAATTAGGCGCATTCTGAGAATACGCGAATAAGTTCGGCGTATTCAAAAAAATGCGTCGAACAATTAGGCGCATTTTGAAGAATGCGCCAATAGGTTCGACGCATTCTTCATGCATGAAACTAAAAGTAATTCTGTTCAAAATGCGCAGTCCGTTACGGCGTTTTCGCTTGTTTTCAAATTAATCCTCATTCCTGCTTCTCTTGCTAAAAAAAAAAACATTTTGCTGATCCTTTCAAAAATTTGGCCTATCACCTCGGCAGATAGATGATCATAGAGTTTAGCAGCTATTCTATCAACATTTGATATTTATATGATATTTTTGTAAACTTTATGTATTTTCAAAATCAAGGCAATCTTCTTCAACGCTCTTTGCTCAAAGCAGCAGCAGCAAAATTAATACAATATAAAATCCATAACAAACTTGAACTTTGAGGGGAAATTTAGGTCTCAAGAAAAATGGAGAACTTCAGGATACAAAGTTGACCATACTTCACCAGAGAGATGAACAGAGGAAACTACTTATAAAATTGTCAATAAGGCTTCTTCATATATATATTGTTAACCCGGCATGTCATATACAGTTCAAATAATATGTTTCAGAATAAAAATGCCGTCTGCTAAGCATAAACCAAATCCATATTTTACACCATGACAGCAATAAAGGCATGGTTGATATTCATACACTATCAAAGGATGTTTCACTCAGAAGAAAAAAATATTAATCAAGTCCAAGCACATTAAAGAATGCAGTAAATCTCTTGAATACCATTATTGGTCAGTTAAATTTATTAAGCCAAAAGTTGTCATGGGAAAATCTCATTGAATCTAAGGGAGGTTTGGCTAACAAATTTCCAAACAGAATCAAACACCAAATTTATGCAGATATCTTATCTGTGTGGCTCACATGATTTGCAGCGAATTTAATAATTCCAAAACAAATTTATGGCAATATATATAATATTCTCTTGCCTCAGTTTAACAAAAATGAGAGACTTATTTAGCAAATGACAGAAACTTCATGCCCCAAACTGATTTTGTCCTCACTCTAACTGTTACAATATTATGATCTGGCACTAGTACAAAATGCACACTATGAGAATTATCCAACTTATAATTATCAAAATCCTTCACATCTACCTATGCTTTCATTTGCTTTGGAGCTCGAATTGCAACACTTGAGTTGGGTAAACTTTTTTTTTTTTTTAAGTTTTATGATGCATCAACATAGATGATGATGATGATAAAATTGAAGCATCTATACACAAAATTGCTTCCTATAAGACATTGTTCATGATGGTAACAGTGATGGTGATGGTAATGATGGGTGGTGGTTTGGAAATGATTTTTTGTTGTGAACTTGAGGCAGTATTAGCAAGCGAGGAGATGAAAAAGAGCTAAAAAAGGGCCTCCTTTAGGTTTCATTTAGAAAGATGGAGTTGGCCAATGGTGAGTCGGCTAGGGCCTTAGGTGGGAAAGTGGGGGAGACCAACAAGGAGAACTATGGTTTAGAACAAAAGAGGAAAAGGAGAAGGCCAAGGGGTGTGAGGAATTAGGGTTTGAGGGGAAGAACTCCTCATCAAAAGATTTCAACCAAGGGATGTGTTAACCTCGATGCATATTCAACAACCCAATTCGATTGAATGCAACAAAAATGACAAATTTTAGATGCAACATCATGCGAGTCTAGCTCAAAAAGCCTCTACCATGTGAAAAATAAACTAAATGTTGCTCGCCTTTGAAAAAAGGCCACACTAACACATTCAGAGTGTCAAAAATACCCAAAATGGACTCCCATATTATTTGAGATATTGCAAGAGAAAAATTCACAAAAATTACTCATGTATAAGATGAGGAAAAATATTTGCAAAGGCAAGAGCAAATTTGATATGCACGAGAAACGATAATTTGCAAGAAAAAATTGAATACTCGCCAACATGTGTAAGGCACCGAACATGAAATATAATATGTGAAAATGATGAGCAAATTCAGATGCATGAACGAAGAATTTTGCGAGTGAAAATCAAAATACATATTAAAAAAATAACTTTTAAATACATAATAAGTGTATTCTCTAATTTATTTTATATAATTAACCTAATCTATTTTCTTATCAAGAAATCTTAATCAAATTAAATTAAATTTGCTTTTTGAAATTTAATTATGATTATATATTAAACAATTATTAAAAAAAAGAAATTTCTTATATATATATGATTTTTACTATTTGTAATCTATTATCTTATTTTATTGTTAATTATTTAAAACTTTTGTTAATCTCTCCTATCCAAGAATTTGGATCTCGTACTCTAGTACCATGTGTGAATCCCATAGCTGCTCTAGTCTCGTCCCTTGTTCTAACCTTTAAAAAAATGGTATTAAAAGCTTTCCCATGCCTCACACTAACTACTTTTGCAACACATTTACATTGTCTTCCCTCTAATTCTCGAAGCCCGGCGCAACCTGCTCCTCCTTCATTGCTCTCCCTCAAACGTCTGCACACAACAACTTGCTGACAACTAGCCCATACAACCCAGCTCGCTTCACATACTGTAGTCCCTATCTCTCGCTATTCTCACACGCACCATTCTCACAAACCTCTCTCTCATGTGCACCCTTCTTGGGGTTGAGTCGACCGAACCTAATAGAAGGAATCTTTTCGGTAGTCATGGGTTGTTTCGTCCAAGAATACCTTATAGACTTTGGGTGGATATTTATCTAAAATAATGAATTTAAGTCAACCTCAGCTAATTGAAGGCTTTATATCTTATCGAGCGCACCATATAATTCATTACCCAAAGGGCTTTTAACTATTAGGAAATATATGGGCTTTGGCCATGACCGTAATATTCAATTTGCAGCAAAATCACCCGGTCATAGGGCAAGTGCCACGTCCCTACTAGTGAGAAATCAATTGAGAATAAATTGTAGTAATACATTCCACAAGACATCTGCTCTTTGTGAGCTGAAGTTATTCTTCAATTCATCATCCTCACCAAACTATTGCGAAGTGTGAATGAATTTTGATTTTATGTTTTTTGCGACATATTTTATTTTAAGGATTTAGACTTCTAGTAGGATTTAAGTTTAGGTTTTGAGTGAATGATTATACAGTTTTGAGTGCATTTTTAAATTAAATAGCTTTTTCCAATTAAAATTTCCAATCAACATGATTGTCATCGAAGTGTTTGAGCATTTTTAGCAAATCCATGAAACATTCTCATATCTTGCATTTAGGAGCTTCATGTAAAAATCGAAGCACATACGGAAAATATCTTAGCATATAGATCGGAGCTATTGTGGGGGTGTTTGAACAATTTTAGCAAATTCGCAAAGTATTCTCAAATCTTGCATTTAAGAGCTTGACATAAAGATCGGAGCACATACAGAATATTAAGGGTAGCGAAAGTTCTATTAGAAATGTATAAGAAACCATCAATGATGGACAAGGTAAAACTCTTTAACAACCCAAAAGTTTCAATACTTAGGATTTCCTGTTATTGACTTGATTAGGCCGACCGATTAAGCAAGTTAAATAAATAGAGTGTAGGATGATCAAGACACTGAAGGTTGTTTCTGTAGGATAAATAGTTTAGGGAATTGGAACCCATTTGAGCGATGTGTAATACTATTTAGGCTGGTTGTATTTTGTCAGACTTGTGATAAAATAATCAAGTAATTTCAATCTTTGCTTTCGTAAGAAACTGTTAGACCGGTCCAATGGACCGGTCCAGCCGGTCCACACGGAGTCCGCCTCTTCCTGTACATGCGAAACAGAGGCGGAAGAGTCCGCCTCTTCCTGTACGTGTGATCCGACCGCGATCTTCACGGGAGCCCATTTGGAAGATTTTTTGAGGGAATTGGGAGGGAAAATTGAATGTAGGGATTATTTAGGGATTTCCTTTTGATTTGTATGCATTAAATATCTTGTTTTCCTAGGGTTAGGGCATCTTGAATTTGGCTGAATTTGTGATCACTTAGATATAGATTTTCTTTGAGCTCTAGCGGCGTCTAGAGATTTGGGAGAGATCGATCCTCCTCTCGAATTGAGGATCAACTGTATCTTGCTAATTTTCGTTACTATTTCATCAAGTAATACCAATTACCTATTATTTTCGTGGTTTTGTGCGGATTTTTGTGAAGAATTTTTCGTTGTTTTCTGAAGATTGATAGGAAAACTTGACAATCTATAAGTGTTTCCTATCAAATTGGTATTAGAGCCTTGTCTTGGGACCATCGACGGTTGAAATGTAAAAATTTCAACAAAGAAATTTCATCCGGAAGAAAATCATCTAGTAATTCTTGGGAAGAGTTATGGCCTGGAAGAAGGTTGAAGTTTTGGAAGGAAAAATTGGGCAACTAAAATCAGATTTGGAGGAAATATTTTCTGATCTTCAAAATCAAATATCCTCCAATAACGAACGGTTGGAAGGAAAGTTTGCCGTGATAGAAGAGATGTTGAAGAAATTGCTAGAAGTGAAGACTAATCCGACAACATCAAAAGCAAGGGAATACATTGGCGGCAGTGGAAGAGGTGGAAACCCTAACATGTTTAGGGGAAGGGAAAATCCGGAGGTGGAGATCTTGGAGGGTGAAGATGGAATACCTCCTCTAGAACCACTTTCTAAGGAGGAGATGAGCATTGGCTACGCAAGAAGGGGTGCTGAATTTATAAGGAGAGGGGATGATTTCGAGCGCCGGGGCACTGATTTTGAGAGAAGAAGAGGGGATTTGGATGAAGGGTTTGGGTATGATTGCCGGAGGGAAGATCGTGACAATTGGGGAGCACCTCCTCTTCGAGGAATGGGGGGTTATGGAGGAATTAGGGGAAACGGGTGTGACCCGAGGGTGAGGAAACTAAGATGCCAATCTTTGAGGGGGAGGATGCGCACGGGTGGATCTACAAGGTAGAAAGATATTTCGCCGTTAATGGGTTGACAGAGGAGGAGACACTAACGGCAGCGGGCCTATGTTTGGAAGGGAAGTGATGGGGACATCAGATCATGGAAGGTTTATGAGCGACATGGCAAGCGATCTACGGCCACGATTGAGTCGATGTATTTTTGAGTATTTTCATGTATTTGTTTTGTTATTTGCTTTATTAGTTTTGTTACCGCTTTTACCCTTACTTAAGGGAGGTCGTATGTAAGCCTAAGAGGGCATTGTCGTATTTTACCTTTGAGTCCTTTTGTATGAGGCTATAAATAGCCCTATTGTTCTCTTATGATGGTTAATGAATATTTGAAAGAAAATTTCCTACATTGTTGTTCTCTTGTGTTGAGAGCTAGTGAGAGTTGTGGAAGAGCCTAGGAGAGGCGAGCATAATACCCAACAGTGACCCTCGGCGCTCTTGGTTTTCCCTATCTCCTCCTTCTTCCCCTAGCAACCGCCGGCCCTCCCACCACCGATCCTCCCTCTCCCCCCCCACATCAAGCCCAAGCTTCCCCCACCGCCGCCCCCACTCCCACGGGCAAGCCCCACCGCCGACCCTAGTTCCCCTTGCCTCTTCCCCTTCCAATTTCTTATTTCCTAATTTAAATGGAGTAGAATTTGGACAAATTTTGAATCCAAATCCAAATCAATTAGAGATTCAAATCTTTCCTAATTCTCTAAATCTATTTTAGGAAAGTTCTTAAATTAAGTCCTATTTGAATTTTCAATTAATTGGGGTCTAATTAAAACTTTCCTAATCCCTAGATCCCAATTTAGGAACTCAATTAATTCCCCCACAATTCCCCCTAGCCCATGCATGCTGCCGGCCATAGCCGCCCCCCCCCCCCCCCCCCCCCCCTTATTAATTCCTATTTCCTATTTTAGAATGAGATGTTTAGGAGATATTTTGAATTCAAATTAACTTAATTTGAATTTAAAAATCTTTCCTAATCTCATTGATTTTATTTAAGGAAAGTTTCCAAATTGGATCCCAATCACATTTAAATCAAATTGGATCTAATTATATCTTTCCCATTCTCTAAATCTAAATTAAGAAACCCCAAATCCCTTCCCACAATCACCTCTCACCCTCTCAAATCTCCATCCCTTCCCATTAATTCCTAAACTCTTTTAGGAATTAAATCCTAAATTCCAATTCCCAAATTCCCTCCAAATCTAAATCAGATTTTAAAACCCTTTTCCTCATTAAACCCTAGCCCTAGCTCCACCTAAACTTCCCTAACCCTACCCCGAACCTTCCCAAGGCTCCTCCCCCTTGGCCGACCACCCTCTCTCCTTTCCTCTACCTGGATTTTGAGAGAGACGCCTCTTTCTCTCAAGGGAACCAACAAGGGCAGCAAGGAGAACATTTTCCTCATCTCAATCTAGCAAGACAAATGCATGGATCCAAAAGTTGACTTCGGCTACGCCTACGACGAGCAAGGCTTCGTCCACATTCTCTACTCCACCTTCTTTGACGTCAACCCGAATATCGATCATACGGTTGAAGAGTACGTGGAGCGCATCTTGAATTCTCTTGTTGAAGCCATTGACGAACAGCTGGGTAATGCACAATGGTACATCACCTCCGGTTCTCAATAAGGGTGAACCTCGACCCTTGTTCATTTATCTTTGAATTCACTAACCTTGTAGGTGAGGATGGAATCGCAAAGAATCGTGCTTCGCTAATTGTCGTTGCTTAGCAAACGTAGGATTTGAGTTTAAGTTTCTATATACTAATATCATGGTTAGCGTAGGGATTTTTCTTTATTGAAAATCTACTTAATTCGCATGTCTTGAATTTCTATATTATTTGTACTAGTTCAAGTCTTTCATGTAATTTAGCCTAAACGAAAGTGACCCCTCTTATGTTTTATCTTGTCGTTTTGGAATAACTAGTAGTGTAATTGTATTGCTCTTTTAAAATCGTGCAAGCTCTTAAATGATCATTACACGCATTGTAGTCCTGCATCAGGAAGGCTTTGTCTTGGTATCAGTGAAGGGACATGCGACGACCCATACAGAGTTGGAGAGAGTTCAAGGATTATTTGATAGAACGTTTCCGAACTGGCAGGGGGGGAACTTCTACGAGCAGTTCTTCACCTTGACACAGGAGGGTTCAGTGACGGAGTACCGGGAGAAATTTGAATACCTTGCTAGCCGATTGGACCGCCTTCTTGAGACAATGCTAGAGGGAAATTTCATGAAGGGACTGACATCAGAGATCCGGGCAGTGTTTAGAGTACTAAGGCCTCGTGACTTGGGAGAGGCCATGGAGTTAGCTCAATTAGTAGAGGATCAGAGACACCTGAAGAGCAAGATGGGAGGCAATAGCTCAAGGGGTTCGAACAGGAGGACCACCACCGTTCTGGCACCCAAGGAGCTGACACCGGGTACTCTTAGGGAGACTTCAAAGGAGAAGATTATCGGAGGAAGACCTGGGAAAAACTTCAAGAAGCTCACGGAAATAGAATTACAGGAGAAGAGGGTGAAGGGGATCTGTTTTAGATGTGACGAGAGATATACGTCGGGGCACAGGTGTAAAGACCGAACGCTTCAGGTTCTTACTATTTGCGATCAAGAAGGAATGGAGGAGGGTGTCGTCTTTCCACCTTGGGGATAAGGTGGATCTTTGGGAGGGGAGTATTGTTAGACCGGTCCAGCCGGTCCACACGGGACCGGCCCAGTGAAACAGAGGTGGAAGAGTCCGCCTCTTCCTGTACGCGTGATCCGACCGCGATCTTCATGGGAGCCCATTTGGAAGGTTTTTTGAGGGAATTGGGAGGGAAAATTGAATGTAGGGACTATTTAGGGATTTCTTTTTGATTTGTATGCATTCAATATCTTGTTTTCCTAGGGTTAGGGCATCTTGAATTTGGCTGAATTTGTGATCACTTAGATCTAGATTTTCTTTGGGCTCTAGCGGCATCTAGAGATTTGGGAGATCGATCCTCCTCTCGAATTGAGGATCAACTGTATCTTGCTAATTTCCATTTCTATTTCATCAAGTAATACCAATTACCTACTGTTTTCATGGTTTTGTGCAGATTTTTGTGGAGAATTTCTTGGTGTTTTTTGAAGATTTATAGGAAAACTTGACAATCTACAAGTGTTTCCTATCAGAAACTTTTGGCAATTGTAAGGAATCTGTGATGGTCCTTTTTGCTAAATAATCAATCTAGAAATTGTCTCTTGCCATTAGAAAAGGAACCACTTATTATGATTACACATATATTCTGGAATTTAGAAGGCTTCCACCATGCAATAACATATTATATGAGTGCTAAGTGGTTGCCTAATCGACCATTGATCCCCTACCCCCTTCTCCTATATAAACCAGGTGTTCTAGTGTCTACAGGTTATTGTTTCTTTGAGTGCAAAATCTTAATGAATTATGAGAATTATTAATTCCTTAAAGAATTTAACACTAGTTTTGACTTTCAGTATATTAATTTTCTCTAGGTTGGGAGACTTGTCTATACAAACAACATGTAAGGTCTGATTTGCATGCATCATATATCAAGTCATCTCCGTTGTTACAATGCTCATGAAAAATATAATGTTGCAAGACATCAAACAACAATTACATGCCAAAAGCTATGTTGTATACATTTCCTAAACTTGGAAAGTGAAATCTATATTCAGCTCTGCCAACATAACAGTTATTCAGCCCAAAAGATTCATTCTTCATGCTATAAATCAAGCTCGTAGCAGTACTAGATTGTTTATTATTCCAACTATCCCAATGGGTAGTTGAGATAGTTGAGGTCAATAGCCATAAAAATCATCGCCTGTGGAACCATTTTGAAAACCATTGGCCCATGAACCTTTTAACATAATACCTCTCTTCATATCTTCATTATCTCTCTGATAGAAGGTTCAACTAATTTGACATGATCCTCTTATCTAGCAAATGAAAAACTAGATTGATTGGTATTTTTTGAAATCCATGATCGTGAAAATGCAGCAGAAACATTTTGGTCCCCATTGTCATTGAGTAACCCAGATAAGTTATCAGCTAGTGACATTTATTTATTCCATGGGTCAAAGTCTAATGATAATATATATATAATGATGCTGCTCTATTTTGTATGTGCAGTTGCATCTTTCTCACTTCTATTTAAATCATTAAAACTATCCAAAAATCTAAAACTTCGGTTGGAGCTAATCACAGCACTGTCTAAAAAGTTTTTAGGTTTGCACATATTTTTAAGTTCTACTTTATTTCCCTCATTTGAAGGGGCCTTGATTAACCATTGCATTTATGGGCATGATAGACTCTTCTGATGAAGAGTTGGTAGTTCTATCAAGGTCATTTAAACTACGGCATGGCTAATGTTTGTAATTACTAAGAGGGGGTAAAATGACGTGGGCATGATCTCTAAATGATGTCAACAGAGACTAATTATTTAATATCAACAATAGCTAAAGAAATATCTTTATCCCCATCTTTAGTAGATTCAAAAGCCATCTTTGGCAATTCTAAATTCCAACTGGATGTAGAAACTACATCTGAAGAGACAGTCACTTCAAGGTATGGAATTGAAATTAAATTTCCAAGGTCTTCAGAACCATGCTTCTCTTTTGTAAACAGACTCATCATAGCAAAGTCCTTTAATTAAAAAAAAATTGAGTATATGTCATTTGGTATGTTAACCAACAATCATTTGAAATGATAAACATTTTTCGTTTGGTTAAAATATTGAATTAAATATATATGATTTTATCATTCTAATTAGTATTATTATTATTATTATTATTATTATTATTATTATTATTATTTTATTAATTATGTAGGGGATCTTTGGCATTTTAAATTTCAGCAGCCTCCTAACGTCCCACCCCCCATGTAGGTGTCAGGTAGGCACTTGCCATTGTTCATCCCAACCGGATCAAAGAAACGACGACACGAGGTCTTCATATAATTATTTATCCTGGCCAGATCAAAGATACGACGGCGCATGTCTTTATGTGTTCTTGTTGTTTTTTCTCCTGGCCGGATCAAAGATACGACAAACGCAGGTCTTGGATCCTTGTCATTGAAGTAAAAAAGGCAGAAATGCATACATTTTATTTTAGTGCTGAAAGAGTGACGCAGACGGTGAGAAATTGATCTAGTCGGGTCGAAGTTGCAGGAGTTTGGGTCAATTAGGTGAGACTTCGGGTCGCGACAACTCGGGCTCGTGCGGACGGTCGGGTTGAATAGACAAAAGTAAATCGGGCGTCCGGGGTTTCCTGGGATGATTCCTACGTGCGTTGCTTCGCCTGGATTCGTGCGACACAGAGAGATCGAGAGGTAGAATGGCTCAGGCGGCTAAGTTCGGCGTAGAGAGATCGTGAGGGAGGGGAGGGTTCGGTTTGCTTTGGCTCCTACGTGCGGCTGAGGGAGAATGAGAAGGAGCGGGGGTTCCATTCGATCCTGCATGCAAATCAACTGAGAGAAGTCGAGCTGGTTCTTCTTGCATGTGGTTGAGGGATACTAGAGTAGGGGTGTTTCGTTCCTTCAGCTCCTGCGTGTTAATGAATAACGCGCGATAGCAAGTTTGGTTGTCTATTTCCAAGTGAGGAAGTTACATGAGATCGTGGGTGCGAATAGTTACTTGAGACTGAATGCGGGAGAGGTGGTTAGTGGTCAACAAATGCCTCCAACCAAACATGATATGTCTCCATAGCAGATCATATTTGTTGCAAGCAAGTTGACTCTGTAGATCTCCAAAAATAGATTTTAGATGTCATGCTGAAGGTCCTTCGCAAACCTCTTAGAAGAGTCAAATGTGAATTTTCGAAGATCACAAGTGATCACCAAACTTTCCAAGGTGAGAGAAAACATTTAAATTTAATTCCAATCGACCAATAATAAAATAAATTACAATGCCCATACTTATAACAGGAAATTCAATGGAATCCCTTAAAAAATGAATTTAAATGCAAATGCCTTATTCGAAAATTCCTAAAAAAAGTAAGAAGGGTCGACTAAGCTTACTTGGGTTGTGGAACCAAGCCTTATATTGTGGGTGAGTGGGGCTAACTTAAATCTATCTAGCATGTATTGAAAAAAATCATTAAATACAAATCTCAAGCAAGGTGGTGGGATCTTATTTGTGATATTGTCACACGCCTATGCATCGATTGAGGCTATCATGCATCAAATTCACAATGGCACAAAGAACTCTACTCCAAAGAGTTAAAATCAAGTATTCAAACATAACATTTGGGGCAATTCTATCGAAGTTTTCTATAGTCATCTAAATATCTTTTGAAGGTGGTTGATTCTTCCATCTAACGAGAAATTTTTAGGGTGAATCTCTATTTTGCAAGAATTTCAACTATGATGACGGCTTCAACTCCCAAGAAATTTGGTTAAAGAGACACTTACAAATTGTGACGCCACATTTTGACCCCTCCCAATTAAACATAGTACATAACAAAGGTGGAAAACCAATTAGACAAATTTCCCATCAATACCCATTCTAACTTTTACTAATCAAAATTGAATGGGTAGAAAACTACTTTGCCTAGCCTATCACAGAACATATACTTTTATCATAATCATGAATCATCCAATAAATTCAACTCAATTATTTATACGAAAGCATACACAATTAAATTCATTAAATAAACCAAAAATTTTCTAATAAGCTTCATAGATGATTAATACATACTAAGTCTTTAATTTACATCATGCAAAACTTTCCTTTGTGATATAGATAAAACTATAAAATTAAGTCACCTACAATGACCTAACCTAGTCCTTTTCGTTATCTAAAATAATAACTATAATAATATATGATGAGCAAGAAGCTCTGTAGTATAATCAATTCTAATTTATAGTTCAAAAAAGGAGAATAATATATATATATATATATATATATATGTTCATCGTTTGAATTAGCATGAGAATTAATAATTATATACATAACAAGCTCAGGAAGTAAACCTTAAATCAAAACATATTTTGATAATTGAGTAAATGACAATCATAAGTAATAAGTATAAATGTCAACATGAAATGAAATGCAACTATCTCGTGTCCAATTATTCAATATACTATGTTGTCAGAGGCTAATATCAAATTATTTATTTATTTTTATTTTTTAGTCCCATTCTTACTTATCTAGTCTTAGAAGTATCATATAATATCTGTCTAGGCTTTGACATATGTAGATATCATATGATCGTCACTTAGCCTATCGACCCATTATTATATTTGATAAGGCTGGGATTTGCTCTAACATAGTAGTTATCAATGATCCCTTGATAAAGGTTAGACTACTTCAACATGACAATTATCAAGAGTCATCAACCTTTTTCTTTGTCCCAAATGAAGCTCGTCTAAGAAGAACTTGCCTCTCCATGCACAAGTCATTATAATATGTCAACCTATCTCACCTGACATGATCTTTCATAGATTGTCTCTTTAAACTCAATATCATAAGCATTTAAAATATATTTAATATTTTTATGCACATACTATCTGCAATCTGCATCAACCTAAAACTAAAGTATAAATGACATAAAAATTAATACCTTGGTACTTAAATATGCAAAATAGATAATTAGAAAAAAATTAAATGAATTATATGACAATATCATAAAATCGTTTTGAACAAGCAATCATATAAAATGCAGCAGTAGCCTTATTGATGACATCAGGTACTATTAATAAGCTTAGTATGAAGAACGTTTATAAACATACACATAATAATTCAATATGATTATAGAAATTTACAAATATGCCTACGAATAATTTGCTTCTTATATTAAAAACTGAGTATCTCTCTACAAATACTAGATTGTCCTCAAAATGAATTTTTTTTTTCCAATCATCCCAAAGGCTTATTTTTTGGTATACAACCTAATAAAATAACAATTTTCTCAATTCATATTAATTCCAAATTTAATAACTCAAAACTAAATCAAATAACCTCATAATATTTTCATCTCAAAATAATTTCTCCTCATATAAGATTATAAACTTATTAACACTAATATAAACTCAAACTATCAGCATTTCACATATAATCTAACAATATCTATCATACATAAAAATCATCAAGTTTCAACTAAATGTGTCTACTTATTGAGTAAAAAGTGAGAGGAGTTGGTCAATATGTAAATTATCACCCAAATGCAATCATAACCCTATTTAAAATTGGAAAATCCCTAAGAAATTTTATTGCAATATTTTCCCACTTCTACTCTAGAATAAGTAATGATTGCATCAGTTCAATTGGACTTTGATGTTTAGCCTTAACAATCTGATAAACTTTCTATTGAACTTCACACTTAAATGCATACTCAGCTATATTCTTTTTTCATACCTAGCCATCAAAATAGAATTTTTAAATCTTTATATATTTTTAGTATCCCTGAATGAATGGTATAACTCCAGTGATGAGTTTCATACAAAATTTTCTTCCTCAAATCAAAATCACTCTGCTCCCCTAAATACAATTAATTATTTATTAACACCTTTTTCAACAACACTAATTTCCTTCCAATTTATGAATAAACTTCTTAAACTAACTTTTGATATTCACTGCTAGCGTTTTGAGCAGTTTTAATAATGCCTTCTAAAGTTACCTTCACGATCATCTAACCACAAGGTCCCCATGTATATAAACAATCGAGGTTTTTAGTTAGAATCTAGCTTGTAATGCCTATGAACTTTCTGTAAGAACAAGAAATTTTAGGTATGGTTTAAATAAATACATATTGATAAGAATTATGTTGTTATTATGTTAGTTTAAATAATTATTAGAATAACTTAATAGAAAATCTGAAAGGATGTCATCTTTGGCTGAATAGCAGTTAATGTGGGCCCTCCTTATCCCTATCTACATCTCCCTTTAATTTCTATGATTTCACGCATATGAGGGCACTATTACTCAATTCGGCATAGTGTTCTCTCGGGACTGTAGCAAGAACCGCAGAACTGTAAAGGAATTTGCAGGAATTCCTGTAGCAAGAGGCGGAACTAGCACTGAGGAGAAATTCGCAGAATCCACTGTAGTGGGCTTCGACATAGTGGTTTGCGGCACAGTGTTTTCTCGAAATTTTTATTCCTTTGTTCGGCACAACGACTGGGAACACTGTTGTAGTTTGGATATCAGCAGAAATCGGCATAGTGATATTGGGAAGTACTGTGAGAGAAGGATTGGCTTCCATTGCAGGAGATTTCAGTAGTAGTCCAGGTATTAACAATATAGTTATTTAAAAACTTGTAGTAAGATTCAAATCTGATTCATGTAATAAATTATAGTTGGTATGTATGTAAAATGATTTGAAAATAATGAACAGTAAATTTTGGAATAATTTGGAGCAAGAATCAAAAGGAAGTTTAGAGAACATAAGAAGATAAGAATAGTGAAAGAAAGGTAAGAATTGTGATGATTATCATTATCTTTTATATCATATAAATTCATTTAAGTTTCTAAAGAAGTGTGTATCCATCGAAATTTTAGGATCCATCATATATATGCAGAAAGAAAGTCTTGGGAGAGTTTATCAAGGGAGAAGGTTAAGTCGTATAGAATTGGAAGAGGCAATTCATCAGGAAGGTAAGTTATGTAAAGTTAATTATAGATTTTTAGTATATATTTATGTCTTTTCAATGGTTTAAATAATTCAATGCATTACGAATACTTGCATAGTAATCATGAGACTTTGCATATAACTAAGAGATTACATTGAAGTATTCATGTATAAATAAATATAATTTATGTGGAAAAGTGAAGTTGATATATGATCAAGTGTGGGTTTCAATATTTTGATCATATGTTAAAGAAAACAGTTTCATGATTTCGGTAATGCATGTCAAGTTCTTCTTGCAACATTTGTACTGCTAAATGAAAGGTGACAGTTATGAATTATGAAATATGAGAGTTATTGAATATTTAATTAATAAAGATTGGCTATTTTATGTTATAATATCTACATTATTAGGTGAGCAAAAGGGACCCAATATGAAACTTGAATTGTAGATGGGGCAAAAGGGACCCCAAGGAAATGGATACCTGCATAGCAGGTAGAGCAAAAGGGACCCCTAAAGAGGCAAAAAGGACCTCTATGAAATTCAATGGGATAATGTCAGGTTTACTTGGGCTCCATTGAATATGTTAATGTATAGCCAAATCTTTTAGAAGATTAAATATTCAGTATCTATCTCAAATGACATAAAGGATGATGTTCAATATGATTTTTATGATGTTTTCTAAATAATGATAAGTTGATCCAATGTTTAGTTCAAAGTTGTAATTCATTATATTATTGCAGTTTTAATTGTTATTGAATTTACATAGCATACTGAGCTTCAAAGCTCAACAGTATTTTCTTACTGGCTGTTGTTACAAGAAAGGGCAAGGAGAAGATTATTGCAGATTAATTTATGCAAGTTATTTCTTCTTTTTATGTTAAAGCTATCTTTGTTAGTAAGTCTTCTGGTAAAATATGAAAACATTTCAGAAATTAATTTTATTTGGATTTCCTTAGTGGCTCTGTAAGTATGTTTATTGAGGTTTTAATTTGCAAGTTTCTTCCGTTGATGTGTAAATGGAATTATGGTTGGATGTTTTATATGAACTTCTAAAAAGAGAAGTTGAATTAAATAAATGTTATGCATGTTACACTCTATAATACTATTTAGGGTAACTGTAGGGTGTTACAAAAGTGGTATCAGAGCAAATGTTTAAGGTTCTAAGGATTCAATTACAGAAGTACAAGCAAAGTGAATTATCTAAGAGGATAAGATTGGATCTGATGGAATGATTACAGAGCCTAGGATAGTGTAGTATTCCTAAGTTAGAAATAAGTCTAACTTCAATTGAATAATATGTAACTTTATTTTGGCTTGTATATAAGCATATGAAAAGAACATCTAGTTAGGAATACATAATTATATAAATGCATAACTCTTGATGTAATGTATTGCAAATATAATGGTTGAAAGAATACCGGAAATAACTGAGGGTCAGTCATCTCAGCCTATTAGGATCTCTGAGGATCCTGAAAATATTACACCATTAGGAGGCAGTGCACCCAGTGTAGATCCTACACCAGTAGGATCGGATGAAGTTAATGTAATGTCAGGAAACTTAATGCAAATGCAAATGATGAGTATGATGATGCAGATGATGGAAAAAATGCAGTTTATGGTGGGATTTGCAGCACCTGTAGTTATACCAGTTACTCCTACCACTCCGGGTAGTAGTACAAATGTTGAGACAACTGATCTTGTGGGAGCAAAAGTAGATAAGCATCTAAAGCTCTTTCAGAGTTTAAAACCTCCATTGTTTAAAGGAGGAGTGGATGCCAGAAGTGCTGAAGACTAGATCATCTGGATAGAGAAGATTTTAAATGGAATGAGATGCCCTGAAAATTGGTGTGTATCCCTAGCAATATTTATGCTAGAAGGTGAAGCTGAAAGGTGATGGAGGGGACAACAATTGGAGAAATTTAGAGGTAAATCAGAGGAACAAATTATGTGGGAAGAATTTGAGCAAGTTTTCAGAGAGTGGTATGTTCCTCCATCAGCAAGGCAGGCAATGCAAAAAAGTTTTGTGAACCCTAAGCAGGGAGCAAAGACTGTTATACAGTATGAAACAAAATTTACAGCTCTGTCAAGGTATGCTCCATAGCTGATCAGTACTTCAGAGGAAAAATGCTACAAATTTTTTAAGGGTCTAAGGGATTCATTGAAACATGCTTTAATCCCACTTCGTATAAAAGAATTTTTTGAATTGGTGGAGAGAACTAAACTTTTAGAGAATGACATAGAAGTGGTTAAGCAGAAATGGGATAATAATGATAGAAAGAGACAAAGTGATCACAGAGGTGGATTATCCAAAAAGCAAAAATTTCATTAGGGGCAACAGCAGCAGTCTACAAGATTTCCTGTGATACTAATTTGTGAAACTTGTGAAAAATCTCATCCATGAAGATGTCTGATGAATTCAGGAAAGTGTTATTTGTGTGGAGAATCAGATCACATCAAGAGAAATTGTCCAAGGAATGTTCAGGGAGGCAAGGAATTTAGAATCAGTCAGAGGATAGAGCAGTACAGAGGTGCTAGGCCACTATTACATCAATCTGCTTTGAAGATAAAAGGAGAAACCTCAGGAGAAGCAGTTAGACCAGCACCAGCTAGAGTATTTTCCTTGACTTCTCAAGAGGCTAAAGAATCTTCTGAGGTGGTGACAGGTACTTTAATTATCTCAAATTTACCTGCTAGAGTACTTTTTGATTCTAGTGCTTCGCATTCATTTATATCTGAGATATTTTGTAAGCAACTACAAGTGAAACTTATCAATTTTACTCCTGGGTTGAGTGTCAGATTACCTGCGGGTAATCATTTAAATGCCAATACATTATGTTTAATAAATTTTGTGATAGTTGGTAGGAAGTTTCAAGCAGATTTAATAGTATTATCATTGGTAGAGTTTGAAGTAATTTTGGAAATGGATTGGTTAGTGAAATATATTGTCACAATCGAATGCTGGAAGAAAAAAGTTAGGTTTGATTTGCCTAGGGAAGAAGTATTTTACTTTCACTGTGAAAGATTGGTAGTTTCCTCATTGATTACTTCTAGTCAGGTGCATAAAAGTTTAAAAGCGGGTGAATTGATTTTCTTGGCAAAGTTAGAAACAACTAAAGAGAAAGGTGAGGATATAAATGATATTCTTATAGTGAATGATTTTTGTAGATGTTTTCCCTGAGTAAATGGAAGGAATTATCTCCGGATAGAGAGGTGAAATTTTCAATAAATCTTCAACCTGGAACAAATCCCATTGTGAAATCACCTTATAGAATGGCAACTAAGGAATTACAAGAGTTGAAAAGTCAGTTGGCTGAACTAATTGAAAAAGGTTTTATCAGACCCAGTTCATCTCCTTGGAGTGCACCAGTGTTATTTATTAAAAAGAAGGATGGTTCTACGAGACTCTATATAGATTACAGAGAATTAAATAAGATGACAATAAAAAACAAGTATCCTCTTCCAAGAATTGACGATCTATTTGATCAGTTGGCAGATACTTCTGTATTTTCCATAATTGACTTGAGATCAGGTTATCATCAAGTTAGGATGAAAGAATGTGATATTGAGAAGATTGATTTTGGCACCAGATATGGACATTATGAATTTCTGGTTATGCCTTTTGGATTAACTAATGCCCCTGCAGTATTCATGGATATGATGAATAGAATTTTCAGACCTTATTTGGATCAATTTGTAATTGTGTTTATTGATGACATTTTAATTTATTCCAAGGTTGATAAGGATCATGCAGATCATTTGAAGATTGTACTAGAACTACTGAGACAACATAAACTATTTGCCAAATATTCCAAATGTGAATTCTGGTTGAAGAAGATTTCATTTTTGGAACACATTGTCAGTAGAGAAGGAATATCAGTAGATCCAGAAAAGGTAAAGGCAGTAGTTGATTGGCCAAGACCAACAAATGTAACCGAGGTTAGAAGTTTCTTGGGATTGGCAGGTTACTACAGAAGATTTGTCAAAGACTTTTCTCAAATTACTTTGCCTTTATCCAAGTTGACCAAGAAGGACATAAAATTTGAGTGGACTGATGATTGTGAGCAGAGTTTTCAGGAATTGAAACAATGCTTAACAACTGCACCAGTGTTGACAATTCCTTCTGGAACTGAGGGATTTCAGTTATTCAGTGATGCTTCTCTGAAGGCATTAGATTGTGTGTTGATGCAAAATAAAAAGGTGATTGTCTATGCTTCTAGACAATTGAAGCCTCATGAAAAGAATTATTCAACTCATGATCTGGAGTTGGCTGCAGTGATATTTGCATTGAAAATTTGGAGATATTACTTGTATGGGGTAAGAAGTGAAATCTTTACAGATCATAAGAGTTTAAAAAATATTTTCACTCAGAAGGAATTAAATTTGAGGCAGAGAAGATGACTAGAATTGATAAAAGATTATGATCTTGACATCCAGTACTGTCCGGGCAAAGCGAATGTAGTTGCTGATGCATTGAGCAGAAAGACCCAAACACAGTTGCATTATATGTTAACTAGGGAAGAAAGGTTGATTAGAGAAATAGAAAACTTACAATTGGAAGTTAGAGTGCAAAGAGATCAAGATACTGTTAACCTTAATCAAATGACCATGCAACCTTCGTTGGAGGAAAGAATTAAAGAAGCTCAGAAGAATAGTACTGAATATCAGAAGTTTATGGAGCAAGTACAATCAGGATCAAGAAAAGATCTCAGTGTTGATGAACAGAGCAGAATCAGGAGTAACATGCATTTGTGGATACCAAAAGGGTCAAAATTTATTCAAGAAATTTTATATGAAGCGCATAATCCAGGTTATTCAATTCACCCTGGAAGTACAAAGATGTATAAGGATTTGAAGACCTTATTTTGGTGGCCAGGAATAAAAAAAGATGTAGCAGAATATGTGGCTAAGTGTGGCAAATGTCAAGTTGTTAAAGCTGAGCATCAAAAATCCAATGAAATGTTGCAATCGTTACCAATTCCATAATAGAAGTGGGAGGAAATAACTATGAACTTTGTTATAGGGTTTCCCCGATCAAGGTAAGGGCATGATAGTACATGGGTTGTGGTTGACAGATTAACAAAGTCAGCTCATTTTTTACATATTCGTCAGACTGATTCAGTGGAAAAATTGTCCAAGTTATTTGTGAAGGAAATCATCAGATTATATGGAATCCCTAAAGCTATTGTTTCTGATAGAGATAGAAGATTTACATCCAAATTATGGAAAAGTATACATGAAAGTTTGGGCACTAGATTGAAGTTCAGTATTGCTTTTTATCTACAGACAAATGGTCAATCAGAAAGACTTATTCAGGTACTGGAAGATTTGTTAAGATTGTGTATTCTGGATTTTGGAGGTAGCTGAGAAGATTATATTCCCTTAATTGAATTCACTTACAATAATAGTTACCAATCCAGTATCAAGATGGCTCCATATGAAGCTTTATATGGCAGAAAATGCAGGACTCCCTTGAGTTGGTTTGAAATTGGTGAAAGGCAGTTAATGGGTCCATAATTGGTAGACCAAGCTATAGAAAAGGTTAGAATAATCAGAGTTAGACTAAAAGCAGCTCAAGACTACCAATAGAAATACTATGATCCCAAGCATAAAATGGTAGAATTTGAGATGGGAGATTTTGTATTCTTGAAAGTGAGACCAATGAGAGGTATATCTAGATTTGGCAAAAGTGGAAAACTTAGTCCTAGATATATTGGTCCTTTGAAATAATTGAAGGAGTGGGACAAGTTGCTTACAAATTGGATTTACCTACAGATATGCCTGATATCCATAATGTTTTCATGTCTCAATGATCAGAAAGTGGGTTACAGATGAAAGTCAAATGATTCCTCAGAAAGATATTGAACTTCAGAAAGATTTGACTTTTATTAAAGAACCTGAAATGATATTGAATAGAGATGTTTGTAAACTGAGAAACAGAATGATTCCTTTTGTAAAGGTGAAATGGAAGCATAGGTCAGTAAAACATGCTACTTGGGAAAGGGAAACAGAAGTTTCCTCACTTGTTTGAAGAAGTATGAAATGTTAAATTTCGGGGACGAAATTCTCTTAAGGAGGGAAGACTTGTAAGAACCAGAAATTTCAGGTATGGTTTAAAAAAATACATATTGATAAGAATTATGTTATTATTATGTTAGTTTAAATAATTATTAGAATAATTTAATAGAAAATCTGAAAGGATGTCATCTTTGGCTGAATAGCAGTTAATATGGGCCCTCCGTATCCCTATCTACATCTCCCTTTAACTTCTATGATTTCAAGCATACGAGGGCACTATTACTCAATTCGGCATAGTGTTCTCCCAGGACAGTAGCAAGAGCCGCAGAACTGTAAAGGAATTCACAGGAATTCCTGTAGCAAGAGGCGGAACTAGCACTGAGGAGAAATTCGAAGAATCCCCTGTAGTGGGCTTCGGCATAGTGGTTTGCGGCACAGTGTTTTCTCAAAATTTTTATTCCTTTGTTCGGTACAGCGGCTGAGAACACTGATGCAGTTTGGATATCAGCAGAAATCGGCATAGTGATATTGGGAAGTTCTGTGAGAGAAGGATTGGCTTCCATTGTAGGAGATTTCGACAGTAGTCCAGTTATTTAACAATATAGTTATTTAAAAACTTGTAGTAAGATTCAAATCTGATTCATGTAATGAATTATAGTTGGTATGCATGTAAAATGATTTGAAAATGATGAACAGTAAATTTTGGAAGGAATTGGAGTAAGAATCAAAAGGAAGTTTAGAGAACATAAGAAGATAAGAATAGTAAAAGAAAGGTCAGAATTGTGATGATTATCATTATCTTTTATATCATATAAATTCATTTAAGTTTCTAAAGAAGTGTGTATCCATCGAAATTTTAGGATCCATCATATATATGCAGAAAGAAAGTTTTGGGAGAGTTTATCAAAGGAGAAGCTTAAGTGGTATAGAATTGGAAGAGGCAATTCATCAGGAAGGTAAATTATGTAAAGTTAATTATAGATTTTTAGTATATATTTATGTCTTTTCAATGGTTTAAGTAATTCAATGCATTACGAATACTTGCATAGTAATCATGAGACTTTGCATATAACCAAGAGATTGCATTGAGGTATTCATATATAAACAAATGTAATTTATGTGGAAAAGTGAAGTTGATATATGATCAAGTGTGAGTTTCAATCTTTTGATCATATGTTAAAGAAAGCAGTTTCATGATTTCGGTGATGCATGTCAAGTTCTTCTTGCAACACTTGTACTGCTAAATGAAAAGTGACAGTTATGAATTATGAAATACAAGAGTTATTGAATATTTAATTAATAAAGATTAGCTATTTTATGTTATAATATCTATATTATCAGATGAGCAAAAAGGACCCAATATGAAATCTGAATTGTAGATGGGGCAAAAGGGACCCCAAGGAAGGAAATGGATACCTGCATAGTAGGTGGGGCAAAAGTAACCCCTAAAGAGGCAAAAAGGACCACTATAAAATTCAATGGCGATAATAACAAGTTTACCTGGGCTCCATTGAATATGTTAATGTATAGCCAAATCTTTTAGAAGATTAAATATTCAGTATCTATCTCAAATGACATAAAGGATGATGTTCAATATGATTTTTATGATGTTTTCTAAATAATGATAAGTTGATCCAATGTTTAGTTCAAAGTTGTAATTCATTATATTATTGTATTTTTAATTGTTATTGAATTTGCATAGCTTACTGAGCTTCAGAGCTCACCAGTATTTTCGTACTGGCTGTTATTACAAGAAAGGGCAAGAAGAAGAATGTTGCAGATTAATTCATACAAGTTAATTCTTTTTATGTTAAAGCTATCTTTGTTAGTAAGTCTTCTAGTAAGATATGAAAATATTTCAGAAATTAATTTTATTTGGATTTCCTTAGTAGCTCTGTAAGTATGTTTATTGAGGTTTTAATTTGCAAGTTTCTTCCGTTGATATGTAAATGGAATTATGGTTGGATGTTTTATATGAACTTCTAAAAAGAGAAGTTGGATTAAATAAATGTTATGCATGTTACACTCTATAGTACTATTTAGGGTAAATGTGTGGTGTTACACTTTCGACTCAAAGCATAAGCTAAAACATTTAATTTTTTAGGATAATACTATATATTAAAATCATAATATTTAATTAACTCGAGCCATCTTCATTCTCTAAAATTTAATTTTAATTCTTTTGCATAAAGACGTATTTCAATCTCTAATAATTAATCAATATTTCACATTTCACCTCATAGAAATAGTATCTCCAAATTTATAAAAAATAATTACAAATGTCAATTGCATATCATGGGTTAGATAATTTCTATCATGTGATTTTAATTGCTTTCATGCATAAACAATCACTTTTCTATTCTACATTAAAACTCGTCCCATTTGTTTCAATGATTGCCAATGTACATTTGAAATCCTTTTGTTCCAAAAATGATAGCTAAATCAGTTGTCAGCTGTCTTTTCAATTCTTAAAAATTTTTCTCATATTCTTCTGATCACTCAAACATAACATATTTTCTCATCAACTTAGAAAATGGCATAGTATCCCGTAAGATAAAAAAAACTACAAACTTTAATCACATTCTTTGGTGTAGACCTTTTTAAGATTGTTTTTACCTTATGAGAATCTACTGAGACCTCCCCGTATATTATATGTCCCAAAAATGCAAGGCTCAACTAAAATCCACATTTTAAAAATTTTACAGATAACTGATTTTCCTCAAGAGATTCAATACTATTCTTAAATGATCAACATGATCTTTATCAATCTTAGAGTATCTTAAAATATAATCAATGAAATAAGCATAATATGATTTAAAAATTTTCATCATAAAATATAAAAATTATAAAAATATTTGTTAAACTAAAATACATCACTAAAATTTCATAATGATCATACTAGTTCGAAAAGCTATTTTTGTTATATCTTATTCTAGAACTCTGGCTTGAACATACCTTAATTCAATTATGAAAATCACAGTAGCACATTCCAATTAATCAAACAAATCATGTCTTCAATAATATATATTTGTTATTAATTATCATATTATTTAAATCTCTATAATCAATGTACATTCTCATAAATCAATATTTCTTCTTAACAAAAAAATATAGATGCACTCCACGGTGAATTACTTATCTTATAAACCTTTTATCCATCAATTACTGCAACTGATATTTCAATTTTTACAATTTTTTGGAGTCATTTGGTACATAGAATTGTATATTGTTGATGTTCCTAGTTGCAATTCAATCCTAAGTTCAACTTTACTTTAGGTGAAAATTAGATAATTTCTCATGAAATACATCAAGAAATTCTGCTACAACTGGATATTCTTTTCCTAAATATCTTTATTTAACCAATTAAACATTGCTAAGGACACTAAATAATCACTTCTAATCCATTTACAGATTTTAAAGCAGTAAAAAGGGAAGACACAACATTCTTATCACAAGAGATATAAAATAATTTCTTATTAGGTAAATCAAACATCAATCTCTTCTTCCAACATCCAATTATGGAAAAAAGTCTAACCAACCAATCCACCCCAAAAATACATCAAAAGTCAGCATAGGTATTCTAATCAATTCTGCCAATAATTTTCTAACTTGGATATTGATGTCCACAATATATTTTCTATTTACATACATACTATTTCCAGAAAAAATCATAACACAATTCAGATAAAACATATGATTTCAACTAAAAAGGTAGTAACAAATTTCTCAAATATCTAGGAATGTGAAGCATTAGAATCAAACAGGATCATGCTAGATTGACTGGAGATCAAGTGTAACTTGTATACTTGAGACAACTTATGAATATTTGGCCTCATGGGTTGTGATGGCCAGTACACTTGTTTTCACTTGTTGGTTATTCTTATTCTCTAAAATTGTTTCTTTTATCTATATAGACGGCATTCTATAAAATTGATACTTGTTTTGTTGTTGCCCTCCAAAAACTTCATTTGTTGATATTCTTGTGATCTATTGTTTTTCTCCTCCAACCGACAACCTATCTTGCAATGCCCAACTTCTCCACATCCAAAATATTTTTCACAGCAAATAAAGCATTGCCTAACATGTCTCTTTTCACATTAGTCACATAATGGCTTCTCAAATTATATGTAGTTCTGCTTGTTATAAAATTTGAACCATTTATTCTTAAAGTTATCTCCTTTATCAAAGTTTTGTTATAAACCAGATAGCTACACCAAATTCTGCTTAGAATAATTCAGCTCATGTTCAACCATTCTGGCTCTTTCTACTAAGGCTGAAAATTTATTGATATCAAAAAGTGCCCTCAATTAATCTCTTAGGCCTCTCAAAAACCTGTGACAATTTTCTTCTTTAGTATTGACATTATGATGAGCATCTTTTGATGGCAATGTAAATTCTACCTCCTATTGCATACAATATCTGATCCCTGAATCAAATTAAAGAAATTTGTCTTGTAGTGCTAATCTAGCTGATGGGAAATAAATCAATCTTTAAAATTTTCACAAAATCTTCTCTTTCTAACATAAATGCTGCTAGTACCACTCTTTTATTGTCAAGAGAAATTGTATCATCTAAAATATTTTTTATTTTTAACAATCAATCCTCAATAACAATTGACACACATGCTCTTTTGAATGTTGGTAGTTTAAAAGTCTAAAATATCCTTAAATATTGGTCAACTTTAGTACTAAACTCAGACCACGGCCCACTCTTGAAGATGACTTTTCAATGAATGTCATTTCATCAACCAACTGAAAAAATCATATTTATAATATCATGCAACTCTTTAGGTCTAGCCTCCTTAATCATTCTATTTAGAACTCTAATTTAATTGAAATTATTCTTAGCTTGCATCTCTACTTGGTCGTTGGCTAAAAGGTCTGGCCATTAATTCTATATGGCATCTCTCTAGGCATGATTATCTATATATGTTTTAATTTACTTAATTAATATATATTAAAAAATAATCATATTAAGCATATGTCACTCCTCAACTCAACTAGAATCACCCACAATTAGATTAACCTATCGCTCTATAGTAGTCATATCTAAATTAAATATCATTATTAACTTCAATTCAAATCCAGTTATGCTTCTGCCATAATTTCCATAAGTAACATTGTTCTGATGCGGATTTTTATCACGCTTTATTTTGACCTTTTGGTCACGCATAAGACATAGCATAGGAGTGCAATCCAATTAGACACTTTTCCCACAAAAACCCATTTTTATTTTATTTAATCAAGATAGAGAAGGTCGAAAATTAGTTTGCCTAGATTAATATAGAACATACACTACTATTTTTGTAATCATCAATAAATCTAATGTACTCATTCATATGAAGCCTTACACAATTAAATTCATCAAATAAAGTACAAAACTTCTAATAAACTTCATAAATAACTAAAAATACCAAAAGTTACATTATGCACATCTTTCTTTTATGACACTCAAAATTGAACATCAAAATAATAAGATGAAGGATAAAATTAGGCCACCTCATAATGACCCAACCTACTCATTTATCTTCTCAAAAACAGAAGGTATAATAAAATTTAATGAGCTAAAAGCTAGATAAGATAAATAATTCCAATATAGAGTTCAAAATATAAATGATATGAGAATAACATGCATGTCAATCGTTTGAATAAACAGTTGGAATTACTATCTTGAAAGAGTTGGAATTACTCTAAAATAGCAATAATTATCAACCGCTAGATAACGGTTGGACTGCTCCAACATTGAAGTTATAGAGAGTAAAAAACCTCCTTTTGGCACTTATTGATGCTCATCCTAAAATAACATTTACCTCCCTGCGTAGGTCATCATAATCTATCAATCTATCCTACATCATATAAGCTTTCATAGACTTTCTCTTTAGCATCAATATCATAATTAAAAAAATATTTAGCATTTTTATGCAATACTATCATCTGTAAGAACATGTAACTAACGTATAACATGACATAAAAAATAATATTTGGGTACTTAAATATGCATAATAGATAATTAGAAAATCTTAAAACTTGAATTGCATAGAAATATCATGAAATTATTTTGAGTAGATGATCATATAAAATGCAGCAGCCTTGCAGATGCTATGACGTACTATTAACATGCTCAATGTGAAGAAAGTCTATAACCATACACAATAATTTAATAGGATTGTAAGAAACCTTAAACATTAAGCCTAAAAATAAGTTGCTCCTTATATTGAAAATTGTATATCTCCTGACAAATATTGTATCCTCCTCAAAATGGATTTCCTTATTCCTATTGCCTCAAAGTCTTATTCTTTTGTATACAAAAAAATAAAATAGCAATTTCTTCAATTTATACTAATGTATGATTTAACAACTCAAATTTAAATAAAATTATATCAAAATATTTATCTTCCTTTAAGCTTATCAACCTTAATATAAATTAAATTTGTCAAACGTGTGAAATATCAAATTTTACAAATTTTATTTGATAAACCAAGCTTCTGGCCTTCAAACCCCCTCTTCCTTATCTTTCCCCTTCGGCCTTCCCACTATTCTTGAGTCCAACTGCTAGTTATGGGGAAAAAATGAGGGAATGGGAATGTGTGGTTCATGAGGACATCCGAACATAGAGAGTCTACCAGAGACGGGACCGACGATCTATGGCTACGATCGTGCCTATTTATTTTTGAGTTATTTTATGTATTTAATTTGATATTGTACTTTTTCCTTTTCTACTCTCACTGGAGGGCTTTGTCTTATGAATGCCCTAGGGACAAGAGTGTCTTTGTTTTTCCTTCATGTATTTGGGCTATTTAAAGCCTCCTTCCCCACTTGGAGAGGCTAATGATGATGAATGATATTATAATTTCAGATTTTTGTTCTACTTTCTTGTGAGAGTGAAGTAGAGGAGAGGAAGCCTAGGAGAGGCTCTTGAAGTACCCAACAGTCCTCTTGGAGAGCTCTTGGTTTGTTTATTTTCTTTGCCTTTTCTTCCCCTTAGCACCCCCCCCCCCCCCCCCCCTCCTCACCGCCGACCCACCCCTTTTCCCTTGCTCTTTTGTCGTCCGTCCCCTCCACAAACCCACACAGCCGCCTCCTTCCCTATCCCACAGCCGCCAAACCACCACCCGCCCCTCCCCTTCAAGACCCGCCGCCCATGTCTCCTTCCCACCACCATACCGCCGGCCTCCCCTCCCCATGACCTATCCAAGGTTGCCATTAAGTGCTCTTGATCACTTTCCTAATTTAGTGGATTTAAATCGGAGAGAATTTGAATTTAAATTCAAATTAGATTTGAGTTTAAATCTTTCCTAAAACTCCTTACCTAAATTAGGCAACTCCCTAATTCTAATAAATCTGAATTTAAATTCAGATTTATTCTCTTTATATTTGAATTCTTTGCCCTACTAATTAATTAAACAAATCTCTCAATTAACTCCCCTTAGAGCCAGCCCCCTTTCCCCCCCTCTTTCCCTCCAATTCTAATTAATTGGTATCCAATCAGGAAACAATTAATTAAGATCCTCAATCAACTTCCCTCCTAATCCTCCTAAATTTCGAATTTCAAACATGAAATTCCCTAATGCTCTCTTACACAAAATCTGAAAGAGAGTTTCAAAAGTTTGTTCCCTCTCTCCAACACCTGCCGCCGCCTTCTTCCCTCCCTAATCCATTGAATCCTCCCAACAACCTTCCCAATTCCCCTTCCCAAGCCTATCCCACCTCCAGCCGCCATCCCCAAGCATTTTCCCACGACTTCTCCATGCTCTCCTGAGATTATTGCTGCCAGTCTTTTGTTTCCAACAGAAGGAACCTGCTGTTCTATATCTCGGAAGGCCATATGCTAGGGTGCAAAGCACCCAAGACCACTTAGGAGCTGTCCAAGTTATTTCCAACAGTGCAGTTTGCTGTCCAGGGAAAATCTGCACCTGTTTCTTGCTGTCCAGCCAATTAGAAGGTCTTCAAACGCTGTCCGGACTTTTGAGATTGCTGATCATGCCTTCAAGAAGGTTCTTGAATGCCACCTGCTTCCTTCCAAGCCTTCCTACAGCCACCGGAACTTCGTATCATCCGATTATTTGGGTAAACTCTCCTCCAAATCTTTTAATCTCTTAGTTGCTACTCAATTGTAGTTTATAAGTGATTCATGAAGGTTCTTGCCATTCTCTCGGCTAACGCCTAGAAGTTGGAAGAGTTGAGTGAGGGATCATCTTTTAGTGACTAGTCTCATTGTTAGTGTAGGGATTTCTCGTTGAAACCTATCTCGCATGCAACGTTTTGAGTAATTGATTACTTTTGTGGTCTTAACTTTTATATATGTGACTTGGCCTAAACTTTTGACACTGCTTTTTTATTTTATCTCATCGTTTATATCGCTTAAAGTTTTAAATAATATTGTTCTCTAGATCTAAGCGTGCACGTTCCTAAATTCACATATCCATACATATATATTCTACATGATACTTAGGTTATAACTTATTAATATATCTATCTATTTAACATATTTATTATACTATTAAATGCATAAATCCTTCATGACCGTTTGAAATAGCATTCGCCATTGCATGCTTCTATAAGTGAAAACATGAAAAATAAATGTTGCTACAGTGCAGTATTTTAGATATATATATATATTTATATAGATTAAAATGATCATAAAGAAATGTAGAATTTTATCAGAATATTTTTTATCAAATTTAGGAATGTGTGAAAATTGGAATATAAATTTTTGATAAAATCTTAATCTTCCGATTTGATGTTTTGAGTATCCAACAAATGATGATCATGATCTCCTATAAAAGGGTTAAGTCTTCAAATCTCGATGTTATATATATCCTTCATAAAATACAATATTCTCAACATTGAAAACATGACTATTGAACATATTAGGTGAAAATTTAAGAAAGTATGCGTTTAATCCAAACTTCTTAGAAATTTTGAATAGGAAAGAAGCCCTTGCATGAATCTTTTTAAATTTAATGGTAGCATGTCATTTAAAATAAGTGTGAGTCAAAATACAATTACCTTCATTAAATTTTCTTGTAGAATGATTTTCATTAATAGCTAGAGTATGCTTGGCCTTGTGTATCTCAGTTTGTTATCTCACATTAGTATGAAGAGCATAAAATTCATGTGCAAATGTAAATATAGAGAAAATGCCTGAGAAGAAACAATTAGATTAATTTCCCTTGTAGGATTATAGCCCTTTTAGAGAAATGAAGTGAGCATACTTGTTCAACCCATCTACTATTATCAAAATCACCAAAAAACCCTCCGCTTTTGGAAAACCTTCAATACAATCTATGGTTATCTCTTCCCGCACCTTCTACGACAGAGCTAGAGGTTGTAGAAGTCCTCCTGGAGCCATTATCATATATTTGTGCCTCTGACAGATATCGCATCTAGCCACCATCTCCTCCACATCTTTTTGCATTCCAACCCAATACAATTTTGTTGCCAGCCTATGATAGGTCTTCTGTACCGTCAAGTGCCCTCCTATGGCACTATCGTGAAACTCTCGTAGTAAGTGGGTACATATGGCGACATTCTTGGTATCACCATTTGCCCTTGGTATAACAGTCTCTGATTGACTAAGGCATAGCCTGGATGGCTATCCTTGTTCCCTAATAAATCTTTCCTGATTTTCTTCAATCCTTCATCTTGTTGACTTTCCCTTCTCAATGCCTCCCAGTCCATAACTAAGGGAACAAATATTGCAATCATGTGGGGGCCCCCCCATACACTTGAACAACCCATTTGGGGCCTTGTTCTCTATCTCTAATCAATACTAGATCTCGAAATTATAACCCAACAATTTCAAAAGCCACCGCTAATGCTCCTTTATAACCATCCTTTGCTCCAGAAGAAACTTTAAGCTTCTTTGATCAATCCTGATAATGAAGTGTCACCCCCAACAGGTAGGGCCGCCATTTCTGGATGGCCATCATAATCGCCATCAACTCCCTCTCGTAGACTAACTTGAGCCTCACCCTGACAGTCAACACCTGATTGAAATAAGTCACTGGTCTTTGATCCTGCATAAGTACAGCTCCTGGCCCATACCTCAAAGAATCTGTCTCCACCACAAAAGACCAGCTGAAGTCGGGCAGGGCTAACACTGGCACGTTGGTCATCGCCTTCTTCAACTTCTCAAAGGCCTTTGCCCCAATTAAATTATCCTTCTTAAGTTGTTCGGTCAAAGGCCAAGCTATTGAACTGTATCCCTTTACGAACTTTCTGTAGTAGCCTGTAAGTCCCAAGAACCATCTCAACTCCCTCAAGCTCTTGGGTATTGGTCACCTTAGCATGGCCTCAATTTGCTCTAGTCAGTTGCTACTCCATCCTGTGATATCACGTGCCCCAAATACTCCACTCTAAGCTGGGCGAATGCTTCTTCAAATTGGCAAACAAGTGGTGGTCCCGTAGAGTGTTTTAAGTGCTCCTCCTCAGTCCTATTATAAATCAAAATATCATCAAAGAAGACTAACACAAACCTCCGCAGATATGGCTGGAATACCTTGTTCATAAGGGACTGGAAAGTAGCTTGAGCATTAGTGAGGCTAAAAGCATCACTAAAAACTCATAGTGTCCCTAATAAGTCCTAAATGCCATCTTGGGAATATCCTCGGGACTCATCCGGATCTGATGGTACCCTGACTTTAGATCAATCTTCGATAAAAAATATATTCCATAAAGCTCATCCAGCAACTCATCAATCACTGGAATAGGAAAGTTGTCTAGCACAGTCTCCTTTTTCAATGCCCGGTAGTCCATGCAAAACCTCCAACTATCATTTTTCTTTTTCACTAATAACACTGGACTGGAAAATAAACTAATACCAAGTCGAATTATCCCTGCCTCCAGCATCTCCCTGATCAATCTGTCAATCTCATCATTTAGGATTTAGGGATAACGGTACGGATGAACACTAATAGGTGAGACTAGTTCCTTCAAGATGATAGCATGCTCGTGTTCCTGCAGAGGAGGCAACCCCTAAGCTAGCTAGAACACCTCTCGATAATGTTGTAGGAGTGGCTAAATTATGTCTGATGCTTCTATCTTCTCTCCATCCTCTTCTCCTTCCAAACTATGTAGCTCCACCAAAAATCCTACTCCTTCATCTTAGATTGCCCTCACCATAGTTTTGAGTAAAACCATAATTTTGGACAAGCTAAGATCACCCTAATAACAACTCTCCTCCCCTAAACCTTGAACTCCATCATTAGATCCTTCCAATCAATCTTGGTCTTCCCCAACTTCTACAGCCACTTCATTTCCAGTATCATATTTGTGCTCCCCAAATCCAATGGCCAAAAGTCTTCAAATACCTGAACCTCTGGAAGGATTAGGATCACCCCCTGCAAATTCCTCTACGCCTCGCTACTTTTTATGTTCCCAGCATAATCCCAAAGCACCCCATGTCAACTAATTTCAATCCCAACTGATCAACCATCTTGTTGGAAATGATGTTGTGGGTAGCTCCACTATCCACCAGTACTACTACCTTCTAATGCCCGATCATCCCCTTAACCTTCATGGTGTGGTTCGGTGTGAACTCGATCATTGAGTTAACCTCTACAACATCTAAGTGCAGTTGATCATCTTCCGTCTCTCTTTCCTCCTTTGCAGTATCTTCCTCCTCATCGCAGACTGTTAGGACTTGTAACGAATGGTCCTCACAACGGTGTCCTAGAGTGAACTTCTCATCACACCTAAAGCATAACCCTTGGCCCTCTTCTCTTAAATTTTTAACTCGGTCAACCTCTTAAAGTTCCCCCTGGTCGTACTCCCTGACCTTTATCCCTTAGGACTTCCTTCTGAATAGGCAGCATCTACACCTTTGGCATCAGAAATATAGTGGTCATGCGGTAGGAGACTCCCGAACTGCTACTAACGCTACTCCTCTCTAAGGAGTTCTTATCCTCTACCAACTGGGCTAACTTCATAGCCTCCCCTAAGCCATGTGGTCTCAATACTCGAATAGCTGCTCGAATATCAAGTTTGAGCCCTTCATAAAGTTCCCCTCTAGCACAGTCTCTGACAACCTTCCCAATTAGCTTGAGAAGTACTCGAACTTCTCTTAGTATTCTATCACCGCTCCTCCTATATCAGAGCAAAGAACTGTTCATAAAAGTTTCCTTCCCGACTGATTTGAAAACGTTCTAGTAGACGGTCTTTGAACTCCTTCCATGATCGGATCGAATCTCGCAAGGCTCTCCACTGGTACTAGGATAGAGCCTTCCACTCAAGACATAGAGCGGTTGCGATGAGTTTTTCATCTTCTGTCAACCCATTATAGCAAAATATCACTCCACCCAATAAATTCACCAATGAGCATCTTCTCCCTAAAAAACCGGCATCTTCAACTTTCTCACCCAAATATTGCCACCGCCCCAATTATTTCTTCCTCCTCTAGTGTAATGGGTGTTTGATCCCTCCATGCTTCCCTCTCCCCCAGATTAGTTCTCTGATCTTCATCATCCTAATTTCTTCTCCGACCATACCCTTCACCCATTCCCCTCCTTGGAGGTGGCTCCAAAGGTGGCATCTCTTCTTCACCCAAAATTTCCACCTACTGATCCTCCCTCATCGTCCCTATATTAGGGTTTTTCCCACTTTCTTGTATGGTTAACAATGCCTTTGCCTCCGATGATTCCATCTTGGCTTGAAACTATAACATCCTTTTAATCATCTCTTTCAAATTCGAAAATCTGCCCTCAATTGCTGAAATTCACTCTCTGAATTCAGATTTCAAATTTTCAACTTCTCCATCAAGCCTCTCCTCCAACGCATCAACCTTTTTAGCCAGTCCCAAAAAATGTGCTCTAATACCAATTTGATAGGAATCTGATCTCCCACAGCCAAAAAAATAATAATAACGAAGAGAAAACGCAGCAGACATCAACAAGAAAGAATGAGATTATGGGCTAATTTTATTGATATCAACACAACAAACCATGATACAACTCAAAACCCAGGCGCTGCTAGGAACAACTCAAAAGAAAATTGCTGTAAAACACAAAATCCCATAATGAAAATAAAATAACCTAATTAATTCTAAATAAACCTTCCTAATTCCCTCCCAAATCTGAATTCAAATCAGTCATATTTCTCTAAATAAACCTTCCTAATTTCCTCCAAAGCTGAATTCAAATTAGCCCTCCTTTCCTAAATAAATCTTCCTAATTCACTCATAATTTTGGTTTTTTATGGTAAGTAATTAAAGGTAGAATTAATCCCTTTTTAGCCCCCCCCCCTCCTGCCCGAGGCCCACACTAGTGGGGCCCACAGGGCTCTTCGGTCTGCCAGCTAGATCGACCCCCCTTGCTGGGGCCGGGTTGATTGGCTGGACCTAGGGGTGTAAATGAGCCATGCCAGCTCGTGAGCCAGCTTGAACTCGACTCGTTAACGAGCTAGCAAGTTGAGCATATCAAGTCACAGGCTCGAGCTGGAGCATAAACTCAAGCTCGAATACTAAATGAGCTAGAGTTCGAGTTTGATAAAACTCGGCTCATTGGCTTGCGAGCTGACTCGTATTTTAAAAATGCTATTTTGGCTTTCTCTATTTCTATATTTATGCATAGCAGTTCTCATTCCAAAGATGGAAGATGATGCTGGATTGCAACTGGATTGGGTTCAAATTGCAATGAAGCACAAGTTTTTGATCTCAAGTGCACTAAGAACAGGTATATCATTAGCTCACAATTGGCCTGACCAAGTTTTTAATCTCAACCATACTATTGTATATTCTTAAAATAATGCATTTTTTTTTTCATTTTAACTTCTTTAAATCTGAAATAAATATTTTAATAAATCATACCTTTGATATCAGAAGTCAAGTAAATCAACAAAGATGGACTACATTCAGTTCAGGAGGAATCTGACTTTTAAATCCGACAATTTCCTCCAATATCAAGGGTTTGGCTAACTGAAAAAAGAAGGGGAGAGAATGTCATTTGGTGGAATTTGTTCAACAACTAGTAAGACTTAATCTAAACAAGATAGAAATGCCATAATGTGAATCACCTTTATTGTTTTCCATGGCTTACATTTCATTCACATACAACCATACTACAAAAGCCATTAAATTTTTTTTTTTTTTCCATCTTTTCTTCTTTATAAAAATCTGAAATAAATGGCTTTATAAATTATACTTTTGATATCATAAATCAAATAAATCAACAAAGAAGAAAATTTAATTTTTAAAGACTATGTTGATTTTAAAAATGATTTGAAAATAATTATTAGTTCCACCACACCTTAAATGGCCAGTGTTCTTTAGCTCCTTTAAATAATGCGCAAGTTCTCTCTAAATTTTTATTTACCATATAGTATATGCAAACAAAGAAGAATATCAAGGGGATTGTCCTATCTACTAACTTATCTCATTCATGCGATAATGACATTGGCCTTATTGTTCTCCAGATTTTATTTTGTTTATCTTATATATTTAGCAGCCTATAAATACTAGCATGTGCCTAAGCTAAATTAATTCGAATTTAATTCAATCAAGAATGAATTCAAGGCCTTCTTACTCCTAGGCCACTCCATTGAATCTTGAACGTCTCACTCCATTCTCCCCTTCTATTTCTCTTGTCAGCCAAGAGGCCTTTTTACTTGCAAGTGTCAAACATCCTAGGCCACTCCCTTTAAGAAGCCACACTCTAAACACTTTCAATCTGAGAAAGGGTGGAAGGAGGAAGAGATTTGGGTGCTAATTCAAGCATAAGAAGCGAGGACGCATTAAGGGAAAATCAAGACAACAAGAAGATCAAGAGGCATGTGAAGCAAGGACATTAAGGAATGAGAAGATGCAAGAGAGAATAAAAAAACAAGCCAACTTAAGAAAGGTTTTCTCCATCTAGGCAAAAGCTCATTCAATCATCTTTAATTATGTGTATTCTCAGTCATCTCTCAAATGCAATCTCTCTAATCTCTAGTCTCCATAACTCCTCCTCCATCACTCATACTTTCTTTTTGCCGATTTATAATATAATAAAGAAAGCCTATTTCAAATTTTCAATTGAGAAGACCCAATTTTAAACCCTACTAGATCCATATTTTATGTTTAACTTCAAATTTTCAATTCTGTATTCAAGACAAACCATATAGTTACGAAAAAAAAATTTGGTGCTTCAAGATCAAGGCCAGCCATAGCTTTCTTCAAGATCAAGGCCACCCATAGCTCTGATCTTTGAAACATACAAACTCCCACTATCTATGGCTAAGATAAAGTTTTTCATTAACCTCCATCTCAATCCTAGATTAATGGAGGGCACAGTAACGACTGATGACCAGGACTACAAAATCCTGAACCAAAAAAAGCTTCAAGTAAAACTATTATATGATAGCTCAGTTTGGTTCGAACCAAATGGATTGATTCAGGGGATTAATTGTCACCACCCAATTCACTACCTCAACATGCATGCTAATCATTGTTAAGCAGGTCATGGATGTCCTCAATGGAACATCAGTTAATGGCTCTTTCGGAATGCTTATCAAAGCTAAGTGGTGCAACCTAGATTACCTGATCATGATCTACACCCACCAAATATTTCACAATAATAGTACCTCCTACCTCGTTTATAAATACATGGCCACCCCATCTTAGTTTCATTCATTCTATTATTTTCCAATTTTCAGTTTCTTTGGAGCTTTTTCCAAGAAAATGAAGCCTCGACAAGCTAAGTTCGAGAGACAGAAGGAAATCCATAGAGAAACATGAACAAACTGATTTTCTATCTTTCTATAACCCAACTGTTGAGGAACTATCCCTTGGTTTAGCACTGACATTCGTTTCTCCGAGCATGTAGAAGCAGCAAGATGCATGATATGAATTAGACTCTGCGATAATAAGACAAACAAGACCCCTTCCAGAAACTCAGCTAGCCAACACTACCACATGACGACCTCCTCAAAAACTGAGATGCCCATTTCATGAATTTCAAATTTTATAATTTTAGTAATCCAAGTACGTAGAATAACCAAGTAGCAGGACTAGACCTTCATGCCTCATTACAAAGTTCAATTTGAAGCAAAATTATCCAAAATGTATGAAGGAAGTAGCAAAAATTAAAGGAGTTATGCTTATAAATCATTGACAAACCCGACAAACGAAGACTGCCGTTGCCCTCGCTCGATCTAACGGCGAGCAATAGACTGCAGTGAACCTCACTCCCTGCGAATTGAGAAACACAGCAAGCGCTCGCGCCTGCCGTTCCCCATTCCCGGTCAATCCCGCTGTAGGCCACCGACCACCAACCAGATCCGGCCTCAGACTCGCTCCACACTCACCATGATTAATCAACACCACCTCCCTCATTAGCTCAACGCCGCCAGCATCAGTGTCGAATCCACGGGAGAATACGGCGGGAGGAAGAAGGACATTGCAGGGATCCCAAACTTTAATAGAGGGGCCGAGAAGGCGGGGAGTGCCGGCGGTGGAGAGCTGTGGAGAGAGAGGAGAAGCGGAGGCGTAGCAGGGGAGGATCTCCGGCTCTTGTTCAAGAACCTTCTCCTTGGAAGGCTTAATAGCTCGGGGATTTCGTTCCTCCTCGTCTTCTTGGTCTTCGTCGTCCTCACCGTGGAATTGCGACGACGATGCGGAGCCCATCGAAGCTGAGATCTCCTGCGGCGGCACTAGGCGGCAGTGAACCTACTTGGCTGCATTCCGAGGATCTGCCGGCTAGGCATAGGTAAATGCCGAACGCGCGAACGGAGACCTGAAGAGGTAAGAGATAGGGTGGGTTTAGTATTGAATTTCTTATTTTATCATTTATAGTAACATGGAGACTCTAAACGGGCCGAGCCGGCTCTCGCTCAAACTAATTCGTTGAGCTTATTGAGTTTCGACTTAGACCTTGACCTCGAGTAGATTTCAAGCTCATTGAATTATAGAGCTCAAGTTAGATTTAGATGAAGCTCGGCTTCATTACTCGTCAAGCAGCTTAAGCGCCAAAGCGGCAACACAAGCGCAAAAGCGGAAGCTAGGGAGCAGTCATGTGGAACCGCAAAAGCGGAAGCGGGATCAGAACGGGAAGAGAGCCTTATGCCTCATGAGTTGCTCGTGGCTCGCATCTACCGTCGCTAGCTGAGCTCGAGCAGGCCATTTGAGCTCGAGTTCGAGCTCGTGATCTGGTCGACGAACTGAGCTCGAGTTAAGCATGACTCGAGCTCAACTCGACTCATTTGCACCCCTAGTGGAGACTACAAAATTGAACTTTTAAGAAATTTTTTTTTTAATTCGATGGAAATGAATAAATTCAGAAGCGATGTAACATTAAAAATGATACAATTTTGGGTAGGAATCCTTATTTAAATTTTATAAATAAAAAAAAAGTCTATACATCACATAAAAGACTTTGTGGGAAAAATATGCTTATTATATTGTTTTTGAGAAAAAAAATATTTGAAAGTTTATTTGGACCAAATTATCCATTTTTATATATGCAAATTGTTTATTAAGGCTTGTCCTTAATCAATTGAGTTCAAACAAGTTACAAATCCAAAATTTTGTTCGAGCTATATTCGAACACTCCTTGATATGCATTTGATGCCTTCCCCAACAAGCTTGTTGCACGATATCAATCCCATGATGCCACCCATGGCAAGTCTCCTCTTCTACTAACCTATCATCGGCCTCATTGATGCCTTCCCCAACAAACTTGTTGCACGATATCAATCCCCAAAGAGCACGTGCCACCAAACCTTCTTTTTATTGACTCTGTGAGTCATAACTCATTATATTTTTTTCCCAAATATGATTTGGCTTAATCAATAATTAGATTATTTTCTAGACCAATATACTTATTACAGTTTAGAACTAACAAATGTAAATCAAATTAACTATCATTACAAGGTTAATTTCTTAATTAGATTAATGTAAAATTTGAACAAATCATATAATATGCTGCACATCATACTGTACAATCACTTTCTAGATTAATTTAATTAAGCCATAAAAATTAAGAAGGCAATTAATGTATAAAGATTGTAACTAATCGTACAGTGTGATGTAAATCATACTAGTAGATTAAATAGATATAGGGTTTTATAATTTTTGGCTATTTAAAATAATTATTGTACCGTACGATACTTGGATCATAATGTACGGCCGACCCATATTTTATAACTCAATTTGTCTTAGGGTGGGTTTCTTGTTTGGCCACTCAATATAAATACCATTATAAAATTCCTATAACATTAAATAGATTAAAAAATAAAAAGAAGCAAATGTATTGTGGGAGATTTCCAAATTAAAAAATAGAAAGAAGCAAATGTATGGTGGGAGGTTTCCCTATGTTGCTTTTTATTTGAAAACCTAAGCTTATAATGTTGGGAATGTGCCATAAAGAAATATTATTGTAATATATTTTCTATTGAATTAAATATTTAAAGGCAAATTTAGCATGTACGGATACTATTATTTGATATAATATTTCATTATCATATTTATTCCATGATTATTTATGTAATCATAATTCAATATATAATTATATATAAGAGGATTGAATTATAGATAATAATATAAAGTACACCATAATTATTAATTATAGTTGTAATCTATAATTAAATATTATTACTACTGTTCATCAATATCAAGAATGGAATAGTCTTATCGAGATTATTAGATATGAAGATATTAATGATAGAGGCATTTTATATAATATGATTATAGGACTGGGCCCTAAATTTTGAATTTTCTAATAAATTCTATTTTAAATAGAGAGATTTCAAAATTCATCATAAAGATGATCATATATAAAGCAATATTAATTTTGAGTTATTAATAAACTCATATTTGTGACATTTGATTTCTTGACTTAGAAATAGTTTGGAAGATATAACTAAATCCTTATATCTTAAAAACTCAATGAAACAAATGATTGAGAATGTTAATATAAAGATATAGAATTCATGTCTTTCAGTTTTGAAAGGTAGAAAATTAGTTCTCTTGGATATTTAAATCATAACATGAACAATAGAGCGCAGAAATTTTGTGATAAAGTCACAAAGTTTATTGTTCATTAAAGAATTAATTTGAATTCAAGGCTAAAGATGTAGTTAGAGAGGTGACATAATTACCTAGCTCTAATTATGAACTTCTTATGGATGATTATTTTATATATGGTATTCATAAATATTATTAGTTCAAAAAGAAATAATATTCATCAATAATTAATTGAAGGTTCTCACTCACGTACTAAAATATATTTGATGAGGTGATTAGAAGCAGAATAAGCCTTGTGATCTCAATCAATATTTCAATAACTTTTCTTTATTATTTTTAAAATAATTATTTTTTAACAAATTAATATTGAGAAAGTCTCAATTGAATTTTTTATATCCTAGTTTTCATTTCCGCTTTTATAAAATGAATGTCATAAATCTAACATATAAGTCCCTTGTAAACTTGTCCACAAATTAGTCATTTTTCACTTCTCTTACATCTTAATCCTTTGATGTTCATTGTTAAGTGTCGAGAGTTATTATTTGATTAAGTTTGTATGAGATCGGTGGATCTTGAATCCTTTGTGTCTTACGAATGTGTGGATTAGCCAGTGGACTAGAGTAGCAGTTTTCTAGCTTAGAGTAAAAGAAGAGGGTTTAGGGTTTCTTCATTACTTATCAAGAAGAGGGGTTTCTCCACTTAGTGTAAATACTTGAGCTGAAGCGCTCAAGGTATGGATGTCAGTGTTGCTACTGAATAACTTAAACAATAATTTGTGTCCCCTTTTTCTTCTCTTTTTCTTTACTTTTTTTCCATTATTTTATGTTTTACCTTACCCCAGGCTTTATGGATGACATTAGTGGTTTTTCATCTCTCAGCCTGCTCGTGTTGTTTATTGATTGAGTTACCACTCACATTCAATTGGTATCCAAGCAGTTATTTTGTGAATAATTTAACCACTTAAAATAGAACCTACATCATAACACATTGTAAAACTCATGTAGCATGATGGAAGGTTATTCCATTGATTGGCCTCCCTTGCTTGATAACTAATTGGTGTACCTCAGAGATCAGGCAAGGATGGCATTAGGAAATCATGATGACATTGGGAAATGGGACAAATTCCCTCCTAATATGACCGTATTGTCTCCCACAATCTTATAAGCAAACTAAGTAATTTAAGAACAATATTTGGGGTCGCTCAAACTCCAATTTTAGAAAATGCATCATCGAACTGAACATGTCAAAGAGCTGAACATATCGACACCAAAAGTGATCTGATCAAAGTCTGAATGAGCCCAAATCAAGAACTTGAAATGCAGTTGAAAACTTCATAACATTAATTAGAGGGCAAAATGACCTCAAAATCTTGCATGTCTATAGTCAAATTGAGCATTTTGATAAAAAAAATATAATGAGCCTAAGATTGCTTAGTTTAAACAGTATAAAGCACTCAAACATTAAAAAATATCATATGATAAAAGGAATTAAAATGGGTTATCCTCTAGGGTGTTTTAGACTTTAGGTATATTTACAGAGAATGACACTCGTAAAATTTATAAATTAGCCCTCATTCTCTACATATGGGGGGACCGAGAGTTAGGTATGGAGCTTGAACATTAACTTAAAATTAGAGAGAGCTATGTTATCAAACCACTGCCATCAAACAACCATCACCATCAGATCACGACCATTTGATTCTCGCCATTGGACTGCCACTATCACACAACCAAAATCTAACTACTGCCACTTAAACACTGTCATTAGACTGCCACCATCCTTCCATCACTACCCAGCCACTATCAAACCACTATTACCCGACCACCACTATTAGACCATCAATGGATCACTATTGTTCAGCCACCATTGGCCAATTATCATTATCAGATCACCATCACCCAACTACTAGTGTTAGCCTACCATCATATGATAATTGTCATTTTCCACCGTCACTTGAGCCTGACTAATGCACCATCATTGACTGACCATGATACTCATTGCCACTTTAAATTACTGCCGATCGACTACCACTATCAAACCACCATCAATGGCCCATCACTATCTAACCATCTCCACTTGACTAACCCCATTAAACTATCATCTCTTGACCAATACTATCAAGCAATCACCACATTATTACCATTGAACCACCACCTTTAGATCATTGTTGTTTGACCATTATAATTAAACTAACTTGTTAGACCACTATATTGATAACATTATCGTTAAACCACCATTTCCTAACCATCATCATTGAAGCACCACAATCCAACCATCACCAGTGAAACACAACCATCCAACAATTACCACTCAACCATTGTTTCTCAGTTATGGTTCCCTAACTATAGCCTCTGAACCACCATCATCTAACTATGATATCCCGACCATTGTCATTGATTATGATCTCCTGAACACTAATACTCAACTATAATACCTACCAGTATTGATCAAATATAATCTCATGTCCACTATTGATTGACTATGATCTTTCAAACAGACTTCTCCCAGCTAGGGTTTAATGATAAATGCTACTTTGTTATGGTCTCCTAACCACCATCGCCCTATAACTATTTATCAATTACCATCATCTGACTATGATCTCACAACTAATATGACCTAAGTAATTCAATGCTTGCTAACTTTACAGCCCATCATCGCAATCAATTATTAACCATTGTAACTATTTCACAAATTGACTTAAATAGATGTGACAAAAATGGCAAGCTAAGAAATAGATTTTCATGCGAAACAACTTCAAAATATCTTGTTTGCATACAAAATATTCAAATGTCACTCATTTCATGAAACAAGCTATGTTGATGCACCCAAATCATCAAAATTATCCAAAAAAGAGCCCCCATGATTGACTCAATTAAATAGGATGAGAATAATGGCCAACATAAGTAACATTGTGTAAGTCCAACTCAAAACAATCCAATCGCAATCAAGATTACTAAATTATCATCAATTTCATAAAATAGTCAATGTCAACATGTCCAAGATGCCAAAAATACTCTAAAAAGATATCCCACATCACCTAATTCACCGCATGAGCAAACAACAAAAAATCACCTACATGCACGGGTGGTTCAAAATTCTATGTGCTTGAGCGACAAACTTTTGATATAAGAAAAAATCTTATATCAAATAAAATTTCCATTAAATTAAAAATTTTAATAATAAATGAATTATAATAAAAAGTTTAAATTAAAGTTATTATAATTAATATTATTAATTAATTAATATTTATAGATATTATATTTTATTTACATAGAAATTTTAAAATTAGTATTTAATTATGATTATGTCTTAAAAATTACTAGAAAATAAATTTCTCAATTTTTTAGCTAATTAAATTTATAAGTATATATATAGTCTTTCAAATCCCAAAATAAAATATTGTATGCATAACCGAACATTGGTGGAAATGACATTGAAATCGTTGGTAGGATTGGCAAATCTTCTTATGGATTGTTGTTGCCTAATCGTATGCTTGATATCCATGATGTTAAACAACTCTGAATAATATACATAGTTCAATAACTTTGAGTAACGGATAAAATTCCCCCTTTATCAGACAGAATTCACAGATTTTATCCCCTTATGACTCCCAACAGATAGGTTTTCTGATCAAAACTTTTTAATATCATATAATTCAATCATTTAAACACATGTTTCATTACATTGCAACAATTAAAGCATAAATGAGCTCATCACAGGATTTCACAATTTGCTATAATGATAGGCAACATAAAATTCTACTAAGCAAAAATTCAAATTTTTAGAAAATAACTAAATTACTAAATTATTCAAAACATTCTTGTAAGATTTTAATTGTATTATGGTGTTATTTTTTAGAGTTTGGATTACTTTTATTCAACTAAAATAGTGTAAATCCCAAATTCTCGGTGTAAAATTTTTAGAAAAATACCTAATTGTTCAAAAGCGATGTCCTTATAATATATAAAAAGTTACATGGTGAAAGTTTTTACCAGTACAAAGTTACTCTTATTTTTGGATTAAAAAAATATAAATTTAATTAGAAAATTCAAGAAATCTCAAAATTTATGAAACCTAAGATAGGCAAAATGTGATTTACCTTGATTTTAATAACTTTCAGAACTTGGCTAAATCCTCCTTTCTATCTCTAAAACCCTCTCCTATTTCTCTCTAGCATCAGGTATTTAAATGGAAATGAGTCAATGAAATAGTGTATTTAGAAATTTAAAGTATTAAATTTTGGTCAAATGTTATGTGTCACACGGTGCGAGCCACGACGCTCTTTAGAAATCCCATAGTGGTGTCGCACCCATACGCACTAGAGCGTTGAATTAATTATTGATTTTCCATAACTTGCTTCCCCTAGGGCGATTCCAAACCAAGCACTGTGGCACGCCTGGGGAATTTTGTGTTTCACAAACATATAAACAGACCACCGAGACCCACTCTAAAAATACATGCATACACTCACATACATAAAAAACACTCTCAAGCACATGTAAAAGGGTTAAAAATGAAAATTTTAATTAGTTACCTCACGTCTGGTAAGGTCAAAATAGGGTGAAAAGAACACTAAATTTGGAGGTGTCACAATACCCCTCCTAAAAAAATGTCATCCTTGATATTTCAAAACTCAGATCTTAGATCACAGAAATAGATTAGGATATGTTAAGTTAAAATTATGTGGTATTTTATTATCTAAAATTCTAGTAAACATGTTGTTTCTAGTTGATGTGCTAGAAAGATTTAGAAAACGGAGGAAAATTCATAAATATTGGAATAGTGCCGCAACACCAAAACTATCAACACCGCAGCGGTATCGATGCCTCAGTGCCAGAAAAGGACATAATAGTGTTGGAGCCTAATAAAAAGTCCATGTAAATTTAACTCCTCGATAAAATAAAGGTTGGTGTTGTAATGCTTCACATTGCTGCAACACCAAAAATTAGCATTGCATCGCCAGATTCTTAGGAATTTGAGCACCAAAGAGCTGAACTTCACAACTCTGCAGCACCATATTATACATTCATATGATGCATCACTCAACTTTTTGGAACTTCATAGTAGAGTTGTTGATGAAATGTAGGGACGCACTGAAACAGCCAAATGACATGTCGAATTAGTCAATAATGTGCTGGATCATTCCAGCATCGTAGTAGAGCATACTTAGCATCGTCGAGACACTAATTCATATTATAATGCCACAACACCATCATGTTGAGCACTGTGGTGCTTAATTCTATTTTTGTAGTTAATATAAATAGCTTTTTAGTCTTTTGTAAGGAGATTCTATCATTCCAATGAGTCCTGAGTGCTTAAGTGTAGTGCCACCTTAGAGTCAAGTCTAAGGGGGACTAGAGGAAAGAATGATATAGCAATTGGTGTGGTTGTCCTACCTCAGTGTGAGAAAGCAAGCAACTGAAGATGATAGGAGTGTGTAAAATAAAGTTATACTATATGGTGATATCTATTTATACTTTTCTCCTTGTACTTTTTTTTTTTGGAGTAATTAATGAGATATAATTTATTTTATTTTAATCTATGGCTAGCTAAAATTCCTAATTTTAGGCTAATGATGTGAAGCCTTAGTGATTATTAATGTAGACTCTTATGCTTTTATAAATTAATAGGTATTTTCAATATCTCTCGTTCTTAATTTAATTTATATAATGGCATTGTGTAGAGTTAAAATATAGTGTAATATATTGCCTCAATGGAAGAATATTAGAATAATTAGGAGTATTGAAATAGAACATTTTCATGCTTAGATATTGTGTGTTTAGTGTTATAGAGTCTATTGAGATATAATAACTATAGGAGGGACATAATCTTTCTTTACATTCATACAAGCTCGATGGTGATCTAACAATGCATAAGCTCTGATTCACAACCAACATAAGAAAGTTTACTTAAAAAAGCTTTGAAAATTCACTATCATTAACCCAAAACATTTTATCTACAAGTATCTTATCTTTCTTATACATTACTTAGTTAGGACATAATCCAAATCTGATTTTCACTATGTAGGATAAATATTGTAGCTTAAATAGACAGTACTAACACATTTGCGTTATAGGAGAACACTTTCTCATGGGACTGACACTCTCTTATATTACTTTTATTACTGTCGACACTTGCATTTGTGTTATTTTTTGGGCATTTATATCAAAGAAAATCTAAGCATATTTCATGCACCTCTACCATCTGCACCCCATATCCCCATTAAGTTCTTAGCTTTGTTGTTTGGGAAGTAACATCCTTCATGCAAATTTATTCTATATTATTAAAAGAGCTGCATATTTAATCCTACTTGTATCATATATCCTGTATCTTATTTGTTTATTTGTGTTTAAATTTTTTTAAAAAAGGAAAATTTTTATGATTTTTCAAGTTTTATTTAATTTTTTTTCTTTTCATTATTGTATGATTGGCGTATATATAGTAGATCAAGTAAGGATCCCTTATTTTTTGATTTAAAGATTGAGAAGATCCTTACAAAAATTAGGAAATCCAAAAGGATTGTTGTATTAGGAATGGACAAACCAAATTTAGATCAGGACCATCTTAGACCTCTTAAGGAGTATGCCAATCTTATAGTGGATAGATTTTATTAGAGTATCATTCAACCTTCCATCCAAGCTAATAACTTTGAGCTAAAGCCTACCATTATTCATTTGGTTCAAAATTCTTAGTTTGGGGAACTCTTGTTGAGTATCCAAACCTACACTTAGCTAGCTTCTTAAATATCTGAGTAATATTCAAGTATAATGGTATCATTGAAAATGCTATTAGATTTCATTTTTTTTTCATTTTTGCTGCAGGAAAAGCTAATGTCACACCTCAAGATCAAATTTGGAAGAATTGCCTATTTTAATCTCTTATTTAACAGCCAAAGCTTATATAATTCATTAATATAAATATATCTAGCAAAAATAATTAAAATCATATACATCAAAAAATATTTTACTATTCATTCACCAAAATTTCCTTTACATAAGCAGGAGATCACTTACAATCTATAATATATCTCAAGCTCCTAATTGCAAAAGAATAAAGGAAATAGAAAATAAAATAAAAGAAGAATCTAAAGATCTTAATCAGTCGCACTACATAAACTCCTGACATTTTCCCTGCCTAAAATCAATAAAATCTACATAATGAGCTTAAAAAGCCCAACACAAACCCAAAACATCACTAAAGCTATCAATGCAAGTATCAACAATCAATATGCATACTCATTTCAATTGATAAAATCAGTAGCATTCAATATCATCAATGGTAAGTAAATTAGTTACTAATAATACGATCTAATATGATCAATAATAAAAAGTAGGAGTCATTACACTTAAGTCCATAATCAACATATGTGTGATTATACATGCATCAGTAAGCAGTAAAAAATAATCAATATCCATATCAGTTGAATAATAAAAGTAGTCTAAAAGTAAATCTCTACAATAGAAAGTAACACATCGGTATTGAAATCATGCGTGATTCTATAGATGAATCATAAGTATATAGCTGTTAGTATCAATGTGATCAGTCTTATCTCTCTTATCTATTATACAATCAAAACATGTATCTATGCACACCCACTATTAATCTATCTATCAATATGTATACATCAATATATGGTTTAATAAGGCATGATATCTAGCCTTAATGTAGTATTTTATCCTTTCATATATATTCATTACATTATTATATCATTATCATTATCTTTCATATTTATCATTATTATTATAGGTTGCTTTCAATAATCATCTTTATCATTATTTTACAGGTGATTTTTAATAATCATTAAGAGTCATCATCCTCAACCCGTCGATATAATTTTGTCATCAATTATAGGCTACAATCGGGATCACACCATAAATCATCTTTAAAGGAAAGCCAGTCATCCCACCCTCTTGTATAGGGTATTATATTTTAAGAGTTAATATATATTATTGATAGTCAGCCTTTCTTGCTTATGCAAATGCTACACTTATCTCTTAGTAATCATGTAATTACCATTATACAAGACAATATCATATATGAATTACAACAAAATGCTCAAATCTAAAAATGATAGGAAAATCTATATAATATTTTATAACTTCAAAAAATCACAGCTTCTATTTTACCCAATGAAATTCAATAATATTATTGTCAAAATATCCACACAATTCATATCTATCATATACAAAAAGTTACATAATAAAACTTTATAAAGTAGGAGAAAAATGCATTTTTATCAATTTAGGAGAGAGTATATCCTTCAAACTCAAAATTATTAAAAAGTAAAAATGAGATTTTGTTACTTACTATGATTAGAAGAACTCTCTGAACAAAATCGATGGTTAAAAATGCTCTGAAATTAACTTTCTCTCTCTTCCCTCTCCCTTTCCCTCTCTTCCTTCCCGAGCAAGTGGTGCAGAGTGAATCCTTAAGGATATTTAGGATTAAGTACATATAAAAATATAGTTAGTGGCCTAGCAGCACAAACGCTGCAACCCAGAGCTACAACTCTGCATACTAAATCTAGAATTACTATAGAATAGAGACTCAAATGTCACGACGATGATTTATAACGCCACCTTTCTTTCAAGCATAGCGCCGAAGTGCCACAAAGCAAAGCAATGTGGTGCTACAGTTCAAACAAAAATTTGTATTTTCATATTTTTCTATTCGAAAATACTTTTCATGTCTTTAGGTTTTACAATCTACCCACCTTAAAAAAATGTCACCCTCAACATTTTCATGGACACAAATAAACCAATGAAAACAAATTCAATTCATAAATTAATTAAAATAAGTTAATGCAATTTTAAACTAGATCAACTTAAATCTATTCAAAAATTGCAAAAATAGTATTAGTCACTGATCATCAGCTTATCATTCATTGTATTCAATAAATGACAAGTTCAACCACCCACCCATCCATATTAATCAATGCACATGTAATACAATACTAATCAATCAAAATTAAATTTCCAAGTTTAAAAATTCTACTAGTGGATCCTCCAGGTGCATCCCTAGCATGCTGCAGTATCAAATCACAAACTCTGGGTCATACTGGCGTTAGCACTGGTATCAAAGACTATGCAAGTTCTCATTGACCTTTAACAATTCCTTGTTCATCTATCCTACTCATAGACCCTTCACTATAGATCTAATAATCCTTTGTCTATAACCCTATTTGAATTATTCTCCTCTACTTCAAGATCCTATTTTCTATCAATGTAGTAGACATTCAACCATTCAGTGTCTTCACTGTCCACATCTAAAACACTATCTAGGTATAAAAAAACATGGCCCTATATGTCTCTTCCCACATCTAGCACACTCTAGTATGCTTCCAACACTCACCTCAGATACTCTCCTATTGTTTAAGAACTTACTCCTCTTTTTATTGTTGTCTCGTCTAGTCATATCATCTCCTAATCGCTTCCTGCTCATATCCTATCAGAACTATGGAGTAACTAAATCATTCTCCACTAGTCTCGCTCTCTCCACCAACTCTTAAGAGTTCTTGAATCCTCAATGGTACAAATGGATGCCTCAACTCATTTTTTAAGCCCCTCAAAATCTACAATATTTTCCTCTACTGTACTAATCAATGGTGGAACATACCCTACAAGTGCAGTAATTTCAGCTTCATATTACTTCACTGATCTATTCCCTTACTCCAATCTTATGAAAGCCTCTTGCATTTGTTATTGGGCTGACGGAGATATAAACTAATCTCTAAATACAATAACAAACTTTACTCAAGAAATCTCCGCATACATCTTTCCTTAGAATTTTTCTCATTATTTCCTATCCACAATCTTTTTGCTTCTCCATTAAATAATAATACTACAAGTGGAACTTTCCTATTTTTTGGACACTAGATGTTATCAAATATTTTCTATCCTTATCTACTAGTCTTTTGTTATCTAGGGTTCTATAGATCTTTTCAACAATGATGTATTTAATTTATGAAATAATTATAGATGTCTTTCCTCTTCGGTCTCCTTATGTCTACTCTATTTACTTTGAGCATCACTCATTACCTATGCAAGCATACTGACAAGCTACATTAAGCTATCAAAACTTACTGGAATAGCTACTGCACTCTGTCCATTATGTGTATCTTGATTAATAGGGTCTATCTTATCCATTGATAAAATCCTCTTTTTTAATCAATTAACTTACAAACTTAATATACATACATATGTAGATCAATTAATCGAATGTAAAGATGAAAATCTATACTTCCCAACTTCTACCCCACTCATAATCAATTCCTATAGCTCGGATTACAATTCAATTCTTCTAACAATATCTCTAATACCAAGTTTGTCATTCCCCAAGATCAAATTTAGAAGAATTTCCTATTTTAATATCTTAATTAACAACCAGAGCTTTTATAAATCATCAATATAAATATATCCAGTGCAAATAACTAAAATTATATACATTAAAGATATTTTACTATTCATTCACCAAAATTTCATTTATACAAGCTAGGAGATCACTTATAATCCATACTCTATCTCAAGCTCCTGACTACAAAAGAATAAATCAAACACAAAACAAAATAAAAGAAGAACTGGATGATCTCAATCAATCTCACTACACATAATCTTGACCCTTTCCTTGACTTGAAATTGGTAAAATTCATATAATGAGCTTACAAAGCCTAACAGAAATCTAAAATATCACTAAGCTATCAATATAATACTCAAGAATCAATATGTTGGCTCATCTCAATCAATAAAATCAATATCATTCAATATTATCAATGATAAGTAAATCAGTAACTGTTAGTGTTATCAAATATAATTAATAATAAAAAGCAGGAGTAATTACACATAAATTAGTAAATCAACATTTGTGCATGACTATAAATGCATCAATAATCAATAATTGTAATCAATATCCATATTAGTAGGATAATAAAAGTAGTAGAACATCTATATAATAAAAAGTAACTTATCGGTACTAAAATCATGCATGAGTACATAGAAGAATTAGAAGTATGTATGTGTCAATAACAATGTCATCAGTCTTATCTCTCTTATCTTTTATACAATCAGTATATGTATCTATGAATACCCACTATTAATCTATTTATTAATATGTCTACATTAATATATGGTTCAGCACGGTAGGACATCAAACTTTAATGTTATATTTTTATCACTTTATCCATATTCATTACATTATTATATCATTATCATTATCTTTCATCTTTATCATAATTATTACAGGTGGATTTCCATACTTTTTAAAAGTCATCACCCTCCACTCAGTGTAATTTGATCATTAATTATAGGCTACAACCAGGATTACAACACAAACCATCTTTAAATAAAAGCTAGATGACCAACCCTCCTGCATAATATATTATGTTTAGGAGCCAACCCATATTAATTTATAGAATTTACAACCAGCCTTCCTTGCTTATGCAAAAGACACACTTATCTCCTATCAATCATACCATTATCAAAGTACAAGGAAAAATCATATATGAAATGCAATAAAATGATCAAATCTCTAAAATACAGGAAAATCTATATGATATCCTATAACTTCAAAAAGTCATAACTTTTATTTTAACCCAAAAAAATGATAATGTTATAGTTAAAATGTTCACACTATTCATATCTATCATATACAAAAAGTTTCATGAAAAAAACTCAATAAATAAGTAGAAAGTTTGTTTTTATCGATTTAGGAGAGAGTAAATTCATCAAACTCAAAATCATTAAAAACTAAAATGAGATTTAGGTTACTTTTCATAATTAGAAAAAAATCTCTGAATAAATTTGACAGTTGAAATTGCTCTAAAACTAACTCTTTCTCTCTTCCCTCTCTCTTCTTCCTCTCCCTTTCCCTCTCTTCCTTTTTGAGCAAGCCAACATTAACTGAAAGCTTAGGAAATGCTTAGGGATATTTTGGATCAAGTATATAAAAAAATATAGTTAGTGGTCTAGCGCCGCAATGCTCAAATTCAGCGTTACAACACTGTATACTAAATCAAGAATTACTATAGAACAAAGAATCAAACATCATAGTGGTAATTTCTAACTCCAATGTGCTTTTAGACTTAGCCCCGAAGTGCTACAAAGCACAAGCCAAAGTGCTCTAGTTCAAATAGAAAGTTAGGTTTTCATATTTTTTTCTATTTTAAAATATTGTTCATGTCTTCAAGTTGTTACAACAAAGATTTGGTTGAATTCATTGCCCCTAGACTCCATAACCACTTTAAATGAGTTGGCACATAAATTCTTTGCTATGTATTTCCCACCTTTTAAAATTGCAAAGCTTAGGAATGATATAATATCTTTTTCTTAGTTTGAATGAAAGTCAATTTGTGAGAGTTGGGAATGATTTAAGGAGATGTTTAGAAAGTGCCCTCATCATATTTTGCCTGATTATTTGGTGATTCAGTCCTTTTATAATGTGCTTGTAGGATCCCTCAGGTCATTCATCTATGTTGCAACTGGAGGTTCTTTGATGCCAAAGCATTTTGGAGAGGCTTATGCCTTGGTAAAGGCGATGAAAACAAATAATTTCTAATGGTCTTTTGATACGGTGAATCCTAAGAGAGTAATAAGTGTCTACAAGCATATGCATTATTAATTTTGATAGCTTAGGTTACAACCATGTCTAAGAAGTTGGATAATTTTGAAGTTAATTCAAGATCTAGATTAGCTATGCATTTGGATGAGCATGATTTGAATTCTATTGGTGAGACTAGTGCTCAAGGGATTGAAAATATGAAACTGATTAGAAGGCTAAATAATCCTTATACTAATATTTATAAACCAAGTTAGAAGAATCACCCTTACTTTAACTAGAATAATAATAATGGTGAAAATAATTTGTGGAATGCAGGTCAATCAAATCTTAAAGGAAATTGGAATAATTCTAAATAACCTGTTGTAAATCTTAGACCTTCTTATCCCCCAAGCTTTAATTAGAATAATTAGTTTAGAGATAGTAAAATGCCTTTGGAGGAGTTAGTGATTCAAATAGAAATTTAATTGCAGAGTTAAGTTGCAGCCATTAGAAATATAAAAAATCAACTATGATAGCTTGCTAGTTTAATTAATAATAAATCCAATTATGAACAATCTAATTTTGAAGAAAATAAATTGGAAAAGCAATGTCATAATATTCAGCTTAGGAGTGGGAAAGATTTGGAAGATCCTTATAAGGACCAAGACCAAATTGAGGAGAAAATTGTGGTAAAAGAGCCTTTAGAAGCTAAACCACCTACAAAATAACCTGAAATAATAAAAGAAACTGAAAGACCTATTAGGAAGGTTGTAGAGAGACAACCACTAGCTTTTTCCTAGAGGCTAATTAAATAAAATTTTGATAAATAATTCTCTAATTTCTTAGAAGTGTTCAAAAAGTAACCATTAATATACCCTTCTTTGAAGCTTTAGAGTAGATGCCAACTTATGCTAAATTTATGAACGATATTCTTAATAAAAAGGAAGTTGGGAGAATTTAAATTATAGCTTTAACTGAGGAATACATTGCTATTTTTTCAAAATAAGCTCCCTAAAAAATCAAAGGATCTTGGTAATTTCACTATACCCATGACTATAGGTGGTAGATTCTGTGGGAGAGCCTTCGATGATTGGTTTTAGGAGAGGTTCAACCCACCACTATCGCCCTTAAGCTTGCTGATATATCATTTACATATCCTAAAGAGGTGGTAGAGAATGTTCCTATTAAGATAGATAAGTTTATCTTCTTTGTAGATTTTATTGTATTAGATATGGAGAAGGATAGGGAGATAACCATTACCTTAGGGTGACCTTTCTTAACAATAAGTAAGGTGATGATTGATGTTCATGCAGGGGAATTAACTATGAGAGTGCAAGATCAAGAAGTAACTATTAATGTGCTAAAATCTATGAAATTCCCCCTTTTTTTTTGCAAAATTTTAGATTATCCATTAAAACAAAAAGGGGCTATAGATGAGTACAAACTAGAAAATAATCAACTAAACCTCCCCAACACGGGGGAAGAGTAGGAAGTCTAAGAAGACCAAATAAAAGAACAACCAAAATAAAAAAAGAGCAAAAAAAGCCCCTCATTTAAGAATGTGAGGTCCCCCATTGTATTGTAGAGGGCTCCAACAAAGCAAATGAAAGACCACTCTAGAAATGGCCAAGAAGCGATCTCATTTGATTGCGACAACTAGTACAATACTTACAAGAAGACCTCAACATTGGTTATTTGAGGGGATGAAATCCCTGCTCAAGAGCTCATCAGTTTCTTTTTTTCTCTTTCTTGGGGCAGTGGTCCCAGCTGATGCAGTTCTTTCTATAAGTGACCATGAGTCACTCTAGGTCTTTGCTTGGAAAGATTCAAGTTGTTGTTAGAGATATCACTCTACTAATAGTTTTGAGCAATGAAGAAAATAGGGTATGGGATGGAAATAGCTGATATTGGAATAGAGGGCCTCATTTCAAGTCCTCTAGAAGGTGTGGCAAGAAGTTGGGCTTTCTGCTTAGGCTTTTACCTTCTAGTGATGACATTCCAAGTTGCAAATTATTTCACATCAAAGGAAGATAAGGAAGGTTGGGAAGATGGAGGATCAGACTGCTGAGTAGGCATAGGAATAGCTGGATTTTGCATTTCTATAACTTTAGATTGAAGAGTGTTGTCAATACGGATATCAGGCTGCAACTTAGCCTTGCGTGGAAAAGAATCCACTTTATGGCCCATAATTCAATAACAGAATCATAGGTGAGAATGGCCCTTGTACTCAACTCTCTGAAAAAAATCTGCCATTTAGGCTCTTAATCATAAAATCTTGGGGAAAACTTTTGTGTCAAATCAATGCGGACATAGACTCTAGCATAAGAACTCTGACCCTAAGAGGATGATTGCTCATCCATTCAAAGAGGTTCTCTGATCATAGCAGCCATACGAGCACTGTATGAAGGATCCCAATACATCAGAGGAAGCCATAAAAATTTGACCCAAATTGGCGAGGCGAACCCCTTCATATCCTTTAGAGAAAAAGAACATGATCACCGGTCTAGGCCAATAATGCTTCCAACAACAATCCATGGTCTACTCCTGAGGATGATATGACAAGTGTCAGGGGTTTGAAAAATATAAATAAAATAATTTAGAGTGATGGTAATCAATTGAAACTCCCCAGCATGCAACCATCTCCTTTATAGTTCACCATGAAGCCAAGCAAAAGAGATCTGCTTGCCTAAAAGTTTCCCAACTAGAGCACATTCTATTTAGAAATATTTTCTTGAACTTTGTCAATGTTAAGGCTCATGCAAATTCCATCCTCATCCAATCACCTCTTGTCTAAAGGGGTGTAGGAGGGCCTTATCTAAGCAAAATGGCATGTGTTTTGATTGCCAAACACTCTAGACTACTTTGGGGAATTATATTTGTTGGTTGGGGCTAAAAATCTATACTAACTGCCCTTAAGTTAAATGAAGTAGCCTTGGAAGCATTAACACAAATATAGCTGATATGCATTATCCTGTAGTATGAGGCTCTTATGCTGTAGCATTGAGGAGGATAACACATCTGTAGGAAACTAAGCTTCCATCCAAACCATTCACATAATCCAATCTAGAAACTTCATTACATTCAGACACTGGAAGATCTTTCATGGCATCCACACATGGGATGTTCAGTTCAGGAAGATAAACAGGTTATTGCATGATGCAATCCAACATGAACTCAGAGATGGTGATCATAAGTAATGGAAGAATGCACAAAGTGGTCCGATCCTAAGTATGAGTGAACCCTATTATAGAGTCACAAATTGAGTCATCATTCAAAGAAAGTTGATCGTGGTCCTTTGATGAAACATATGTAGCCAAAATCTCACCTAACTCACCCACTTAATCATCCTTCAAAACCTATTCGCAAGCCACTGATCCCTTTCCTTCCAAAACCTTCCAATATTTGCCATGCGTTGAAGCTTTCTTACTACTACTACCCCCTTTGGAGTGTGAAGATGTCTGTCAGCCACTCCCCCTCATCGTTCAGAGCTTTCTTATAACTCTTACTAGGCTAAAATTTCTTAGGTTTGATTTTTTTTTCTCTTCTGAAAGAATGAAGACTATTTTAGGGCTGATTTAGAAAAAAAGTATTATTAAGAGTTTAAGGAAAAGCTGATAATTAAAAGGACATTGGATGAATCTTTAAAGGAAAATTATGAGGACATAGAAGAATCTGCTCAGTTTGTTGGAGACACTTCTAGAATGTTTAGAGATAGGTATGAAATCTTGAATACCTCATCTTTGAGTAGAACCTTAAGACCATCTGTAGAGGAAACACCCACTTTAGAGCTTAAAGTCCTTCCAAACCATCTTAAGTATGCCTATTTGGGTAGTGATTTAACTTTGCATATCATAATCTTTGCAAGAGTAGAAAAAGAATCGGAAGATAAGTCAATTGGGTTTTAGGAGAGTATAAGAAAGATTTAGGATGGATTATTATAGACATTAAAAGAATTAGTTCCTCAATTTGTATGCGTAGGAGTTTAATGGAGAAAAATGCTTTACCTAAAGTTGACCCTTTAGAAGACTAAACCATCCATGAAAAAAGTTGTTAAAAAAGAGATACTTAAATGGTAAGATGTAGGTATTATGTATCCTATCTTAGATAGTGCTTGAGTGAGTCTTATTTATTGTGTTCCTATGAAGGGTGGTTTGACTATAATATTTAATGAACATAATAATCTTATTCCTACTAGGATAAACATTAGTTGGAGAATTTGTATAGACTATAGAATGCTGAATAAAGCCATTAAGAAAGATCATTTTCCCTTGCCTTTTCTCAATCAAATGTTAGACATATGATAAATATAAACAATGATATATTTTATGTGTTTATTTGTTAGTAAAAATATGTTATTTTAGTTGTGTTTGTGTAAAACAAATATAGAAAATGGGTAAAATTTCCAAGTATGGTATAACGCCACGATGTCGGACATAATATCACTGTGGAGCCATCATTAATACCACCAGAGCACCAAAATATGGACATGGTGGCTCCCAATCTCTATTTGACAGCACTGCAATGTTGGAGGAGTCAGCACCATAAAGCCTAGCCAACTATCCTAACACCATAGGGTCAGAGGAGTAAGCGAGGCAAAGCCCAATATCTGTCTACACAATAACGTAGCACTAAATTTCAATGCCGGTAAGTCAAGGGAGTGCGACGTGGATATTATAGTGCTTAACCTTCAGCAGTGCCATGACATTACAATTATAACTATTTAGGACATGATTTACGAGCGAAGTGATGTGTCAATTCATTAAAAAATATGTCCATGTTAGCAAGCACCGTAGTGGAGGAAACCCTTTAGTGTTAAGACGTTAATTCATTTTATGGGCGTCGTGGTGCAAGTGTCTCATGCATTGTAGTGCCATAATCTATTTTCTGTATTTTTCTATAAATAGTTCATTTATAATATTAGTGGGAGAGTTCAATCACTTATTTAATTTCAGTCTTTATAGTGCTTCTCTGGTTTTTCCTTAGGAGTGACAACTATTTAGAGAAGTATTGGATACATTCCATAAGAGTATTTGGCTTGTGTTTGTAAAAGTAATTCTGTAAGTTCAAGGAGTGTAGAGGAGATCATTGAACCCATCTGGTGATAACTTTTCTTCTGCACTTTCTTTCTTTTATGTAATTAATAAAAATGAATATGCTTCACTTATTTTTCATGTTTGGCTAAATTCTCTAATTTTGGATAGATTGTGTAAATAAAATATAAAATACTAATGAATTCTCTTTATCAACAATTTCATGATATTTTGAATATACCAGGTCTTCATTTAATGCATATAGTATACATATATATAGTTAATATCAGGTTTAAAGTGGAGCTTAGGAATAGGAAAGTAGGCACAATCAGGTATGTTGGATTAATATGGTGTAAGCATAGGCATAGTGCTTGTCATATATAAAATTTATAGAGATGAATTGTCATGAGGGGGTTTTGACAATTTATGCTTTACTTACTCTTCTAAGATTTTTCGAAGGTGTTAGACTATGGGAGTTCAGAGTGGTATTGAGGTTGGAAGAGTTTAATATATATTTTATCTCTTCATGCTTGACTGAGCGATCGGTGATACATATGCTCTAAATAACATCAATATGGAAGAGAAACATTAGGAAATATATTGTATTTATATTCCAATAGTCCAAAATTATTTATTCAAATATTGTTTCAATTAATTATTTTTTATTTTAAATTAAGTGATTGAATCTCCACTCAAATTAATTTCAATTGAGTATAGTTGAAGTAAACAATACTAGTATTTGCAAGTAAACATTCTTCCTCATCATATCAATACTATACTCTTTCACTTTATTACTTGATTCGGTGCATATACTTGTGCATATTAAGTGAGATTTTAATAATTTTTATATCAAAAAAAACCTAAGCATTATTTAAGTATTGATAGAGCTCTAACTCATCTTCACAATTCTTAGGTTACTCCACCACCCCCATCAAATTTTTGGTGTCGTTGCTGGCAAAGAATTTATTTTATTTGTAAATTTACTATAATATTAAATTATTTATAGAATTAGACCTACTCATACTTTATTAATAATATATCTATTTTATATTTGGTGTTTTTATTTATATTGCATTATATTTTGCATTAATAGTTAAGTCATCCGTCATATTTACATTATGTCATTTCAGCGCCGCAGCGCTAGATATCAGAGTAACACAATGCTTGTCTTAATTTTAGTATGATTCTATAAATTGATTTAACAGCTTTTATAATTATGTAAGATAGCACCGTAGTGTTTATCTTTGAAGCATTGTAGTGCTAGTCAAACTCAGTCATTAAGCATTGTTAAGTTATTAAATAAAATGAATCATATGGATTACAAGTCACATTATTGGTTTCGGGTATGCACCATAATATTGGAACTAATGCTGCGATGCCATATTATTTTCATCACTATAACATTGATTACACTGTAATGGTCACCTGATAAGACCGTTGATGTACTGACATGTGGCAACATTATTGTGGTGGCTCTTTTTCAAAAAGTTATTTCAATTTCCCAAAACTAATGCCCCTGCACCATATGGGTTGAACCATTGCAGCATTTGAATATGACCATTTTGTCATTTAGTACATGCATGAAGCGCCACGGTGCCATACCTTTCAATGCCACAATGCTTCAATGTTTATAAATTAGCATATCATTTTTATTTCATTTCACCTTGCATACCATCCATTTCTCCTTTCTACTCTTAAGCTTCTCTTTATAGCAATGTCCACCAAAACCTCTAGATCAAGGAAGAAGAGAGTTGCCACCTATGATAGACTTATATTAATTACTAAGATAGCCAAGGCTAGGTATATATATTGGGTAATCACTAAACCTTCAATCCCTGAGCATGGCTTTCTTAGCCCAACCCAACCAATCCTTCAAACCATTTCTAATATAGGTTGGGATCATTTCTGTGAGGAACCATTTGCGACCATTATCAAGATAGTGTGTGAATTTTTTACCAATGGAAAGGAAGCTTCTGATTTCAAATGTTATGTGAGAGTGAGATGGGTACCTTTTGACTCTTCCATTATTTATATAGTCCTTAAAGTATAAAATATGGAATTTGATGAATATTTTCCTTTTAGCCATGCACCTTTTGATTCCCAAGAAATTTTGGACATACTTTGTGGACCAAATAGTAGAGCTAGGTGGAAGACTAGAGAAGAGAAAATCATTAATTTCTCTGCTTCCTATATAACTCAAACCTCCAAGGCCTAGCACTTTTTCATTTCTACCCGTATTCTCCCTAGAAAATGTATTAGTGAAGTAACCAAGGATTGAGCCCTCCTAAATTTTACCATTCAAAAGGGCTACACTATTAATATTGGAAAGTTGATCTTATCTTCTATTATATACATTATGAGGGGATCTACTTCAGTAGGTCTAAGCCACCCTTCTTTAGTATATGCTCTTTGTGTAGCAGCAGAAGTGAGGGGTGATCCAAATGTAGAATAGTTATTCCCTATAGCTTCTCTCACTAGGGGTAAAATTTTGAGCTTTAAACAATTTGATAGAGAAGAGATAGATCCTAGTGAGCCCTGGTCTTTTGGAGGGGTAGGGAGCAGTAGCAATAGGAAGAGTGCTAGGACTCATAAATGTTTAAGTGATTAGGTGGCATACTTTAGTGGGAAAATGGAGAAGGTGACTCAGTTTTGTGATTCATGAGATTGGAATTTTGAAATGAAAATGTGGACGACTCATACAATGGACCAACAAGAGATATACTAGAAATACACATCTAATTTTAATGAGGCTGTTGTTGGAATGTTCAGAAACAGTCCATTTATTGAAAGGATAGAGCAATATGAGTTTCCTTCTACACCTGAGTACTGACCCTTTGTTTGGCAGCCTAAAGAGAGAGATGAAGAGGAAGAAGAAGATGAAGAAGACCTTGATTCTAAGGGTTAGGCTTGAGATAGATAGATAGAGAGAGAGAGAGAGAGAGAGAGAGAGAGAGAGAGAGAGAGAGAGAGAGAGATTGAGAGATTGATGTTTTTAGTTTAATTTATTGCATTTTCATTTTTTTTTGCATTTTCATTTATAGTCTGGATGAAGACTTAAAACTTAGCTCTTCTATGAGGCATCCCATATATGTGTGATGATAGTATTAATCATGTTAAAGTAATGATATGTCATGTTTTGTTTTCAACACATATTTTATGTGTTTATTATCACTCATATCAAAGTAAGTGTTTGAAATGTTTATTTATGTATTTATTTACATATTAGCAAACTTCCTTCATGCTTAAATTATTATTATCCTCCCACTACTTTTATATTCCAATTATTTAATTAGCCCTTATAAAAATGGTAATTAAAAATTATGAAAAATTAGGAAAATAAAAAAATCCTAGATCCTAGTTTGATTGAACTCTATTTATATTTCATAGTTTGGAAAAACTAATACTTAAGTCATTCAACACTTTGAGCTATTATCTTAATTTGAATTTATAAGTTATACTTTTATAAATTTAACTCTTAAAATTGTAAGATGAATAATTAATATTAAAAATTATATGTTAGTAGATTAAAATTTGAAATTATAGCTAACCTGAAGTTGAAATTAATAATCTCATCAAGTCCATACATTAAAACTATTAAGATTATATGAGAGGCCTAAAGTAGAAGTTGATATTCAAAATTATTAATTATGTACTCAATAAAAAAAAAGACAAGAAAAAAAAACTACAAATAGCTTTTACAAAAAAAAAAAAAAATCAAAAGAATAATATTATATTAAAAAATTAGTATTAGTGAAAGCTTAAGATTTAAAAAATACTCTTATACAAAAACTATAAAGGATAAGAAGAGAAAGCTAATGTAATAGATGATAAACTAATGAAAGTATAATTTTAATTATAACCATATCTACTTATTAAAACTACATTATTTACTTTAACATTCAAAAGTTAAGGATTAAATCTATAATCTATAATTTAAAATTAGGTAAAAATAAGAATGATTGATTAAGTTTAACTATTAGTTTTTTTTCAAACTAGAAGTATAGCTTTGATTCATTTTTACTAATTCTATATAGTGATGTAATATCCTATATTTTAGTAATTTTAGATTATCACTTTTTATTTTGGTTATTCACTTAATCAGAATTATTAACTTTTATTTGCTTAAGAACAAGTAAGAGTTTAAGCTTAAAGGATTTGATAAGTATAAATAATTTTTTATTTTATGTGTTTATTTGTTAGTGAAAACATGTTGTTTTAGTTATGTTTGTGCAGGAAAATATAGAAAATGGGCAAAATTTTTAAGTATTGTATAGTGCCGCGATGTTGGACACAATGCCACCGCAGCAACATCATTGACACCGTTGGAGCACCCAAATATGGACATGGTGGCACCTAGTCTGTATTTAACAGTGCCACAACATCAGAGGAGTTAGCACTGTAAAGCCCAACCAACTATCTCGGCGTCGCAACATCAAAGGAGTCGGCACCGCAAAGCCCAGTCTCTATCTGTATAGCGTCGCTGTGCCAAATTCTAGCACTGCTAAGTCAAGGGAGTGCCTGGTGGATGTTGTACAACTCAACCATCAGAAGCACCGTAACATTACAGTTATAATTCTTTAGGCCTCGATCTGCCAGTAAAGCAATGCATTAATTCATTAAATAATATGTCCATGTCAATAAGCACTGCAATGGAGGCAATCCTTCGGCGTTAGTTTATTTTATGGGCAACGCAGGGCAAGTGTCTCGAGCACCGTAGTTCCATAATCCCTTTTCTATTTTTTTCTATAAATAGTTCATTTTTAATGTTATTAGTGGGGTTCAATCACATGTTCAATTTCAGCCTTTATAGTGCTTCTCTGATTTTTTCTTATAAGTGACTACTAAGGGAATTTAGAGAAGTATTAGATACATTCCATAAGAGTGTTTGGCTTGTGTTTATGGAAGTAATTCTGTAAGTTCAAAGAGTGTAGAGGAGATCATTGAACCCATCTAGTGTTATCTTTTCTTCTGTACTTTCTTTCTTTTGTGTAATTGATAAAAATGAATATGTTTCACTTGTGCTTTATGTCTGGCTAAATTCTCTAATTTTGGATAGATGGTGTAAATGAAATATGGAGTACTAATGAATTCTCTTTAATAATAATTTCATGATATTTTGAATATACAAGGTATTCATTTAATACATATATTGGACATATATGTAGTTAATATCAGGTTTAATGTGGAACCTAGGAATAGGAAAGTAGGCACAACTAGGTATATTGGATTTGTATGATGCATGAATAGGCATAATGCTTATCACATGTCAAATTTATATAGATGAATTATCATTATGGGGTTTTAACAGTACATGCTTTACTTACTCTTATGAGATTTTTATAGGATGACAGACTATGAGAGTTAAGAGTAGTATTGAGGTTGGAAAGTTTAATTTATCCTTTATCTCTTCACACTTGATTGAGCAGTCGGTGATGTATATACACTGAATAACATTAATATAAAATAGAATCATTAAAAAGTATATTTTATTTACATTCCATCAATCCAAAACTATATATTCAAAAAGTGTTTTAATTAATTATTTTTTATTTAAAATTAAGTGATTGAAGCTCCACTCAAACTTATTTCAATTGAGTAGGATAATTATTGTAGTTGAAGTTGATAGTACTAGTATTTTCAAGTAAATATTATTCCTCGTGGGATCGATACTCTACTCTATCACTATATTACTTGATTCAGCACGTATACTTATGTATATTAAATGAGGGTTTTTATAATTTTTATATTAAAGAAAACCTAAGTATTATTTAGGGAATAGTAGAGCCCTAAATTATTTTCATAATTCTTTAGGTTACTCCATCGCCCCCATCAACAGGTTGGCTAAACATTCTTTCTATTATTTTCCAGATAGATATTTATGGTATCACCAGGTTCTTATAGCACCTAAGGACCCGGACAAAACCACCTTTACTATTCCCTATGTGATATTTGTCTTTAGAAAATTCCTTTTGGTCTGTGTAATGCTCCTGCTACTTTTAAAGATGTATGGTGTCCGTTTTTTCATATTTAATTGAGTAGGGTATTGAAATCTTTATGGATGAGTTTTCTATTTTTTGCACAACTTTTAATTCTTGTCTTGATCATTTAACCATTATACTTAGAAGATGTATGGAAACTAATTTAGTAATAAATTTTGAAAAGTGTCAATTTATCGTAACATAAGGGATTGTTCTAAGGCACAAGATTTTAAAGATAGGGTTGGAACTGGAAAAGGCCATGGTTCAAGTTGCAAAAAATTTGCCACCTCCCACTTATGTTAAAGCCATTAGAAGTTTTCTTGGACATGCAAGATTTTATAGGAGATTTATAAAGGCCTTTTCTAAAATCTCTAAGTTGTTATGTTATTTATTGAAAATGAGGTTCCTTTTGTGTTTGACACTGCATGTTTTAATGCTTTTAAAACTTTGAAACGATATTTAATCATTCTACTTATTTTTATTACACCTGATTGGTCTTTGCCTTTTATAGTTATGTGTGATGTAAGCGATTTAGTATAGGTGTTATTCTTTTCCAAAAGTAAGATAAATATTTTCATTTAATTTTTTATGCTTGTAAAACTTTGAATACTGAACAATGCAATTATACTAGTAAAAATTTGATTAAGAAAGAATTTATCCTTGGACAAGATGCACTTTTTTTAATGCAGGATTTAAATTATTTTAAGGAAAACTTAAGTCCAGGTGGTCAAGGCCATTCACTGTTATTAAGGTATTTTCCTATAAGTCAGTTGAAATTTAGAATCAAAAGACCTCATAAACTTTTAAAGTAAATGGCCATAGATTAAAGCCTTATTTAGGAGGAGACTTAGATCATTTGAGGAATATAATCGAGTTGGCTTATCCGCAAAAGAAGTAACTGTCATTGTCTGGCTGAAGACTAAAAACTTAGAGCTGATGGGAGGAAACCCAATTGTGCTATGTAGTACATATATTTAATTTCTTTACAAAATTTAGTTATATCCATTCTTAATAATTGATTATGTTATATTATTATTATAATTATTATTGTCATTGTGTAGTTAAAATTTTTATTTAATTAAAATTCTCTTTATTGCTTAACTGTTGAAATTATCCTCTCCATAGCGCTTGCATTTTGATAGCTAAATTAGCTAAATTAAAAATTATTTAAAATTAAAAATAATACAAACCCTAGGTGCTAAATTGAATGAATAAAGGATAATAATACTTAATTTGAAAATCACCTCAATCAACTAAATAAAGCATCTAAGTAAATATCTCATCTTGAACTTCAAATACTAAATACTTCAGCACTGACTAATGGTTTTAAGATTGAAAAATTAAGTTTAAAAAAAGGGAGTGCGTTGGTTAACTATGAAAATTATTATTAAATTTACTATGAAATTAGCAAGCTTATTTCAATTTAGATTTTCTTGAAAGAAGATGGCAATCAGATATTCAAAATCATTACTATGGTACAAAAAAAATGATTGAAAAAAAAAAAGAAACTCATTAAAAGCAAGCAAATCAAAGAAAGAAAAGAAAAGAAAAATGAGTATTTCATTAAAAAATTGGTATCTGATGTAGTCACATTCCTAAAAGAGCTCTAGTACTTAAATCAAAATAGGGGAGTATTAGTAAAGTAATGCATATGAAGGGTTCTAAATGAATTTCTAATTTAACTAAAAGCATAAATAATTTCTAAATGAAATATTATTTAACTCTAAAATTAGTAGTCAACAATGCTCTGACATTGATAGTTGATGAGTTTAATTTAAAGATTAACAAGGATGATTTATGTGGATAATTACTTATGATTATTTAAATTAAGATTGTAATAATTTTATCATTCCAATTTACATCAAAGTGGTAGTATATTGTCTTATATTTTAGTTAATTTTAAATTTCCAAACATTTATTTGGGCTAATGAAGCTAATCAATAGGTGATTACTCCATTACTTGAGGACAAGCATGAGCTTAAGTTGGGAGAAATTTCTTTAGTAAAAAATATATGGTATTTTATTATCTTAAATTCTAGTAAAAATAATGTTTCTAGTTGATATTGTGTAGGAAAGACTCTAGAAATACATAAAATTTTATAAATATTGGAACAACACTATAGTGCTGGAGCTATTAGCGTCATAGCGATATAAACTCCACAGTGCCAGACAAGGACATAACAACACTGGAGCTCAGGAAAAATATCATTTATTTTAGCACCCTGACATAACAAAGATCAGTGCTATAGTGCTTCACAACATCGCAGCGCCAGAAATCAGCATCGCAGCACCAGAGTCTCATGAATTTGAGTGATGGAGCACTGAACTTCACAATGCTACAGTGTTGGATTATATATTCAAGAGACACAACGCTCAACATTTGGAGCTCTATAGTTGGGTAGTTGATAAAATGCGATGCCACATCAAATTAACCAAATGATATACTGAATTAGCCAATAGTCATGCTAGATCATTCCAGCATCGTAGCGGGGCATACATAATAGCTTCAAGGTTCTAGTTTATGATGTAATGCCACAACAACACCATGTCGAGTGTTTTGGTGCCTAAGTCAACTTTTGTAATTAATATAAATTGTTGCTGAATATTTGTGAGAGGGTTCTGTCATTCCAGTGAGTCTTGAGTGCTTAAGTATAATGCCACCTTAGAGTCAAGTCTAAGGGAGACAAGAATAAAGAAATATATAATAATTGCAGTGGTTGGCCTACTATGTTGTGAGAAAGTAAGCAATTAAAAAAGATAGGTGTGTGAAGAGTGAAGTTGTATTATCCTAGTGATATTTATTTACACTTTTCTCCATGTACTTTCTTTTTAGAGAAATTAATAAAATCTAGTTTATTTTATTTTATTTTATTTCCATGGCTAGCTAAAACTCTTAGTTTTAGGCTAATGATGTAAAGTCTTAGTGATTAATAGTGTATAATCTTGTGCTTTAATGAATTAATGAGTGTTTTCAATATCTCCCATTCTTAATTTAATCTATATAATGATCATGTATAGAGTTAAAATATAGTGTGATATATTACCTCAATGGAGGATTATTAGATTAATTATGAGTATTGAAATGGAACTCTTGCATGCCTAGACATAGTGTGTTTAGTGTTTTAGAGTCTATAAAGAAATAATAATTATAGGAGGGCCATAAAACTTCCTTCACTTCCTTACAAGCTCGATGGAGATTTAAGGATTCATAAGCTCTGATTCACAACCAACATATGAGAGTCTACTTAGGAATGTTTTGAAAATTCACTAACATTAGTCTAAAATACTTTATTCACTAGCATCTTATCTTTCTTATGCATTACTTAGTTTGGACAGGATCCAAATCTAATTTTCATTATGTAGGATAAACATAGTAGCTTAAATAGATAATAATCGCACATTTGCATTCTAGTAGAACACTTCCTCGTGGGATCGACACTCTCTTATATCACTTTTATTACTGGATCAATACGTGCACTTGCATTATTTTGTGGGCGTTTATATCAAAGAAAGCCTAAGTATTTTTCAAGTACCTCTCCTTATCTACATGCCCACATCTCCATCAGGATATAGCTATCTCATCTCAAACTCTTTAGCTCAAATAGATTCTCTTTCAGTTCTATTCTTCCACTAAATTTTAACTATTGGAATCTATTTGTTCCTTAATTTTATAACATCATAAGAAAGAATTGTCTCTGGTTCTTTCTTGTAGCTCATATTCAAATGTACCTCAATAATTTTTACATATATAAGATTTACATAATTAGACACCCTTTTTCTTAGAAGTAACAAATGAAACATAATATGAATTTTGGACATGTGATCAGGTAACTTTATCCTGTAGGAAGATTGTCAATTCTTTTAATAACTTTAAATGGTCCAATGTACCTTGGACCCAACTTTGTTTCCTTGCCAAATTTGCTGATTCCTTTCATTAGTGTAACAACACAAAATTTTTAAAAATAATTTTAAGATAAAAATTTAAATTTTTGTTTGAAGTGCAGCATGATAACATTGTTCTTTTGAACATTACGATGCCTGGTCTTGAGCGCAGTGGCACCAGAAATCACCATGGCAGTATTAAAGCCTCTGTCTTATAGTAATTCTGGATTTAGCATGCAACGCTTCAGTGTTGAGGTGGCACTGCAGCACTATACAAAAAATATTTATTTGTATATATATTAAAATAATATTTTTCTCTCCATTCACTCACGCTCGTCACCACCAGTGCTAGCTACTGAAGAAGAAAATAAGGTGAACGGGGAGGAAAAGAGGAAATAGAATGAGATCACATTCTGGTCATCAATTTACTTTGCCACTTTCATAAAAATTGCTCTAACGAGGTTGGAAACTTTCATCCTATCTTTCTTTTTTTAAGATTTTAATTTTGACAGTATTACTTTTTTTTTTTAAATTGAATTTATTACATCTCCCCCCAGATATAATGAACTTTGAGCAAACAACTATTTATATGCTATAATGTTAATTATCCTGAATATTTTGACGGTTGATTTTGTAATTTAATAATGATAATAGTATGTGTAAGGATAGGTAAAGGCTAGTTTTACTACCATTGGCTGAAGACTAACTGACTTGTACAAGATGGTGGGCTGATGGGCTTTCTTTTAAATTATGTAGTTTGGTGTGATACTCAACAGATTCATGTGATACATGTTTGATTGAAAAATGTAGTTTTAAAAAAGGTTTAATTTTCTTTGAAAAATATTTAATTTTTGGAATTTAAATTTTATAATCGAACACTTATTATGAATGATATATCAGCTCGGAAGGTGAACATATCGTTCCCTAATGGGTTCCGATTATAGATCTTGATTTACCCTGATTATTGTAGTCAAACTCAAGGAGAAAACAACATATGATCCCAAAGGATCAAAATGGTGTTTAATCCAATGTTTAAATACAATAATCTAGTAAAGAGATCATTAATTTCATAATCAAAGTTATAATAATAGTACGATATATCTTTCTAAAGAAAGAGGATATCATCTGTTATCGATCATTTGAAAATGACGATAATGATCGTTGACTTTTGAATTTCCCAAAGATAATTAATTAAAATTTTGAAAACTTGATTTTGAAAATCTGGTATGGGTTTCTAAATCTCCTATGAGCGCAAGCCCTTGTAGTTATTTACATCGTAGGAAACCAAAAATTTTCCTACGAATACTCTCGATTAAAATAGCGATACGAATTTTATTAAAGATTTTGAAGCTTGATATCAAAGGAGGTTAAGGACTGGTATTTCAAGTGGGAATGGTTCAAGGTTAAGCACTTATTTCTGGAGTCAAAGGAAGAAGAGTAGGAGGTGTCTTGAGATTCTGAATTACTTCAGAAACACCTCAAACTATCCTAAGTATTGGGCTTGAAAGGGATTTAATGTTTGAGTGATCAATTTTGTTAGAAAATAGGAATTAGATTCCTGGAAGTTGAGGTCTTAAGATTGAACATCTGCCTCAGAACCTAAGTCTAAAATTGGGTACTGAAAATCAGTGACCCGAATCCTAGCTAATGCAATGCAATCTGGACTTACCCCGGCCTGGATTGGGGAGCCAGCTAAACCACCTAAATGCTTCAGAACCATGAGTCAAGTTAATTATGCAAGAGTAGTAGGAACATTGATTAAGATTAGTTTAAAGAATTGGGGTCGACATCTAGAGCAGATCCTAATTGACCCCTTAACATATGTTGAATTAAATGCTTAAGATAGAAATGCAATTAAAGATTTAGACTCAAATTTAATTTGTAGCTAATGCAATGCATGCTAGTTGACTCGATTAAATGCTTAAATTAATATGTAGCAGTTTTAAAATCAGGCTTAAAAAATAGATTTTATCCTAGAGATTGCACAACATCCCCTTGGACAGAACTGCACCCTAATAGGTCAGGTGGTCTGCCAAAACTTTCAGGCGGGGAGGTGCCTAACACGGATGAGAAAAGTCAATATGAATGCATGAAAAACCCCCAGCGAGTCCGGGCTTACTTCTTAAAATCGTTAGAGTTTCTATCTGAGCCTAAAAATTTTTAAATTTTAGTTAAAGTAGAAATAGTTCATGACCGCACCCTCATGAGCCTCCGATCGGGTTCCAGGCTAAAACAAAATTGACATGTAATAATCGCCAAAAAACTACTAAAAGCATACAAGTCCTTAATCGCAATCAACACATCAATCAAATCAATTAAATAATTAAATCAATTAAATAAATATTCAAATTGAAAGTTCATAGGCAAGTGCCTTTTAATAATATAACCTAGGGTCTGTAAGAAAAGTAAAGTGGCCGGGTACCACTGACTATAACCCGGATTCTACTCCTAAGACTCAAGTGACTTTGAGATTTGAGATTCTTCTCATTCTTCACTTCTTCGTCTTCTTAGAACTCCTTGGATCGTCGGGTTCAGGTATCCAAATGAAAAGAAACTCCCCCTGAATAGGGTGTTATCTTTTCTCTTTAGATAGTTGAAATTCATCCTAATTTGGATCTCCAGATGGATAGGAACTCTCCCCTAAGGGATGTTCCTTCCTCTATAGATTCCAAATTGGATGTTTAAACATCTCAATCTCAAAGTAATTTAAATGATTTACAACTCAATTTAAATCAAATTACATTAATTAAAATTAAAAATCTAGACTCGATCCTGTAGGGTTATCCTAATAATCAGCAGTTATATATTTAAAATTAAAAAAAATTGCTCAAACCAGCCACACTTGGCCATGCTCTTTTTGATTTAAAGGGGGACTTAAGCAAATTTTTAGAGCACCTGTGCAATTTTAATATTAATGATTTTTGCCCCCTTTAATTTATGCCCTGTATGAGCATGGACACCTGCATAAGATTGAATTTGTATAGATCATTCCTAACATAGGGATATATCTAACGTACAATCAAATCAATACAGAGTGCAGTAAATAAATAAACAATCATATCAACATCAATCACTTAATTCTAGCAACCAGCATGCAATGAAAACCACGGAAAACCCGGCACACGTAAGTAGCAGAAAAGTAAATACTGGCCTAGCCTAATACTAGAGTTGGTTATCCTAACAAACCATCTAAAGTGTGTGTAGGAGGCCGTGTGGTTTTGATATGTTCTAAATAGGCACTTGATTGAAGTTGCTTGATGTTTTAGTTGGTTGAAGGCTTAAGAGAGTTTTAATTTGAATTTAAATCTTAATGACTTGAAATTAATTTTAAACTTGATTTTAATTGTTTGTTGGATACCACCTTTGTTGCACACCGAGGCCGTGAAGTTTATTTCACCTTCCTTGGGGCTAATTTAATAGCCTCGTAGGCCTGGGTTACCCAGTAGTACCCGGTATAATTAAATGATTTGAGTTCGATTAAGGTTTGAAGATTGATTAATTTTATTCAAATTGATTGATTGCTGGTTTTAAGTTTGAATTAATATTTTCTGGAATTTTTGAAGATTTATTGAATTTTAACATTTTCTGGATTATTTTAATGATTTAATTAAGGGGTTAAAAATTGACTTTTTGATTTAAAGTGTTTTCTGAAAAGTTAATATTTTATTAAAATACTAGACCTTAATACGATCAGTTAGACTATAAGTATGCTGAAATTGGATTTTTTTAGATTTTATTATGAATGTTTGAAGTTTCGACTTGAATTTGAACTAAGTTGGACCAAAAGTTGACTTTTTTAAAATTGATTGATTTCTAGAAATTTAACATTTTTAATAAATATTAGACCTTAAGATGAGTTGTATGCCTTTGAGTTTGCTCAATTTGGAGTTCATTTGAATTAGTTATGAATTTTTGAAGTTTTGAGTATTTATTAAATTTTTTAAAATTGTTTAATTAAAGCCCTTTTTTGTGATTTGAATCCAAATAACCTCTAAACTCCTTGAAATCAACTCCAAAGGTCAGGAATGATCTAAGGAGTGATCTACAAGTGTTTGGAAAATTTTTGGGATTTTTAATTATTTAAATTAATTAAATATTAAATTTCAATTAAACTTAAATTAAACTTAATTTTGAAGTCCAGTCAAGGGGCTTTTATTTTTCATTGATTAAGGGTTTAATTCTAGTCGATTTGAAGTATTTTATGTAATTTTTGGATTTAACCTTGATTTATTACATTTTTTGGAAGTTTTAAAGACTTAATTAAGATTTAAACTTGATTAGGTTAATTAAGGGGCTTAATGACTTCAAAATTCAGTGGGTATTTTCTTATGAGCTGAGGGTGTCACAATGTTCAAATGGTTTGAGTTTCAAGTCAATAGGAGGTGAATCCTAATTATTAGAATTAATCTAAGTTCTCTAAACAAAGTCCTTAGTTATTGTCCTTAACGATGTCATTAGATTAATTAGGTTCAAATCCATGTTCCACTAACCCTTGATATAACATGATAAATATACACATCAAACAATCAATCCTAGATCTAGGAAAGCCTTAAACTAAGTGGTGTGTGTATGTCCTTAAATATATATGGATTAACATAACGTATGTAATTAAAAATAAGATTAGAGAACAACCAAAATATGATTGTTCACTAATCATCCACATTAATTCTATTCAACCAAGTTTAATCTATATTTGAAATTTTAATGGACCTCTCAAATTAAAGATTTAAGTAAATATAATTTTTAAAATAGCTTTGATTTATATATATAGACATATATTATCATATATATATATATAAATTAGTTTTGAAATTAAAATAATTTAAAAATATAATCAAATTAATTTTAAAATTGTTGAGAGGTCCTTTGATTTATTTAGAAATATTTTTTTTAAAAAAACTTAATTTTAAAATACTTAATATAATATTCTAAATCAATATTAATTAAGTATTTAAATATTGGAATTATTTAAAATACTTAAAAATAGAAACATTTTGAAGTTAAGTTAATTATTAAGCTTTAAATATTTGAAATATATTATTTGATTTAACATGATTTTAAAATAAGTTTATTTTAAAATTATGAAATTAAATTGATTTATTTTAATTAATTAATACTTAAAATAGCCAAATAAACAATATTTAAAATTATTTAAAAGAATACAGAAAATATTTAAAAGTAATTTTAAATTTAAATTAAAGGCCTTGAAAATCTGAGCAAATTGGTATATTACATTAATTTTTTAAATTAAATCTCAATTTTTAATGATTTTTCAAAGTTGTCTGTAATTAAAAATCAATTTAATTAATATAATAGGCTTGACGGCGGCGGATTGCCACGTGGCACTCGGTGACTGGTTGGTCAAAACCGCGCGGCGGAGGGTAATCATTGGTAATGATTGCGCCGCCGCGCAATCATTACCAAACTATTGGGATAGCGGCGGGCCCCACGCGCTTTTGACTTAAGTGAGTCAGCAATCCTTCACATCCGTTCGATCCTCCGCGGTTTGGATTGGACGGCTGTGATCTTGTCGGATGATGATATCCGTAACAGATCAAACCGCGCGGTTATGTATCTCAGCGGGATAACACTTGCGATCAACGGCCCAAAAAATGTCCCAGCCATGCATCTCACGGAGAGCGCCCTAGGTTCAATTTTTCAATTCGTTCTCTCAAATTACTTAACCAAATGACATAAAATTTTAAACGTAGATTGTCAAAGTGAAGAGCATTAATGTGGAACCATTCTCATGGATTGGAAAGCACATTTTAAAAAGTTAAAAAGCTTTAAGTGATTCTACCTAGGGCTAGATATATACCTCTATATAGTTGATGGATTTGGATGATTAAAGATGTTCTGAGCTTGTAGTTTGTCCACGTTTAATCCATCTTCAGGAACCATGGTCTGCAAAGCTTTCCATCGCCTAATATTTGGGCTGGACGGATTGGGTCCTTTGCTCGCCAGAATCTGGCCGCCAGCGAGGTTTGACTGGCTGGTTTGTGTTGGAAATAGGTAAAGGGAGTTCTGGTAAGCTAGAACGAAAAAAGATTTGGCTCTGGGAGGGCTTGAGTGGTGAGAGAATGCTAGATGAAGAATCCTGCTCTTCCTTGATGTTTTACCCTATTCAATCATCCTTGGGCCCAAGGGACGATTGAGATTAAGTATGGGAGCTCCTAGATGGCTGCCAAGTGGCCTAGAGTTGGTTAGCAGTAGAGGAATAAAAGGACATGAAGGACATCCTATGTTGAAAGCTCTCTTGGTCCCCACATGGGCATGAAATGATTAAGAGCCATAAGATCTAGATCTAAGTGTTGAGGATAGTCCTGGGAAGTTTCTAGAGCATAATTAAATGGCTGGATAGGTTTAGGATTAAGGGGATCAAGCTTAAGAGGTGGTTTGACCACCTTTGACTCCTTTAAGCCATTGGTTTGACTGTTGAGGAGCTGGAATGATAGATTGGAGGAGTTTAATGCTTGAGGGTTGAGATTTAAATGGGTTAGAGAGGTTTTAAAAGAGCTTTGACTATATGTTGACTAGTCAAGTGACAATGTTGACTAGTAAGGTGGCAGCCAAAGAACCTCAAGAGCTAGTTGGAAAAGGTTGGAGGGTGTTTGATGATTAAAGCTTGGGTTTTGAGTATTTAGAAGGAGATTTGAAATGGTTTGACCAAGCATAGTTGAGTTGACTTGGTCAACTTTGCTTAGATTTAATTAGATCATGGATAAAATATCCCTAAGCTGTGGTTAGGAATTGATTTAGAGCTTGATGAAGGTTGAAGGGCTTGAAATGGCCAAGACTTGGCTGAAGTTACAAGTTTAATCAAGGATTAGGTTTGACCAAGTCAAACCTAAGATGATTTGACCTCAAATAGGTTTGAATAGATTTAACTTAAGTTTTGAGATGAGTTTGATAGCTTAAGGGATTTAATTGGATCAAATGGGTTGGAATGACCCATTTAAAGTCTTAAGGAATTTTGAGTCAACCTAGGTTGACCCAGGGTCAGAGTTTGGGTTGGAATGATTTGAAATGATGAATGGGGTCAGGTGGAGGTGGTTTCAGGGTTTAAATGGGTCATCTAGATCAAATGACCTGTTTAAGCCCTTATTGGACCTAATGGGTCAACTAGGTTGACTTGGTCAACCAGGTTGACCCAGGGTCGGGGAATGGGTCCAACCAGTTCAGAATGATATCTTGAGTCTGCTGGTGGTGATCTCAAGGTCTGCGGAAGTTATTTGGTCAAAATGACCTATTTGGGCCCTTAATGGGCCTTTTAGGTCAACCCTGGTTGACTTGGTCAACCAGGTGGGTCCAGGATCTGGAAATAGGTTCAACAGATTTGAAATGATATTTGGAGACCAATGAAGGTGGTCCCAAGGTCTAAGGAGGTCATTTGGTCAGAATGACCTATTTGAACCCTAAAGGGCCTTCTTGGTCAACCTAGGTTGACTTGGTCAGCCAGGTTGACCCAAGGGTTGGTTTTGGGTCCAATAGATTGGGTTTGACATTTGAAATTTGCTGGAAGTGATTTCATTTGATTTGGAGCTCATTTGGTTCAAATGACCATTTATACCCCATAGGGGTATTTTGGTCATTTTGACCCCTGGTCAACTAGGGGTCAAATTGAGTCCAACAAAATACAGTTTATTGCTCAATGGATCATAATCAAGGGTCTGAAAGTGATTTAACGGTGTGGAGAAGGCTCCAAGGTCAGGATCCACTGGGTGGCAGGTCCAGTGGCATATACTGTAAATATTTGAAGGTTTTACAGCCTTTGGATTTCAATTCAGTTGCTGGGGTTAGAGATCTCAAAATGAGCTCAAATTTGGAGGGTTGCCTCTAGAGACATGTCACATCAGTGTGGAACTATAGGGTTTTAAAATGTTCAAAGATTCACTGGAAAAGGCTTTCAGGTCTTAGACCTTTGGCCTTAGAATTTGATCTGGATTTTTGGTTTTGAGCTGGGTTTTGATTTTGAATGATTGGATTTGAACTATCCAAATCATTTACAATCATTTGGATGATTGTAGATGATTAGATAGGATTAAAGTCAGGTTAGAGGCTGTGACTGCTAAATCTGGGTTGTTTAAAGGTCAGGATTGGTCAGGGATTCGAATTGACTTGAGCTTTGGATTGATTTGAGTCTTGAACAGATTAATTTAAAGTCTGGGTTAGTCTGAAGTTTGAACAGATTTGAGGTCTGGATAGATCTAAGGTCTAGGAGGATTCTATCATCTAGAAGTCCTAAAGTCTGGAGTCTAGGGGCATCCTAGGATCTGGGTAGATTTAGGACATGGGTAGACCTTAAGACCTAAAGTCTAGAAAAATCCTAAGGTCTAGGATCTAGGAGATCTCTAGAATCTATGAAATCCTAGGTTCTAGGATCTAGAAGATTGTTAGGACCTAGAGAAGATCCTAAAGTCTGGGTTCTAGAAAAATCCTAGGGTCTAGATAATTCTAAGGTTCAGATAGATCTAAGGTCTAGGAGAATCTTAAGACATAGACTGATCTAGAGTCTGGGTAGATCCTAGGGTCTAGAGTAGATCCTAGGGTCTGAAGTCTAGGAGGATCCTAGAGTCCAGGTTAGTCTGGAGTTTGATTGAGTTGAGTTTTAAAATTAATATGGAATTAAATCAATTTGAGTCTGGATTGATTTTTAAAGCCTGGATTGATCTAAGATCAGCTTGATCCTAGGGTCAAGATTGATCTTAAGGATTGGAATGGTCCTACTGACCTCATACAAAAATGAGGTCAACAAATGGACCCCCAATATGTGTAATAGAATGTAGTTCTATTGCACATATTAGCGTTGACCGAATAGAAAGGTCAAATCTAGAGTTTTGATCCTAAGGAAAAGAGAAATTTATCCCTGAGGAATCAAAGGTTTAAATTGGTACCAGGGTAGTGCCATAGAAGGCGTACTCTACCACTAGTGGGTCTGGTCTTAAGGGAAGGAGAATCCTAACCTCAAGGGAAGAAAGTCTGGGGTATCGTATAGGAAGGAAGAATTCCTAACTATAGAGGATTGACTTTAGATTTGATTCTAAGGTAAAGGAAATCCTAACCCTAGAAGGTTGAGTTTGAAGTGATACTAGGGTAATGCTGAGGACATCATGCTCTACCATTAGTGGATCTAATCCTAAGGAAGAAAGATCTAACCCTAAGGAAAGGAGATTGAGTGGTCATATAGAAAGAAGGAACTTCTAGCTACAGGGGACCGAGTCTGGATTTTGTTTCTAAGGAGGGGAAAAACCTAACCCTAGGGAAATGAATTTGAAATGGTACTAGGGTAGTGCTGGGGACAGCGTACTCTACCACTAGTAGATCTAATCCGAGAGGAAAGGAAGAAAACCTACCCATAAAGGAAAAGAGGGTATGGATGATCATATAGGAAGGAAGAATTCCTAGCTATAGAGGATCAAATTTGAATTTTGATACTAGGGTAATGCCGCAAGGGGCGTACTCTACCACTAGTAGATCTAATCCTAAGGGAAAGAAGAAATGCCTAACCCTAAGGAAAAGAAGGTCTGATTGTAGGTTTGGGAACTGAATCCAGGACGGTATCATAGGGGACTTATTCCATCACTGGGGAGTCTAATCCTAAGGGAAGGAGAAAGACCTAACCTTATGGAGAAGAAAATTTGATTTTAGAATTGGAAATTGATTCCAGGACGGTGCCACAGGGGACTTATTCCATCACTGGGGAATCTAATCTTAAGAGAAGGAGAATACTTACTCTGAAGAAAAGAGAACTGGATGATCTCATAGGAAGATAGTATTGCTTCCTATAGGAGATCAGACTTAAAGATTTGAATTTTGAAACTAGAATGGTGCCGCAGAGGGTGTTATCCATCACTAGTAGATCTAATCTTAAGAAAAGAAAGCACGATGACTCACATCTGTCCTTAAGGAAAAGAAGACTGGAAGATCCTGTGAGAAGGTAGCATTGCTTCACACAGAATCGGATCTGGATTTTAAATCTAGGATGGTGCCACAGAGGGCGTTATCCATCACTAGTAGATCTAATCTTAAGGAAAGAAAGCACGATACTCACATCTGTCCTTAAGGAAAAGAAGACTGGAGGACCTTGAGGGAAAGAAACATTTCTTCCGACAGAAGGTTGGATCTTGAATTTGAATCTAGGATGGTGCCATAGAGGGCATGCTCCACCACTAGAAGATCTAATCCTAAGGAAAAGAAAACATGATGACTCACATCTGTCCTTGTGGAAAAGCAAACTAGAAGCTAGGATGGTGCCACGAAGGGCGTGCTCCACCACTAGCAGATCTAATCCTAAGGATAGAAAGCACGATGACTCACATCTAACCTTAAGGAAAAGAAAACTGGAAGAAGCTAGGATGGTGCCACGAAGGGCATGCTCCACCACTAGCGGATCTAATCCTAAGGATAGAAAGCACGATGATTCACATCTAACCTTAAGGAAAAGAAAACTGGAAGAAGCTAGGATGGTGCCACGAAGGGCGTGCTCCACCACTAGCGGATCTAATCCTAAGGATAGAAAGCATGATGACTCACATCTAACCTTAAGGAAAAGAAAATTGGATGATCCTGTGAGAAGGAAGCATTGCTTCACACAGAATCGGGTCTGGAGTGATCATGTATAGAGGAAACTTGCTCTATACAGAGGATCGAGTCTGGAAAGATCATATGTGAAGGAAACTTGCTTCACATAGGGGATCGAGTCTGGATGATCATGTGTAGAGGAAACTTGCTCTACATAGAGGATCGAGTCAGGGTGATCGTATATAGAGGAAACTTGCTCTATATACAGAGGATCGGGTCTGGATGATTGTATATAGAGGAAACTTGCTCTATACAGAGGATTGGGTCTGGATGATCGTATATAGAGGAAACTTGCTCTATACAGAGGATCAGGTCTGGATGATCGTATATAGAGGAAACTTGCTCTATACAGAGGATCGAGTCTGGATGATCATGTATAGAAGAAACTTGCTCTATACAGAGGATCATATTTTAATTTTGGAACTTGAGATTTGAATAATTTTTGAATTTAATTTGGTTTTAAATTTAAAAGTGTTTGAATTTAAAATTTGATTTGACAAATTTGAATTTGAATATTTTTGAATCTGGGATGTGTTTTGATTTTAATTCAAATTGGTTTTGAATTTAAAAATTTTGAATTTGAAGTTTGATTGATTTTGATTCATTTTGAATTTTAATCTTAAGTTTTGAATTTCTATTGTGTTTGATTCAATTTTGATTTGTTTGAATTTGATTTTGAATTTGAAGTGTTTTAAATTTAATTTTAAATTTGACACTCATCTGGCATGGTACTTCCTGAAGAGCCTCCCCAGTATTTGAAAATATTGGGTGGCATTCTTTAGGGTTGATCAGTCAAAGGGAAATTTCCTCAAAGATGATCATTACAAATGAACGATCCAGTCAACATTGACTTAAGCTTTCCATTGAGTTTACAAGGAATTAAAAGTGGTCTACAAAAAACTACGACCAAGTCTCCTACTTGGGGAGTTTTAAAGTTACATAACTTATCAGTAACTTGAATCAAATGTGACGTATAAATTTTTTAAACTTTGTTGAGCATGTATTGATTTTTATTTGATGCCCTTGAGCTCCTCGAATTGGAGTCAAGCACTTTGCTCAACTTTAGTTTGATTTTGAACAGTAAGTCCCAGCAAAGGAAACTACGCCTCTAGATCGGGGTGATCTAGGACCCAACACAGGGTGTGGTTGATTTTGAATGACAATTTCCAGCATTATAAAATACTCCTCTAGTAGGATTGATCTTGGACCCAGCATAGAGTGCAATTTTATAAAGAAGGCCTTAAAGGAAGGATGCCTATGTGAAAAGGCTTACACACACTTCTCAAGAATCAGATTTTGAATTTTAATCAAGAGTAGAAGATTCATTCTTTTTTATTGGAAGATTTCCTCTAGTTATTTGGACCCTGTTAGAACGACAAGCAGGAACAAATTTTAGAAGTACAATGAAAAGTTTAAGTGACCCTAACTAACCTAAAAAGGCTTGAGGATTTAGGTTTTGTTGACCCAGACGAAGTTTTGTAGGAACTAAACTGGGGTCTCCCTTAAATATTTTGAATTAAAATCAATTTCAAAGAGGTTTAAGTTGAATATAGAAATTTGATCTTTTCAATTCTCTAGCACGAGAGATTTTTGTATATTAATAGATTATCGATGCACGGTAAAAATTCTGGATTCAAAATTTCTCAAAGTTAAGTAATTTAAAGTTGACTAGGTCTTTTGAGCTTAAAACATTTAGAAAAAGGGAGCCTCACTCTTTTTCAGGTGGCGCACATTGCGCATCTTTTGATTTTTAGTGCACTTTGTGCATTTCTTGATTGTTGGCACATTTTTGCGCATCTTTTGAATTCAATTGAATTTAAGAAGAGGCCACACATTCTCTATTTCAATACCGGGATTACATCTCAAGTATAAGAGAAGAAAACTCATTCTCTTATGCAAGGACGAATAATCCTCAAGGCAGGACCCAGTCTTTTAAAATGAATATTGGCTTGCCTTTTGAAAATTATTGAACAGATTTTAAACATGCAAGAGATATCTATTAAGATAGAAAATTCCTAAAAATTTGAGAAAATTTTAATTTCAAAATCAACTTAAGTTTAACATTGATTTTAGTTCGACAATTAAATCGATCCCACAAAAGAGATGGGAGGGAGGGGTATTCAAACATTTAATGGAGTCAACAATAACTTTCTCCTACTTAAGACTTAAAATAGAGGTCAATTTTCATTAAAAAGATAACTCAACTATCTTGAAGGTCTGAAATCAGTACACTTAAGAAATTGGAAACTTTTCTTAAAAAGAAATTGCAAATCTTGGTGGCAAGACCCCAGTAGTACAGAATTAGATTCCTACGATCTCCTTGGAGGGAGAGATTATTATTAGGTCTGCACTATCCTTAGAAGTTATTGCATCACTTTAATCAAAAAGATTTATCTCGATAGGACCCCGTTGAAAGTTGAATTTTAACGGTATCACTATATGATATAATCTTAGATTATTTCCCCTCTCTTATTACTAGTGGTCTAATAATTAGGAGAGTGGCACCCCGAGTGGTTTCTACACCTCTTCTTCTCTAGTTGATGCAGCGGGGCACGTATAGAAACGTGAACTAACATCATCTAGTAGAGTGGACGGGTCATAACCTTCAACTGGGGGCCTAGGGCCTGGTGCTGGAGTTTGTTCAGTTCTGGCTTGATTAATCCTCGCCATGTAGTAGTCGAGAAGGTGTATTGAAGATCGTGCTCTCGTTTCTATAACCTCCCTCCTTTGAGCAACAGGAGATGGGTGGAAGTGATTTTCACCAGGGAAGGGGTACGTAGAAGGAGCAACGAACTTTTTAGTATCCTTTGACTTGACGTGCTTTAAAGTTTTCGCCTCAGCAGTCTTTTTGGCCTTAACAGCCTTCTTTCTGACTCTACGAAGGTAGTTCTTGATTTTGTTCTTGCTGGCCTTGCTGACGGCAGGGGTACTAGAACTTGACCTGATCTCAGGCTAAGATGGTAGCTCTTCTATCGTTATTGACTTCTGGTTCTTATCCCCCTGGGTGGAAGGTACAATGGGTAAAGGGGCGACATCGGCCTCCATCTCAGAGATGGGGGAGTCAACTCCTGACCCTAAAGTAATCTCAACTAAGGGGACGTTCCTTCGTATTCCAGCAGACAGATCAATCATTTCTTCTCCGTCGACTGATAACTTGAAGTCTTGGAATTGCATTTCAAACTGGATGAAATTACCAGAAGTGATTCCTTCGATTATCAAATTTCTATCTAAAGAGAAAATGAGTTTTCCAGCCATTTGAGTGCTTAAATCATGAAATTAATGAACAATAATTTGAATTAGTTAATCTTGAATTTGAATTTAAATTTTAAACTTGATTAATATTATTCAAAATTTGATAATTCAATCATGTTGAGTTTAAATTCAAAATGATGGTTTGTAGAGTTGACACGGACTTAAGGGTTGAACCCGACACTTTTGCTACACCAATTAACTTGGGGCAAAATGTCAAAGTTTAAACTCAAACTTGAATTCAAAATTGGAATTAAAATTTAAGGTGACAATCAAATTTGAACTTAAAGTTGAGATTGTATTTTGAATCAAAGTTGGATTTGGAATTTGAATTTAAGATTGAAGTCAAATGGACATTTCTTCAAATCTTGTGACTCAACAGATCGAGTTTCACTGAATCATATAGGTACACAAAATTGATATGAAAGATCCTGGGATCGAGCTCGACTCTTTTCATTTTGCCAATTGACTTGGGTCGAAATGTCAAAGTCCCGATCAAAATTAAATTGACTTTAAATTGAAAATCAAATTAAAATTTTAGGTTGAAATTATATTTAGACTCAAATTCTGAATTTGAACTTGAAGCTCAAGTCAAATGGATTTTTCTTCAAATTTTATGACTCAATTTGAGTTTCACTCAATCATGTAGGTGCATAAAATCAATATGAAAGATCCAGGGATCGGGCTCGACTCTTTTTGTTTCACCAATTGGCTTGGGTCGAAATGTCAAAGTCCGGAGTTTGATCTTGAAATCAAATCTGAAGTTGAATTTAAGTTTGGAATCAAATTTAAGTTCAATTTTGAAATTGAATTTGAACTTAAGATTGAATTTGGTTTTGAGGTTGAATTTAAACTTAAATCTTGGATTCAATTCAAGCTTGAAATTGAATTTAAATTGAAATTGAATTTGAATTTGAATCTGGACTTAAACTCAAGGTTGAAACTAAACAGATCTTCTTCCAAATTTGAAACTCAGCATGTTGAATTTCGTTCAAATATGCAGGTTTACAAAATTAGCATGAAGATCCTAAGGCTTGACTCTTTGCACCCTACCAAGCAATTTAGGGGTGAAATGTCAAAGCCTAAATTTGACTGGAGAATTTTTAATTTGAATTGCATGTGTTCAACTACAACAAAATATTATAGAAGACACATAGCAACGATGATTGAAGTTGATTTGAAAGATTTTCCTTGACTTTTGAAACTCGAAAATGTTGAGTTTTATTTTCAACATAATAGTTAACAAAAGTTAAGGGAAATCTAGAGACCTAGTTTGACTTTCACCATACTAACTAGCTTGGGGTGAAATGTTAAAATCCAGGTTTAATTAAAGAAATTTTGAATCTGAATTTTAAGATTGAGGGATTTTTTATAAAATGTGAAACTTAGCATGCTGTGATTTATTCGCATGCGAGTTTGTAACATATGCAAAAAGATTTTGACAAGCTTGGCTTGACTCTTTTGCTCTACCAATGAACTTGGAGGCAAAATGTCAAAGCTCGACTTGGAGGGAGATTTCCTACACTCACTCTCTTTTTACATGTCTTAATTGAGTTGGCCACACTCACCCAAGGGAGAAATGGGTAGAAGGACCAACGGAAGAAAGGTAGTCAAAACTACCGATGCAACAAAATTCGTACCGCTATTAAAGATGGAGAGATAGATTTTCCCCAGCGGAGTCGCTATTTTTTGTTTTGATTGAAAAATGTAGTTTTGAAAAAGGTTTAATTTTCTTTGGGAAATATTTAATTTCTGGAATTTAAATTTTATAATCGAACACTTATTATGAATGATATATCACCTCGGAAGGTGAACATTTCGTTCCCTAATAGGTTCCGATTACAGATCTTGATTTACCCTGATTATTGTAGTCAAACTCAAGGAGAAAACAATATATGATCCCAAAGGATCAAAATGGTGTTTAATCTAATATTTAATTACAATAATCTAGTAAAAAGATCATTAATTTCATAATAAAAGTTACAATAATAGTATGATATATCTTTCTAAAGAAAGAGGATATCGTCTGTTATCGATTATTTGAAAATGACGATAATGATCGTTGACTTTTAAATTTCCCAAAGATAATTAATTAAAAATTTAAAAACTTGATTTTAAAAATCTGGTCTGGGTTTCTAAATCTCCTACGAGCGCAAGCCCTCGTAGTTAATTACATCGTAGGAAACCAGAAATTTTCCTACGAATACTCTTGATTAAAATAACAATATAAATTTTATTAAAGATTTTGAAGCTTGATATCAAAGGAGGATAAGGACTGGGATTTCAAGTGGGAATGGTTCAAGGGGTAGCACTTATTTCTGGAGTTAAAGGAAGAAGAGTAGGAGGTGTCTTGAGATTCTGAATTACTTCAGAAATACCTCAAATTATCCTAAGTATTGGGCTTGAATGGGATTTAATGTTTGAGTGATCAATTTTATTAGAAAATAGGAATTAGATTCCTGGAAGTTGAAGTCTTAAGATTAAACATCTGCCTCAGAACCTAAGTCTAAAATTGGGTACTGAAAATCAGTGACCCGAATCCTAGCTAATGTAATGCAATCTGGACTTTCCCCGGCCTGGATTGGGGAGCCAGCTAAACCACCTAAACACTTCAGAACCATGAGTCAAGTTAATTATGTAAGAGTAGTAGGAATATTGATTAAGATTAGTTTAAAGAATTGGGGTCGACATCTAGAGCAGATCCTAATTGACCCCTTAACATATGTTGAATTAAATGCTTAAGCTAGAAATGCAATTAAAGATTTAGACTCAAATTTAATTTGTATCTAATGCAGTGCATGCTAGTTGACTCGATTAAATGCTTAAATCAATATGTAGCAGTTTTAAAATCAGGCTTAAAAAATAGATTTTATCCTAGAGATTGCACAACATCCCCTTGGACAGAACTGCACCCTAATAGGTCAGGTGGTCTGCCAAAACTTTCAGGCGGGGAGGTGCCTAACACGGATGAGAAAAGTCAATATGAATGCATGAAAAACCCCCGACGAGTCTGGGCTTACTTCTTAAAATTGTTAGAGTTTCTATCTGAGCCTAAAAATTTTTAAATTTTAGTTAAAGTAGAAATAGTTAATGACCGCACCCTCACGAGCCTCCGATCGGGTTCCAGGCTAAAACAAAATCAACATGCAATAATCGCCAAAAAACTACTAAAAGCATGCAAGTCCTTAATCGCAATCAACACATCAATCAAATTAATTAAATAATTAAATCAATTAAATAAATATTCAAATTGAAAGTCCATAGGCAAGTGCCTTTTAATAATACAACCCAGGGTCTGTAAGAAAAGTAAAGTGGCCGGGTACCACTGACTACAACCCGGATTCTACTCCTAAGACTCAAGTGACTTTGAGATTTGAGATTCTTCTCATTCTTCACTTCTTCGTCTTCTTAGAACTCCTTGGATCATCGGGTTAAGGTATCCAAATGAAAAGAAACTCCCCCTGAATAGGGGTGTTATCTTTTCTCTTTAGATATTTGAAATTCATCCTAATTTGGATCTCCAAATGGATAGGAACTCTCCCCTAAGGGATGTTCCTTCCTCTTTGGATTCCAAATTGGATGTTTAAACATCTCAATCTCAAAGTACTTTAAATGATTTACAACTCAATTTAAATCAAATTACATTAATTAAAATTAAAAATCTAGACTCGATCCTACAGGGTTATCCTAATAATCAGTAGTTTATATTTGACATCCCAAGCAGTTATATATTTGAAATTAAAAAAAATGCTCAAACCAGCTACACTTGGCCATGCTCTTTTTGATTTAAAGGGGGACTTAAGAAAATTTCTGGAGCACCTATGCAATTTTAATATTAATGATTTTTGCCCCCTTTAATTTATGACCTGTATGAGCATGAGCACCTGTATAAGATTGAATTAGTATAGATCGTTCCCAACATAGGGGTAGATCTAACGTACAATCAAATTAATATAGAGTGCAGTAAATAAATAAATAATCACATCAACATCAACACTTAATTCTAACAATCAGCATGCAATAAAAACCACGAAAAACCCAGCACACGCAAGTAGCAGAAAAGTAAACACCGGTCTAGCCTAAGACTAGAGTTGGTTGTCCTAACAAACCATCTAAAGTGTGTGTAGGAGGTCGTGTGGTTTTGATATGTCCTAAATAGGCACTTGATTGAAGTTGCTTGATGTTTTAGTTGGTTGAAGGCTTAAGGGAGTTTTAATTTGAATTTAAATCTTAATGACTTAAAATTGATTTTAAACTTGATTTTAATTATTTGTTGGATACCATCTTTGTTGCACACCAAAGCTGTGAAGTTTATTTCACCTTCCTTGGGGCTAATTTAATAGCCTCGTAGGCTTGGGTTACCTAGTGGTATCCGGTATAATTAAATGATTTGAGTTTGATTAAAGTTTAAAGATTGATTAATTTTATTCAAATTGATTAATTACTAGTTTTAAGTTTGAATTAATATTTTCTGGAATTTTTGAAGATTTATTGAATTTTAACATTTTCTGGATTATTTTAATGATTTAATTAAGGGGTTAAAAATTGACTTTTTGATTTAAAGTATTTTCTGGAAAATTAATATTTTATTAAAATACTAGACCTTAATACAATCAGTTAGGCAGTAAGTACGCTGAAATTAGATTTTTCTAGATTTTATTATGAAGGTTTGAAGTTTTGACTTGAATTTGAACTAAGTTGGACCAAAAGTTGCCTTTTTCAAAATTGATTGATTTCTGGAAATTTAATATTTATAATAAATATTAGACCTTAAGATGAGTTGTATGCCTTTGAGTTTCCTCAATTTGGAGTTCATTTGAATTAGTTATGAATTTTTGAAGTTTTGAGTATTTATTAAATTTTTTAAAATTGTTTAATTAAAGCCCTTTTTTGTGATTTGAATCCAAATAACCTCTAAACTCCTTGAAATCAACTCCAAAGGTCAGGAATGATCTAAGGAGTGATCTCCAAGTGTTTGGAAATTTTTTTGGATTTTGAATTAATTAAATTAATTAAATATTAAATTTTAATTAAACTTAATTTTGAAGTCCAGTCAAGGGGCTTTTATTTTTCATTGATTAAAGGTTTAATTCTGGTCAGTTTGAAGTATTATATGTAATTTTTGGATTTAACCTTGATTTATTACATTTTCTGGAAGTTTTAAAGAATTAATTAAGGTTTAAACTTGATTAGGTTAATTAAAGGGCTTAATGACTTCAAAATTCAGTGGGTATTTTCCTATGAGCTGAGGGTGTCACTATGTTCAAATGGTTTGAGTTTCAAGTCAAAAAGAGGTGAATCCTAATTATTAGAATTAATCTAAGTTCTCTAAATAAAGTCCTTAATTATTGTCCTTAACGATGTCACTAGGTTAATTAGGTTCAAATCCATGTTCCACTAACCCTTGACATAACATGATAAATATACACATCAAACAATCAATCCTAGATCTAGGAGAGCCTTAAACTAAGTGGTGTGTGTATGTCCTTAAATATACATGGATTAACATAACATATGTAATTAGAAACAAGATTAGAGAACAACCAAAATATGATTGTTCACTAATCATCCACATTAATTCTATTCAACCAAGTTTAATCTATATTTGAAATTTCAATGGACCTCTCAAATTAAAGATTTAAGTAAATATAATTTTTAAAATAGCTTTGAACTATATATATAGACATATATTATCATATATATATATATATATATAAATTAGTTTTGAAATTAAAATAATTTAAAAATATAATCAAATTAATTTTAAAATTGTTGAGAGGTCCTCTGATTTATTTGGAAATATTTTTTTTAAAAAACTTAATTTTAAAATACTTAATATAATATTCTAAATCAATATTAATTAAGTATTTAAATATTGGAATTATTTAAAATACTTAAAAATAGAAACATTTTGAAGTTAAGTTAATTATTAAGGTTTAAATATTTGAAATATATTATTTGATTTAACATGATTTTAAAATAAGTTTATTTTAAAATTATGAAATTAAATTGATTTATTTTAATTAATTAATACTTAAAATAGCCAAATAAATAATATTTAAAATTATTTAAAAAAATACAAAAAATATTTAAAATTAATTTTATATTTAAATTAAAGGCCTTGAAAATCTGAGCAAATTGGTATATTACATTAATTTTTTAAATTAAATCTCAATTTTTAATGATTTTTCAAAGTTTTCTGTAATTAAAAATACATTTAAAATCAATGTAATTAATATAATAGGCTTGGCGGTGGTGGATTGCCACGTGGCACTCGGTGACTGGTTGGTCAAAACCGCACGGCGGCGGGCAATCATTGGTAATGATTGTGCCGCCGCGCAATCATTACCAAACGATTGGGATAGCGGCGGGCCCCACGCGCTTTTGACTTAAGTGAGTCAGCAATCCTTCACAGCCGTTCGATCCTCCGCGGTTTGGATTGGACGGCTGTGATCTTGTCGGATGATGATATCCGTAACAGATCAAACCGCGCGGTTATGTATCTCAGCGGGATAACACAATTTGGGCCGTATCTCGCAAGATCAACGGCCCAGAAAACGTCCCAGCCATGCATCTCATGGAGAGCGACCCTTGGTTCGGTTTTTCAATTCGTTCTCTCAAATTACTTAGCCAAATGACATAAAATTTTAAATGTAGATTGTCAAAGTGAAGAGCATTAATGTGGAACCATTCTCATGGATTGGAAAGCACGTTTTAAAAAGTTAAAAAGCTCTAAGTGATTCTACCTAGGGTTAGATATATACCTCTATATAGTTGATGGATTTGGATGATTAAAGATGTTCTGAGCTTGTAGTTTGTCCACGTTTATTCCATCTTCAGGAACCATGGCCTGCAAAGCTTTCCATCGCCTAGTATTTGGGCTAGACGGATTGGGTCCTTTGCTCGCCAGAATCTGGCCGCCGGTGAGGTTTGACCGGCTGGTTTGTTTTGGAAATAGGTAGAGGGAGTTCTGGGAAGCTCGAACGAAAAAAGAACTGGCTCTGGGAGGGCTTGAGTAGTGAGAGAATGCTAGATGAAGAATTCGGCTCTTCCATGATATTTTGCCCTATTCAATCATCCTTGGGCCCAAGGGACGACTGAGATTGAGTATGGGAGCTCCTAGATGGCTGCCAAGTGGCCTGGAGTTGGTTAGCAGCCGAGGAATAAAAGGACATGAAGGACATCCTATGTGGAAAGCTCTCTTGGTCCCCACATGGGCATGAAATGATTAAGAGCCATTAGATCTAGATCTAAGTGTTAAGGATAGTCCTGGGAAGTTTCTAGAGCTTAATTAAATGGCTGGATAGGTTTAGGATTAAGGGGATCAAGCTTAAGAGGTGGTTTGACCACCTTTGACTCCTTTAAACCATTAGTTTGACTGTTTGACCAGTCCAAAGCCACTTGGACTGCTGAGGTGGCATTAGAGAATGTTTGAGGAGCTGGAATGATAGATTGGAGGAGTTTAATGCTTGAGGGTTGAGATTTAAATGGGTTAGAGAGGTTTTAAAAGAGCTTTGACTATATGTTGACTAGTCAAGTGACAATGTTGACTGGTAAGGTGGCAGCCAAAGAACCTCAAGAGCTAGTTGGAAAAGGTTGGAGGGTGTTTGATGATTAAAGCTTGGGTTTTGAGTATTTAGAAGGAGATTTGAAATGGTTTGACCAAGCATAGTTGAGTTGACTTGGTCAACTTTGCTTAGATTTGATTAGATCATGGATAAAATATCCCTAAGCTGTGGTTAGGAATTGATTTAGAGCTTGATGAAGGTTGAAGGGCTTGAAATGGCCAAGACTTGGCTAAAGTTACAAGTTTAATCAAGGATTATGTTTGACCAAGTCAAACCTAAGATGATTTTACCTCAAATAGGTTTGAATAGATTTAACTTAAGTTTTGAGATGAGTTTGATAGCTTAATGGATTTAATTGGATCAAATGGGTTGGAATGACCCATTTAAAGTATTAAGGAATTTTGAGTCAACCTAGGTTGACTTAGTCAACTAGGTTGACCCAGGGTCAGAGTGTGGGTTGGAATGATTTGAAATGATGAATGGGGTCAAGTGGAGGTTGGTGTCAGGGTTTAAATGGGTCATCTAGATCAAATGACCTGTTTAGGCCCTTAACGGGCCTAATGGGTCAACTAGGTTGACTTGGTCAACCAGGTTGACCCAGGGTCGGGGAATGGGTCCAACCAGTTCAGAATGATATCCTGAGTCTGCTGGTGGTGATCTCAAGGTCAGGGGAAGTCATTTGGTCAAAATGACCTATTTGGGCCCTTAATGGGCCTTTTAGTTCAACCCTGGTTGACTTGGTCAACCAGGTCGGTCCAGAGTCTGGAAATGAGTTCAACAGATTTGAAATGATATTTGGAGACCAACAAAGGTGGTCCCAAGGTCTGAGGAGGTCATTTGGTCAGAATGACCTATTTGAAGCCTAAAGGGCCTTCTTGGTCAACCTAGGTTGACTTGGTCAGCCATGTTGACCCAAGGGCTGGTTTTGGGTCCAACAGGTTGGGTTTGACATTTGAAATTTGCTGGAAGTGATTTCATTTGATTTGGAGCTCATTTCGTTCAAATGACCATTTACACCCCATAGGGGTATTTTGGTCATTTTGACCTCTGGTCAAATAGGGGTCAAATTGAGTCCAAAAAAATGCAGTTTATTACTCAATGGATCATAATCAAGGGTCTGGAAGTGATTTGAGGGTTTGGAGAAGGCTGCAAGGTCAGGATCCACTGGGTGGCAGGTCTAGTGGCATAGACTGTAAATATTTGAAGGTTTTACATCCTTTGGATTTCAATTCAGTTTCTGGGGTTAGAGATCTCAGAATGAGCTCAAATTTGGAGGGTTGCCTCTAGAGACATGTCACATCAGTGTGGAACTGACAGATCCTGAATCAGAGGTCATTTGGTCGGGTTTTAAAATATTCAAAGATTCACTGGAAAAGGCTTTCATGACTTAGACCTTTGGCCTTGGAATTTGATCTGGATTTCTGGTTTTGAGCTGGGTTTTGATTTTGAATGATTGGATTTGAACTATCCATATCATTTACAATCATTTGGATGATTGTAGATGAGTAGATAGGATTAAAGTCATGTCAGAGGCTGTGACAGCTAAATCTGGGTTGTTTAAAGGTCAGGATTGGTCAGGGATTCGAATTGACTTGAGCTCTGGATTGATTTGAGTCTTGAATAGATTAATTTAAAGTCTAGGTTAGTCTGAAGTATAAACAGATTTGAGGTCTAGATAGATCTAAGGTCTAGGAGGATTCTATCATCTAGAAGTTCTAAAGTCTGGAGTCTAGGGGCATCCTAGGATCTGGGTAGATTTAGGACATGGGTAGACCTTAAGACCTAAAGTCTAGAAAAATCCTAAGGTCTAGGATCTAGGAGATCGCTAGAATCTATGAAATCCTAGGTTCTAGGATCTAAAAGATTGTTAGGACCTAGAGAAGATCCTAAAGTCTGGGTTCTCGGAAAATCCTAGGGTCTAGATAATTCTAAGGTCTAGATAGATCTGAGGTCTAGGAGAATCCTAAGACATAGATTGATCTAGAGTCTGGGTAGATCCTAGGGTCTAGAATAGATCCTAGGGTCTGAAGTCTAGGAGGATCCTAGAGTCCAGGTTAGTTTGGAGTTTGATTGAGTTGAGTTTTAAAATTAATATGGAATTAAATCAATTTGAGTCTGGATTGATTTTTAAAGCCTGGATTGATCTAAGATCAGCTTGATCCTAGGGTCAAGATTGATCTTAAGGATAGGAATGGTCCTACTGACCTCATACAAAAATGAGGTCAACAATACACTAATTAGGAGTTATTAATGAGCTGATGGGCAAGGTATAACGACTCTATTTTTTGAGCTATTGGTTACTGATTACTGACTACTAAAATAATACCATGCAAATAAGAACTCCTTACTTATTTAGTGTGATTACTAGAATGCAAGTTTTTGATTCATTGTTAATGTGCAACCTTACTATAATTATGCTGATTTACTATTACTGTACAGATTTACTATTAATATTATTATACTACTCTACTATTACTATCATCGATAATACTATTACTAATTCACTAATACTGATATTGATTCATTGATATTATTATTATTTACTAATTCACTATTACCAATTCTATAATATCATGAACATGTGATTATGATACTAATCTGATATAGATATAAAATAGTTGGATAGCATGTGTATACTATTATATAAATTTAATGTATTGATATGGCTCAATGGTTCTTATCAAGGCTTTGGTTCTATCAGTTTATATGATCTCCTTACTAATTAATTAATACTGATACAATAATTACTTTATTTATTTGACACTCATTGATTTATTGGCTTTTGCACTATATTATTTTTTTAGCTTATGTACTATATTGTTCTACTATTTCACATATCATACTAATACTATATATGAGTTTTGTTATTTTTGCATAAATGCATGATCATAGTGATTGCTATTCTTATGAATTAATAGATGACATGCAAGTTGCTTCTTTATCATGCTTTGAGTTTAGTTGTAGGATTTAGTGACCTGCTAAGCTTTTTAGTTCATTATATTTTATTTAAATGATTTTAGGTCAGGGCAGAGGATTAGGAGTGTGAGACGAGTAGTTACAGCATCTTCTTGGTTTTCCTATTATTTTACTTAGTTATTCTTTTGTAGTCAAGAGTAGATAAAATATATATTGTGATTGTGTAATTTTTGGCTATTATATATAATTTTTGGAGTATGAACACGGATGTATTTTGATATTTGGATAAATAAAATAATTTTTGTTATTAGTTATATTATTGATAATAGAGATTAGATAGCTCTAGCGGTCGTTGATGTAATTAGTAAAAGATTAAAAAAAATAAATCTGCTAAATTTGATTTTGGGGCATGCCAATCAGCCCGATCTTCACACATATAAAATATCCCACGTTGAACTCTTTAGCTTGGTGCTTAGCATCAAAATGCTATTTTTGTATATCCTGCATAACTTTGAATCATTCTCTGATCGAACATATCTTTTTAGTGGTAGAATCAACTAAAGATGACCCAATTAAATGCTTCTTACCCACCGCTATCCAAGATAGTTGTGTTCTATATTTTGTATCATATAGATCTTCATAAGGAGCCATACCTATGTTTTACTAAAAATTATTATTATAGGAAAATTTGATCAGAGGAATGTGATCTTCTCAACTTCCACCAAAATCCAAAACACATAATCTTAAAATATCTTCTAATATTTGTATGGTTCTCTCTGGCAGTCCATCAGTCTTAGGATTTAAAGCCATATCTAAATGTAATTTTATGCACAAACCTGGATAAAGACCTCTCCACAATCAAGAAGTGAATCTATCATCTCTATCAAAAAGAATTATTTTTGGTATCCCATGCAGTCAAATAATCTCATGCACATTTACTTATGCCAATCTATCTACAAAATTAATCTATTAAATAAAAATAAAATGGGTAGACATCATTAATTAGTTAACCACGACCCAGATGGCATCATGCCCCTATCTCGAATGGGGAAAACCCTTAGAAAAATTCTTAGTCATCTGTTTCCATTTCCACTCAAGAATAGATAACAACTACAAAAAACCTTCAATAATTAATATTTTTCCTTCACTAACCGACAGGCTTCATATTTCAAAATAAACTCTATTGCATCCTTTTTTAATCCATGCAACTAAAATTTACCTTTTAGATCATTATACATTTTGCTACTTTCTGGTTGAATAATATAACCTGAGTAATGTGCCTTATGTAGAATAACTAATCATAAATATCTTGTTCTCAAAACCAATAATATATTCTTACAAAAAGTAATATCAACATCAAACACTCGTAGTTCATATTTCTTACCAATCTTGATCCGATCAATCAACTTTAAATATTCACTATCTAACTTTTAAGATTTTTGAATCCTTTCTTGTAGAGAAGGTTATTTAATCATTTGGGCAAAAATATTAGAATCATAGTTAGTAGAAGAAATCACCTCCAACAGTAGCCTTTCCATATCCCAAATCAAATACTTATAAGAAGTAAGTTGAATTCTTGATATCTTAGATGATTTCCTTGTTTGGGCATCTACTACCATATTAGCCTTATTAGGTTAATACTGAATAGGTAGATCCTAATCTTTAAAAAGTTCAAGATATCTCCTTTACCGAAAATTTAAATATTTTTGAGTGAATATGTACTTTAGACTCTAATGATCAGTAAAAATTCATATCTGATACTGTATAAATAATATCTCCAGATCTTAAAATCAAACACAATAGTAGCAAGTTCTAGATTGTGTGTTGAAAAAATATTATTATGTGGTTTCAACTGTCTAGAAGCAAAATTTATAACCTTCTTGTGCTGCATTAGAATACATCCCAGTCCTTTCAATAAAACATTACTGAATATCTAAAATTCTTTCATACTAGATGAAAGAGTGAGAACTGGAGTAGAAGTCAAATAAACTTTTAGCTTTTAAAAGCTTACCTCACAATTAGGTGTGTAGATGAAAGCCATTGAATTTTGAGTCAGTCTCATTAAAGGTGCAAAAATCTAAAAAAATTCTTTCACAAACTTCTTGTAATACCCAACCATGACTAAGAAACTACGTACTTTAGATATGGTAATAGGCCTTGGCCAATCAGCAACTACCTAAACTTTTTGAGGGTTTTTAGAAATACTTACACTACTCACTTTATACCCCATAAATGAAATACTCCACAACCAGAACTCACACTTTGAGATCTTAGCATATAACTGATGTTGTCTCAAAGTCTCCATAATAATTTTTAAATGTCTGGCATAATCTTCCTAGGAAGAATAGTAAACCAAAATATTGTCTATAAATGTAATAAAAAATTGATCCAAATAGTTCTTGAATACCCCGTTCATCAAATCCATGAAAACTACTAGTGCATTAGTCACCCCAAATGGCATGACTAAAAACACATTGGGCCCATATGAAGCACTGAAAGAAGTCTTCATCACATCTAACTCTCTTACCTTCTCTTGATAATAACTATATCACAGATCAATATTGGAAAATATAGAAGATCCAACCAATTGATTAAATAAATTTTAAATGCTTGGAAAAGGATATTTAATCTTGATCGTAACTCACTACATGAAAATTTCCTGTTACCGACGGACAAAATTAGCCAGTAAAATCTCATTTCAGGTGAATTTCTAGCGAAAGTTGTCTGAAAGTAATTCATGCATCGCAAAGTTTATTCCATCACAAAAATCTGTTAGAAACATTTTTGGCTGACTTACTAACAGAATGCCTGCAAAAAAATTGAAACCAAGATGTCATTTTCCTGGATGGAATTCTGACATTTTATCCACCGGATGGTTTTGCCAAATAGTTATCGATGGAAGCATTCGATGGATAATCTGTCGAAAAAACCAGTGTAAAGTTTTCATGAAAAAATCAATACCATTTCATCGTGTGACTATTTTTGGTGAATTATCAGCCAGAAATCTGCTGGAAACCTATAGCAAAAATTAAAAAATAGCCTTCTCTATTAGAAAAATGGTTTCTACAATACAACCTGCATAGAAACATTCCAAACCTATATTCATTCGAACTTAAACATCTACATAAACATTAGAATCATCACGAACATTATGCACTATAAAACATTACATGTCTCAGTACTAACTTATAGAATTTTTCTTTAAGTTTGAGGGATACTTTTTTGTCACATAATAGGCATGATGCATTCCTCCACTTCAACCATCCAACTTGGATTTTACTAATAATATTCCCATCATTTTCACCCAATATTACAATCCCACCATTGAAAATGTCTAATGACAACATCCATAAACAAAGAAAACTTAGTTTGCAACTAATAGCAAAGGATTAACTGAGGTGTCAGTGGAGAATGTCGGTGGGGAGGCCCATCCGATGGAGGCATGAATGACGGAGGCAAGTTTTCGATGGAGGCATGTCGATGATGGAGGAATATGGAGGTGACGGAGATGATGAAGGCGCTAGAGGCAACGGAGGCGCTGGAGATGAGTGCGAGAGGAAAATGAATAAAATGAGAAGGTTGTTACCGTGGAAAGGGAAATGGGGTCCTTTGTGGAAATATTTCTGGCCGATTATCTACTGGTGAATTTTTTAGTAGAAATTTCATCATATATTTTTTGTCTGATTTAAGTAAGCCGATGAAATATCCATCGAAAATTATGCCGGTAATCTTTAGTGTATTTTTCATCGATATTTTATGTTAGTTTCATATATTCCGATAGTTTTTTTAGTGGTAATTTTACGACAATTTTTCTGCCAGAAATTTTGCCGCTTATTTTTTAGTGTAATTTATGTCAGTTTGGAAATCACTTATACCGACGGATACATATTTGCTAGAAATTTTGTTGATAAATAGTTATTTTCCTGTAGTGACTATATTTAATTCTCTATAATCAATACACGTATGCATCATTTCGTCCATTTTCTTCACAAATATAATAGGTGCTCCCCACAAAAACACACTAGTATGAATGAATCCCATATCAACCAACTCTTAATTTGGATCATTAACTCTTAAAGTTCCTTAGGTGCCATCCTATACAGAGCCTTATATATCAAGGCTGTACCCAGAAATACATCAATATATAACTCATTATCCCTGCCCAGAGGCAAACTGGTTAACTCCAAAGAAATTATATCTAGAAATTTTTGTACTATCGGGTCATCAAAAAGAGAACCCGAATCCACTTTACTATCCCACATAGATGCCATAAATACTGTACAACTCGTCTTCCATACTCTATTTACTTTCACAGCAAAGATTAGGCAAGATAGAACTACTCTAACATCCTAAAATAGATAACTCTCACTCCCTATAATAATATAACTTATTTCATCAATCAATCAATTAAAGAATCATACTAGCTCAAGCAGTTCATACCCAAAATAACATCAAATTCATATATAAATAACAAAATAAAACTAGACCTCCACTTCTTATAAAATATCTCAATATCATAGAAGAAAACTCTACTGGTTACCATTCACTCTCCTATCAACAAAGTAATAAATAGAGAAAAAAAATATTGAAGCCAAGTGTAGTAAATCAAAATAGCGCTAAAAAATAAACAACTAACAGGCTTCCAAATCAAATAAAATATGACATGGCTGATTATAAATGTAAGTCATACTTATCAAAACATCTAGAGTATTACAAGCCACCTATTGGGTCAGACTATACACATGTGCTTGAATCAGATTTAGTGTTACAGAACTACAAAAATATCTTTAACCACTACCAAATTACCTCCCATCCATAAAACCTGTTATAGAACTATTGACCTCATTTTTGTATGAGGTCACAGGGACCCATCCAAATCCCTACCTTGTTGATCTGATGATTGATATTAATCCAAGTGTTAATCATTTAGAGCTTTAGTTCAATCAAAATCTAGACCTTAATCCAGTTCAAAATCTTGATTCCAATTCAAACCTCTATGTAGACCTTAAATAAATCTAGTTCTCAACCCCGACTTTAACACTTGATCCAGCCTTCAATCTAGATTCAAACATATGCCAATCATTAACAATCATTTAAATGATTATGAATAATCTGGATAATTCAAATTCAAACATTCAAATCCAAAACCCAGACCAAATCTTGAAATCCAGACCAAAATCCAAGACTAAAGGCCTAGGTTCTGAAAGCCCTTTTAGTGATTTTTCAAATATATCAAACCCTAGTTAAATAACCCTTGATTCATGATCTATCAATTGTATATTGATTAGGTATGTCCCTAGGGTCTACCTTCTAAATTTGAGCTCATTCTAAGACTTCTAGTCCTTGAAGTTGAATCTATTTCCAAAGGCTTTAAACCTTCAAATATTTATGGCCTATATCACTAGACCTGCCATCAAGTGGAATTTGACCTTAGAGCCTTCTCTAAAGCCTTTGATCATATTCATACCCTTGATTATGATATATTATGTATTAATCTATATTTTGGTGGACCCCCTTTGACCCCCATTTGACTAGGGGTCAAAATGATAAAAATGCCCCTTAAGGGAAATTTTAAAGTTTTCTCCACTTCAATATGGCCCAATCAAATCAAACCATGGAACTTCCTCGAATGCATCCTAAACACCATTAGAAGTGTATATGACTCAAACCCAGACTATGGGTCAACCTGGTTAACTTGGTCAACCAAGTTGATTCAAATACCCCTTAAGGGCCCAAGAGGTCATTTTTACTGAAATGACCAATCCAGACCATGGGACCACCTCCACTAGTCTCTAAACATCAAACTAAACTTGTTAAACCCAAACCCTAGCCCTAGGTCAACCTAGTTGACCAGATTAACCCTTAAGTTCTTTCATATTGAATCAAACCCCAAATCAACATCAAACCCACTCAAACTCCTCTAGACATATCCCTCAATTATTTAGACTTAATTGGACCCCTGACCCTGTCAGTAGTTGACTTGGTCAACTGAGCCTGAACTTAGTTAAACTCCTTCCCATTCACCTATATGCATTCAAACATTGAACCCATGCTTTTAAGTTTTCTCCAAATCCTAAACTTCATTCTATTTGATGGATTATACATATTCAAATTTATTTCAAGTCATGTTTTTTTTATCAATTCAACTTATTTAGACTTGGTCAAACTCATTTAAGCTTTCATATCTATATTCAAATTCCAACTATACGGGCCACACTCCTCTCAAATCATCCCATCAGCTTCTTAAGCTATCCTAGCTGCCACCTAAGCAAACTTTGACTATTTGACCAGTCAAAGGGTCAAACAAATCTCTAAAACAAGTTTAATGGTCAAACTACTTAACCCAAGCCTACCTTTTCATCCTAGCTATCCTAATTAGCTTCTGAAAGCTTAACTCCATCCAAGGTGTGTATCTTTTGATCTAGACGTCGCCAGCTTGAGGAGTCTTCTACAAACTTAAGTGTGGACATATTACAAATTTAGAGATTCAAAAATCACCAAAATCTATTAGTTAAATATCTCAAAAACTCAAACCTCCATGATCATTAGCTTAATCTAATTTTAAAATTTCATCTGAAATGGTTGATCCGATCGAGTTAACTAGATGAAAATTGCATCCTAGGGCATTTTTATAGTCTGGTTCAGGTGTACGAAATTTTAACTGTTGATCTTCTGATCAATAGTTATGATTCCGTCATACCGCGCTCTTATCCAACTACACATATTTTGAATAGTTTGGATCATCGTCCAGCTCAATCAGAGCTGTTCATCTCGCACTGCAAAGGATCCAACGGCTGAGCACGGCACTGACAGGGTTAACTGAAACTGCGTTGCGTCGCACCATCGTGGCAATCATTGCCAATGATTGCACAATGGCACAATCAATGGCATTAGATGCCCGACGGTGCAACGGTTTGATCCAGCCAATCCACTTATGCCGCGTGTCCCCTGCTGGCGCCTGTGCTCCTATTTAATTAAAATAAATTAATTTAATTTAAAATCATTTTTAAAATCCAAATTTCTTCAAATAATTATAAAAAATTAAATATAAATCTAAAAAATTAACATAATATATCAAATTGCTCATATTTTAATCCTCTTTAATTTAAAATTAAAATAAATTTAAAATATTTAATATATTTTAAATTATTTTAAATAATTAAATATTGTGATTTTAATTAATATTTAATAAAATATTAAGGTAAATTTTTCAAAAATGTATACTTTTATTACAAAATACTTTAAATATTTATTTAAAATCTAATCTAAATAATTTTAAAGTTAAGTTTAATTTAAAATATCTAATTTATTTTAAATGATTTAAATATTTAAATATTTAAGTATTTAATTAAATCCTAATTTAAATATTTTCAAAAAATTTGAACTTTTAATTTAAAATATTTTAAATAATTTGAAAAATGTTTTAAAATATTTTATTTTAAAATTAAAATTATTTTTAGATATTTCATAATTTTTTAAATATAATTTTAAGTATTTAAATATTTGGATAATTAATATTTAGTTAAAATTTAACCTAAATAATTTTGAAAATTTCAAGAAAATTACCTTAAATAATTTTAAATAATCATAGAATATGTAACATTTGTTTTAATTTGATTTTAAAATTATTTTAAAAATTACAAATAATATCTCAAATTGACCAGAATTCAAGCCTTAACTCAAAAAAATTGAAAGCCCTTTGATTTGACTCCAATTTTAAGATTAATTTAACTTTAAGTGAAAATTAATATATTAATTAATTAAAAATAATTTAAAAATTCTAAAAAATTCTCAAACACTTTTGAACACCTTCTTGAATCATTTTTAACCTTTAGAGGTGGTTTTAAAAAGTTTGGAGTTTATTTGGATTCAATCATTAAAACCCTACAATTAAATATTTTTAAAAGTTAAATAAATACTCAAACTTCAAAAACTCATAACTAAATATAGAAAAATCCAAATTCAGCAAACTTACAATCGAATTGCTCATCTTAAGATCTAATATTTAATAAAAATTTTAACTTACCAAAAATTAACCTTAATCAAGAAGTCCATTTTTGACCCCTTTGATTAATGTATTTAAATAATTCAAATAATTATGAAAATTTAATAATTGTTCTAACATTTCAGAAAATATTGATATAACTTTAAAATCAGTAATCAATCAATTCTAATTAAAATTCATCAACCTTCAAACCTTAATTAATCAAATTACTTAACTATTCTGATTACCACTAGGTAACTCGGGCCTACGAGACTATTAGCTTAGCCCCGAGGAAGATGAAATAAATTTTATGGCCCTAGTGAGAAATAAAGGTGGTAGCCATCTAACATTTAAATACATCTTAAAATTAATTTTAAACCATTAATATTTAAACTTTAACTAAATTTCCCCTTAAGCCTTTCAACTAACCAGAACATCAAACAACTTTAACGAACTATCCTACATAGGACATATCCAAACCGCACAACTTACCTCACACACTTTAGATGGTTTGCTAGGACAACCAACTCTAATCTTAGGCCAGGCCGGTGTTTTAATTTCCTGATGTTGTGTGTTAGAATTTTTGAGTTTTCATTGCATGATGGTTGTTAAAATTGATTGATTGATATGATTGTTTATTTAAATTCTACAATCTGCATATTGATGTGATAGACATTAGATTACCCATAAGCTAGGGACAATTTAAATGATAATATAATCTTACGCAGGTGGCCATGCTCATATAGGGCTATCAAAATAAAGGTAGTAAATACAAATTAAGTCCCACTTTATAAGAGGATGTTATGCATGCTTAAGCCTCACTTTAAAATTAAGAGAGCATGGCCAAGTGTGGCTGTGTATTTGAGCATTTTAATTTCAATAAATATTAATTACTTAGGATCTTAATTTAACTATTAATTATTTAGGATATCCCTGTAGGTTGTTTGAGTCTAGATTTTTATTTTAATATTCAATGTAATTTGATCAAATTTGAGTTGTAAAAGTGTTATAAAAGTATTTTGAGATGGGATATTAAATATCCTATTTGGAATCCAAAGAGAAGGGTGACATGCCCTAAGGGAGAGTCTCTCTTCATTTGGATATATAGATTAGGATACTTTCAAAATCTAAAGAGAAAAGAAAACACCCCTTTCAAGGAGGGAGTTTCTTTTCATTTGGATATCTGGACCCGACAGATCCAAGGAGCCTGCAAAAAGACAAAGAAGTGAAGACCGAGAAGAATCCCATTCTCAAAGTCACTTGAGTCTTTGGAGTAGAATCTGGGTTATTGTTAGTTATACCCGGCCACATTACTTATCTTGTAGACCCTATGATGTATTATTAAGTAACACTTGCCATATGGACTTTAATTTTAATATTAAATTTAATTAATTAATTTAATTAATTTTGTAGAAGAAATGATATATTTTTTTAGTCTTTTTACTTGCATGTCAATTTTTATTTTAGCCTGGTTTCGATCAGAGGCTCATAAGGGAACGTTAAAACTATTTCTACTTTAATTAATTAAACATTATCAGGCTCACATAGAAACTTAACGACTTTAAGAAGTAAGCCTGGGACTAATCTAGTAGTTCACATGCATCATATTTTAAACATCTCTTCCTTGTTTGGTACCTCCCCAGCTGTGGGTTCTGGCATGCCACCTGACCTATTAGGGTGTAGTCATGTCAAGGGGATGTTGTACTATCTCTAGGGAAAATTTTAATTTTAAGCTATTTTAAAATTACTTCATATTCAATTTATACATTCAAAGAGTCAATTAGCATGCATTGTATTAGAAACCAATTAAATGAGTCTAAAATTTTATTACACTTTTCTTTCAAGCTTTATAATACCCTACATATGTCAAGGAGACACTTAAGATATTCTCTAGACGTCAGCCCCAACTCTTTAAACTTAATCAATAAGTTTTACCACTCTTTCATTAAAGACTAGATTCATGGATTTTAAGTGACAAGGTGGTTAGCTAGCTCCCCAAATTAGGCCGGAGTAAGTCCAGATTTGTACTACATTACCTAGGTTCAGGCCACTAATTCTCAGTGCCTAGTTCAGATTTAAGTTCTAAGGCAAGTTCAGACTATAAGACCTCAATATTCTGGGAATATAATCCCAACATTCTAATAAAACTAAAAATTCAAACTAAAACTCCTTCAATTCAAAATTTAAGCCCAAAATATAGGATAGGCTGGGGTGTTTTTTGTAGTATTTCAGAATCCCAAAACACGTCCTACCTCTCCTCATTTGACCTCCAAAAATAAGTGTTCAACTTTGATCTAATCCCATTTGAATTTTAATCCTCCATCCTTTGATATCACTCATTGTAAACTCTTAATGAAATTTTTGCCATTATTTTAATTAAGAGTATTCATAGGAGACACTGACTCTCCTATGATGTAATTAACTATGAGGGCTTATGCTCATAGAAGATTTAGAAACCCAGATTAACTTTCAAAATCAAAATTTTTAAATCCAATTAATTATCTTTGGGAAAATCAAAGTCAATAATGGTTATCTTTATATTTAAATAATTGATACTAAATGATATCTTCTTCCTCAGGGAAGATATATCATTATATTATCATGACTTTAATTATAAAATTAATGATCCTTTATGTAGATTATTATAGTCAAATATTCGATCAAACATCATTATGATCCTTTAGGATCATATATTGTCCTTCCCTGAGTTTGATTATAATAATCAGGATAAATTTAAAGTTTTTTTATTTGAACCTATTAGGGAATAATATTTTTACCTCTCGAGGTGATATATCGTTCATAATAACGTGTTCGATTTTAAAACTAAAAATTCTAGAAATTAAATTCTCCCAAAGGAAATTAACCTTTTAAAAACTTTAACTTTTTTAACTCAAACAAAAAAATGGTGACTCCACTAGGAAGCCATCTCTCTCTATCTTTAATAAAGATAAAAATTTTATTGCATCGGTAGTTTTAACTACCTTTCTTTCATTGGTCCATCTACTCATTTATTCCTTGGGTGAGTGTGATCAACATCAATAAGACATGTCAAAAGAGAGGTGAGCGAGGTAACCTCTTTCAATGTTTGGCTTTTATATTTTGCCTCCAAGATTTATTGATAGAGCAAAAGAGTTAAGCCAAATCTTTCAAAATATTCTGGTATATGTTGTAAACTTGCATACTCAAATAAATCCTAGTATGCTTTGTTTCATAATTTATAAAAAATCCTTCAACTTCAAAATTGAAATTTAAATCCCTTTAGTAAAATCCGGGCTTTAACATTTCACCCTCAACCAAACTGATGGGGTGAAAGAGTCAAGCCAATCTCTTAGAGTTTCCTTCTGATTTGGTAAACTATCATGTTGAGTTTCAAAAACTCAAGAAAATTCTATTAATCTTTCAAATATTCAAAATCTCTTTCAAAATCCCCTTCAAATCAATTTTAATTGTCATTACTATATATTTCCTACAACATCTTATTGTAGTTTAATATATGCAATGCAACTTTAAATCTAAACCCAAACTTTGACATTATACCCTTGATTCAATCGGTGAGGTAAAAACGTTGAGTCAAAATCTCCTGATTTCCCCTTCAAATTTGAAAACCGTTATGTTGAATGCAAATTCAATATGTTAAGTTTCAAAACTCAATGGAAAATTTTCAGCTTTTAAAAATTCAAACGACTCTTCAAAATTCATTCAAAATCCAGATTATCATCGCTATATGTTTTTCTACAACATTATCTTACAATCAAATATATACAAAGGTTGATCCAAGTAAGGATCAGAGTCATCTTCTCTGTTCGTCGTTTCTCGTCTTATCGGTGATTTCTGTCGGAGGATCGTTCGTAAGAAGATCTGGGTTCTCTGCCCACTTCAGGAGGAAGCGAAAGGAGTTCAGGTTCTATACCTGCTTCAGGAGGAAGTGAAAGGAGTCCGGGTTCTCTGCCCGCTTCAGGAGGAAGCGAAAGGAGTTCAGGTTCTCTACCTCATTGGGTTGGTGGAATGGAGTTTTATACAGGCTTCTCCGCCTTGTTGTGAGAGCAGAATGAGAGTCACTTTTGTGTTAATGCAATACCCGGAGGGAAGGCTCCGGGGAGTGGACGTAGGTCAAGTTGATCGAACCACTATAAAATCTGGTGTGCACTTTCTGATTATTTTTTATACTTTATTTTTTTGTTATTATCTGCTTGGGTGAAATCTGTGGTTGATCTTTTTGCTTCTGTGTTTACTTATTTCCATTGCAAATTATCAAAAAGATTTTTTCCTGTTGTTCACGAATTTTTTAAATAACCAATTTACCCCCCCTCTTGGATAGCCTTGGGAGTAGTTCATCAAGGCTTAACATCCATATCGAACTTACAATCATTGTCGCTCCCGTGCCTACTATATCATCTTGGGAGGACAAGAAAGAGAAGTCTGTAATTGTTACTGAAATCGAACCTTTGATTGAGGAAGGATCTCCAGTTCTAAAGTTTTCATTGGTAGTAAGAATGCAAGGAAGAACAACCTCAGAAGGGTAAGGAAGAAAATAATAAAGACTAAGAAGATGGCTGAGCTGAAGGCCTTAAGTAAAGTTAAACCTGAGGGTACTGAGGAGCTGGCTATTCTTGCCTCTTCTCCACTCCTCAAAGGGAGTCATTTCCACCATCTCGGAGTTACTACAGAGGAGGATAGGGTCTCAAGGATTACTAGCTCTCTACCATGCCCGATGGACTACAGTGTCTGAAAAACTCCAAAGGAGCAGCAAACTTTAAGAATATGGATGCTAAGGAATATCATCCATACCTGTGCTGCCCAAGTAGGCTAGATAAAGGAACAATGCATGAGACACCTGAAGGGGGTGATCTCATACAAGCTTGAGAAGGAAGTATTAAGAGAAGAAAAGTCTAAAGCTAATAATCTGACTCCTCAGCCAGTGAAGAGAAATAAAAATTTTGTTAAGCAGTTTGTGACTTCGATACTAGTGAATGGATATCATTGGGTGCCTTACCTCTCATTTAAAAAGATAGAGGAGATAATTCTAACAAGATCTGGCAAGGGCTTCCCCCATAATGATAGGCCATTGATCCCACCCTCAAGGTTTTTAAAGCTGGCCCCTGTGATATCTAAGTCAAAGGAAGAAATTAAAGATGAGAAACTAGTTAATGTTAAGGGCAAGAGGCCCATATCACCTGAGGAGTAGTATGTACTTATAAAATTGAGTAGATCTATAGAAATTCAGATCAGAGATAGTTTAGTCTAGCTACTCAATGATGTCCCTAGACTCCCCATTGAGGGATGTGAGGACTCCACCCCACATAATGTAGGAGTTCTTACCGTTCAAGCTCCTTCATCACCTATACAGGTGGATGTCCCTCACCCTATGGAGGATGTCACCCTCACAACTACTAACCCTGAGATAGTCAGAGGGGCGGGGACCATTCTAGATAATGATTAAGAGATGTTAGATCAACTAACTACAGAGCTAGTCACAGATCAAGATCTCAAGATCCAGGAAATCCATTCTAAACTTGATGAGGAATAATTCGAGGAGATGTTTGAATACAAAGGATACCTCTCAATAGATGCTAAGTCAATTGACGGTAGAACAGTCGAGGAGGTGGTCCAGGAAATATGAGAGATTCTTAAGAAGAAGGCTATTAAAGTCTTTTATCCAGACATAGATGATTTGTTGATGGAGGTGGATACCACCAGAGACATTTGTATAGTTAGATGAGAGCATCAACTACAGATGCTGAACCTTAAAGAAATCGATCCAGTAAAGAAGAGGATTCAATAGTAATAGATTGAGACTCTAATGGCTCAATTATATTAAATGAGAATGTTGAGTATATCAAAACTCTAGAAAAAAATTGAGTAGATTATGCTAAGAGTTGAGCAAATATAGAGTCAACTCGTTCAAGCACAACAGTTTAAGCCCGAGTAGTTGTAACTTATAGTTCACATAATGGGTGAGCACAGTAGGAAAACTAATTTGAGCCCCAAAATTCTAAAAGTTACCTCTCCAGTTTCTCCAGCAAATAAAGATATCCAACAAATGATTAAGACCTAGGTAAGGGAGGCCCTAGCCCATCCTTAATGTACTGCATCTATTCCAAAGGGTAGACCCTACCCTGAGGAATATGATTTAGTTCCTTATTTAAAGGGCTTCGTGCCACCTTCTTTTAAAGTATTTTTGTGGTTTAGAAAACCTAAGATAGCATTTGGCCCACTTTCGAGCGAGCTATCGCATCAGAGGGTTGTTAAATTCTCTACTCTTTCGCCAGTTCATGAGTAGTTTATCCTGTATTACTTTTAATTTGTACATAGATCTATCGAATAGTTCAGTTAAAACTTTTATAAAGCTTGAGGGTCTATTTTTAATGAGTTTCTCAGGAGCTCATTAGAGAATAATCATGGGTGTATCTCATCATCAAAACGCAAAAGCCAGGAAAGCCTTTGGTTAAGTTCATCTTAAGGTGGCGAAACCTCTCGATGGAATGTGAACCTTAGCTGTAGGAGAAACATATAATGGAGATTCTTCTAAAGAATATCTATGGGCCCATTACTTTTCTGCTAAAAGGGTTTACAATCAAAACTTTTGAATAGCTTCTCAATAAAGCTAACAATCTACAGAAAGAGGCTTCCAAAATGTCATTCCTAAAGGATTTATTTGAGGAGAAGAAATCTAGTAAACTAGTAAAGTCTTTTGGGGCCACCACAGTATCTATAATTGATAAAGGAAAGAAACCAGCTAGCGTTAGTCTAGTGGTCCTCCACCCCAGTAAATCCAAGAACCACAACCTTTCAAAGTAACCTCTTAACCTAATAGGGAGCCTTACCAGATTTCTTTTAAAGAGAGATTGGCTCATTCGTATCCATTTAAAAGGGAATCAGTAAAAAAATTTCAAGAGTCTTCAAAAGAAAATAGACTTCTGATTGCTAGAGGACAAGCAGCTAGAAGAGGCAAATAAGAGAGATGACCCTAATTTTTGCCCCTACTATCACATGTTGAGCCATACAATCGAAGACTACATAGTCTTTAAGGACTGGCTCGAGAAGAACTTTTATCAAGGTAATATCATAATTCTAAAGGAGTATCGTGTCAATCCAAATCAGGGGTCTATCAAATTAATTTCAGGTAAAACTCAAACCTTTCTCTGTTTATTAAGGATGGTTGGGATATTGCCATATCCTGAGCATTTAAAAATTGATTAATAAGTCTTTTCATATTTCTCAATAGTTATCGATGAGAGCCCAGGGCCTGACCTGGGATGTTGATCTAGTGGCTTCACAGGAGGACGTTGGGATAATTTCTCTCTAGTAGTTGTAGGAACTACTATAATAAATAAAATAAAAAGCGAGATAGTTTTGTAGAGAGAAAATGTGTTGATAAGAGATGTGTACAAGTGGTGGATGGTGACTCAAAACCATTATCCCCATTAATATTATCTAACTTTTACTTTACCCCATCAAAGGCAAAGGGTCTAAAATAAATAAAAAATGATCCTTTGTCAAAAATTTTGATGATTGTTGTTGAGAATGAATTTTCAAATAATACTTCTATTGATAATAATCAAAGCTTAGCTAAGTTCATTCAAGATGTTCAAAAACTCAGCTCTCTAGATTTAACCTCTCAAGGGGGAAATGAATCTAAAACCTTATCAGATGGTGATACCCCTGAAATTAACTTTCAATGGAATCCTATGGTGATAAACTTTTTAGATTCGAACTCCCATTCAGAAAATAATAATTAATCACCTAAGGAGAGCGTAGACCCTAGTATAGTTTTCCCTCTCGATGAAATTGTGTAGGTGTTACTATAACGTGGTAAGGTCTTACCTCCTAGGCTTCCTCCCCAGGAAAAAAGGCAAGCAAGTTGCCTCCAATGATTTGATTCAAATCCCCACTCAACAATCAAATCCCCCTTCCAATCCATCGAGTCCTAGTCTTGTGCTTCCTAAGGTTGATTATAACGTCTTAGCTCACCTTAGGAAGTTGCCTACTAAGTTGAGTATCTACGATGCCCTTGTCCTCTCAAAGGAGATGAGAAAATATGTAATTAAAGCACTTCTTGACCCAGAGATTTGGCTAGCTCAATTAGCTTCAATTTCTCAAGATGAAGCTTTGTACTTTAAGGAAATCCTAGGAGTAACCTTTTTCGATGAGGATTTACTCCTAGGAACTTCCAATCATAATCGTCTACTTTACATTATCATGAATTTGTGCAAGTTCAAGTTATCCAGAGTCCTCATTGATCCAGGTTCATCAGTCAATGTGATGAACATAAAAATTCTCGCATACCTTAGAGTTCATACTAATAAGCTCTCAATTAACAAGTTAGTGCTTCATGGGTTCAACGAGAAGGGTGAGAAGGCTTTAGGTTCAATTACCCTCCTTTTAGAGATAGGAGATTTGAAAATAGAAAAAAAATTTCCTATAATTAATTTTGCGACATCCTTTAATATGCTTCTAGGTAGGCCTAGGATCCATGTGTAGAAGATGGTTCCATCTACCCTACATCATTGCATCAAGTATCAATAAGATGATATTAAGTATGAAACTAAGGTTAATCTGCAACCATTCTCTATTCATGAGATTAGGATCTATAAGGATGCTGTGTACTACATACCCAAAGGGTCCACTGCCTATTATAAGGTAGAGCTCAATGTCAAAGAGGAGAAAGCATAAAGTTAAAATTTAAAAGTAATTCAAAAGTGAAAAGTAAGAAAAGTCAAAAATAAAAAAAAAAGATAAAATTCAAGTAGTAAAGATGATGTAGAGGGTGTGGTTTTTAGCCCTCAAAATAGTTTACCTCAAAGAGGTAAAAGGATAGCACAAAGAGCATGCAGTCGAATCCATGCTTCAGTTGAAAAAGAATTCCCCTAATGTACATCAAACTGGAATCAAGTTCGGATGAAGAATTAAAAAAAAGGCATGCCGGATTTACTTTTGACTATCAAAAAATAATTCCTCTTCTGAAATTTGAGCTCACTTTAGAACTAGATAGTGACCAAGAGGGTAATCATTCAAAAGTTCAAAGATACGAGCCTGAATTAACTCTTTATGAAAAGCTTAATAGGGCAATTAAATCCTTAACCTTAACCCCATTATCTACTGACTTCGTCTTAGGGTTAGTGACTGAGGATGCCCCTAATTTAGATGGAGAAGTAAGTAAAGTCCAAAATGTTTTTTCCTTGGCTCCTCCTCTAAAAGGAATGAGGGTAATGTAACCTTTGAGGAGGCAGATTTTAATGAATTAATTGAATTACCTTTTGACTACTTTCCTATTAGTGTCAAAACTCTTTTCTCTAAAGGTCTCACTCCTAGTCAATAGACTAAGGGTTAAGCTAGATATAAAAAAAACATCTGGATTTCAAAAGTCAATAAAAATTGGACAAGCAGTATCGGCTTTGGTACCGTTAATTCGTTTGATGATGATGAATATTACTTAATAATAACTAGTCATCCTAAATCTGAAAATGTCCCTACTAAACTCATCGATTCACTCAATAGACTTCATTTAGAGATTTGGATGATTCTGATGAACTTTAAGTTCTGGATGCTCCCCCTAAATTTGAAGAGGAAATTAAATCGACAGTTGATGAACTTAAAAAAATTAACATTGGAATAGAGGATGACCCTCACCCCACTTTCATAAGTTCTTTGTTGAGTGAGGATTTGTTTAGGGATTTGATTTAACTTCTTTCTAAGTTTAAGGATTTCTTCACCTGGACATACGATGAAATGTTTGGTTTGTCCACCAATGTAGCAGTCCATAAACTTGGAATCCAGTACGATACCATTCCTGTCAAGCATGCTCCTAGACACATGTGTCTAGAGATCTAATAATAAGTCATTTCTGAAGTAAAGAAGATGGCCGAGGCCTAATTTATTTGAGAGGAATAATATCCCTCTTGGGTAGCTAGTGTCGTATCGATATAAGAGAAGAATAGTCAAATTTGAGTCTATGTTAACAATAGGGATTTGAATAAGGCATATCCCAAGGATGAATTTCCTTTGCCCATACCAGAACTTATGGTGGATATTGCTTCTTTGCATGTTATTTTCTTCTTTAGGGATGACTCATTTAGTTATAACCAAATCAAGGTGGCCGCAAAAGATGAGAGAAACACTATATTCAGAAGTCCTATATGGATCTTTTATTAGAAAGTGATGTCATTTGGCCTTCAAAATATCAGTGCAACTTACTAGTGAGCCATACCTCAAATCTTTGAGGACTTAATCCACAATCAAGTTGAGTGCTATATCGATAATTTAGTTATCAAGAACAAAGTTAAAGAGGCTCATCTTTATGACTTAAGAATCATCTTCAAGCGGTTGCATGCTATGACCTTAAGATGAATCCCTTGAAGTGTATTTTTGGTATCACATCAGGGAAATTTCTAGATTTTGTAGTGAGGTACCACAAAATTAAAATTGATCCTGCCAAAATTGAAGCTATCTTAAATATTCCACCTCCTAAGCACCTTACTCAATTAAAGTCTCTTCAGGGCAGGCCACCATTTTTAACCTCTCTGGAAGATGTCAATCATTCTCCATCTTGGCTAGAAAGGATGCCAAACTCATATGGGATGAGAAATGGCAATCCTCTTTCAAAAATATCAAGCAATATCTGACAAATATACCAGTCATGGTAGCCCATATTTCGGGGAAATCCTTAATCCTGTACATTGCGGCCCTTGACGAGTCTCTCGGAGCCCTCATAGCTCAAGTCAATAATGAGGGAAAAGAGAATGCTCTCTATTACCTGAGTTGAAGACTCCTTCCAATGTAAATCTAGTACCCTTCAATCGAGAAATATTACCTTACCTTAGTCTTCATAGCACAAAAACTAAGTCATTACATGCTTTCTCATCAAATTAATTTAATTTCTAGTGTCAATCCAATGCAATACGTTATGACCCAACCTATATTGTCAAGATGTTTAGCATGGTGGTTTATGATATTGCTTCAATTTGAAATCACTTTCATTCCCCTGCGTGCTATGAAAGGGCAGGTCATTGTCGACTTCCTTGTTGCACACCCGATGTTTGTGGAATCTCCTCTAAATGATAATTTACATGATAAAAAATTTATGAGTTTGACGAATCTAGTAGTCAAGTTTGGGAAATGTTTTTTGATGGTGCAACATCCTCCCAGCAAGGCAATACACCTCAATCCACTATTCTTGAAAAAGTTAGAATTGGTCTGGTTTTCATAACACCATATAAGGGAATGATGCACTTTTCCTACCACTTATCAGAGCCTTACATGAATAATGAGGCTAAGTATGAACCTCTAATAATTGGCCTGGAATTTGTAATCATGATGGAGATTATATAAATTAAGATCTTTGGTGACTCTCAACTAGTGATTAACCAGATTGTAGGGACCTGTAAGGTTTTAAATCCTAAACTACTAAAGTACCACTAGTACACTAGTCACTTACTCGAGCAGATTCTTGTCATAACTATGTATAGGATTCCCTATGAAAGTAATTCTTTGATGGATGATATAACAAAGCATGCAAAAGAATTTGCCTATCTAGAGGAAGACTACATTTCAATAGAGGTTTAGGGTCATCAAGTCCTGTCTCCTATAGATTTAGAGCACATCAACTAGAAATCTTCCCAAATCCTTTCTACCTCTTCAACAGTTGATGAAGAAGGTGATTGGAGACAACCACTGATCGATTACTTTCAATAAGGCGAGCTTCCCCATAATAGGTCACTTGCCAATCAAATTAAGATACATGCCCTATCATATGCACTAGTCAATAATATATTGTACCATTATTCATTCGATTAGATGTGGCTCTATTATTTAGACAAATGAGTAGCCCTAAAGATCATTAATGAAGTCCATGCCGGACAGTGCTCATCAATCATGTCCTAAGATGAAAATAAAAAATCAAAAGCCTTAGTTATTACTGGCCTACGATGATTGAAGATTGCATGAAAGTTACAAAATATTATCATCAGTGCCATGTACATGGTATAGTTTTACATCAACCGCCTAATGTGTTGCATCCCACAATAGCATCATGGACCTTCGAGAGTTGGGGAATGGATGTTATCGGGCCAATTAACCCTCCCTCTATGTGGGGTCATCGCTTCATTTTAGTAGCAACTGATTACTTTTCAATGTGAATGGAAGTAGTTCCCCTATGCAACGTAACATCACACCATAGTATGAAGTTCTTTTGTGACCATATCGTATATCAATTTGACGTGCCTCGTAGAATCATATCCAATAATGCATTTATATTCAAGTCTATAAAAATTAACAGCTTTGCAAGTTACCTTGGTATCAATTAAAGATACTCAACATTCTATTACCCACGGGCTAATAGATTGGGTGAGGCCTTCAATAAAACCATGGTTCAAATCATTAAAAAGACCCTAGATAACAATAAACATCAGTGGGATGAGAGGTTAGTGGAAGGTTTGTGGGCCCACCGGACCACTTATAGAACCCTAACCTAATCCACACCATTTGTACTAGTGTATGGGTCCAAGGCTGTACTCCATCAGGAAGTTCAAATCCCTTCACTCAGAATTGTAATCCAGAACCAGATTACAACAGAACAAAATGTACAAATCTTGTTAGAAGAGCTAGAGGGCCTTGAAGAACACCATCTCCAAGCTTAATAAAACTTAGAGTTATATAAAACCTGAATGGTTCAAGCTCATGATAAATTAGTGTGAGCTAGAACCTTTCGAGCAGGAGACTTAGTCTTGGTTCTTTGGAGGCCTATCTCAGCTCACCAAAAGTTTAGTAGGAAGTTTAAACCAACTTGGGAAGGACCCTTGATTGTAGAGATAGTCTTCGAAGGAGGTTCATATTAGCTAGTGGATTATACGGGAAATCACCAAATGTTGTCGGTCAACAGGCGATTCCTTAAGAGATACTATGCTCGATGTAGCTTAATCTTTGAATCAATAAAATTTTTATATTTTGAATCACATTGATTCAATTTTGTTTAAGTCTTTAAATTCCAAAATTCTATTTTCTTTTCTTAAGGATAGATGTGAGTCATTGTACTTTCTTGCCTTAGGAGTATATCATTTAGTGATAGAGCACGCCCTCTGTAGCACCATCATAAATTCTAAATCCCAGTACCAATCTTACATGGAGAAAGCTTCCTCCTCATATGATCATTCACTAGTGATGGAGCACGCCCTCTATGGCACTATCCTGGTTTTCAAAATCCTGATTTGATCTTATAGGGGAAGCAATGCTTCCTTCTTGCAAGATCATCCAGTCTCCTTCTCCTTAAGGTTACATGTGAGTCATTATGTTTTCTTTCCTGAGAATTAAATATTCTAGAGGTGGATAATGCCCTTTGTAACACCATCCTAGTTTTAAATTTCAAATTTGATCCTCTGTGGGAAGTAATGCTTCCTTCCCCAAAGGATCTTCCAGTTCTCTTTTCCTTAAGATTAGATGTGAGTCATTATACTTTCTTTTCTTAGAATTAGATCTACTAATGATGGAGCAAACCCTCTGTGGTATCGTCCTAGTTTCCTTGTCTGGGAATAGATTCCCTATTCAAGTTCAAATCCATTAGTAATGGAGTACGCCCTCTATGGCACCATCCTAACTTCAAGCTTTAAACCTGATCTGTTGTGGGAAGTAATACTTTCTTCCCATAAGATCTTCCAATTTTCTTTTTCTTAAGGGCATATATTAGTCATCATGCTTTTTCTCCTTAGGATTAGATATTCTAGTAGTGGATAATGCCCTCTATGGCACCATTCTAGTTTCAAATTTCAAATTCAGATCTGATCTTCTGTAGAAAGCTATGCTTCATTCCTACAAGATCTTCCAGTTTTGTTCTCCTTAAGGATAGATGTGAGTCATCATGCTTTCTCTCCTTAGGATTATACTTCTTAGAGGTGGATAACACCCTTAATGGCACCATCCTAATTTCAATTTCAAATTCTAGAATCAATCTTCTTTTCCTTAAGGTTACGTCCTTTCCTTTTTTAGGATTAGATATACTAGAGGTGGAGAATGCCCTCTATGGCACCATCCTAGTTTCAATTTTAATTTTAAATCCCAGAGTCAAGCTTTCTTTTCCTTAGGGTAAGGTATCTCCTTTGCTTAGGACCAGATCTACTAGTGGTAGATTTCCTTCGTGGCACTACCCTAATATTAATTCAAACTCAATCCTCTAGGGTTAGTTTTTCCCTTCCCTTAGAATTAAAGACTTTAGATTTGACCTTTCTATTTGGCCAACACTAATATGCACAGTAGAACTCTATTCTACTGCACATATTGGGGGGTCTATTTATTGACCTCCATTTTGTATGAGGTCACAGGGACCCATCCAGATCCCTACCTTGTTGATCTGATGATTGATATTCATCCAAGTATCAATCATCTAGAGCTTCAGTTCAATCAAAATCTTGACCTCAATCCAGTTCAAAATCCAGATTCCAGTTCAAATCTCAATCTAGACCTTAAATCAATCTAATTCTCAACCCTAACTTTAACACTTGATCCAGCCTTCAATCTAGCATTAACCATATCCCAATCATTATTAATCATTCAAATGATTATGAATGATCTAGATAATTGATTTTCAATCATTCAAATCTAAAACCTAGACCAAATCGAAAAATCCAGGCCAAAATCCAAGGCTAAAGGCCTAAGTCCTAAAAGCCTTTTTTCAGTGATTTTTCAAACATTTTAAACCCTAGTCAAATGACCCTTAATTTATGGTCTATCAATTGTATATTGATTAGGCACGTCCCTAGGGTCTACCCTTCAAATTTGATGGTCAAACTACTTAACCCAAGCCTACCCCTTTCATTCCAGGTATCCTAATCAACTTCTAGAAGTTTCTTAAGCCTCCTCTATTCTCTAGATTAGGTTTAAACATCTCCTAATCAAACCCATGTGCTTAAAAGGAAAATAGAGCTTTCCATCTCATATCCTTTTGTCCTTTCTGATTCAACTACCATATGGCAAGCATTCTAGTTACCATTCAAACTAATCTCAGATGTTCATTTGAGCTGGGGTCATTTGAATATAGTAAAAGGTTCAAAATGAGCTCTTTCACTATCCTAGCTCTATCTCTCTTCTCAAGTCATCCCATACCCTAACTCTTATTCATTTAAACTCCAAATTCCTCGCTCTCCAGTTACCAATGAAATCCCACTGTCAAAATCCTGTCGGCGATGAGATCTCCAGTGAACCAAAGCTTAGCTCCGTTCACGACGTGTAGCTTTTGATCGAGATGTTGCCAGTTTAAGGAGTCTTCTACAAACTTGAGCATGGACAAACTACACATTCAAAGATTCAAAAATCACTAAAATCTATCTGTAAAATCTCTCAAAAACTTAAACCCTAGGTCACACACTTAGGATCAAATAGCTTTTCATTAAGTGATTTTTAAACCGTAACAATCATCCCCCATGATTTCTGTTTATTAGATTAATCTAGGCTTAAAATTTCATCTAAAATGGTTGATCCAATCGAGAGAATGAGATGAAAAAAAGATCTTAGGGTGTTTTTGTTGTTTGGTTCAGATGTATGAAATTTTAGCTGTTGTGATTCTGTCATACCGCACTCTCATCTGATTTCATACATGATTCAAACTATTTGGATCGATGAGAGCTATTTATCTCATACCATGGAAGATCCGATAGCTGAGCGCGGCGCTGATGTGGTTAAGTGAAACCGTGTCACGCCACACCGCCTTGGCAATCATTGCCAATGATTGCCACGGTGGCATAATTATTGGCATTAAATGCCTAGTGACACTGCGGTTTGATCCATCCAATCCATGTACGCTGCGTGTCCCCCTTCATTGCTGGTGCAACTATTCAATTAAAATTAATTAATTTAATTTAAAATCATTTTTAAAATCCAAATTTCTTCAAATAATTATTAAAAATTAAATATAAATCTAAAAAGTTAACATAATAAATTAAATTGCTCAAATTTTAATCCTATTTAATTTAAAATTAAAATCAATTTAAAATATTTAATATTTTTTAAATTATTTTAAATAATTAAATATTGAGATTTTAATTAATATGTAATTAAATAATAAGGTAAATATTTTCTAAAATTTAAACTTTTATTTTAAAATACTTTAAATATTCAGATAAAATATTCAAAATATTTAATTTTAAAATTAAATTGAATTTAAGGTATTTTATTTAAATATTTTAAATAATTTTAATATTTCCATTTTTAATTAAGCTTCAATAAATTTTAACTTGAATTTTTTCAAAATTCAAAGTTTATTTTGAAATATTTTAATTAATAAGAAAGGTAATTTTAAATATTTTAAATTTACGTTTAATTTTAAAATTATCAAAATTTATCAAAACTTTTTAAAAAATTGAATTAAATCAGAAGATTTTATATAATTTATCATTTTTTTAATTTAATAAATTTTAATTTAAAATTAATTTCAAAATTAAATATTTACTATAATTTATATAATTTTTTAAAAATATTAAAGTATTTATTTTTTAATTAATATTTAATTATATATTAACTCAAATAATTTTTAAATTTAAGAAAATTTTCTTTTGAGTTACCTCTGATTTTTCATAATTTTTTAGGAGATATTTTGAAATTATTTTAAAGTTATCTTTTCTAAATTTAAAACTGAGCTATTTTCATATATAAAATTTAAATTTTAAAATTATATATGATAAATCATTTGAGAGCTTTGAGTGATCTTAAAATTTTAAAACATAGGTTAAACTTAATGGAATTGATTTGATATGGAAGGATTAGTGAATAATTGTGTTTCAATTATTCACTAATCAAATTACTCTTTATCTTTATTATATTTTAATTTGCATGTGTAGGATGCTCTTGCACCTATTCTTAGATCTAGGATTAGATTGTGATTGTGTGTGCATTCATATGTTTGTCCAAGGCTTAGAGATCTCAATTTCAAATCTATTTAACTTAGTGACATCTAAGGACAATAATTAAGGATATTTCTCTAGAAAACTTAGATTAATTTTAAAAATTAAAATAAATGTCTAGTAGGGATGAAATTTTGGACACTTAAATTTAATGACATCCTCTACCTTAGGTAAAATCTATATTGATTTTAAAAATCATTAAGCTAATTATTCAATTAATTTAAAATCAAATCATTAATTAAGCACTAAAATTTCTAAAAATTACAATATATTAAATTTAAATCTAAAAATTACAAATAATATCACAAATTGACCAGAATTTAAACCCTAACTCAAAAAAATTAAAAGCCCTTTCATTGGACTCCAGTTTTAAGATTAATTTAATTTTAAGTGAACATTAATATTTAATTAATTTAATTAATTAAAATATTTAAAAATTCCAAAAAATTTGTGAACACTTGGTAACACCTCCTTTGATCATTTCCGACATTTCGAGGTGATTTCAAGAAGTTTGGAGTTTATTTGGATTCAAATCATTAAAATCCCTCCAATTAAATAATTTTAAAAATTCAAATAAATACTCAAACTTCAAAAATTCATAGCTAAATGCAGCAAAATCCAAATCCAGCAAACTTATAGTCTAATCACTCATCTTAAGGTCTAGTATTTAAAAAAAATATCAACTTTTAAGCAATCAACCTTAATCAAAAAGTTAATTTTTGACCCCTTTTAATTAATGCATTTAAATAATTCAAATAATATTAAAATTTTAATAATTATTCTAAAATTTCAAAAAACTTTGACCCAACTTTAAAATCAGTAATAAATCAATTCTAATTAAAATTCATCAACCTTCAAACATTAATTAATTAAATTATTTAACTATTCCTGTTACCACTAGGTAATCCGGGCCTACGAGGTTATTAGCTTAGCCTCAAGGAAGATGAAATAAACTTCACAGCCCTAGTAAGAAACAAAGGTGGTAGCCATCCAACATTTAAAATACATCTTAAATTTAATTTTAAACCATTAATATTTAAACTATAACTAAACTTTCCCTTAAGCCTTTCAACCAACCACAACATCAAATAACTTTAAAGAGCTATCATACATGGGACATATCCAAACCACACAACCTACCTCACACACTTTAGATGGTTTGCTAGGACAACCAACTCTAGTCTTAGACTAGGCTGATGTTTTACTTTCCTGCTATTATGTGACAGGTTTTTTGAGTTTTCACTATGTACTGGTTGGTAAAATTGATTTATTGATATGATTATTTATTTAATTTCTGTAATTTGCATATTGATGTGATGTGCATTAGATTACCATTAGGCTTGAGATAATTTAAATGATAACATATTCTTATGTAGGTGGTCATGCTCATACAGGGCTATCAAAATAAAGGGGGCAAATAAAAATTGAGCTTTCAAATTAATAAATTTTCTACACGTGTTATGCATGCTTAAGTCCCAGTTTAAAATTAAAAGAGCATGGTCATGTGTGGCTATATATTTTAGCATTTTAATTTTAATAAATATTAACTACTTGGGATCTTGATTTAATTGTTGATTATTTAGGATAACCCTACAGGTTGTTTGAATCTAGATTTTTATTTTAATATTTAATATAATTTTATCGTATTTGAGTTATAAAAGTGTTGTAAAAGTGTTTTGAGATGGGATATTAAATATCCAATCTTGAATCCAAAGAGAAGGGTGACATCCCCTCATGGAGAGCCCCTCTTCATTTGGATATCCATGTTAGGATACTTTGAAAATCTAAAGAGAAAATAAAATACCCCTTTTGAGGGGTTGAGTTTTTTTTCATTTGGATATCCGGACCTGACGGATCTAAGGAGCCTGTAGAAAGACCAAGAAGTGAAGACCAAGAAAATCCCATTTTCAAAGTCACATGAGTCTTAGGAGTAGAATCCATATTATTATTATTAGTACCCGGCCACTTTACTTTTCCTGTAGACCCTAGAATGTATTATTAAGTGGCCCTTGCCACATGAACTTTCAATTTGAATATTAAATTTAATTAATTTATTTAATTGATTACATAGCAGAAATGGCATATTTTTCTAGTCTTTTTACTTGCATGTCGATCTTTGTTTTAGCCTGGATTCGATCAAAGGCTCGTGAGGGCACATTAAAACTATTTCTACTTTAATTAATTAAAAATCATCAAGCTCACATAGAAACTTAACGGCTTTAAGAAGTAAGCTCGAGACTGACCTAGGAGTTCACATGCATCATATTTTAATCATCTCTTCCTTTTTATGCACCTACCCGCCTGTGAGTTTTGGAAGGCCACTTGACCCATTAGGGAGCAGTCTTGTTAAGGGGATGTTGTACAATCTCTATGGAAAAATCTAATTTTAAGCCTTTTTAAAATTGCTTCATATTCAATTTATGCATTCAAAGAGTTAATTTGCATGCATTGTATTAGAAACCAATTAAATGAGTCTAAAATTTAATTGCACTTTACTTTCAAGCTTTATAATATGCTATATAAGTCAAGGGGATACTTCAGACATTCTCTAGATGTCAGCGCCAACTCTTCAAACTTAATTAACAAGTTTTACCACTCTTTCATTTAAGACTAGATTCATGGATTTTAAGCGATTATGTGATTAGATGGCTCCCTAATCCAGATCGAGGTAAGTTCAGATTTATACTACATTAGCTAGGTTTGGGCTACTAATTTTTAGTACCCAATTTAGATTTAGGTTCTATGGTGTATTCAGATTATAAGACCTCAACCTTCTGGGAATATAATCCTAATATTCTAATAAAATTAATAAGTTAAATTTAAACTCCTTCAATCTAAAATTTAAGCCCAATATTTAGGATAGGTTGGGGTTTTTTTCTGAAGTATTGTAGAATCCCAAAACACCTCCTACCTCTCCTCCTTTGACCTCAAGAAATAAGTGTTCATCTTTGATCTATTCCTATTTGAATTTCAATCCTCACTCCTTTGATATCACTCCTTAGAAACTCTTAATGAAATTTTTATCATTATTTTAATCGAGAGTATTCTTAGGAGACTCTAGTTCTCCTATGATGTAATTAATTATGAGGGCTTGCAGTCGTAGGAGATTTAGAAACGTAAATTAACTTTTAAAGTCAAAAATTTTAAAATTTAATTAATTATCTTTAGGAAAATTAAAATCAATGATTGTTTTCATCATATTCAAATGATTAATAGTAAACAATATCTTCTTCCTCCTAGAAGATATATCGTTCTATTATTGTGACTTTGATTATGAAATTAATGATCTCTTATCTAGATTATTTTAGTCAAACACTTGATCAAAAATTATTTTGATTCTCCAGGATCATATGTTTTTCTTTCCTGAGTTTGATTATGATAATAAGAATAAATTTCAAGTTTTATAATATGAACCTATTATGGAATGATATTTTTGCCTCTCGAGGCAATACATCATTCATAATGTTGTGTTCAATTTTATAACTAAAAATTTTAGAAATTAAATTCTCCCGAAAAAATTAACCTTTTTAAAACTTTAACTTTTTAACTCAAACAAGAACCAAAACCATTATCTCTACCAAAAGAACTCTCAGCAAACATACAAAAGGGAACTATCCATGGTCTCCTTACTAGCATGACAAAACTCTCAAATTAGGGCTTCAATCATCAGTCAAACCCTGTCTATGAGCACCTGGCAACTCTATGTCTAATCTTAAGATACTTGAAGCACTGTCTAGTCATCCTTTAGTATTGACCTAAATTTTTTCTACCATAACTATGACTCAGAGGTAACCCAATAACAGAACCAGAATTGGCCATATTGCCACTATTAAAAATTTGAACAGATTCCCCCCTTTCCTAGGCTCTCCTAATCTAAACCTGCTCTTCTTTTCAAAAATAACAGCATCAAAAGTCTCACCATCAAATTACTTTTTTACTAGTGGTCCACCTCTGCTGAGTACCTACAAAATCATTTTTAATCAGATGGGTTTTCTTAACAAGTTTAGAGAAATAAAAAATATTGAATAAGACCAATGGTTACCTCAGACTATCTTGTAATCCCCTCAGAAACCTATAGCACTTCTCTTGGAGAATGCTAACTAACTATGGAATATATCTAGCTAAATCAGTATACTTTGTCTCATATTACATAACTATCCTGCTCCTCTGAACCATTCTAGAAAAGTTGTTATGTGTGGAATCTGAATTTGTTGATCAATTAGGTTATTCTATTGGTTTGGACCTCAAGCTTCTCATGCATACTGAGGGGTACATCAGTTTTATGCCCTGCTTGGGTTTAGGTGAGCCGGTGCTACATACCCGAGCACCCCGTTGTTGTATTCCTTTGCGCTCCAGCTCTATGTTCTCGAGTACCCCATCACTAAATGATAGAGAGTATAACATCACAGCAGTTTAGATACAATGCCATAGCTGATCAAGATATAGGTTCGAGCACCATAGTGCTCCAAACTAACATTGTAGTGCTGTAAGACATACTGGATGGTTTTCTTTCTCATTTTTTCTAAAGGGTTGCACCATTTGGGGTTATTTACTTGGCTTTCTCTTATATTTTGAGTGAGTTAGACATTGAGAATGTTGCACATGAGAAGAGAAGCAAGGAGAGAGTGAGAGAGAAGTGAGATATGTACTTATTTCTGCTAATGTTCATAGTGGATTTATTTATTTGGTGTAGCTCCATGATTTTTTCCTTATTTTAGTTTTCTTCATGTAAAATCTTAGCATCATTGATTTTTATACTGCTTTTACTTTCTTGCTTATTTTTTCATTGTGATGTTTACTCCTCCTCATCCCCAAAAACTGGTATCAGAGCTAAGGTCTTTAGTTCAAGTGAGAGTAATGGTGAACAAAGCAAGGTACAAGTTTGAGAAGTTTAATGGTTTAAACTTCACATTCTAGAGGATGCAAATTGAAGATTTTCTATATTAGAAGAAGTTTTATTTGTCATTGGAAGGAATCCCCAACAAGATAGAGTCTATAACTATGGAGGAATGGGAGGTTCTTGACCGAACTACACTAGGTTTGATATAACTTTCACTTTTCTCATTTGTTGTATTCAACATTGTAAATGAGAAGACTATAGTTGATATAATGGCCACATTGACTAAGATGTATCAGAAGCCATCGGCCTCAAATAAAGTGTTCTTGATGAAGAAATTTTTTAATATGAAGATGTTGGATAACATCCCAATGTTGAAACACCTGAATAACCTAAACATTATGATAAGTCAATTGTGTTCAGTTGGCATCAATTTTCATGATGAGGTGAGGTCATTGTTGTTGTTATCTACATTGCCAGAAAGCTGGGATGGGCTAGTTAATACTATGAGTAACTCTTCAGGAAGTTCAAAGTTGAACTTTGAAGACATTGTGGGGTTAGTGCTTAACAAAGAGGTTCACTGGAGGGCGAATGGTGAATCTTCAAATTCTGCTATGAATGTTAAAGCAAGAGAAAGGGGTTTAGAAAGAAATCCTAGCATATGGAGATCTAAATCTAAAAGAGGAAAGTTTATTTCTGGTAGAGGAAAAGTTGTATGCTAGAGCTATGGAAAGAAAAAGTCACTTGAAAAAGGACTGTATAGTTCTAAAGAAGGGCAGTGGTGGTGGTCAACACAAAATCATTATGCAAATATATTTGCAAAAGAATGTCAGTCCGATTCTCTAATTTTATCTCTAGACATTTTTGAATCTTGGGTGATAGATTCAAGTACTTCTTTTCATACAAGTCCTAACAAAGTGGTATTAAAGAACTATACTTAAGGTGATTTGGATAAAGTGTATCTCAGGGACAACAAGCCCTGCAACATTATTAGACAAAGAGATGTTGATATCAGAATATTGGATGGGTCAATTTGGAGAGTCAAGAATATTAGACATGTTCCTTATCTTAAGAGGAGTTTAGTTTCTATGAGTCAGCTTGCAAACTCAAGCTATATGACATCATTCATAAGAGACACGTGGAAGTTGACAAAAGGGGCTATGGTTATAGCTCATGGTAGAATTAAATGCATTCTGTATATTATCAATATAAATGCAGATTCTATTAGAGTAGTAGATTCAAATATTGATGGAGGTATTTGCTATTGAAGGCTTAGTCATTTGAGTAAGAAAGGTATGCATTCACTTCTTACTAGAGGAAAACTTCATAGTTTAAAATTTATAGATTTAGATTTTTGTGAAGACTGTATATATGACAAGCAACATAGGGTGAGGTTTTCAAATACAGGTTCAAAGGTTAAGTAAAAAAAGTTAGCGTTAGTATATATTGATGTATGAGGTTCTACTCTAGTTACTTTTATAGGAGAATCTTTATATTTTGTCATGTTTATTGATGATTATAATAGGATGTTATGGGTGTACTTCTTAAAATATAAGTCAAATGTGTTTAATACTTTTTAGAAGTGGAAGGCCATGGTTGAGCTTGAAATAAAATTGAAGCTCAAGTGTCTTAGATCAGATAATGGTGGCAAGTATCATGATAAAAAGTTCAATGAGTATTATGCTTTGAATGGGAACAGCATGAGTTCACTTTTCCAACAATATCACAGTAGAATGGTGTTGTAGAGTGCATGAATAGAACTATCACTAAGTGTGCTAGTAGAATGAGGTTAATTACATGTTGGTCTACCCAAATAGTTCAAGGCAAATACAATGAATACTATAGTTTATCTGATCAATTATGATCCTTCAGTTCCTCTAAATGAGGGGTTACCTGAGGAAGCTTAGAGTGGAAAGAAAGTTAGTATATCCCACCTCAAAGTTTTTTTAGTTGTTCATCCTATGTTCATATTGATGCAGGATCTTGGAGTAAGCTTGATCCAAAATTTATCAAGTTTACATTTATTGGATATGGCTTAGATGAATTTGATTACAAATTCTAATATTATTAGAATCAGAAGTTCTTTAGAAGTAGGGATGTAAATTCAATGAAACATAAATATACAAGGATAAAAATGGGATTCCAGAAGATTCTTCCAAGTATGTTGAGATATAGGATGATGATGATCAAGAAGGCAAAGGTGATAAAGCACATAGAGTACCTCAGGCACCCATTACTTAAATTAGGAGATCTAGTAGAATCTCAAGGCCAGTATAATGGTATTCTTCTTCCTTGTACTATCTATTACTGATAGATAGTGGTGAACCAAAGTGCTATGATGAAGAAATTCAAGTTGATGATTCAAAGAAGTGAGAGCAAGACATGGATGATGAGATGCATTCACTTAAGTTGAATTAGAGTTGGGAGTTAATAAGCTATCAGATGGTAAGAAAGTACTACATAATAAGTGGTTTTACAAGCTGAAAGAAGAACTTGATGGTAGTAAGCGCTACAAGGGCATACTTGTAGTTAAAGCTTTTCAACAAAAGGAAGGAGTGGAATTCACTGAAATTTTCTCCCTAGTGGTGAAGATGACTACAATCAAAGTTGTATTGGGCATGGTAATACTGGAGGATTTACATCTAAAGTAGATGAATATAAATATAATATTTCTTCATGGTGAGCTTGATGAAGAGTTGTACATGATGTAACCTCAGGGATATGTGGTCATAAATAATGAAAATCTAGTGTGTAGGCTTACGAGGAGCTTATACAGGCTGAAGCAGGCACCAAGACAGTGGTACAGGAGATTTGATAGGTTTATATCAAATAATGGGTACACGAAGTGCTAGGTAGATCACTGTTATTTTTTCAAACATTTTGATAACTGTTATATTATTCTACTTTGGATGTGGATGACATGCTTGTTGTAGGGTCATAGATAGAGAAAATATAATGTTTGAAGGAGTAATTATCAAGAGAGTTTGAAATGAAAGATCTTAGTCCAGAAAAGAAAATTCTTGATATGAGAATTGTTAGAGATAGACGTGCAGGTATACTGAAGTTTTCTCAGGCTGAGTATACTGAAAAGGTGCTTTAGATATTCAACATGTGTGATGCAAAGCATGTTTACACTCCCTTGGATAGTTATTTTTAGTTATACAAGGAATAATTGCCTAAATATGAAGCAGTGGAAGAACAAATTAAGAAGACTCCATATGCTTTAGCAGTTGGAATTTTGATGTACGCAATGATCTGCACAAGATTTGATATAGCTTATGTAGTAGTAGTAATCAGCTGATTTATGAGTAACAAGGAAAACTTCATTGAAAGGTTGTTATGTGGATTCTCAGGTACTTGAGAGGATCAGTTGACAAAGCTCTTTATTTTGGTGGGGCAGGGATTGATCTACAGGGAAATGTAGATGCAAGTCTTTCTGGAGATTTTAATGGTAGGAGTAGCACAACCGGTTATATCTTCACTTTGGAAAAGACTGCAGTGAGTTGGGTTTCCAAGTTATAGAAGATTGTTGCGCTCTGAACCATAGAAGTTTAGTGCATTGCTATCACTGAGGCTAATAAGGAGATGATTTGAATGCAAACACTATAGGAAAAACTCATATTACCGGTGGCCCAGATCCATCAAAAAATGAGTAATTCCTCAAAAAAAATGTGCATTTCTAGTGTACTTTTGACAAAAATTTAGTCAACTTTAAAATGATCGTAAAAACTTTATTCTGGCTAAATTATTCCATTAGAGATATTTTTGGAGGATTTACAGACAAAAGTTTGGTGGAATTATGCACCAATTTTCATTGTTTGTGAAGCACTCTTCCTGGTGATTTGTCTTCCAAAATTTCTGGCAAAAGCCAACCGCTGAAAAAGTCCACCAAAAATATGATATAATTTTGTCGTATCTCTATTTTCATTGGATATTCCACCAAAAATTTATCGAAAACCTGTACCAAAAACAAAAAAAAAGCACTCCCTCACATGTTTTCTATAACACAACAAACCTGCATTAAAATATACACATATCATATTCACATTCAAACATTAAAAATAAACACATGCTACACGCATGTAATAATAGATTTTATCACGACATTTTATTGAACATTCACCCAACAGTTTAAAAATAAACATAAAGTTTGTTCGTTGCAAATAGAAAAAGGAGAGTAAAATATACAAATATAGAAATGAAATATCTAACATAAAAATGAAATGTCCAATAATAAAAAAATAATAAAAAAAATAAAAAAAATAAAAAAATAAAAAAAAGAAATGTCGAGTAATAAAAATACTAATCAGAATCTATCACCTCCTTTGTTGATGTTGCTTGCTTTCCACTGAACTGCTCCCTAAATTTTTGCAACTCATCCAATAATTGACTTTGTTGCATCTACATGTCAACTTGTAATTTTTTTACTTGATCTAGCTATACTGTAAGGGCATTTATCTATTGGCTATACAATGACTCCTAGCTACTTACTAAGAAGCTGGAGCTACCAGATGTTTGCCCCTCTTATGCATAGGCTTGCGAGCCTAAACCATAAACCTGACCTTTCTGTAGTCCTTCAATCACTTGCAACCAAGTTTGGTAGTCACAATAATCTACTGATCTCCCAGAAGATCCCTCACCTACTCCAGCCTAGTTATCTTGAAGCTGCGTATACTCATCCTATAAACATTAATACAATATTAATCATTTTATAAATGACACCTAAATATTAAACTTATGTACTCACGTAGGCTCTCCTTTCTCACTCATCAACACATTGCTGATCCTCCTGCCGCTTGTGGGTATGACTATTCAACTTAATAGTAGTTGGTTCTCTACCTAGCTGCTCTTTTTGTAATATACTTATATTAGTATTCATAATTAAGTAAATTATTAAAATCTTTTAAAATTTCCTACCAAATGTTTCCTGTGCACATTTTGAGGAATAGTGCCCCCAATATGGAGGGAACTACCTATGTCCCCAACATTAGAAGCTCAATTTTATCTATTCTAGTCCCTCCTAGTGTAATCTGGTCTGCCCCAAGCACTGGTCAGTTTTCCCCCATACACTCTCACTAATCCAGAGGGGTCGCTCACTTGACTTCCTAGTGTCTGTAAATATGTCTTGCATCCGATTCGACCTGCGCTTCTAAAAATTCTTTCTAATTTATTATTATGCTTGGGCAACTAATAATAATCTTTCTACATAAAAGAACATACAATATCAAATATTTTTGTTAGCTTAATTAAAAAAGATATAATATAAAATATTTTTGTATAATAACAAATCTCAAACTATTTAAACCACATGTTTTGCACTTCTTTTAGGATTTTCTTCCAAGAAATATAAGGAGCATCATACCTGCTCCGTATGATGTCCTATATTTTATGTGTTGGCTATCTTGATAGATAAAACCTGCATAAAATGTGTTAGGTGAAAAAATATTTATTAAATTTTAGTAGAATGTTAAGAATATAGTAACTACGTATGTGTCACCCTCAGGGGAAATCAATATGTACCCCGCTGACATCTGCTCTGCTGTAATTGGGGTGGAAGGTCTACTTATAAAGGGTTGAGGGCATGGTGGGGGATAGAATGGTGAGACATATGGTGGAAATGGATAAGTGGGAGGGCCTCCATAAGAAGTTGGGGGGGGGGGGGGGGGGGGGGATAATAAGGGTAGAAGGGAGTACTGTGCGTGATATCTGGTGAAGAAAAATGGGGGTATGGTGAGTAAAACTACGGACTACTGGCTAAAGGAGTAGATAAAGGCGGGCTAGGTTGACTCAGAGTGGCATGCTGAGAAGAAGAGGTCCCCTCGGTAAGTATAGACTTATTGGCTAAGCCACTAGTCACCGTCTTGTGCCTACTCAAAATATTTTGATCAATCCCTGATGAGGCTCATCACTAAAGCCATCTATAAAAAATATTGAAGAAATATTAGCAAAAACAAACATTAATATAAAGTATAGTAATAATAAAATAGCTAAGGTAGAGCAATAAAAAAATAACTAATGTAGAGCAATAAAAGAATAATTAAAGTATATCAATAATAAAATAACTGAAGTAACTATTACTATGCTGTTAAAAATAAATCATATTATTAATATAAATTTTTGATTCATAATTGATTACAAAAAATTATAAAATATAATTAACTTCTATTTACTAATCATTTGTTGAATAACTTTCATATTATGACACATCTTCACCACTATCAGATTTCTCATGACTTTCTTCTATATTTAAATTTACTTCCTCTAACTGTAACTCACTCTCATTAGTTATAGTTTGATCAACCACATTGTTAATAAGATCTTTTGTATTTAACATAAGCTCTTCTTAATGTGCTGGTAGTATTGATATAGTTTTCTAAATGACTCCCCTAGATTTAGTCTTTAGAACTACGAGCCACTCCTATTTGCCTCATAATTTACTCGAATAATTAGCAAAATAGAATTGGCTTTCCTAGCTAGCAATGATGAATGGGTTAAACTTGGCATATCTCCTACCCTACTTTACTTTTGTTATACTGTAAAGTGGATGTACTCTTGTACCTCTTTTCTACAGTAGATCAAAGTAGTCATAATTGAAAAGATACACATTGTTCCCATCACCTAGATATTCCAACTGTAATACTTCTTATAATACCCCGTAATACTTAGAATCATCATATGTTTGGGTGTTCCCTCTTATACAAACACCAAAATTATCTATCTTCCTACCTTCACACCAAGATTTGGTTTAAAATTATAGTCATTAACCAAAAAATTGGCCAACATTTCACTACTCTATTCGGTCCCCAAGCTAGATCTAGTAGTCCTTAATAATGTAAATCAGTACCTTGAATGTGGATCTAATTGGTTGATTAAATATTGGTATATTAGTAGTATGTTTATTGACTAATATATTAACTAATTAAGACAAATTAGTAGAAATGAATAGTCAAAATATGTACCATATTTTTGAACCAACTTGGGAATTTTATTTCCACTATTGTTTTGACTTCTTCTAATACTGCTGTACTCAAACCATTAATGAAACTCCTATAAATTTTAAATAGTTATGGTTTATGAGTAACAAATATATGAACAAGCTAACTCATACCTACTTGAGATATGGCTCAACTTCATCACAATTAAGTAAGGCATACAATGTGGCAGCTCTCATCTTTTTATTAGTCAAATAGCGCACGATGCTAGCACCTGTGGGATCATCACTTCATTGAATACATATATATTTGAGGATTTATATAAATCTGCATGACTAAGATTTTGAAGTGTAGTACTCCTAATTGATTGTGATGCTGAGTCAAAGTAATACAAGAAAAACTACGTTATCTCGTATATTGATATGCTTCAAATATTGAGCCTTCAAGATGTGCTTTATTCTTAGTAGTCTTCTTAAGTTTATTTAAATATCTCTCAAAAGACTACATCCATCGATACTGAACAGCTCCACTAACTGTAGCCTCATATGGTAAATGCATGAGTAAATGCTCTATAGAGTCATAAATGTTGGAGGAAATATCTTCTCAAGTTCACACAAAATAAAAGGAATATTCTACTCCATATGAATCAAGTGCTATGTATTTAGTTTTGAGGAGCATAAATCCCTAAAAAAGATACTTATCTTAATTAAGGGCTTTAAAATTAGATTTGGCAAAAATTGCAGGCAGATAATAGTAGACATTACATGAAGATATGACAGTCCTGACTTTTCAATCTAAATAATCTTCTAGATCTTATGTCAAAGCATCTACTAAGATTGGAAGAATATCCATCATGTACTGTAGAGTCTACACCCCTTCACAAACTACTTATCTCTACTTTAAAGTCAAGGTGAATGGGGCTTTTGATTTGAGAAATTTTTCATTTCCACCATCCTTCAACTCTAAAACTTTCCTCCTACGAATCTCCATTAAGTCCATCCTTGCTTTTATATTATCTTTAAATTTATCTTTGATTTCCATGACTGTATTGAATATATTATCAAAAATATTTTTCTCTATATGCTTCACATCCAAATTATGTCTAATCAGGTTTATTCTCCCATATGGTAAGGACCAAAAAATATATTTTTTATCCAATTGTGGCTGACACCATACCATGAAAATTTTTAATCATCTAATATTGGAAAATCAACTATCATGGGTATGAACCTTAATCTTTTAAATATTTTCTCATTGGTTAATCTCAAAGGAGACTGTGACATCACCATTTTATTTTTAGTAAAGGCATCCTATTTTACTTGAAGGATGACCTGTAGGTAAGAACATGCGGTGACAGTCAAACGAAGTGTTCTTTCCTCCATGCTTTAAAGTAAATTCCATATAATATGAACAAGATAATTTGCTAGAAGTGTTCCAACCGGAAAGCATACCGTAGAAAGGAAAGTCACCAATTTTCTAAAGTAATGATGTCCTCATTATGAAGTTTTATTTGTTGGAGATATCATATGTACTTACTCATTCTTCATATAATAAATTTAAATCATCGATTAAAGGTTGCAAGAATACATTGGTCTTTACTTTTGGATTATGTGGCCCCTGAATGATCAACGTTAGAAACATGTAAGGAGTAGTCATACACAACTCTAAAGGAAGATTGTAAGCGGTGAGTATCACGGGCCAGCATGAGTAAGGTGAAATAGATTGGCTAAATGGAGTAAAATCATCTACGCATAAATCTAATCTTACATTTATTGATTAAGTGGTGAAGGTAGGATGTGTATGATTAAAGTGTTTCTAGGCCTCCGCTTCTGATGGATGTGTAATAACACCTTCTTGTGAGATGTGTTCATTATGTTATCTCATATATGCAGTAGATCTCGTGGATGCATATAACCATTATATTCTAGGAATTACGGGTAAGTAAAATATCCTACTGATCAGTACATCCTTTAGCTTTCTTTTCATCCCAATCTTTAGTTTAAATCTTGGTGCATTGTAATGAGGGCATGTAAGCTCTGATAAATCATTTTTATAGTATAACAAGCATCCATTGACACAACAATCTATTTTTTTGTATATGTCAAACCAAGTTTAGAAATTAACTTTTTAGTCTGATATAAATCAATAGGAATTATGTTATCTACTAGGTTAGTTTCCTTAAGTGGCCCAATGAATTGATTAAAACATTCATGAGGGACATTATATTCTATCTTAATGCTTAACATCTTCACAATAATAAATAACTCAGAGTGAGTGGTGCACCCCTTTTAAATTGGTTATTAGGTAGCATGTCTTAAATCATAAAAATTTTATGTCTCCTTATTTGGTATTTCTTCTATATTTTAATCAAATTATTCCCTAGTTGCATCATAAACTAAGTCTTCAAGAGGTCGAATATTTTCTTCATCAGCTATATTAGAACTTGTAGACTGGCCTCATCGAGAATTGAAATGTTGTTTGTACTCACCATAATAAGTCCAATACCAATATTCTAGCATGAACCCTTACGATATAGATCAATTATTATGTCATCTAGTGTAAGGTGCACTATATTTTTATATTTAGAACATGGGCATCAATACTTTCCATCTAAGATGAAGCTTGGAAGCTGACAGGCTATCTGGATGAAAAAATTCACCCCATTTATGAACTCATCTATTAATATCGTTTGTCCTTACACCAATTAGTTATACATCCAACTTCTTTGATTTTTGATATCCATAATATGAAGAATTTAGCCTACATATAATATAAAGATATTAGAGATTGGAGTAACATCTATTGAAGGAAAATAGATTGAATTCAAATTGATTTATAAATTGGATAGTGTTAGTTCTCATTTAAATTGAGTTTATATTTAGTTCATCATCATTTGTTGAATGTCAAGTTCAAGCTTTGTCCCCTACTACTTTATTTAGGTTCAGTTCCCCTGTCAATAAAAATCTGGCAGCCTCCCGACGTCTCCCCTATTTAGGAAAAATTCACGCATGGTTTGTGCCGGGTGACACCACAGTTGTAGTCTTCATTCCTACCATGCTAAGAAACATGTGCATAAGTATTTAGGGGCTACCTAGGTGAAAATGTAGTTTTTCCCCGCAAGCAATGAGGCATACACTACAGGAAAACTCATATTACCGGCGGCCTAGATCTATAAAAAAATGAGTAATTCTGCAAGAAAATGTGCATTTCCAGCATATTTCTAGTAAAAATTTAATCGACAGTAAAATGAGCATAAAAAACTTTATTCTAGCAAAATTATTCCATCAGAGATATTTTTGGCAGGTTTACCGATAGAATTCTGACAAAATTGTGCAGTAAGAATCGTCGTTTATGAAATAGTCATTTTTTTTTGTTTGTGAAGCACTCTTACTTTGTCATAAACATCAAAGTCTTTTTAAGTCTACCTCTACCTTTCTTAACATAAGATAAATATAATACCTCAACTTTCCTTAGTGGGTCAGTGGGAGGCTACCATTTTATGTGACCAAACCATCTAAGGTGACTCTCTCACTCTCTCTAATCTTATTTTCTATAGGAGCTTCTCCAACCTTTTCATGTATATGCTCATTTCGTATCTTGTCTGTAAGAGTAAAGCCACTTATGAGCATTCTCATCTCTATAAACATTTAACTTAATGTTATGTTTCTCTCTCAATGACCAATATCTTACACCATAAAGCATTACAGGTCTCACCACATCTTATAGAATTTTTCCCTAAGTTTGAGGTGAATTTTCTCTCAGACAATAAGCCCAATACATTTCTCCACTTTAACCATCCAACTTGAATTCTACTAATAGTATCCATATCTGTTTCACCATCAACTCCCTCTATAGTCTTATTAACAAGAATAATATTATCAACAAAATGCATACACCATGGTACAATCTCTTGTAAATGTCTACTAAGAAGACCTATGACCAATGCTAAAAGAAATGGGCTAACTACAGAACAACTTACAGTAGTTTCAGCAACTGAGGTGGTGAATGATGGCAATGGAGCGGGCAACATTCGGCGGGAGGCAACTCACATGACTGGGAGTGAAGCAGAAATAAGCAAGAATGAAATGAGTAGGAAAATGATCACGAACAGTGTCAGGAGGAAAATAGGGCATTTTTCAATAGTAATGTTGATGGAATTTTCACTAAAAATGTTTCTAGCAGCATTTCACCAGAAATATTTTGTCATGTTTAAGTATGTTGGTGGGTTTTCTGCCAGAAATTTTTGGTGTATTTTCCACCAGAAGTTACTGCCAGCTTTAGAAAGATCGGCGGCATTGCCCGTGAGTTTTCTACCAAAAAAATTATCGATGATTTATCCTCCAAAAAATCCATCGGTAAGTGACCAGCAGAATATCCATGAGTTACACCACCGTCACTAAAAATGGATATAATTCTGTTAAAAATTTTGCTAGTATTGCCATTTTTTCCTATTGTGAAAGTTTCTTGACCGAACTTGGTAAAGGGAAAAGGAATGGGAAGCTACATGGTGATAGCATGAGTGCTATACATCTAGCCAAGAATACTACATTCCATGCCAAGATGAAACATATCTAGCTTTAGTATCATTTCATGAGGTCGCATCAGGAAGATAGTTAGTTATCTTTGGAGAAGATACACATAATTGAGAATCATATAGACATGCTGACAAAGATGGTGATAGTTAATAAACTGAAGCTTTGTGTAGCTTCAATTGATCTTCATGGAATGATTGATGGTGCAGATCGGGAGAAGGATTGATTATAATCAATTTCCAAGCGGGAAATTTTATGTGTTGAATTTGATGTGTTGATTAATTAGGCTATTCTGTTACCTTGAACCTTAAGTTTCTTGTGCTTGCTAGGGGTGTAGGGGGCTTACCCCTTGAAAAAAATTATTTTCATACAATGCCCTGGAGCTGTGTACCCAAGCACCCTGACACTGTATTCCCGAGCACCATAGTGTTGAATGATAGAGAGCAGAGCATCGTAGTGTTCTATATATGAAACCACAGTGGATCAAGATAGAAGTTAAAGCATCGTAGTGCTCCAAACTAGCACTGTAGCACTGCAAGATAGATTGGATAATTTTCTTTCTCATTTTTTTGAAGGGTTGTATCCCTTGGGGTTATTTACTTAGCTTTTTGTTATATTTTGAGTGAGTTATACATTAAGAATGATGCATGTGAGAAGAGAAACAAGGAGAGAGTGAGATAGAAGATAGATCTGTACTTATTTCTCCATATTTTCATAGTGGCTTTCTTAGTGTGGTGTGGTTCCGTAGTTTTTTTCCCTATTTTAGGTTTTCCACATTAAATTCCCATGTCCTTTATTTTTTCATTGCTTTTACTTTCTTTCTTTTTTAGTCATTGTTGTGTTTACTCCTCATCTCCAACAAAAGTCTCATGTATCTACTGATGTGTAGAAGGTGGTACAAACCAAGATCAAAGAGTTCAACCCCCTTAAAATTTCTCCTTCTATTGTGCTATCCACCAGTACTCAACCTCACCATCTCATAAAAAGATAACTAACAATATCTTTCTCTTAGGAGGATACTGCATACTATCAAATATATTCTCTAGCCTCCTTAACTAATCCTCAACTACTTTTAGCTCAATAGTACCCTCAAATCTGAAAGGTTTCAATCTTAGAAGCATTTATAAATATCCGTTTACCTCATCAGATCTGACAGTAAGAAATATGCTCTATGTCCCACCCATCAACTAGGCTACCAGACTAGAAAAATATGAAACTATATCATAATTGATATTCATAGCTATTATATATATAGGTGTTGCCTAACTGACACTCTACCCATCTATCAGATCTAAGTCTGGCAGATCCATAATTCTATAGAAAGCTTAACTGTATATACATGTACATAAAAATAACCAAGAATGAATGCCCAAGTAGACCCAAAATAACCTTTACCTACAAATCAATTCTTATATCTTTATTTTATAATTATTTTCCAAAACTATAGCTTTTATACAAAAAGGCTTATCATAACCCAACCCGATAAGACCCATACATAAAATAGGTCATATCGTGCTAGTTTATAATAGGTAAATCCTAAGATCTAATTTTGGACAATTTTTAAAATCTTCTTCCAAATAAAATGTTAAAATAAATAACAAACCACTGAGCTACTAACATCATTCATTATATTAAATATTAACTTATACATAAAATCTCTTTTCATTCCATCGCCAGAATGTCTATATAATATGTATACTATAATACATGGCTATAGAAAAAAATAAAGATTAGACATGACTATACAAAAATAAAAAAGGAAGAAATACTTATACAAACTTAGATCAGATCCTGAATAGCTACTCAACTGACTCTTTCCCTTTCCGAGATAGTAAAAATAAGAAGCAAAACATTTGTGAGATACATAGCTTAGCATGCCACATTTAAACCGATCAAAATTTTTAAATCATCTCATTAAGCATTAAAAAAATAAAAGCTATGTAATAAGCCACTGTGCTAAGTAGAATAATAAATATAGTTATCAAAACTTTATGTAATAATTTTAAAAAAAAATACACAAACATTCTTATATCACAGTAATCCATCAAACATAATTTAGAGAATGTTAACCCTTATATCTCCCAACATATAGAGTTCAACAACTCTAAACAATAAACAGAGTTCAATAACTTTAAGCAACAAATAGAATTTCCCCCTTTATCAAATAGAATCCACATATTCTGGCTTCTTATGAATCTAAATAGTTAGATTTCTAGATCAGAACTTTTCTATATCACATAATTCAATCATTTAAACTTATGTTTCATTGTATTGCAAGAATTAAAGCATAAATAAGCTCATCACAAGATTTCACAATCTGCTATTATGATAGGCAACATAAAACCCTATTGAGCATAAATTAGAATTTTAGAAAAATAAACAAATTACTAGAGATTATATAGAACATTATTATAAGACTTTAATTGCACTACACCTATATTTTTTAGAGTCCAAATTATTTTCTATTTGACTAAAATAGCATAAATCTCAAAATCCCTAGTGCATAATTTCCAAGAAAATACCTAATTATCTAGAACCGATGTCTTTGCAACACACATAAAGTTATACGATGAATGTTTTACTAGCATAAAGTTACTCTAACTTTTTTGATAATGAACATATAACTTTAATTAAAAAATTTAAGAAATCTCCATATTCCTGAAAACTGAGATAGGCATAATGTGACCTACCGCGGTTCTAATAGCTGGGCCATCAGTAAAAAATGACATGAAATGGCCCAAATTTTCTTTTCTTTCTAAAACCCTCTTCTATCTCTCTCTAGCATTAACTGCTCAAAGGAAAATGAGTGAATGAAATAGAAGATTTATATATTAAAAATAATAAATTTTGGTCTGCCACTATGGTGCCATGCAGTGCTAGCCATGACAACCTTTAGAAAATCCATTACGCAGCTGCACCGTCCGTCAAAGCACTAAATTAATTATAGATTTTTAGAACATACT